>JASGCC010000012.1:3329457-3948158 GCA_030067915.1 Hydractinia echinata | reverse complement strand
TTTGGACACGTGATTAATTTCCGGGCAATTTTTGGCAGTTTTTTTATGCGATCTGTGTAAAACCGGAAAATATGTTAAATACCTTTTATTTAGCTTTCAGAAACTTTAAACAGAATGTAAAAATTCGCTCTAGAACTAAAGTAATTGAATTTTTAAGCAGATAGTGGCATTTTGAACAAATTTCAAGCTTTTGATGACGTCACAGAAAATGTGCTGACGCAAGCAAAAAATTATTGCTGCCATTTTGTTTTCTTTTGTGACGTAGTATAAGTGTGCTAAGTTTGATTCAGTTTGGACAACTCTATGAAAAGTTAGTTAGGGGGCCCCGCCCCCCGGTCATAATATGTTTCGAAAAACCCCGGACGACATAGGGTTAAAAAGCGTTTTACAAACTATTACCAGAAATGTTGTTTTTACGTTTGCATGCATCTGACGGTAAAATGCCTCCAGTCGTTGGAGGCAATGCAGGAAGAATCTCTCTTTCTGCTCGAGAAACTCAACAGTTAAATGAATGTGGAAAATGTCATCTTTAATTAAACTCAAGTGTCACTTTTTTTTTCTTTTCTTCTGTTGAAGGCGGTTTAATATATCCCTTTTCAAGCAAAACGATCCAAATGTTTCACTAATTATTCTACCGACGGTTGTTGGGCTTATTCTGTAGCTGGCACCACTTTGAGCATCGCCTGTCAATAAATATCGCGAAGTAAACTCACCTGTTCCTATGGACTATAAGGTTTCCGCTGTTGTTGTTGTTGTTGTTGTTTGTTTTTCAATATGTAGCGCAAATTTACGTAAAAACAATGTTTGTGGAGACGCAGAAAAACAACAAAAAAAGTATTCAAAATCGTGAAACTGGAGGTCAGGTACCAACATATACCATTTTGGCGCAAATTGTATATGTTGTACCGTTATTAGCGGAATAGCAAACTCTTTTGCGCGAACGGGCGAAATAACGCACGAAGGTTAATATTCAAAGGTTTTACTTTGCAGAGAGCAAAGCAAATCTCAACAATAAAAACTCCTCCTTTATAGATGTAAACAAGCGATTAGTTCTGCAAACAGTACGACACAGCAGTGCAAACACAAAACAGAAGTATCTCAACTTCGAAGCAGCTGCTTAACTAATTCTCTTTTTTCGACTATAATGATTGACCTGAACTCAACGCACACGTTATAAGAACTATAAAAAAAACATATGCCTTCAGGGGTCCAAAATTTTAGAATATATCATAAGCAAGTTTAAGCTGAAATTTAAACTTTGAAAATAGCAAAATAAGAGGAAAAGTAAGAACAACATTTAACAACATTTTGAGGCTTCATATTGAAAAAGTTGAGAAAACACAAGGCTTCTTTCGGGTACTTATGTTATACGAAAAACGTGTATGAGGTGGCCTTATCTGCGGAGGAGCGCAACTACGTTAATCCGGCATTTTTAAAAAGTACGTCACAAAATTTGTTTAAAAGTCAAATTTAACATCAAACAAACAATTACTAAAAATTTCAATGCAATATATCTTTTGTTTTACAGTAGCCGGTAAAACGTTACAAACGCCACTCAGACTGTCGTGTCGTTCAAACCACGTGTTGGATTAGCCAATAGCTTGGCACATGGAAGCTTGCAATCCGCAATAGGGTTATCGATCTCAAAATCTTTCATTCCGAAATTTGACACAGCGTTGTAATAAATCTCAACTCCATTCAGACAATGTTTTAGAGATCCGGTCTTCAACGCCAGCCATTTTGCCATTCCTGCTCCAACCAAGAAAGTTCCTTTGACCATTTTTAAGAAATCCTTAAAGCTTTGCCAGGAATATCCTGGCGTTACACTTTTGCTGTGTTCTTTCAGGTAACAAAGGAACTTCATATGGTCTTTAAGTCCGTTATCACAATCAGCCCTCTTCCAGCCATATAAGCTTCCCTAAATGTTAAAAATATAGTGTTGATTTCCTCTAATTTTTGTACAAGCACAATTCTCATTATAAGAAAATATCCCTTAAAATTAAGCATAACTCAATTATAATTGCGGTCTAAAAAATATTGGAAATGTAATCCTGAAGCGCGAAATTATTTTTCCTTAAATTTAATTTAATTTAATTTTTTACATTTTAATTTTTTATTAATGTTATATAAGCAGTAACACTATAGTAATAGTCAACATTAATTTGAACTGCCTTTAATGCTAATGAACAATGTAATCTGAAATGTTCGAAATTTTTAATGTTGACAAAACAAGATTTCTCTATTCTACGCAAACTGCAGAAAAAAAAGGTAATAGACATATTTTAAGCATATTTTGAAGCTGAAAGTTATAGTCGCAGAAGAAAGGCTTCATGGAGAATATAGTTGAACAATTCATGGTCACTTACACAAGAGTAACAAATATCGTGCCTCTCACAAGCAGGATCAAAAAACACCTTATACGGAAATGATATTCCCCAAGGAATGCTACATCCATTGATCAACTTTTTGCCTGTTAAGCATTTCTGTCCTTCCGATTTTCCGTTCAATGGCACAACCAAAATAGAAAATACTATAAACAAAAATAACATAAGTGCCATGTTAAAACCGATTGATAGACTTAGGTTGTAGCTAATAACGCACGAGTTAAATTCGACATATTTTTTATTGACATATTTTCATTACACAGCTGCAACTATGCATACTATAGAACTCTCTACTTTGCAGTTTTTCCTTTTTAAGGCGTGGCATCCCTTCCACCCCCATTCCACTTCAACCCCCTTCCACTTCCCGCCCAAGCTCAACTAGGAAAGTATTTTAAATTGTTCACTCATGAGGAAGATTGAGTTAACTTTTTCCACCTTTCGCAGCGTAAAAGTTACGTTACCCCCGCTTTTCACACCCTCCTCCGTAATAGTAAACGCGCAAATTGTTCAATTGAGATGCACATGTAAGTCACCAAAGTCTAAATAACAGTAAGTGCAACTAAGCCCTTCTAATAAAAAAAAATCTGTATATTATTACAGAATTCGAGAAATAAATAAATAAATCAAGATGCAAAAACGTTATAGAAGTGACAACCTCGTACCCAGGTCATTTTTTGGTTGACAGCGGAACATAAATCTTCAGTCGCTTTTTCCAATAGGAAGATTGGGAACGAGCTAGGCAACTATTCTTATTTTAACAATAATTAGAGCAGTTTCCACACATGAGCTGCGTGGCCTTTATTTTTAGTAGATCTTCAACTTAAACTGCCAAAAAATTTTTTGCGGTAAAGAGTCAATTCTGGAAGGCTGACCTATTGGAATATATTGCTAGTCCTCTGGCTCAGTGTTGTTACGTTTACGAAGATGAGCGTGGTAAGACGCCTGCGCAACGTTTACGCCCTAACTTTATTTCCTGTGAGCATTTTTCTAATCGTCCAAGCACTAATTTTGTGTTTGTACTCCCAAAATACTTTGCTGGCATGTTTTACATTTCACAAGAATTACTGGAATTGCCCTTACTGGGACAGATCTGAATCCTTTCGTCACTGCTTCAGTGTCTAATACAAAGCTGTACACCTGACATCATTTACCACACTCCTCCTCGCTGGGTGCTAACGACTTGCTAACTCTCATTAAAGATAAACTTTATAAGTCCAAGATGACGTCATCATATATTTACACGCAGAGAAGAAAGCTAAGACGGTGAAACATCAACTTTGGAAAAATAAATGTGTAAAGTTGTTTGATAAACAAAAACAAAAAGACTAAAATAAGACTGAAACTGTTAATAAATATATTTAAAAACAAACTGTCCCATTTTTTCCTAACCGATGAGTCACCGTGACAACAGGTGTGAGGTCGTACGGATTATCCTGGATTTTCTGAAGCTAACTGGAAATGATGACAAATGTCAAGTCATAAAGCGGCATGCTTGAGAAAGTATTATCCTTTCCAGCAACCCCTTCCCCAGTCTGACTAAGTTTAAGGAAAGAATTTCTTTTTGGACGAACAGATTGCTGAGTTAAATTTTTTGAATAGGACGTCGAGTTGTTGGATTTCGGAATGAAAAATTATAAATTGTTTTGATGCCACGTGCACCAAAATTGTAATAAAGGAAGATAAAATGGCTACGCGCTACAGGGTTCCCACAACATTTGAAAGTCACAATCGAAGAGAATCGAGGAGATTCGAGGAGAAATTTAGTAAGATTTGAGGACAATTTCGAAAAAAAGCGAGGAGAATCGAGGAGATTATTCTTACTTTATCAAACAAAATCAAGGAGAATTTCGTCTTTTATAACACAACAGTATCTTCATATACAGTATAAGATGAACTTTATACAAACAAACAAAAAACGCTCATCCATAGTTCTTATAACAGTGCTCAATATTTAAACCCCAGGGAAGTTAATCACTTAAAAAAGGCAAACACAATATCTACAATATCTACATAATATTAAACTTATGATGATGGGAATTAGAAAAATCTTTGAATTTTTATCAAAAACGAAAAAAATGGAAAATAACAAGGAATGCTTATTTTATAACTGATCTTTTTTCTTGTTCAATTGATTCAATTTGAACTTGTACTCGTCAACTTTAGCCTCTTTTTCTTATCATAAAAATATTTTGCGCACTTTGAAAAAAAATTCGAGGAGATTAGAATCATTGATTTTCAAGTTTTTCAAGGAGATTCGAGGAGGAAAATAAAAATCGAGGAGATTCGAGGAGTTTCGAGGAGCTGTGGGAACCCTGCGCTATTGCGTGTGATGCATGGCATATGATTTTTCTGCTAAAAGTTATGGAAACCTAAAATTTGAGGATTTTCCTTTATATTTTTTTATGATAGTTCATTTTATCTGTACGTAACAAACTGAATGACGGATAGTTAGTCACACTACTTTCAAAGCAAGAAAATGGCTAGTAGTCTGGATGGTTACTTTTGTTTCATTTTTAAGACTTTAAATATTTCAAAGACAGCAGTCATGTTAATACAGATCTGCAACGTTTAAAGGTATAAATTTGGGAAAACACCTAAAAGAGCTCACATATTCAAGACTGGAACACTGGTATGAATCTCTATTTTTCGTAAATGGAACAAAGAAAAATATTTAAGAAACGAACAAAAATTATTTTATTGCTCTGTAGAAAAATGTAATTGCATTACCGTAATGCCTCAAACGCCTTTACTTTTTATCCACTTAACGCCCCCCTCCCCCGTTCTCCTTCCAATCGACGCACCTCCTGCTGGAATAAGCAGACGAAACAAAAAACCTTCTAAATGTCCGAAATGTCGATACTGACCAGCTTTTAAAATAAGTGACAATGACAATATTATTGATGATAATGCAGATATTACAAACAAAAGTGAATAGGATTTTCCTTAAAAAGAAATTATAAGTTTATTGAAGGCCCCTCAAGAAAGACACCGCCCCCTCTATAACTCGAAAGATTTAATACACGTCCCGGGCCTTCATTGACAGCATTGCGGTAGATTTTTAACAGTATTGTATCATTAAGCAAATCGAGAACGCTAGCTACAGACATATTGAAACGATATTAATTAAGTTCTTTAGTTGGCGGGAGATGCGAATAGCAACTTTTTCCCATAGTATTTGTAATGTTTTTAATTTCTAATGACTTGTTCAATTGAAATGTGCACTTTATTTGCCGTTTTTTTACATTTGCAAAGCTTGTCTTTTTCCTGTTACAGCTTCAACGCATTTTTTTACATTTGAAGTTGTACTTACATATCTTGAAAAAGATAGTTACCTTTTGATCCGAAAATCACCATATTCCCAGCAGAAGAGCATCAAAAATACTTGCATTTTGCATGGACAATTCCTGACAGTTTGGACTCGCATCAGGGTGTTATGCGTTTACAAAATTAATAAGACGTTAGTTAGCCGAAAATTATTTTTATTTCTCTAAAATGTAACTTTATATTGAGTACATGTTAATTTTTTCATAATACACAATATTTATTTTAGTGTCAAAGTAAAAATTTTGCATCGCTTCGGAGTTGCTGTTCTTCATGTCGTTTTTATTTTTTTAAGTAAATCACGAGCGTACTGTAGTACTCTTTGCAAGTATATTCCCAAATCTCGGATGATTACAAAGCCAACCACGTTATGTTCACATTGATTTAGCGGTGACTTTTCGCAAACAATTTTCTCCACCCCATTCTCCTTCACAAATTTAAAAAATGCCGACTTCTCTTTTTTCATTTTACGTGGTGCATAGGCACGGATCACTGGTTGTTTAGGTGTCGGAATTGAGAAAACGGTGGTGACATTTGCAAACGTTGTGGAAAGATCTATTAATTTTCGGTTTATGTGCTTAATCCTTCCTAGCAGACTGCTGTTCGGGTTTACATTTCCCTCTTGGATACGTAAATCTCTGATGGCATTCTCCAGTGACGACGCTGCCACAGCATAAAAAGCGATAGCCAGCAGCTTCTTATTGTTTCCAGGTTTTGAGAAAAATTCTTCATTCGGTTTGGTGGCTTCTGGAGAAAATATGACATCGTATGATTTCTTGCCAAATCTTTCCTCAGCAAATTTATTCTTGCAAGTGGAAACAATAGCAAACAGGTAATTTGAGTCCCTGATAAGAGCATCCAATGCTTCTGTCTTTGTCTTTGTCAAGGATCGCTTGTTAAATATAACCTCCGTACTTGAAAACTAAAACAAGAAAAAGTTGAAGATTACATTTAGCCATGTGTATACATTTCAACTTTCCTGGCACAAACAAAAACATTAACAACATTAAAAACTTCTCTACGTCATGTTGCGTACTTCGAGCATAAAACTGACAAACTTGTTCCGATATTGTCAATTGATTTATAAATAAACTTTAGGAATAATGTCCTTCTGACGAACGATTTAAGAGATATATAGGTTTGAAGGTTTAAGGGTAAGTACACCTAACTTTAGAAAATTGGTCACATCTTAGCTCCAGGTGGTGCACATGTAGGAGATAACTGCAGTTATTTCCACTCGTTTTTAAGTTATTTAACTTCAAAGTAATTTTCTCCGAAGGATGTCTTGTTGTTATTCCTAGTTTATTTTTATACTGATAATAAGAGAAAAGAAAAAAAAAAGAAATTTTTTTTTTGCCATTTCCGAAAGATAGTTCCTTGCATATAAAGTGATTTTTAATTTACGCGAAATAAGTTTCAAAATTACATTTCGCAAAAGTTTTTGTCGCAAAAAGTAATAAAGATAACGAATTATACTACACTACTAGAATTTCTATAGAATTATTTTTACGACGTAATGCATACTTTTGGACTTACCTATTAAATCTTTTTAAAGATTATTTTACAACACTTCTTATGATTCGCAATAGCTACGCAAGGAAAAGAGGAAGGACGATGAAGACAGACCGGTAGTCAAATTTTCTTACCTGTGGCATAAATAAGAGAAGCAGACATATCATCAGTTTTACTTCAATCATCTTGCACACCAATGTAGCTCAAGCAAACCGCTGATTATAATGAAGATTTCAATACTGTTATATGTGGCCTATCCTCCACAACAAGTTTGACTATTGCGCATTTCTTTTTGGCTTACAACAATTACCATTGAACCAAAATTATATGGAACAGTAGTTATAAAGAATACAATGTTGGACACTTGAATTTACAATTCACGCACTTGGTTAAACACGAGCTCCAAGTAATTCAAGCATACAAACACCTGTTACCAGGAAACTCTAAACTTTATCTCACATCAGCTCCGGTTATTAAGCATTAAGATAGCGGAAATTATATGGAACAGTAGTTATGAAGAATAAAATGTTTAACACTTGAATTAACAATTCATCCACTTGGTTAAACACGAGCTCAAGCATACAAACACCTGTTAACAGAAAACTCTAAACGTTATCTCACATCAGCTCAGGTTATTCAGCATGTAACTTGTTCCGCAAATAACAACAGTAAATACATAATCACATAAAAACGAGTGAGTTTAAAGACAACACCCTATGCAAACGTCCCTCTGAACTAAACAGAAACAAGAAGCCCTGCGGCTTAAAGATTTCCGCCATTAGCAATAATCTGAAAAAGTACTGAACTTTGAAGAGGACTGAGTAATATGGGGGAACAAAATCAATGAATATTCTAAAATTTTAAATTTCAATTTTTGATTATTATTGCAACTGGAAATCATAGCTAACTTAACTTACATAAACTTCATTTCTCTATAAGAACAATTTTAAAAGAAAAATAATAAACCTGAAAATTGATGAACAATAAAAACAAAATAAGAACAACGGCAAGGTTGAAAATTTATTTATTTTCTCTTTTTCTCTGAAAAACAACTTTGAAAATATCTTTAAAGGTGGCAGCAAATTTTTTTTTACATAATCAGTTACGAAAGGTTATTTTCAGACTACATATACTTATTTTTTCTTTTATAACACACTTGTCACGATTTTATAGCTATAATACATTATCTTTCACCAAAAATTTTCAGCCTCAACAATTCCACTTTAAATTAAAATCATGAATAATTAATTAGTTCTGCTGAATATAGCTTTAGTCTACGTGCTTGCAAAATTGTACAGAAGGAAATGACGTAATTATTAAAGGGAAACGTTAATAACATCAAAGATGGCGCATTATAAGACGATCTTCATTATGCTACACTGCACAAGCTTTAACTTTCGATAGCATATAAACTTTAAAATAAAGTATTGTTCATTGGATAATAAAACAATTTGTTGCACTGTTAGGATTCTTATTGGCTTAAAACTCATTTTAGCCTCGTTCTCAGAAAAAAATCTGTCAAAACGAGGATTTAGGCTTTAGCCTTAATAAGTTTCGGGCGTCCAGCCTAGCTGCGCTGTCTCTATCTATCTCTCTATGTCTCTATCTATCTCTCTATCTATCTCCTCAGGCGATTTTAAAGATTCCGCCTTCGCTGGCGGAAATCAATGATTCCACCTGAGTTTTTAATTCATGCACTTTGTTAAGTTAAGGGTAGTTGTTCATTTTTCATTATATTAAGTTTGACTATTGCTCATTTCTTTTGACTTACAACAATAACGATTGAGCTGAAGTTATATGGAACACTAGTTATGAAGAATAAAATGTTGGACACTTGGATTTGCTATTCGTGGACTTGGTTAAACACGAGCTCCAAGTAATTCAAGCATACAAACACCTGTTAACAAGAAACCGTAAACGATATCTCACATCAGCTCTGGTTATTAAGCATTAAGATAGCATAAATTATATGGAACAGTAGTTATAAAGAATAAAATGTTGGACACTTGAATTTGCTATTCGTTCATTTGGTTAAACGCGAACCTAAAGTAATTCAAGCATACAAACACCTGTTAACAGGAAACCGTAAACGATATCTCACATCAGCTCTGGTTATTAAGCATAAAGCTTGTTCCGGAAATAAACACAGTAAATAACACATTTGCATAAAAACGAGTGAGTTTTAAGACAACACGATTGCAAGTGTACCTCTAAATTGAAAAGTCACATTAATACAGTTATTTTAAGATAGCATGTGATATCGTAGGATAACTCTATTAATGTGATTTTGGAATGCGTGAATATTCACATTAATTCTGATTGTAAGATAACTTGAGTTAACTTAACCTAACAATGAGAAATATTGTAAAAAAATTTTAATCATTGCAACATTACCGACTTTTCTATTTTTGATATTAGCGCTATCTTAAGTTAGCAAAACATAAGACTGCGAGAGAACTGGATACTTCTCAAGAAATATGCAAAACAGAAACGCGTTTAAGACTTCAGCACGCGGGAAGTATGAAATACTGCCCAACTTTGTTAATTCTTTGAGAGTTATTGATTACTTGGTACATGTGTCCAGAACCTAAAAACCAACCTAATGGCTTAGGTAAGGAATGCAATTACTGGCTTTGTTTCTTGTTAGTTATTTTAAAAAATATGTCCCCTTTTTCATAAACAGTTAGCCAAGATTGTGATTCCTGCTTTATCTAACATATCTATCAGAACCAACTGGGAACGAAGTTGACACTTCAGTGCGGCAATTATTATTTACTAGTCGGTGGCCCGTCCATTTTATACTGCATTGTATGTGTCTCGCTACTTGCGGTATTATTTTGCGGGACAGACAGACAGACGTATACGGGTATTATAAGATAGACTAGTCGGTAGCCCGTGGACAAATCCGCACGAGTTCGCCTGTCCTTTGTTTATCATATTCCGTAATACGACTTTTTCTCGCACACAATCAGACAGACGGAATACGGTTATTATTAAACAGATAAATCCACGGGTTGCCTGCCCTTTATATACCGCATTTCGTGTGTCTCGCTACTTGAGGTACCATTTTGCGCAGAGACAGACAGAATACGGCTACTATTTTAGAGACTAGTCGTATTCCCGTAAAATAATCCATTGCATCTCTTATTGAATCCATATAAGGGATACCAAACAAAAACATAGAACACAGTAATTTGAACTTTTAAAAGTCACAATCTGCATTATTCAATATTTATAACCGCTGAAACAAAACGTTTTACCGCTCAATTATTTCCACTCAAAAGGGATGCCGCGCTATTGGATATATCAAGAGACACCAAGACAAGTAACAAGACTCAGTACAGCTCACTTCAGTTATTTTAATAATGAACATTAAAAAAATATACAAGGAGCTTCGCAAGAAATTAACATTGTCGTGCAAGTCTGATTCACAACAGTTTGGTAGTTTTTCTCAATGCTATTGAAGACATGTCATTTGCAAACAAAGAAATTACTGGTACGCACAGTATTGATTGTTTGATATGCTCACAGAAGAATTATAAAGAAGAAGCCATATAAAAAGAAGGCAAATACCTTTCAAGAAAACAAAATAACAACTTAAATGTCAAAAGTTTCAAGTTCACTGGTTAACTGTTTGATACCAAAACACGTATTTCTAGTGTTGCAAATGATAGTTGATACATCATCAGACAACATGAGTACGACCATCTCTTCATCATCAGCAGGAACAGTCATCTTTTTTGAATCAAAGTACGCTCTGACTTGATACTTATACATCATTACATCAACCATTTCACCATTGACATTGAACGTCAGTTTTAGATGGTACCAAAACTGCACGTTTTCTCTTTTGGACATCAATCCACATTTCGAACACTTGGTAATTGCGGTTTTTGGTTATCGGAGTATTCGTTCCGACAACCATTGCACAGGTAAACGTTTTAGCAACTTAAGGTTGTGGAGGGAATTTGTACTCGATGTTTTCCATTTCACGCAACGTTACTTTTGATTATGGTTATCGTTGGTTTTGCATTCTTTCTTCGACACTGGTTCATTATGGAATTTCGATGACGTGTAAATGATCGACGTCCGTTTAAAGAAAGATGAACTCTTATTGAAACTTTCTGCTTATCATTGCACAGTCTTTTGATCTCTTCCAGCGTATAAAAAGGTGCAGGTGGTTTTTACTGGTGGTGCACCGTATTCAAAATCCAACGAGGCTACATCACATAATTTTGTCTGCTTTGTTAATTCAACATTCTCTACGTTTCTTCAATCTAGTTTTCTTTTTACGTTTGTCATTTAAATGGGAGACTTTTGACTTTCACTTTTTTCAACTCAGGTTAAAGGTCTTTTCCTAAAGCACACGGCCCGGAACTGGTTATTTTCCTCTCACAAAGTAAGACCACTAAAAACGAAGCAGGCAAAGTAGTGCTAGCAATGGGGAAGTGAAGGATTTTTATTCAGATCAAACACGGAGCAGACAGCGAAAAGAAAGAATTCAGCCCAGCAACAACTAACACACAAAACAGAAATTGTGGAAATAATTACTTATCTTTGCTAACTTCAAAATGGTAGCTTTAAACTTAACTTTCAATGCAAAAATATGCGTGTAAACATGCAGATGAAAAAACAGCTTACAGGATGTGAAATTTAATCATACCAAATATAGTTCTTTCGGTAATATTACATATTGTCCTCCGTAACAAAAGTTGATAACAAATGTAAAATTACAACAATTCAATTATTTCTACCTTTCACCCAAAAAATGTAAAATCGCACAATTTGCAACACATTTTTAAGACTTTAAATATTTCAAAGACAGCAGTCCTGCTATGCTAATAAAGATCTGCAACGTTTCCAGGTATAAATTTGGAAAAACACCTACTCACATATTCAAGACTGGAGCACTGGTATTGATCTCTATTTCTTGTAAATGGAACAAATAAAAATATTTAAAAAACGAACAAAAATTATTTAATTGCTCTCTAGAAAAATGTAATTGCATTACCGCAATGCTTCAAAAGCCTTTGCTTTTTATCCTTTTTATCCACTTAACGCCCCCCTCCCCCCTCCCCCCTTCTCCCTTCCCCTTCTAATCGACGCACCTCATGTTGGAATAAGCAGACGAAACAAAGAACCTTTTAAATGTCCGAAATGTCAATACTGATCAGCTTTTAAAATAAGTGACAATGACAATATTATTGATGATAATGCAGATATTACAAACAAAAGTGAATAGGATTTTCCTTAAAAAGAAATTATAAAAGTAGCAATGGGGAAGTGGAGGATTTTTATTCAGATCAAACACCGAGCAGACAGTGAGAAAAAAGACTTCAGCCCAGCAACAAGTAACAGACAAAACAAAAATTGTGCAAATAATTACTTATCTTTTCCACACTTGGATTCTACCATGTGAGGAACTTTTTCTGTTGTCGATGTCCGGTTTGTGCAGAGTTTACGCTTCTCAAAAACAGGGTTCTGAGAATGACTTTGCTAACTTCAAAATGGTAGCTTAAAACTTAACTTTCAATTCAAACATATGCGTGTAAACACCCAGATAAAAAAAAGGTTGCATGATGTAAAATTTAATCATAGCAAATATAATACATATATTACATATTGTCCTCCGTAACAAAAGCTGATCACAAATGTAAAATTACAACAAATCATTTATTACTACCTTTCACCCAAAAAATGTAAAATCGCACAATTTGCAACATATAAATTGTAAGTCAACTAAAATCAGCTATTTCTGTCTATTGCATAACGTCATTTTCCACAGAACGTTTACATGCACTCAAAAAAAGTTACCTGTAGAAATATCCACTAAATTTGGGAGGCACATAGTTACAGATTTTAATGACGGTTTATAATGACCGTTACCATTTTTGTCAGAAGTTTGTGATGCTGTTCCTTCCATAGCGCTCTTCTGAATAACGCATACTGTTAAAGAAATGTTATGATTAAAAGAATTTTTAATGATGCCAACAGATTTTCATATACATTTTCTTTTCAGAATCTTATTACTCTACTGTGCAAAGCTAAAAATATTAATTGCAAGATCTAGTAGATATACGCACATATTTTAGGATGTAAAATATCATGTTCGACAAAGGCGCAATAATCGTTCAGTAAATCTTTGGAATTTGGAATACTTTTATACGACATAGAAATAACGGCAATCTTAGCAATGAAATATGGTCAGATTACTGTCAACTTTTTACCGTATAAAGACAACAGCGCAAAAGTGCTATGCCTGATTGATAACAATGCAGTGTTTTATTTTCAAACGATCGTAACGTAACAAATGCAAACGTTGATTTAAGCTTGTTTACATTTTCTTGCGTCGCGTAGAATGTTTTCACGGGGAGCGACATTTTTTTTCTGTTTTTTTCGCGTTTATTTTTATCTTAACCCCCTGCTGACTCCATAAATGTGCTATTTTAATTCGGTAAAAAAACAATGAAATATAATTATGTGTGACGTTTTCGTTATGAAATATTTGAACCCGCATGATCGCTGATAAAGTTTCTAGCGCTTTCTCTTCTTCACAAAAATGGCAGGCAACAAACGTGTTCGTAGTTTTAAGGTTTCCTTTAAATTTTTAAACCAGCGAACAATTGCCACAGAATGGGAAGTGATATAGTCCGTTTCCCATAAAGAAGTAGAAATGTTTATGCTGCAATAGCAAATTGGGCTGAGAAAAAGGTAGCTAATTTGTTTTTTAACTTTTGCTCGATTGGACGACGAACCTATTATTTGGTGAAGTGGCTTGGTTGCGGTTCAGAAGATTGCTCGTGGGAGCTTACAGATAACATTTTGGATCACCTATTATTAGAGTAAGTAAAATTTTTACAAAGATGGAGCAAAACTGCACACAAAAGATATACTGTTTATCCTCTGTTTGTTTTCCAAAACTTGATATCTCGTAGCATAAAGTTACATAACAGTTACACAACTTCATATAGATTACAATAAATTAAGACAAACTGTTATTAGTTAGCTAACTAGCTACCGAACAAATTACAGAGTAATAGACTACTTATTTTATATATAAAGTAAGTCGTAGCTGCAGTGAGGAAAATCTGATGAGTTAAGTTCTAACTAAATGAGTCGAGTTCTAACTAGACCCATAGCGATATTATATACAAACATTTATATATATATATTTTTTAGTCATTGGAGTAAAACATTTTTATATATTTTTTTAGTCATTGGAGTAACCCCCAGGCAGAAGCAAGGGAAGTTTATTTTTTTGTAGAAAGATTAATTTCTATCTTTGAGTCTGCATTAAAGGAGAGGTTGTCTTCTTCGAAGTATCTCGATTTCTCTATCCATATTTTTTGGTTCCTATTTTTAGGGAAGGGAAGTGTTATAGGAAGGGGAGTCTATTCTTACTCACGTATTCTTACTAAGACTTTTGCCTACCTTGTTTTACTAATGGTTGGGATGAGGTTCTAATTAATAAACGAGGTACTAAGAGGATTACCCATTATCTAGTGTACATGAAACGTTTTTTATCTAAATCTACTCAAGTGTATTTTTCAGATGCACAGGGTAGTATTAAGCCAAAGAAACGGCGTCTTGTACAAAGGTTAATGGTTACTTTCTTGAAGGAGACAATCAAATTCTTGAATTTCTTTTAAAGAAATATATCTTATCACAAACACAAAGTTCCAAGACAAAGAGTGAGCAGTAGAGAGTAAAATTCAAAGTTTAAGCAACATACACATCTTTATGAAAAAACAGTAATTTACTGCAAGTAGCAGCATGGAGTGTTATATGTTTCTCACCAAATAATGTGTATGTCATGTGGAATGTTGAAGCATTGTCAATTAAAATTGGTTTCTGTATACGGCTTGTGGGAATTTGTCCGGTGGCAGCTTTGTAAATGTCACGCAGCTCCTTCATTTTTTTTCTAAGTCTATCTCTATTTATGTTTGGTGGTGCTGACATTTTTATGGCTAATTCTACTACATTGGTTGCATGAGTTTCATCTAAACGTGCTACCCTAAATCTGGATGATGTACAAGTGTATTTTCTCTTGGTGCATTTGAAGCCACTCGACTCAAGCTTACCCATTCTTTTTTCCAGCTGCAACATTGACTTGCACCCACTCCATCTGTTAATCTTTCGCAAGAAAATGTTGCGGAAGTCATCATTCTTTTTTTCCACACCTTTTATAAAGAAAATTTAAGGGCATTTATTTTTTTGGCATTCGGCAACTTAAACAATTTTTATACGTAAGAAACAAAGAAAGAGTTATTATATGTTTCGTCCAAATTATCTTGCCTTTTGTTTTTATATAAATTTTTTTATCTTACCTTGTCCACTAAATGTTCTTAAGGTGCGGAACCTCACAAGCAATTCAGGAACATGTTTTACCATAACATGAATACATGGTGTTATGGGGTATGACCAGTCATAACCGCAACCTTGCATGTGTTTCAATTTTTCTGCCCAGTGGAATGCCGGCAGATATTAACATACTCATACGTAAGATATTGTAAGACTCTGGTACGGGACTTACAATGAATTTCCACGCCTTAGCATTTATTAAATACAAACGATCTGTGGTTTCCGGGATGATCTACAGAATTTACAACTGGTGCAGAACACGGGCAAACGTTCACAAAAGTCTGGACAAGGCAAAAACGATACTCGAAAGCAACCAATACCCTGCTTCGTTCTATAACCCTATCATTGAAAAGACATTAGACAAGATACGAGCACCGGAAAGAGAGACGGAGAACGAAGAAGATGAGACGAACGAGACGAACGAGAAGAAATTGATCTTTCTTCAATATAGGGGAAAAGTCACTGATAATTTTGAACGTTCCCTTAAAGAAATAGATGCTCCATGTAAAGTGATCTCAACAATACGAAAGGTTCGAACCATACTCCCCTCACTGTAGACACTGTAAACACCTGTAGAGAAACTGTTCAAAAGTCATGTAGTCTACCAAATCACGTGTTCACGATGTCAGGCAGACAGCTCGACATATGATTACGCGATGTAAGGAAAATATTCAAGAGGGAAAACCCGTGAAAAATCATTTCAATTCATGTAACGTGCAACCTTCTTTCGATGATATGAAAATAATTGACTCGAACAGTAATGTATTTAAATTAATGACTCTAGGGGCTCTCTATATGAAACGAATATAACCGTCAATAAACACAAGGGATGAATACAAAAGCCGCACGCTAACAATAAAAATATAATAAAAAGCCCTTGCAGGCTAAAAGATTTCGGATTTTTGTTCGCGTGTAATTTTGTTCCCTATACCTTGCGAGTTCGTAAGTAACCTGTTTTTTACAGAACTTCTAAAATGGTGTCAAATAAATAGGTATTATCTTGAACTTGCAAAATGTTTGATGTGGTGCGTGAGACACAGGCTAGAACAAACCAACGCGTTAGTGGTTAAGTAGCCCAAAGCGGTAAAAAAAAACGCAATCCGATCAGACTTCAGAATCAGATGCTCGTGGAAACATTTCGTTTGGTCGCAGCGACCAGGCGAGATGTAAAAAGAGCAGGTTTGCCAGGCGCCAACCAAACAAATTGCTTGATTTTTTTGAGGTTTTAATTTCGTGATTTATTTCGACCTGTTTTTTAAATTATTTTTATGTTATTAGTATATCTTTGAACATTTATAGTGTATTTATTTGTTTTATATTTTTTTTTAAATAATAGCTGGGGCCCGGCGTCGGATATAGTGCTAATGCAGTTATTCTGTAGGGCTATATCAGGCGCCTTTTTTGTTGCTCACCCCCTTCTCCTTTAAATATGTTTTCTCAACAATACACCAGCGTAACACAACTTATCGAGAATCTTAAAGTAGTAAAATTATATCAGAATTAAGTCTCCCCAAATGTACAAAAAAGTAATCTGTAAAAATTAATACTTTAACAATACTGTGCTACACATAACATTCATAAAAGAAACGAAGACGTTTTAGCATATCAATTTATTAAATATTATTGCTTGCTGTGTAACGATATTTCGGAAATGTTTTATCATACCTGCGACATGACTAAAAATCATACCTGCGACAGACAGAACTTAAGATATCTAAGATTTGACCATAAAGTTGGATCCTACAAGTTTAAAAACAAAAAAAGAAATAGAAGTAGACGAAAGAAACAAAAAGATTATGACTACTTTATTGTTTAGAATTAACAAAAGAGACTAAATCCAAAATGTGATTCCCTGGTATTATTATTTAGACTAGCCAGGGGGGGACCCAGCTGGAAACGCCGGGTATAGCCACAAATAACTGTGTTACCCGGTGTTTAACGCCCGGAAGAGCGATTAATAAGAACCGTAAACTTTGCCACACATTCAGGTGAAGCACTTTAGTATGTCGTAAATCGAGTGAGGCGCACAATGTTATGGTGTTTCCAGTGTAATATATTTTTCAAAAATAGGCGCACAACATTATGGTGTTTTCGGTGTAATATATTTTTTTGAAAAATAACTTTCCACAACTTTAGCTGAAATAAAACACAGTTTACAACTCGTTGCTACCCTGTCATAGCAAAAACAGTCGGCCAACCTTTTTTATTTTTTGGAGAATGTTCCCGCTGAAAGTTCAAAAATAAATTTTACTCCGGCTGAGTTTTAGTACAGGGAAACAATGATGCACATCCATATAGGCATAATAGCCGTTTGCGAAAAATCTTTATCGCAACTTAGGTTTAAATAACAACACAGGAAACAGCCTGTCCTTATATCTTAAACATTGATAGAACTAAAATTTAGGCAATTAAATAATTATACTAACCCAACCAAATATTTATTTTCGCTTCAAAAAAGCTGGAGTATAATCAATATGGTGTGCCTGAACTCGGTCCCCTGAAAGGAAGACT
Source organism: Hydractinia echinata (assembly GCA_030067915.1). Taxonomy (NCBI): domain Eukaryota; kingdom Metazoa; phylum Cnidaria; class Hydrozoa; order Anthoathecata; family Hydractiniidae; genus Hydractinia; species Hydractinia echinata. Next base: position 3,930,069 of record JASGCC010000012.1, on the reverse strand, counting down.
CGTACCTAAACCCCTAGAGCTCGGTTTAGTTGAACAAAATCCGCCTCGTTAAAAACCAACCGGAAATGAAAATTTGAAGGAGTATCCAGCATAGCTCATCAAATAATATTAAAATAACAGTCTATAAACATATTTGTGATCAAAATCGTAACGCAGTCTTCATTCTTTCTTTATTTCATTATTTTGATATTTTGATATTTGTTATTTCACGAATATCAGACACCCACACAGCCGGCGTAGAGCTAGGTTGCGGAGTCAGATCGGTCTTCAAAAGTCGTGACGTTACGGCAATCGGCGAAGAAGAAGGAGAAGGAGGAAAAGAAAAAGACCGCCCGTTTTAATAAGATCTCGGACGTAATCCGAAATCTTAATTATTATTATACAAGCAGCTACCTTACGCTTCGACTTCACTTTTTACTCATCTCCAGCAACTATTTTTTTTTTAGAATATTTTTTTAAATGTTTCTAAAGAAATATTTCACCGCCTTTAGAACTGACAATGATTGTGGCATATTGATATTTGAGCACATATATGATTCACACGAAGCAATTGCATGGCGAATTCGCCGGAGGGACGTGCTTGAGCATGCGCAGTTTCGTTTGTTTTGATTTAGTTTTGAAAATTTCGTTTCGCCGAAAAGTAAAACAGTTTCTATTTTTTAGTGAATAATATTTTTGCTGCGAATTTTTAGCAAAATTAGAACGCAATCTTTAGTGTTAATTTTAAGAAAAACTCATTACCGAAAAGAATTTAATAAAATATTAGTTTTGTTTTTAATACCCAAAGAGTTCTTATATTCGGTATTTTTAATTAACCACCTGTTTTTTTTGTTTCCTGTTGAAATTAAAGAGATATTTTGCTAAATGTATTTGAGCATGCGCAGTTTCGTTTGTTTTAATTTTGTTTAAAAAAATTGGCTTTGTTGTAAAGTAGAAACTGTTTCTACTTTTTAGATGCGAAATATTTCGCTGTAAACTTTTAACCAATTAGAACGTAATCTTCAGTATTTATTCTTAGAAAAAGTCATTACTGCAAAGAATTTAAAATATCATTTTTGTTTTTAATACCGAAAAGAGTGCTCACATTTGATATTTTAAATTCGCTATCTGTATTTTGTTTCCTGTGGAGATCAAAGAAATATTTTGATTAAATTCACCATCGAATTCGCCCTTTTCAATCCCCTCTACAGAAACCCGCCTTTATCTCATATTCTCCCCTTCTTACTGTAGTCGTTCGTGCTTCCAGAAGTATAAGTTATCCAGGCGCGGATCTAGTCAATGTTTTTGACTATGTCAAAAGTGTTATATATAAAACAAAACAAAAACAATGCTGGGGGTCGCGTGTTTTACGCCATAGCTTCAGAAGGGTTTGTTACGTAAAACAGGTTTTACGTACACTAATTCGAGTTTAATTTTTATTTAAGTCTTAAGAAATACATCTTTCTCCTAAAAAATATTCGTGAACATTTTGATCGCAGAGTTGAGTTTCTTCAGCACCTTTCTCGTTGCTGTACCTAAAAAGTATAAAACACATTTTTGAATGTTGCAAGTGTTTGCTGCATTTTCTGTACAGAAATGCGAAATCAGCGATCAAGCACATTGTTTATTACATTATTTATTACATTGTTTATCACATTAGTCACGGTTGATCCGCTATGCCATTGTTTTTTAAACCAATCAGGTTGATTTCTCGAGAATTTAAACCAATCAGGATATTTTAAAATCAATAACTTTTTTAATAGACATGTGAGGCGAAGTAAACTTTTTTGATAACTAAAGTCAATTTTAATTGAAAAATAAAATCACTAAAAATCTTATAAAGCTAACAAAAACAAATGATTTGCTTAGCCCGTTCGGTATAGAAGACTTAAAAACTCAAAGAAATTTTTTTAACTTGATGCCTTCTTAAAATGTCAACATTTAAAACTTTTTGCTAACGAAATGTAAAAAATTTTGTGGACAGTAGTTATAAGTAGAAAGGATACGATCTATCTCTCTTCCCCGCTCTCATCAAAAATGTTAAGATAAACGCTAGAATTAGCTAAACAAAAAATGTAGATTATAGACAAAACATTCTAGCTATAGCAACAAATAAGAAGAAACACATAGCTTAGCTATTATAGAAACAGAAAGGATTAACAAAAACAACTAACTTAAAACTATTGCGCAGCGATCCTTGTTTGTTTTTACATGGGTAGGAAGATAATACTCTGCAGGTAATTTCTTTGGAATAAACGAAAATCAACTTGTTTTTGTAGCACGTCAGGAATGGTAACATAGAATTACATTTAATCTTCTCTAACAATTCGGCATATATTTTATGTATCCCATCAAAATTTTCTCATTCGAAAACCAACTTCACACGCTTTCGCAAGCTGTTGCAAGCCATGTTGAGAACGGAAAGATCCTTCCGAACATGTGCGACCGATATTTATACCAAACGCCTATAATCTTTATCATAAACTAGAAACAACCTTGACAGGGTTTGTGTTCTATAAAGTCTAGTTCCACGGTCAAACCTTACGGAAAAACATACCGTAGTATGTCTAGAAACAACCTTGACATGGTTTGTGCGCTATAAACGTCTAGCGCAACGGTCAAACCCTCCCTGAAGAACATATTATAGTAATACCTAGAAACAACCTTGACAGGGTTTGTGTGCTATAAAAGTATAGCCTTACGGTCAAACCCTTACGGAAAAAACTTCCATGGTTATACCTACAAACAACCTTGACCATATACTTCATAACACACACACCTGTGTGTGTTATGAAGTGTGTTATGATACTTAGAGCTAAAAAAACTACAAATATATATCATTTTTTGGGACAGAGTGCTCAAAAAGTGTTTACTAGATACAATATGCTTGATATAATTAATAAAGTCATGCAACTCTGTTTACTTTGAGGTTGTCTTCTTTTGGGGATTGGTAGTTCAGTCGGTAGAGCGTTCACTTCATATTCATATGGGTTCAATCCCACATAACAGTTGTTGCTTATTGAAAAGGGTTTCTGTAGTTCAAATGGAAGTTTTCAACACTCTTAGAATCGTTATGTTGTCCCTCCTGGAAAAATTGACAGGGTAAATTTATTGGAATTACTAACCACATAAAATAATATAGATCACTACTTTTTTGTGCGCCAAGACAACAGAATGGAAAGCACTGGTTTTCATTTGGAAAGTACAAATGTATTTAAAATTTGCCCAAGCTTTCCCTCATACTTATGGCTTTTTTGGCCAGTTGACAAATTCATAACAATCAAATCATCTTATTTTTCCTTTTAGCCAGGTGAACACGACAACTATCCAATGTTAGAGGCATTTAGGCGCCAAATAAAGGGTTGTCCAGTAATAAAAATTAGGCAATTTTACTAATCTTTAAATAAAAAGTTCCAACCACACCAACAAAGGTGCTGACAGTTTCCCGAATCTGATCAAATCATTTCAAAATGTTTTTTTGAAGGATTTGATTGACGCAAGGCCAAGAGAAATTAAATCACAGTTTCTAGTCCTAGAGACAAAAACATATGTGGGGAAATGTACTTATATTATATATATGTTATTTTTCCAACCAAACATTTATGCAATCAGGCAGGAGAAATTATACGTCTTGCATAATTCAGTTACCTCGAATTAAGGTGTAAACAAAATTTAAAAGGTCCATAGACTAAGTACGCAAATACAAAAATATTACAAGTCCTAACTTCATCCTGGGATTTAATTCACTTTTGAAAACTATGCCGAAAGACATCTTTCATTATAAAATAGCACCTTGGATAAAAAGAGGATTCGGCGTTTAGGTCAAGAAAATGATGAAAATGATTGCTGAATGGATTATAGTAAAAAATGAAAATTTTTACATATATATAAGTTTGCATAAGTTTAAAAATAACAAACTTTTCATATGGTGCTTAAACATGTGGGCAGTGGAGGAAAAACTGTGATGTAATTTTCCTTGGCCTAATATTGCTGAGAAAATTCCAAAGTACCAAACAGTTCCGAAAATGCACACAAAATTTAAAGTTCAGGTGCATGCAGCTTAGGCTCTCTCTTGGAGCTCTGTTTAAATGACGGTTTTGCATGTTTTTAAACCTTTTTCTCGGGAGGGCATAAGCACGACTCATTTGTAAAGCGAAATGCATTGATGGCGGTTTGGTAACAGAACTGGATATATTTTTAATTACTGTAACATGTTTTCACTCAATAAATAAAAAATTGTTATGAAAAAGGGTCAGTGGCTGCAGTCAGGAGGTAATAAATATACTCCATGTTTATTCCAGAAATTACACTTTTATAGATGAATTCCAGCATGACGTCATTTGTTTACTTTTTAGTGGTAAGCCCTTTGGCTCTGGCATTTGCGTGGCAGGAAAAAGATGCTTGGATTGGTGAAGAAAGGTCTTTACTGGGGATTTCTTCTAACGGGACATCGTTGGGGTTATAAACTATTATCGAGTGTAGGTTGATGCCTTCTGATTTATTTGAATTCATTAAAAGTCATAAGAATGCCTTCGTGGGAAGAAATGGACTGATAATTACTTTGCTTCACCTAGCGCCCTCATCTTTTTTCCTGCCACGCAAATGCCAAAGCCGAAAGAGCTTACCGCTGAAAATTTAAACAACGGAATTCATCTATACGTATAGCTGTAGCTAGCTATATGTACAAAAAAATTTGAAAACTATATATTGGATCATGCAGCTTTTACAAAATATAACTATAGCTAGCTACCTTATGTGTAAACCTTACCTTGTTGATCTGCACATGATCTGGGGAAAAGCATAGAGCGATAAAATAAAACAAGGCTTGGCGCGTTATAATTGTTTAAATTTCTTCAATCTCCCTTTAGAAAAAGGTACAGGAGCTTTACTACAATCCAACTCAAATCTCGAGGAACAAAAAAACTTAAAATACACGAGTAAAGACGATCAGAAACAGGACTAGCTTTAGTAATTTAAGCAACAAAAGCAGTTTTAAACTATTATTTTTAATTAAAATACATTTAAAATAGTATTAAAAGCACAATTGCAAAATAAGGGGAAATTATCTGTAATAGAATTAATTTAAATAGGAAGAAATTTCAAGTCTGTGATATATACCACACTTTTTTTTCACGGTCACCGTTTTCCTTTTGCTCTATTTTGATGAATTTTTTTCTTACTCGGCGTCGGAGGTTGGTAGGGGGGGGGGTGTAGAAATTTTCAGTTCCTTGGTATACTCAACGCGTAGCAAACGTGCTCCACAATTTCGCAAAAACCAGTAGAGCGTTTTTATTATCGATTACCAAATTGTAAATAAAATCAACATGCCGCATACATTTTTTGAGCACATTCATTCGAAATAATGCCAAAAGACCCACACTCAGTCTTCGTCTTTCTTATACTCGTGTTCTTCGTTTCTGTACTGTCGTAATCTATGCTAAAGAAGTATAAGGTATTTGAATTTTATTTTAATTACTTCAAAAGCGTGGGAAAAATTATAAATTGTTAGAATTTCGAAGTCTTGACTGATCTAGCAGTGTTACGTTACTACGATGCATTTTTTTTTTTGCTTCTGAAAATAAATTGCAACACGCTTTCTGTGTTTTTTGTAGTTAATGTAACCAGTAGACAATAAATATATTTACCTCTTTCGGGAAATTAAGAACTTATTTTTAACGATTTTTTTATGTCTTTTCTTTGAAAGCTATTGTTAAAGTGATGTTGTATTTGAATTCCTTTAAGCTTCAAAGTTATCTTTTTCTCCTTCTTTGAGCCATTTTCCAGTTTGCTCTTCAAACTTTTGTCGAAGTAAATTATCGGTAGTTCAAATGACATTTTCTCGTTGTTTTCTATTCCTTATGCTTTTTTTCCATGTTTATGGATCCACGAAGAGATATTGATCAGACACGATAATATTTTAAAGTTTGCCTACTTTTAAAGAATCTTCTAATGAATAAAGGCTCACACTGACGTGTGTCTGTTTTTCTGTATCAGCATTGACTTACACTAAGTAAAAGCGACTGGCATAATTGAGACTACTGTAAAATTCATAGCATAACTAATAGAAAGTAAGTTTTCTCATTAAGACATTTACACATATATCAAAAGAGGACAGCTTTATTTGTTTTTTTAAAACGAATTGCAAATCAATATCTTTTTATCAAGCATATCCCTACACCCAGAAGGAAGCATGAAAAATCAGTGATGATAACTTATTAGAATGTGCATCGGGAAAAACTAGAGAACAGTATGAGAAACCGAGGAGCGAATCCTTTATAAACAATAATCTTTCTGTTTGCACAGAATATTGTGTTCTAAAGTAATTATTTATTAATTGACTTTCTACATTTTAGAAATGGCATTTGATCCTATATTCCCATTTGTCCTGTTGTTACTGTGTTTGCTTAAGTTGCAATATGCTAACGCCAAAGTGAATTGCAGAACACAGCCGAACTTCTGGACGCAGTGGGCGGAAAACTTGGGTCGACGAATACTGTTATTGGATCATATTCGAGATTATTATCCGTGTCCGCAATATTGAGGGAACAAAGAGGGGATGACTCCGTTGATGTCCAGGAGAGTTTGAATCTAGCCATTACAACCTTATCTCTTTAGATATTGGTGGTGGAATCCTCGTACCTATTGCCGATAATATAATCGACGGTATCACAACTGAAAGAGCGTTTGCGGCGACTAAAAATGCAATGTTAGAATACGGAAATCCAATGACAAACAACAATCTTGGTGATTTAACTGATCTGAAGGTCGCAGAATTGAAAAGTTTACTTAAAACGCAAAAAAACAAGGCACTACAAGCATTCGGTGATGACGTTATGCGAGCACAGGGGAGTCGATCTCTTAAATACATTAAAAAAGCTAAGAGATTCTTGAAGGTGAAAAGTCTTGGAAAAGCATTGGGTCCTATTTTTGATGTTGTTAGCATAGGTGTGAACAGTTATGGTCTCTACACTGCAATACGTGATTGTAATAATGATGCTGAAGCATGCGATCCTTCTGCCATGACATCCGCTGCATTTAGTATTGCATCTGGTATTGTAGGTGTCGGAACATTTCTTGCTTCACTTGTAGTTGGAGCAACAGTTTCTTCCGTTCTTGGACCAGCGGGTGCTGTAGTGTCATTGTGCCTTGCAATTACAGCCACGTTGATTGAACTCTTATGGAAGCCCAAGCCAACTCAAGCACAGCTGGATCGAGAATTAAAAGAAAAATTAATGAGAGAATTTGACAGAATTTCAAGGCTTCAACTGTACAATGCAAACATGTTCCTCAATAAGAATGATGTTGAAAGGAGCGATTTGTATGTTGTGAATCAAGGTCATCTGCCCAAATGGTTTTCACATCATACACACAAACTTCGGTTTGGTTTAATTAGTGCTAACCAACTAAGAGAAAAACAACCATTAAAGCAGCCGTGCTGGAAACCTATGTTCGGAGATGCTCCCATCGGCAACCAACCCTACACGGCTAGAGAATGTCCTTATCTTATCGATGGGGAAAAGTTCCTGGAAAGACGCTCGGAAAATTCTCTTGGTTATAGTTTTTATGGATTTACTAAAAGTGGTAGAGACTATGCATGGAAGCACTCTGAAACTGATGATTATCCTGATGATGATCTTGATGATGATCCTGATTACGATGGTTCTATTCTTCTGATTGGTACAGATAAAGTACAACCTGATGCCCTATCGGAGTATGAAAATATGAATGCAAAACTGAGAGGATTGGAAATAAATACTGCTACAGAACCCGTTGAAGCAGATGCTTTTAATGATCTCATCGTAATTGGAGACATGCCACAGTTTAGATGCAGGTGAAATCATAAGCATCAAAATGGGATCTGGCAATGATGGCATTAACTATTGGTGGACGGATTGGTTCTTTCAGCAGAGAAAATGTACTTCAGGCGGATTTGGGTACAAAATGGGCCATAACATCTTGTCATTTGGTGCAATTAGTAGCAGTTCGCCTATCAAAGGTGTAGAATATGATGCTAAAACTGGCGCCGTTTATTTCAAACATGGCTCTTCAGGCGTAGAAAAACAAAGTGTTGGCACTGTGAACAATGTCGAAGTTCTAAGCGCATCAGAAAAAGAATGATTACATTAAATTGTATGCAAACAAGCAAGGAAGTGAAAGATTTGATTTTACTGTTTTTAAATTTAAGGGTAAAGCCACCTACGAATTAAATATCGAGGATTTGGGCAGGACAGACGGAAACACGGCATTTTAAAATCGTCGACGAATCAGAAAATGTTCAAAAGACCTGTACCGACCACGTTCCAGTTCTGAAACTTATAAATTTCGACCGTCACGCTGTTTCTAATGATGTTTTGTACAAAAACGATAGAATCAAGATTTATGGTCAAAGGGCAACCCACAGGAGATATTTCTCTAAGCTTGTGCGACAGAAGAAACAAAAAGGGTGGAAGAGAAATACTCCATGTAGTGGGGAACCTTCAGATGGAAGCCACCCAAAAGGAGGACAAAATGGTAAGGAGCTCCTGGCAATAATTGCGTTATACTCGAAATGTCCAGTTGAGATTCAAAGCACAAACAACGAAGGTGGATGTATGATGAGACCTAAAAAGAAGATGGAATTAGACCTGGCGTTCTTTCAGGGTAAGAAGCTGCTATGTGACTTTAGCAGAGACATTTCAGGATCCGATGGCGCAGATCATTGTTATTTAACTTGTCCTGAACAAGCGGCCATAAAACACACAACGATTAATCTGGGAAAAGGAAGTCAAGATAGATTGATTATGGGAGAGGAGTTATTTATTGCGCCATGCGCTATTGATGATTCTACACATGCTTATCCTATCGGGTTAATGAAGATGAGTAGCAGCAACTGGATATTGTTTTTTAATGACGTGCCGAAACTATCTTATTCTCCAGAAGTTGAAATGATCCAGCATCTTCTTGACGAGTAGACAAAATTGTGAATGAATATGGAGATATTATTGTTGATTTGCGTACTGAGGAGGAACATTCCATCAATCTTTATGACAGGTATGCTGAATCAACAATGAGAAAAATGGCTTTTGTTTGCAGGAGAAGAACGCACAGAAGAGATAAAAATGATTTGCTTCAATGCATGAAAGAAGAAAGTAGCATGACAGATGACGAGAAAGAGACATGTGGTGTTGTGTAGAACAAGTGTAAATGTATTCGGGAAAAGACAATGATTTTGATTTATTTAGGTCACGTGGTCTAGCCATGCGGCCATTTTTTTTCTTTGAGTTGTTAAAGCAACTTTGAAACGACCAGAGTTGATAAAACTTCTATCGAAGTCTATTATAACATTAGAAATAAGATTTTACAAATGCAAATTTTGCCAGGATTCAAAATCCACAACTGAGTGCCTAGCAAACAGCTAATGTACCTTGATGAATGTATACTTAGGAGGAAAATTATAAAATTGTTAGGAGGGAAGTTTTGTTCTTTATTTGCTTTTAAAATCGTTTCTTTGTATCTCGAATTAGTAATCACAACAAAACCTTTCGTTTTTCCTAATTTTGGCAGATAATTATTTCACGTATTGCAAACTGTTTCTTCTAGCAAGCATTACAGATGTAGTCGTTTTTCAAGACAGCTATAATCCTCATGGCAAACCTAAGGCTATTCTTTCCATTTGTAATCACAGACAATATATAACTGCATAAGAAACAACATTATTTTTAACATTTTTGTGTACACTTTCAGAACGAAATACTGTATATGTAATAAACCGAAAGAACTGATTGCAAAGTGTTTGTTCAATTTGTATGTATGTGTTTGAGTTTTTAATACTACAACACCAAAAAAAAAAAAAAAATACAAGCTTGTTTCTATAGCTTGTAAGATCTTTTGTGTTGGGACGAAACCTGAACCTGGAGGCCCTGGCCCTGGATATTCACATGACGAATTTAACTGGCTGTATGAATTTGTACAATTAAATCGGACAAGCGTTTTCCTGAAATTATTCGAGTAAAAGCTGAGGATGACGTGTTGTTTTATTTTGGTTTTTAAAACAGATTTTTAAAATGCATGAAAACTAAGGATTTGTAAATATTGTAAGTATCCAAATTGAATCAAACTTGGCATACCTATAGTACGTCATTAAAGAAACAAAATGGCGGCAATTAATTTTGCTTGTGTCAGCACTTTTTCTGTGACGTCATTGAAAGCATCAAATTTGTCCAAAATATCATTATCTGATAATTTAACATATTTTCCGGATTTACATAATTTGCCTAAAAACATTTTTTCGGATAAAAACTTAGAAAATCGGACTAATCACGCGTCCAGAATTTATAGGATGATTCGCCTTGATAAAAAAAAGTTTGTGTTTCAAATTTCAAATTTTAAGGATAATCCTAACAAAAGTTATTATATTTTTTCAATTATAAGGATTTCATTAAGATTCTTAGACCTATAGAACCTAACGAAATTGGCATACGGGTGCCTAATAGATAAATATAAACATTCAATACTTATCATGACCAGGCAGCACAGTAAATAGGAGTTGTTGAAAAAAACGGCAGGGGAATTCCCCCTCCTCTATCCCTTCAACCCTTGGAAATGAATTATTCAGCCTACAGGAACTTTGGATTCTAATAAAGGATAACTCAGACATCGAAAATTACGAATCAAATTTTTATAAACAAAGCTGAAGGCAACCTCGTTCCCAGGGCTTTTTGTCATCGGCGCTGCGCTTATTGATAGGTCTGACGAAAAAGGCCCTGGAGGAGGCTGGTTTTATTCCGAGCCGTGATTGGTCGAGACTTTTCATCTAATTATGCGTAAGATAATACGTCACCCGGTCCGTTAAATATCTACGCTTAAAATTAACTGTAAATAAAAAAGATGGCTGACAACTGTGCATACATATATGTTTTGCACAAGAGAAAAATATTTCGAGAACACAATTTGGCAGATTTTTATGGCTTTTTTTAGGTTTAACTAGCTAATTAACTCTTAACCCAGATGTACTTGTGGTTAGCTACATGCTGCTTATGCTTGGATTAATATTAGCAACTGACAAAGACATTGTTTGTCAGCTAGCTAAAACAACAAGTGTAAAAAGATAGGTAGCTATAGCTACATAGCTACTAGTTATTTATTATTTTTACTACTAAACATCAGAATAATATTTAATATTTTTTATTCAGAATAATATTATTATTATTATTATTATTATTATTATTATTATTATTATTATTATTATTATTATTATTATTATTATTATTATTATTATTATTATTATTATTATTATTATTATTATTATTATTATTATTATTATTATTATTATTATTATTATTATTATTATTATTATTATTATTATAATACAAAGTAAGCGTAAATACATAAACGAAAATACAGATGAAGGATTGAATGAATTTGCCATGCTAATTTCACAGATTTTACATGTTGCAAAAATTCTGTTAGTGTTACTTCTAAGAAAGTAAGAGGTTTTAAAATAAAAACATAAAGCTATACTAGGGCAGTGTAAAAAACACTGGTGCGACCGCTTATCGAACGCCACTTATTAGAAAGTTAGTACAAAAGTTAATACGGTGAATAGAACACCTTGGTAATGCCTTGCCAATGAAAGGTGGGTTAAAGATGACAGAACTGGATCCTCTTCTAACTGTTATATGTCAGTCTTGTATCACATTTGTCGAGAATTCAGTTTCTGGGCTAAACTATAGAATACCCCCCATACAAAAATTAAGACTATAAAACTCTACAACGCAGCAACGCAGTAATAAAAAAAATAAACTAACAAATATAGCAGCAGCAACGCAGCAGCAACGCAGCTACGCAAAGCTCACTATTTCTAGATTATTAAAACACAGTTGGATAGTTAAACTAAAGTAAAATATCAACAAACATACCAAGTTGGTTTGTTACACTAACATTTCGCAATATAACGACGTCGCTTTCATGATTCTATAGTTTGGCCTCATGGTGTATACATTCGTAATGACAAATTTTTCGTTCTTTAAATAGTTTCCTTATTCATTTAATATTTTTAGTTATTAGAAAACATTTATATAATGTTATATAATGTTTTTTTAAACTGGTTTAATTGCTCAGATCCCTCTTAACTATCTAAAACCATTTTCAACTATTTTTCTGAGTAGCTGCGTTGCTGAGTATCTACGTTGCTGTATTGCTCAGTAGCTGCGTTGCTGTATTGCTGAGTAGCTGCGTAGCTGAGTATCTACATTGCTGAGTAGCTGCGTTGCTGAGTTACGCAGTTTTAATTTTTTTACGGGGGGTACTCTATAGTTGCTCCAGTTTCTGAATACAGAATAAAATTCAGTTACGACAAAATGTGTTTGTCAAACTTGGCATACACAAGGAAAATCAAAATATTTAAAAGGAAAATAATAAAATCTAGAAAGCAATTATTATTATTAGTTGAAATTCTAAGAGATACTGTGTATATACAATTCAGTTATTTTACAAAAATTACTGCTATCAATGTGTTCTCTTTAAGTGTGTAGACGTGCTTGAAAACAAAAATTAGACGCAAAGACTGTTGAAAAAGTTGTAGAAAAACTAAAAAGAACTAAATGGACAGCACAGAATATTGAAACTATAAAACTGAAAATGTGAAATAACCTTGATAGGAACATCATTATAAAATTTTGCTTTCACATATAAAAACGTTTGTCCAAAGTCAAGATTATTCCATGTATTCATTGTGTGACTCCTGGAAATAACTGTTGTATTTGCAAAGTAACCTAACGTACAAGCAGAGCAGATTTGTAACGCTGGAGAGGACGCGTCTCACAACAACCATGTTTGGACAAACGTCACTATCTAAGCACTTTCGTACAAAAATGACTGTTTTCATGTTTTCGGTTGATGGTTTTTGTTTGATAATCTGCTTTATATACACATTGTTCCAATGATCTCATTTTGGACAACTGTGTTCTTGTGAGATAAACCCTAACCGTGTTTGTATACGACAATATTGGAATTATATATTATATACGTAAATTTCGAATAGCTGCAACCTGGGGGAAATAAGATCGAAGTTTTACCATTATATAAATGCGATTTGTATATACATTTTTTGTATGATCCATCAAATTCATTATTTGGAGTCTAAGTTTTGTCGAGCATGTGTCCAATGTCACAGGCGTGTCCATGTAAAATATGCTCATCTATCCAAGTGTTATTAACGACTTGATTTCTGTAGCTACCATTCTCCGCGGAGAACACGCGGATGAGCTGCAATTCTCTATGAAGTTCCAGAACGCATCACCTCTGTTTTCAACTTAACGTTATCTATCCCAGTTAACGGAGTTAATTGGGATAGATAAAGAGGATTCTGGATGGTCAAATAAAATCTTAACATTTCCGTTGTTTTCCTTCCCACTGCATCACTACTTCCAAACAAGCTCTCATCTGCTTCAAACTCCCCCTGTTTCCAAGTTTAATACAGCAGCAGATTAACATTAATTATTTTAGCTGATCATTTACAAAGGAAGCTTAGAGGTGATGGCCAAAACAATATTCTTTATATTTTTAAGTGGGAAGAGATCAGCAAGTAAAGTAATTTTACAAATACATAGGCAAAACTGCCTTTAACAAAGCGACAAAATATATGATTTACGTTGTTTTCAGGCAATATTCAAAAACATATACTTGCTTTAAAACAACAATATGTACTTTAGAGCCACCTCCACAACTACTTAGTCTTCACAGTGCAGTCTTCACTAAAAAGTTCCATTTTAACGATCACGATAAAATCCAGACCCCTGATAATTAGATTGAATCTCGCTTACCAAGGACTAGGAAGTAAAAAATTCCGGATAAACGAGACACGAGTGTATTAATTAAAAATCTGCGAAAATCAAAGATTTTTGACCAGCCTCCACCAGGGCCATGTTCGTCTCGCCGTCCGATATCCAAAAAGAGACAACATGTCCTGGGATCGAGGTTGAGCTGAAGGAACATTCTGGAAATCATGTCTATTTTACAGAATTAGGGAAGAGCAGATGTTTTTCCTTTTCGGGATATGATATTCACGAAATAAAAAAGAATACAACAAAATAAACAGAGGATAACGAATGCTGCGGCACAGATTACAAAGGCGGAACTAAGAGATTTTAGCAAAGACAATAAAATTAATCATCCTAACTTGCATTAGATCATGCCACATGGTCTAATGCAAGTTAGTATTGAACAGTGCATTACCCAAAATTATTCTGGTGATTTAAAAAATTAGTGGTATTCTTAGGCAGGTGGTCATCTTTTCAGACACCTAAGGCTTATCTGCACTAGGCGGAATACTCCGCGCGGAGAAGAATATTCCGACCAGTGGAGTTGCTCAATGTTACATATCCTCTTTCAGCCGCGTAATAATTCCTCCGCTAAAATGAAATAAAATCTTTCAGCGCTTTTTTTAATAACTTCTCAATGCTACTTTGCATGGCTACGATACTTACTGAGTTTCAATATTTATCTATTAGACACCTGCATACCAAATTTTTAGGCCCCATACCGTTCAGAGGCTTTGATATTGGCTATTACTCGAAACCACCCCTAAAAATATCTATGAAATCCTTATAATGGGGGAAATATCATAACTCTTGTTAGGAATATCGTTAGAACTTGAAACTTCCAACACAACTTTGTTTCATCAAGAAGAATTATTTTGCATGTTTTGGACACGTGATTAATCCGATTTCCCGATTTTTTCGGATTTTACCCGAAAACCGGAAAAACCGGATTTCCGGGCAATTTTTGGCAGTTTTTTATGCGATCTGTGTGAAAACCGGAAAATATGTTAAATAACTTTTATTTAGCTTTCAGAAACTTTAAACAGAATGTAAAAATTCGCTCTAGAACTAAAGTAATTGAAATTTAAGCAGATAGTGGCATTTTGAACAAATGTCAAGCTTTTGATGACGTCACAGAAAATCTGCTGAAGCCAGCAAAAATTATTGCTGCCAATTTGTTTCTTTTGTGACGTAGTATAAGTGTGCTAAGTTTGATTCAGTTTGGACAACCCTATGAAAAATTAGTTAGGGGGCCCCGCCCCCCGGTCATAATATGTTAGAAAAACCCCGGACCGAATAGGGTTAAAAAGCTTTTTACAACTATTACCAGAAATGTTGTTTTTACGTTTGCATGCATCTGACGGTAAAAATTCCTCCAGTCGTTGGAGGCAATGCAGGAAGAATCTCTCTTTCTGCTTGAGAAACTCAACAGTTAAATGAATGTGGAAAATGTCATCTTTAATTAAACTCAAGTGTCACTTTTTTTCTTTTCTTCTGTTGAAGGCGGTTTAATATATCCCTTTTCAAGTAAAACGATCCAAATGTTTCACTAATTATTCTACCGACGGTTGTTGGGCTCATTCTGTAGCTGGCACCACTTTGAGCATCGCCCGTCAATAAATATCGCGAAGTAAACTCACCTGTTCCTATGGACTATAAGGTTTCCGCTGTTGTTGTTGTTGTTTGTTTGTTTTTCAATATGTAGCGCAAATTTACGTAAAAACAATGTTTGTGGAGACACAGAAAAAACAACAAAAAAAGTATTCAAGATCGTGAAACTGGAGGTCTGGTACCAACATATACCATTTTGGCGCAAATTGTTTTGCGCCTAATTTCTGTACCGTTATTAGCAGAATAGCAAACTTGTTTGCGCGAACGGGCGAAATAACGCACGAAGGTTAATACGGATAAGGTAGCTTTCCTCTTACTTATTCAAAGGTTTACTTTGCAAAGAGCAAAACAAATCTCAAACAATAAAAACTCCTCCTTTATAGATGTAAACAAGCGATTAGTTCTGCACAAACAGTGACACAGCAGTGCAAACACAAAAACAGAAGTATCTCAACTTCGAAGCAGCTGCTTAACTAATTCCCTTTTTTCGACTATAATGATTGATCTGAACTCAACGCACCACGTTATAAGAACTATAAAAAAAACATATGCCTTCAGGAGTTCCAAAATTTTAGAATATATCATAAGCAAGTTTAAGCTGAAATTTAAACTTTGAAAATAGCAAAATAAGAGGAAAAGTAAGAACAACATTTAACAACATTTTAAGGCTTCATATTGAAAAAGTTGAGAAAACACAAGGCTTCTTTCGAGTACTTATGTTATACGAAAAACGTGTACGAGGTGGCCTTATCTGCGGAGGAGCGCAACTACGTTAATCCGGCATTTTTTAAAAGTACGTCACGAAATTTGCTTAAAAGTCAAATTTAACATCAAACAAACAATTACTAAAAATTTCAATGCAATATATCTTTTGCTTTACAGTAGCCGGTAAAACGTTACAAACGCTACTCAGACTGTCGTGTCGTTCAAACCACGTGTTGGATTAGCCAATAGCTTGGCACATGGAAGCTTGCAATCCGCAATAGGGTTATCGATCTCAAAATCTTTCATTCCGAAATGTGACACAGCGTTGTAATAAATCTCAACTCCATTCAGACAATGTTTTAGAGATCCGGTCTTCAACGCCAGCCATTTTGCCATTCCTGCTCCAACCAAGAAAGTTCCTTTGACCATTTTTAAGAAATCCTTAAAGCTTTGCCAGGAATATCCTGGCGTTACACTTTTGCTGTGTTCTTTCAGGTAACAAAGGAACTTCATATGGTCTTTAAGTCCGTTATCACAATCAGCCCTCTTCCAGCCATATAAGCTTCCCTAAATGTTAAAAATATAGTGTTGATTTCCTCTAAATTTTTGTACAAGCACAATTCTCATTATAAGAAAATATCCCTTAAAATTAAGCATAACTCAATTATAATTGCGGTCTAAAAATATTGGAAATGTAATCCTGAAGTGCGAAATTATTTTTATTATATAAGCAGTAACACTATAGTAATAGTCAACATTCATTTGAATTGCCTTTAATGCTAATGAACAATGTAATCTAAAATGTTCGAAATTTTTAATGTTGACAAAACAAGATTTCTCTATTCTACGCAAACTGCAGAAAAAAAAGGTAATAGACATATTTTAAGCATATTTTGAAGCTGAAAGTTATAGTCGCAGAAGAAAGGCTTCATGGAGAATATAGTTGAACAATTCATGGTCACTTACACAAGAGTAACAAATATCGTGTCTCTCACAAGCAGGATCAAAAAACTCCTTATACGGAAATGATATTCCCCAAGGAATGCTACATCCATTGATCAACTTTTTGTCTGTTAAGCATTTCTGTCCTTCCGATTTTCCGTTCAATGGCACAACCAAAATAGAAAATACTATAAACAAAAATAACATAAGTGCCATGTTAAAACCGATTGATAGACTTAGGTTGTAGCTAATAACGCACGAGTTAAATTCTACATATTTTTTATTGACATATTTTCATTACACAGCTGCAACTATGCATACTATAGAACTCTCTACTTTGCAGTTTTTCCTTTTTAAGGCGTGGCATCCCTTCCACCCCCATTCCACTTCAACCCCCTTCCACTTCCCGCCCAAGCTCAACTAGGAAAGTATTTTAAATTGTTCACTCATGAGGAAGATTGAGTTAACTTTTTCCACCTTTCGCAGCGTAAAAGTTACGTTACCCCCACTTTTCACACCCTCCTCCGTACTAATAAACGCGCAAATTGTTCAATTGAGATGCACATGTAAGTCACCAAAGTCGAAATAACAGTAAGTGCAACTAAGCCCTTCTAATAAAAAAAAATCAGTATATTATTAAATAAATAAATTAAGATGCAAAACGTTATAGAAGTGACAACCTCGTACCCAGGTCATTTTTTGGTTGACAGCGGAACATAAATCTTCAGTCGCTTTTTCCAATAGGAAGATTGGGAACGAGCTAGGCAACTATTCTTATTTTAACAATAATTAGAGCAGTTTCCACACATGAGCTGCGTGGCCTTTATTTTCAGTAGATCTTCATCTTAAACTACCAAAAAATTTTTTGCGGTAAAGAGTCAATTCTGGAAGGCTGACCTATTGGAATAAATTGCTAGTCCTCTGGCTCAGTGTTGTTACGTTTACGAAGATGAGCGTGGTAAGACGCCTGCGCAACGTTTACGCCCTAACTTTATTTCCTGTGAGCATTTTTCTAATCGTCCAAGCACCAATTTTGTGTTTGTACTCCCAACATACTTTGTTGGCATGTTTTACATTTCACAAGAATTACTGGAATTGCCCTTACTGGGACAGATCTGAATCCTTTCGTCACTGCTTCAGTGTCTAATACAAAGCTGTACACCTGACATCATTTACCACACTCCTCCTCGCTGGGTGCTAACGACTTGCTAACTCTCATTAAAGATAAACTTTATAAGTCCAAGATGACGTCATCATATATTTACACGCAGAGAAGAAAGCTAAGACGGTGAAACATCAACTTTGGAAAAATAAATGTGTAAAGTTGTTTGATAAACAAAAACAAAAAGACTAAAATAAGACTGAAACTGTTAATAAATATATTTAAAAACAAACTGTCCCATTTTTTCCTAACCGATGAGTCACCGTGACAACAGGTGTGAGGTCGTACGGATTATCCTGGATTTTCTGAAGCTAACTGGAAATGATGACAAATGTCAAGTCATAAAGCGGCATGCTTGAGAAAGTATTATCCTTTCCAGCAACCCCTTCCCCAGTCTGACTAAGTTTAAGGAAAGAATTTCTTTTTGGACGAACAGATTGCTGAGTTAAATTTTCTGAATAGGACGTCGAGTTGTTGGATTTCGGAATGAAAAATTATAAATTGTTTTGATGCCACGTGCACCAAAATTGTAATAAAGGAAGATAAAATGGCTACGCGCTACAGGGTTCCCACAACATTTGAAAGTCACAATCGAAGAGAATCGAGGAGATTCGAGGAGAAATTTAGTAAGATTTGAGGACAATTTCGAAAAAAAGCGAGGAGAATCGAGGAGATTATTCTTACTTTTTCAAACAAAATCAAGGAGAATTTCGTCTTTTATAACACAACAGTATCTTCATATACAGTATAAGATGAACTTTATACAAACAAACAAAAAACGCTCATCCATAGTTCTTATAACAGTGCTCAATATTTAAACCCCAGGGAAGTTAATCACTTAAAAAAGGCAAACACAATATCTACAATATCTACATAATATTAAACTTATGATGATGGGAATTAGAAAAATCTTTGAACTTTTATCAAAAACGAAAAAAATGGAAAATAACAAGGAATGCTTATTTTATAACTGATCTTTTTTCTTGTTCAATTGATTCAATTTGAACTTGTACTCGTCAACTTTAGCCTCTTTTTCTTATCATAAAAATATTTTGCGCACTTTGAAAAAAAATTCGAGGAGATTAGAATCATTGATTTTCAAGTTTTTCAAGGAGATTCGAGGAAGAAAATAAAAATCGAGGAGATTCGAGGAGTTTCGAGGAGCTGTGGGAACCCTGCGCTATTGCGTGTGATGCATGGCATATGATTTTTCTGCTAAAAGTTATGGAAACCTAAAATTTGAGGATTTTCCTTTATATTTTTTTATGATAGTTCATTTTATCTGTACGTAACAAACTGAATGACGGATAGTTAGTCACACTACTTTCAAAGCAAGAAAATGGCTAGTAGTCTGGATGGTTACTTTTTGTTTCATTTTTAAGACTTTAAATATTTCAAAGACAGCAGTCATGTTAATACAGATCTGCAACGTTTAAAGGTATAAATTTGGGAAAACACCTAAAAGAGCTCACATATTCAAGACTGGAACACTGGTATGAATCTCTATTTTTCGTAAATGGAACAAAGAAAAATATTTAAGAAACGAACAAAAATTATTTTATTGCTCTCTAGAAAAATGTAATTGCATTACCGTAATGCTTCAAACGCCTTTACTTTGTATCCACTTAACGCCCCCCTCCCCCGTTCTCCTTCCAATCGACGCACCTCCTGCTGGAATAAGCAGACGAAACAAAAAACCTTCTAAATGTCCGAAATGTCGATACTGACCAGCTTTTAAAATAAGTGACAATGACAATATTATTGATGATAATGCAGATATTACAAACAAAAGTGAATAGGATTTTCCTTAAAAAGAAATTATAAGTTTATTGAAGGCCCCTCAACAAAGACACCGCCCCCTCTATAACTCGAAAGATTTAATACACGTCCCGGGCCTTCATTGACAGCTTTGCGGTAGATTTTTAACAGTATTGTATCATTAAGCAAATCGAGAACGCTAGCTACAGACATATTGAAACGATATTAATTAAGTTCTTTAGTTGGCGGGAGATGCGAATAGCAACTTTTTCCCATAGTATTTGTAATGTTTTTAATTTCTAATGACTTGTTCAATTGAAATGTGCACTTTATTTGCCGTTTTTTTACATTTGCAAAGCTTGTCTTTTTCCTGTTACAGCTTCAACGCATTTTTTTACATTTGAAGTTGTACTTACATATCTTGAAAAAGATAGTTACCTTTTGATCCGAAAATCACCATATTCCCAGCAGAAGAGCATCAAAAATACTTGCATTTTGCATGGACAATTCCTGACAGTTTGGACTCGCATCAGGGTGTTATGCGTTTACAAAATTAATAAGACGTTAGTTAGCCGAAAATTATTTTTATTTCTCTAAAATGTAACTTTATATTGAGTACATGTTAATTTTTTCATAATACACAATATTTATTTTAGTGTCAAAGTAAAAATTTTGCATCGCTTCGGAGTTGCTGTTCTTCATGTCGTTTTTATTTTTTTAAGTAAATCACGAGCGTACTGTAGTACTCTTTGCAAGTATATTCCCAAATCTCGGATGATTACAAAGCCAACCACGTTATGTTCACATTGATTTAGCGGTGACTTTTCGCAAACAATTTTCTCCACCCCATTCTCCTTCACAAATTTAAAAAATGCCGACTTCTCTTTTTTCATTTTACGTGGTGCATAGGCACGGATCACTGGTTGTTTAGGTGTCGGAATTGAGAAAACGGTGGTGACATTTGCAAACGTTGTGGAAAGATCTATTAATTTTCGGTTTATGTGCTTAATCCTTCCTAGCAGACTGCTGTTCGGGTTTACATTTCCCTCTTGGATACGTAAATCTCTGATGGCATTCTCCAGTGACGACGCTGCCACAGCATAAAAAGCGATAGCCAGCAGCTTCTTATTGTTTCCAGGTTTTGAGAAAAATTCTTCATTCGGTTTGGTGGCTTCTGGAGAAAATATGACATCGTATGATTTCTTGCCAAATCTTTCCTCAGCAAATTTATTCTTGCAAGTGGAAACAATAGCAAACAGGTAATTTGAGTCCCTGATAAGAGCATCCAATGCTTCTGTCTTTGTCTTTGTCAAGGATCGCTTGTTAAATATAACCTCCGTACTTGAAAACTAAAACAAGAAAAAGTTGAAGATTACATTTAGCCATGTGTATACATTTCAACTTTCCTGGCACAAACAAAAACATTAACAACATTAAAAACTTCTCTACGTCATGTTGCGTACTTCGAGCATAAAACTGACAAACTTGTTCCGATATTGTCAATTGATTTATAAATAAACTTTAGGAATAATGTCCTTCTGACGAACGATTTAAGAGATATATAGGTTTGAAGGTTTAAGGGTAAGTACACCTAACTTTAGAAAATTGGTCACATCTTAGCTCCAGGTGGTGCACATGTAGGAGATAACTGCAGTTATTTCCACTCGTTTTTAAGTTATTTAACTTCAAAGTAATTTTCTCCGAAGGGATGTCTTGTTGTTATTCCTAGTTTATTTTTATACTGATAATAAGAGAAAAGAAAAAAAAAAGAAATTTTTTTTTTGCCATTTCCGAAAGATAGTTCCTTGCATATAAAGTGATTTTTAATTTACGCGAAATAAGTTTCAAAATTACATTTCGCAAAAGTTTTTGTCGCAAAAAGTAATAAAGATAACGAATTATACTACACTACTAGAATTTCTATAGAATTATTTTTACGACGTAATGCATACTTTTGGACTTTACCTATTAAATCTTTTTAAAGATTATTTTACAACACTTCTTATGATTCGCAATAGCTACGCAAGGAAAAGAGGAAGGACGATGAAGACAGACCGGTAGTCAAATTTTCTTACCTGTGGCATAAATAAGAGAAGCAGACATATCATTAGTTTTACTTCAATCACCTTGCACACCAATGTAGCTCTAGCAAACCGCTGATTATAATGAAGATTTCAATACTGTTATATGTGGCCTATCCTCCACAACAAGTTTGACTATTGCGCATTTCTTTTTGGCTTACAACAATTACCATTGAACCAAAATTATATGGAACAGTAGTTATAAAGAATACAATGTTGGACACTTGAATTTACAATTCACGCACTTGGTTAAACACGAGCTCCAAGTAATTCAAGCATACAAACACCTGTTACCAGGAAACTCTAAACTTTATCTCACATCAGCTCCGGTTATGAAGCATTAAGATAACGGAAATTATATGGAACAGTAGTTATGAAGAATAAAATGTTTAACACTTGAATTAACAATTCATCCACTTGGTTAAACACGAGCTCAAGCATACAAACACCTGTTAACAGAAAACTCTAAACGTTATCTCACATCAGCTCAGGTTATTCAGCATGTAACTTGTTCCGCAAATAACAACAGTAAATACATAATCACATAAAAACGAGTGAGTTTAAAGACAACATCCTATGCAAAAGTCCCTCTGAACTAAACAGAAACAAGAAGCCCTGCGGCTTAAAGATTTCCGCCATTAGCAATAATCTGAAAAAGTACTGAACTTTGAAGAGGACTGAGTAATATGGGGGAACAAAATCAATGAATATTCTAAAATTTTAAATTTCAATTTTTGATTATTATTGTAACTGGAAATCATAGCTAACTTAACTTACATAAACTTAATTTCTCTATAAGAACAATTTTAAAAGAAAAATAATAAACCTGAAAATTGATGAACAATAAAAACAAAATAAGAACAACGGCAAGGTTGAAAATTTATTTATTTTCTCTTTTTCTCTGAAAAACAACTTTGAAAATATCTTTAAAGGTGGCAGCAAATTTTTTTTTACATAATCAGTTACGAAAGGTTATTTTCAGACTACATATACTTATTTTTTCTTTTATAACACACTTGTCACGATTTTATAGCTATAATACATTATCTTTCACCAAAAATTTTCAGCCTCAACAATTCCACTTTAAATTAAAATCATGAATAATTAATTAGTTCTGCTGAATATAGCTTTAGTCTACGTGCTTGCAAAATTGTACAGAAGGAAATGACGTAATTATTAAAGGGAAACGTTAATAACATCAAAGATGGCGCATTATAAGACGATCTTCATTATGCTACACTGCACAAGCTTTAACTTTCGATAGCATATAAACTTTAAAATAAAGTATTGTTCATTGGATAATAAAACAATTTGTTGCACTGTTAGGATTCTTATTGGCTTAAAACTCATTTTAGCCTCGTTCTCAGAAAAAATCTGTCAAAACGAGGATTTAGGCTTTAGCCTTAATAAGTTTCGGGCGTCCAGCCTAGCTGCGCTGTCTCTATCTATCTCTCTATGTCTCTATCTATGTCTCTATCTATCTCCTCAGGCGATTTTAAAGATTCCGCCTTCGCTGGCGGAAATCAATGATTCCACCTGAGTTTTTAATTCATGCACTTTGTTAAGTTAAGGGTAGTTGTTCATTTTTCATTATATTAAGTTTGACTATTGCTCATTTCTTTTGACTTACAACAATAACGATTGAGCTGAAGTTATATGGAACACTAGTTATGAAGAATAAAATGTTGGACACTTGGATTTGCTATTCGTGGACTTGGTTAAACACGAGCTCCAAGTAATTCAAGCATAGAAACACCTGTTAACAAGAAACCGTAAACGATATCTCACATCAGCTCTGGTTATTAAGCATTAAGATAGCATAAATTATATGGAACAGTAGTTATAAAGAATAAAATGTTGGACACTTGAATTTGCTATTCGTTCATTTGGTTAAACGCGAACCTAAAGTAATTCAAGCATACAAACACCTGTTAACAGGAAACCGTAAACGATATCTCACATCAGCTCTGGTTATTAAGGATAAAGCTTGTTCCGGAAATAAACACAGTAAATAACACATTTGCATAAAAACGAGTGAGTTTTAAGACAACACGATTGCAAGTGTACCTCTAAATTGAAAACAAATGATATAGGACAAGTGTTTTTTAATCCACCTGTATGGCATTCCAAAGTCACATTAATACAGTTATTTTAAGATAGCATGTGATATCGTAGGATAACTCTATTAATGTGATTTTGGAATGCGTGAATATTCACATTAATTCTGATTGTAAGATAACTTGAGTTAACTTAACCTAACAATGAGAAATATTGTAAAAAAATTTTAATCATTGCAACATTACCGACTTTTCTATTTTTGATATTAGCGCTATCTTAAGTTAGCAAAACATAAGACTGCGAGAGAACTGGATACTTCTCAAGAAATATGCAAAACAGAAACGCGTTTAAGACTTCAGCACGCGGGAAGTATGAAATACTGCCCAACTTTGTTAATTCTTTGAGAGTTATTGATTACTTGGTACATGTGTCCAGAACCTAAAAACCAACCTAATGGCTTAGGTAAGGAATGCAATTACTGGCTTTGTTTCTTGTTAGTTATTTTAAAAAATATGTCCCCTTTTTCATAAACAGTTAGCCAAGATTGTGATTCCTGCTTTATCTAACATATCTATCAGAACCAACTGGGAACGAAGTTGACACTTCAGTGCGGCAATTATTATTTACTAGTCGGTGGCCCGTCCATTTTATACTGCATTGTATGTGTCTCGCTACTTGCGGTATTATTTTGCGGGACAGACAGACAGACGTATACGGGTATTATAAGATAGACTAGTCGGTAGCCCGTGGACAAATCCGCACGAGTTCGCCTGTCCTTTGTTTATCATATTCCGTAATACGACTTTTTCTCGCACACAATCAGACAGACGGAATACGGTTATTATTAAACAGATAAATCCACGGGTTCGCCTGCCCTTTATATACCGCATTTCGTGTGTCTCGCTACTTGAGGTACCATTTTGCGCAGAGACAGACAGAATACGGCTACTATTTTAGAGACTAGTCGTATTCCCGTAAAATAATCCATTGCATCTCTTATTGAATCCATATAAGGGATACCAAACAAAAACATAGAACACAGTAATTTGAACTTTTAAAAGTCACAATCTGCATTATTCAATATTTATAACCGCTGAAACAAAACGTTTTACCGCTCAATTATTTCCAACTCAAAAGGGATGCCGCGCTATTGGATATATCAAGAGACACCAAGACAAGTAACAAGACTCAGTACAGCTCACTTCAGTTATTTTAATAATGAACATTAAAAAAATATACAAGGAGCTTCGCAAGAAATTAACATTGTCGTGCAAGTCTGATTCACAACAGTTTGGTAGTTTTTCTCAATGCTATTGAAGACATGTCATTTGCAAACAAAGAAATTACTGGTACGCACAGTATTGATTGTTTGATATGCTCACAGAAGAATTATAAAGAAGAAGCCATATAAAAAGAAGGCAAATACCTTTCAAGAAAACAAAATAACAACTTAAATGTCAAAAGTTTCAAGTTCACTGGTTAACTGTTTGATACCAAAACACGTATTTCTAGTGTTGCAAATGATAGTTGATACATCATCAGACAACATGAGTACGACCATCTCTTCATCATCAGCAGGAACAGTCATCTTTTTTGAATCAAAGTACGCTCTGACTTGATACTTATACATCATTACATCAACCATTTCACCATTGACATTGAACGTCAGTTTTAGATGGTACCAAAACTGCACGTTTTCTCTTTTGGACATCAATCCACATTTCGAACACTTGGTAATTGCGGTTTTTGGTTATCGGAGTATTCGTTCCGACAACCATTGCACAGGTAAACGTTTTAGCAACTTAAGGTTGTGGAGGGAATTTGTACTCGATGTTTTCCATTTCACGCAACGTTACTTTTGATTATGGTTATCGTTGGTTTTGCATTCTTTCTTCGACACTGGTTCATTATGGAATTTCGATGACGTGTAAATGATCGAACGTCCGTTTAAAGAAAGATGAACTCTTATTGAAACTTTCTGCTTATCATTGCACAGTCTTTTGATCTCTTCCAGCGTAAAAAAAGGTGCAGGTGGTTTTTACTGGTGGTGCACCGTATTCAAAATCCAACGAGGCTACATCACATAATTTTGTCTGCTTTGTTAATTCAACATTCTCTACGTTTCTTCAATCTAGTTTTCTTTTTACGTTTGTCATTTAAATGGGAGACTTTTGACTTTCAACTTTTTTCAACTCAGGTTAAAGGTCTTTTCCTAAAGCACACGGCCCGGAACTGGTTATTTTCCTCTCACAAAGTAAGACCACTAAAAACGAAGCAGGCAAAGTAGTGCTAGCAATGGGGAAGTGAAGGATTTTTATTCAGATCAAACACGGAGCAGACAGCGAAAAGAAAGAATTCAGCCCAGCAACAACTAACACACAAAACAGAAATTGTGGAAATAATTACTTATCTTTGCTAACTTCAAAATGGTAGCTTTAAACTTAACTTTCAATGCAAAAATATGCGTGTAAACATGCAGATGAAAAAACAGCTTACAGGATGTGAAATTTAATCATACCAAATATAGTTCTTTCGGTAATATTACATATTGTCCTCCGTAACAAAAGTTCATAACAAATGTAAAATTACAACAATTCAATTATTTCTACCTTTCACCCAAAAAATGTAAAATCGCACAATTTGCAACACATTTTTAAGACTTTAAATATTTCAAAGACAGCAGTCCTGCTATGCTAATAAAGATCTGCAACGTTTCCAGGTATAAATTTGGAAAAACACCTACTCACATATTCAAGACTGGAGCACTGGTATTGATCTCTATTTCTTGTAAATGGAACAAATAAAAATATTTAAAAAACGAACAAAAATTATTTAATTGCTCTCTAGAAAAATGTAATTGCATTACCGCAATGCTTCAAAAGCCTTTGCTTTTTATCCTTTTTATCCACTTAACGCCCCCCTCCCCCCTTCTCCCTTCCCCTTCTAATCGACGCACCTCATGTTGGAATAAGCAGACGAAACAAAGAACCTTTTAAATGTCCGAAATGTCAATACTGATCAGCTTTTAAAATAAGTGACAATGACAATATTATTGATGATAATGCAGATATTACAAACAAAAGTGAATAGGATTTTCCTTAAAAAGAAATTATAAAAGTAGCAATGGGGAAGTGGAGGATTTTTATTCAGATCAAACACCGAGCAGACAGTGAGAAAAAAGACTTCAGCCCAGCAACAAGTAACAGACAAAACAAAAATTGTGCAAATAATTACTTATCTTTTCCACACTTGGATTCGACCATGTGAGGAACTTTTTCTGTTGTCGATGTCCGGTTTGTGCAGAGTTTACGCTTCTCAAAAACAGGGTTCTGAGAATGACTTTGCTAACTTCAAAATGGTAGCTTAAAACTTAACTTTCAATTCAAACATATGCGTGTAAACACCCAGATAAAAAAAAAGCTTACATGATGTAAAATTTAATCATAGCAAATATAATACATATATTACATATTGTTCTCCGTAACAAAAGCTGATCACAAATGTAAAATTACAACAAATCATTTATTACTACCTTTCACCCAAAAAAGGTTAAATCGCACAATTTGCAACACATAAATTGTAAGTCAACTAGAATCAGCTATTTCTGTCTTTTGCATAACGTCCTTTTCCACAGAACGTTTACATGTACTCAAAAAAAGTTACCTGTAGAAATATCCACTTAATTAGGGAGGCACATAGTTACAGATTTTAATGACGGTTTATAATGACCGTTACCATTTTTGTCAGAAGTTTGTGACGCTGTTCCTTCCATAGCGCTCTTCTGAATAACGCATACTGTTAAAGAAATGTTATGATTAAAAGAATTTTTAATGATGCCAACAGATTTTCATATACATTTTCTTTTCAGAATCTTATTACTCTACTGTGCAAAGCTAAAAATATTACTTGCAAGATCTAGTAGATATACGCACATATTTTAGGATGTAAAATATCATGTTCGACAAAGGCGCAATAATCGTTCAGTAAATCTTTAGAATTTGGAATACTTTTATACGACATAGAAATAACGGCAATCTTAGCAATGAAATATAGTCAGATTACTGTCAACTTTTTACCGTATAAAGACAACAGCGCAAAAGTGCTATGCCTGATTGATAACAATGCAGTGTTTTATTTTCAAACGATCGTAGCGTAACAAATGCAAATGTTGATTTAAGTTTGTTTACATTTTCTTGCGTCGCGTAGAATGTTTTCACGGGGAGCGACATTTTTTTTCTGTTTTTTTCGCGTTTATTTTTACCTTAACCCCCTGCTGACTCCATAAATGTGCTATTTTAATTCGGTAAAAAAACAATGAAATATAATTATGTGTGACGTTTTCGTTATGAAATATTTGAACCCGCATGATCGCTGATAAAGTTTCTAGCGCTTTCTCTTCTTCACAAAAATGGCAGGCAACAAACGTGTTCGTAGTTTTAAGGTTTCCTTTAAATTTTTAAACCAGCGAACAATTGCCACAGAATGGGAAGTGATATAGTCCGTTTCCCATAAAGAAGTAGAAATGTTTATGCTGCAGAAGCAAATTGGGCTGAGAAAAAGGTAGCTAATTTGTTTTTTAACTTTTGCTCGATTGGACGACGAACCTATTATTGGGTGAAGTGGCTTGGTTGCGGTTCAGAAGATTGCTCGTGGGAGCCTACAGATAACATTTTGGATCACCTATTATTAGAGTAAGTAAAATTTTTACAAAGATGGATCAAAACTGCACACAAAAGATATACTGTTTATCCTCTGTTTGTTTTCTAAAACTTGATATCTCGTAGCATAAAGTTACATAACAGTTACACAACTTCATATAGATTACAATAAATTAAGACAAACTGTTATTAGTTAGCTAACTAGCTACCGAACAAATTACAGAGTAATAGACTACTTATTTTATATATAAAGTATGTCGTAGCTGCAGTGAGGAAAATCTGATGAGTTAAGTTCTAACTAAATGAGTCGAGTTCTAACTAGACCCATAGCGATATTATATACAAACATTTATATATATATTTTTTAGTCATTGGAGTAAAACATTTTTATATATTTTTTTAGTCATTGGAGTAACCCCCAGGCAGAAACAAGGGAAGTTTATTTTTTTGTA
The DNA here is from genome assembly GCA_030067915.1 of Hydractinia echinata. Taxonomy (NCBI): domain Eukaryota; kingdom Metazoa; phylum Cnidaria; class Hydrozoa; order Anthoathecata; family Hydractiniidae; genus Hydractinia; species Hydractinia echinata. The sequence continues at coordinate 3,900,864 of JASGCC010000012.1, read as the reverse complement.
GAAAGATTAACTTCTATCTTTGAGTCTGCATTAAAGGAGAGGTTGTCTTCTTCGAAGTATCTCGATTTCTCTATCCATATTTTTAGGTTCCTATTTTTAGGGAAGGGAAGTGTTATAGGAAGGGGAGTCTATTCTTACTCACGTGAAGACTTTTGCCTACCTTGTTTTACTAATGGTTGGGATGAAGTTCTAATTAATAAACGAGGTACTAAGAGGATTACCCATTATCTAGTGTACAAGCCGTATACATGGTTTCTGTATACGGCTTGTGGGAATTTGTCCGGTGGCAGCTTTGTAAATGTCACGCAGCTCCCTCATATTTTTTTCTAAGTCTATCTCTATTTATGTTTGGTGGTGCTGACATTTTTTTGGCAAATTCTACTACATTGGTTGCATGAGTTTCATCTAAACGTGCTACCCTAAATCTGGATGATGTACAAGTGTATTTTCTCTAGGTGCATTTGAAGCCACTTGACTCAAGCTTACCCATTCTTTTTTCCAGCTGCAACATTGACTTGCACGCACTCCATCTGTTAATCTTTCGCAAGAAAATGTTGCGGAAGTTATCATTCTTTTATTCCACTCCTTTAAAAAGGGAAATTTTAAGGCATTTATTTTTTTGGCGTTCGGCAGCTTAAACACTTTTTATACGTAACAAACAAAGGGAGAGTTATTATATGTTTCGTCCAAATTATCTTGCCTTTTGTTTTGTATATATTTTTTTATCTTTCCTTGTCCACTAAATATTCTTAAGGTGCGGAACCTCACAAGCGATTCAGGAACATGTTTTACCATAACATGAATACACGGTGTTATGGGGTATGACCAGTCATAACCGCAACCTTGCATGTGTTTCAATTTTTTTTGCCCAGTGGATTGCCTGCAGATACTAAAATATTTAGTGTTCTTTGTTCATGATGTCGTAAAGTTCTGCAAAGTTCAATGGAAATTACATAAATAAAATATTTAAAAATTTCAATTTGAAAATTATATTGTGATAAATTTGGCACAAAAAAATGGTTAAGAATATCTAACACTCACATTCCAAAGTTCTTGGGTTGGAATTAGATCTACTTCCCTTAAAATTTCACCCATCAATGGTGGAAGCTTAAGAAGCATTTTCTTTTTTTTTTGTACCCATTAAAGATGTGAATTCAATTTTCCCCATTTTGTTTGATCTCCACACCTTCATATTAACACCAAAAGATTACAAAATGGTTTGAAGCTTTTGTAACTTGTCTGTTCGGTGTTTCTAAAGATTTTTAACCATAGTTTTTATTACAATTCTTGTCTACATTACTTTCATTAATTTTTAAGCTCCTGATTTATACCTCGCCATAATCAATGATGTTGTGGAGCAGTGCATCTTCCAACCTATCCACGACACGTAAAAAAAGATGCAACTCGTCTATCACATGGTTATCAATGGGAATTTTTGTGAAGATTGGCTCTTCGTTGCATCCAACATCTTTTTTCCATTGACTATAATAAGTACGTTTATCTCCATTTTTCCCCAATATTTGCCTGGGAAAATATTTTTTAAATAAAGTGCAGTTATTGTAGGTGAAATAAGCAAAGACGTTTTATCATGTTTTTTCTTATTTCGTTTTTGTTAGGTTGCCAACATTACCTTTCGTCGTTGCTAATCTTGCAGTAAATACATGCATTATTGCTGGTGGCTGCTTTCATACCAATGCAAAGAAGAAGAAACTAAATATGAAATTTTCTTGACAGAAACATTGTGAATGCAATTCAACAATTTGAAAGAAGGCTCAACAATGTAGTAGTTATACACATGGGGGTACAAGCACAGTTTTAGTAAACTAAAACTTTGCTCACACCCCCATGTCTATGCCTACTTGTACACCCTTCGGCTTCGCTCTATGACGTCACATGTAAAACTGTGCTCGTACCCTCATATGGTGTTTTGGAGATATTACAATACACGTATGGCCATTTACGTGTAAAGTGCTATTTTTTGCTGTTTGGGAGGGTCTGCAAGTGTATGTTTATGGTGTTGCCAAGGGTCGGCAAGAGTATATTTTTTCAGCCTGTGTATACCATTGGATGTCTATAATATAGTATACCATCGGATGTCTCTCCAATATATGGAATAGACAAGTTCAACCGTCTGATGTCTCTAATATATGGTATAGAAAAAGTTCAAATGTTGTAATGTCCATATGCATAACTATTTTTGCCATCTTCCAGAATATATCTCTTGTCATCAAAACAACTGAGTGATATCTTGTTTATCTCATAACTTCCCAACATATGATTTTGACTTCTGATGGTTTTCATTTAATGGCATAATTGTTTGTTTTCAAATAATACATTCCTATAGTCTTCATGTTTGATTATATTTTTGATTATGTTCTTTTTAACACCTTTAGCAGCTTTACCACATTTGTTGTCATCTTTAATATAGCTATACATTTTTGATTTCAATCCCACGAATTCAACTATTGGAACACCTGCTGCCTCATCCTTCATTTTACCAATAATTTTCTTATTTGATGTATTATAGAATGGTGATGTTTCTTGGTAGTCACTATTGTCAAATTTATCTTTATCATTCCAGAAATCCATATATGCATCATCTGTTGTAATTTCATATGTTAGTGAATCAGTATCTGTGAATAGTAGTTTCGCATTACTTTTGTATTTCTTTTTTATATAATTGTAGTGGAAATCGCACATCAATGTTTTGGATAAATCTAGAATACACATTCCTACATATGCAGGTCTGTTGAGAGTTAGTATCTCCTTAATTCTATGTACAGCCACAAGGTCCTCGTTGAATTTTTTTGATGATTCAAAGGTTGGTTTGGATGTTAATTTCATTAGTTTGTCCTTATTGGTTACAAGTTCTACATTTACAAGTTTTCTTATGTTTTCCATAGTTTTTCCAAATACAATGTTATTCATCAGTTTGAAGAAATCTTTTTCAAAAGCATTTTTGCAATTAGTTCCTTTATTAGTATTGAAATCAATATATATTTTTTCAACCATGGGCTCTGATCAAATTCTAATACACGATGTACTTTTTTGATTTTTAATCCCAATGACATATATAATTGTAGATTTCGATAGTGCAATACGTATTTCTCTTTTTTACCTAATGTTGGTATTAATTTAATTACATCACCTACTAATATTTTATATTGTTCTTGGATTTTTTTACAATAGTCTGATAACATATTTTTGGTAACATTCATTTTCTTCTTGAGCTAGTGGATAATCATTATGTAGATCATGTAGTTCTTTTGGATATTCTAAATCAACTTCTAATATTAGTCCTTTACCACTTTCTGGTTTATAATCAGCTAGATTACATGTTTTTATTTCCTTTTCTTTTAACCATCTAAATCCACCGGTTGGTAGATATTGTGACATTCCATAGCCGTATAGATTGTTAGCATCCAAATACATTAGATACTTCGATGGCATATCCTTATCATAATTGTTAATGTACTTATTATTGGCTTTACCATATCTGTTAGCAATATATGATACACCACCTCTTAATCCCCTTTCAATAAATAAACACATGTCAACATCTGTCATCAATTCAAGTTCTACTTTTGTCATTTTCAACATTGAATCCCAAGATAATCCTGGAGATGTATAATAATGGCATGGATCCAATTTATAATATTCTAAACATGTACCCCTAAAGTTTTCAAATATATCTGCCAATAGTAGTACATCCGATTTTAGATACAGGTCATGGTATTCTCCCATTGTTTTCAATTCAAACTTCTTCCAAACTGTTTTAGCATGCTTATATTGCTCATCGGTGATAAATTCATCAATTAGTTGACTGTAAAAATCTTTTTGATACGGTAATTGTTTCTCATCAAATTTCGTAAATGAATCCATATAATCGTAGGGATACACACCTTTTTTAGTCATTAGTTCAAATTTCTTTTTATCACCAATTCCTCTTTCGTATATTTAAATGATGTTTTTGGAAGGTTATCTGCTAATTTTTCCAAACTAGAACTCATGAATTGGAAACTATCAATAAATTTCAACTGACTACCTAACATGAATGCCATATATTTTCCCATATTGTTTGGAACTACGTTGATGTCCATTTCTTTGAGTTCTCTCTATTTATTTTTATATGAATGTTTTTTAACGATTTTACCAATCTGTTGCATAATAAAATGGCTATCATATCCTCTCAAATTATGGAAAACTACCGGTACTCTGTTAATCTATAACTTAAATTACAATCATTATGTGCTGATCCTCTATATCTACATGTTACAATGATCTCTAACTTTGATATCTGTCTCAATATATTTTTGATTACATATGTGACAACTATCTGCTGTTTTAAAATTTTTGATATCGGTTTTTGACATTATCATATCCTGTTTAAAATGTTTGTTTTTAATGTATTTACAATAGTTGGCTTCCTTTATCATTTCTTCCATAAATTTGTATATAGCATCTGGACCCCTATATATTTTCACTGGTTTGCTATATTTGTCATCATATCTACATACCACCTTATAACCACATCCACAATCCACATGTTTCTGGTATGCTTCTGTGTATGATTTACTGTTTTTAGGTGCACATCCATGTACTTTCTCAGTGATGGCTTCAAAATCTGCATATATTACAAATGGTGCCTCTAATTGTTTATGGTAGTTTTAGAATTTTAATGTGTTCTCACCCTCGTTTGGCATATTTATGGCTTGTTTACCATTTATCACCATACAAATTTCAATATGATTGTCCAATATTTCTTTAGTAGAGAAACATTGTAGACAGTACATGCAAAAGTGTTTTCTTTCCCTATGTTTTGTTTTGTTATACATGAAGCTGTTAAAATCATTAATTAGTCAAAATGTTTGTATTCATCCTTTGTTATTAATAGTAGGGACATACTATCATCATACTTCTCTTTTGATATATATATTGGATATGGTTGATTATCCTCATAACCGAATACATTTATTCTGGTATTGTTCTGTTTTTCAATTTTATTATACTGTTTAGTGGTTACAGGAAATTCAATACCATCATAGTTCAATTCATGTACATATTCTTTATCGGATTTTTTAATTCTCTGTGGATTCCTGTCCTGTTTGTTCAAATGCCTGATATGGCACCATCTAAAACATGCATTATCTGTATTTTGCATATTGATTAGTCCCTTTGAACTATTTATTAATTCTTCTGGTAGTTTTATATAACTTGATCCGTTTTGTGGATCATATAATGTTAAATTCAAAAAATACGAATCTACTGATTCAATAGTCCATCCAGATCCTTCAGAAATCCATTGGTTGATAAGGTTTATTATTTGCTGGGATGATAGATTTATAGAATATGGATATCATTTTCATTTGTGACAGTGTATACTCTATTTTTGAAATATGCAGTTTTAAACACCATATCATTTGCATTAAGAGGCTTTACAAATGTTATTTTTAATGTTTCCACATATTTGAAACCTTTTAATTTCACCAATTCTCTATTTAAAATACCAGATATATTATTTCTTGTGGATTCTAATTGTTTTAATGGATCCATATTATTTTTAATTCTAACCTCAAATGATTTGGTTGACTTCTGAAATGCACTACTAAGTTGTATTATGGGTGCTAGTACAGGTTTTCTGGGTACTGGTGTTGGTTTAGTGGGTCTGGGTGCTGGTGTTGGTTTATTGGGTCCGAGTGCTGGTACAGGTATAGTGGGTCCGGGTGTTGGTTTATTAAGGTTTTTATATGCAGGACCATCTATCTTAATCCCTCTATTAGTCTTTGGGCTTCTTATTTACCCAGGTTTCTCATCAGTGGTTTTATTACCAAGTATTAAATTAATTAGTTCATCCTTGCTTAGTTTTTGAAGATCTATATCATTCATCATTATATTAGGTTTGGAAATTATTTTATTCATTTTATACTTTAATAAAGTGGTATTTCTTTAAGTGTTTTTTCTTAAATCCCCCATTTATAAATTATAGTATAGTATATCCATATTACCATTATTTTTTGTAATAACAAATATTTTGTACATTCTTTACTCTTTTGATGTTGATTTTAAACATTCCACAATAACATTCCATTATAATAATAATAAAGTGATATCTCTTTAAGTGTTTTACGTCATTTCAAATAACTGAAATATGATACTTTATAATAACAACTATCTCTCATTATAATGTACAATAGTTTTATTTACTTAAGTATTTTATGTATGTGTTTTAGATGACTGTCTAATGTTTCTTGTGGTTTAAATGTTCTATAACAATATTCACATTTGATTCTCACTTCATAGAAATATTTGACGATCTCTGTTATAATTTCATCATAATCATTGCTTACCAATATCTTGTATCCATTTAATTTATATTTCTGTAACATCACTCTCTAATTATCAGACATTTGACACTTTCCTTTCGGTGTCTTAAACTCAATCACAAATCCTGGATATATCATGTGGAAATTTTGTATTACCATATCTGGTGCACCCTTCTGATAACCCATATTATATGATCTTATTCTCATGTCACTAATTATTTGGTTTTCACCCAATGATACAGACATAATTGCCTCAGGGTAATGGTTTCTAATATAATTGACAACTTTTGAATGTAGATCATATTCTGATTCTATTGTGTAGGTTAACATCTTGAATTTCTTTTTCTCGTACTTTCCAGTTTTCCTTATTGATGGTAAAACATCTTTTATAACCCATTTTTTGAATTCTTTCGCTTTCTCAATCTTCGATCCTATAATAAGGCTATATAATCCTGATTCATTTATGTAAATCATATGTCCATTTTTTAGGGGGATAATTTCCTGACCCCTAGATGTTAGGTCATTTAGTGTGGTTTTATCTTCTGGTTCAACATGATCTAAAATAGCCTGGCGAGTATTTTTATATTCCAATATATTTGCAATTACTTTTGCTTTGAACCAAACGGTTTCATTAATATTAATAACATTTAATTTAGCATCCTCATAAATAAATACTTCTTCCATCGTAATAACTACAGATAATGTTATTTTCTTAAGTATAATCTTTTAAATACCACCAATCGGTTTATTGTATCCCGATTAAAAATACGTAACATCTGCATTCACTGCATAATGCCCAATAGATAAAGTTTCCACCGATTATTCTATAATACGGTTTTACATCATTAGATAGCCTACGACATTGATTACAATAACTGTAAACACAATAGTCTTCCATATAACTACAGATTATTATTTCTTTCTTTTTTCATACCAATAAATACCACCACCAACCATAGTCATACTAGCAACAATAAATCCTAATTCCCTATATTTCTGTGATTCTGATGGTTTATAGAAGTCTGATAATTTAGGTTCTGGTGGTAGTTCTGGAAGTTTTGTACCAGTAAGAACATAATATCTCTTCATTGCAAGTCCTAAGTCATTAAACCTTTTTTCTGATAAGTTTTCCTTTCTTATTTCATTATTTATGTAATCAATTCGTTTTTGTCTTTTTTCAGCCCATGCTATTTGAGCCTTTTGCATTGTTTCAACTGCTAAGTCATGTCTTTTTCTCTCCTCATCACTTCCCCTTAATGCACTAAAAAGGAAATTACTACCTGAGAAAGCAAGCGCATTCACCACAGCACCAATACCCATCATTGCTAATCCAGCCATCTTATATATTATCAGGAATTATTTTCTGCTTCACTAGATAGTCCTTGGTCATATCAGCAGCAGCAACAACAACTACCAATTTAACAGTATCCTCTATATCAAATTTACTAAGAGATGGTGGTGTCATTTTAAACAGCGTTTTTCCTAACATGGTATACCCAACGGCCAATCCAGAAACGACAGCTCCATGAAACAGGCTTTCTTTTATATTTTTAGTGTAATCCGTAGTACTCATTATATATTATGGTATAGAAAAAGTTATTCCATACTAAAGATATCTTTACTAGGTTTTTTGATAACTAACTTTGACCGTTCTGGTTCTTCAATTGACTGTGGTTTGTGTTGTAATACTGGTATTTTCTTTTTTATTTGCCTATACGCAATATATGATGCACCCATTAACAATATGGCCGCACCAACAACCACATACTGGTAATTATTTGTTTTCTTTTGTTTTTCAACATGGTGATCTTCTTGCTTAGTTATACTATCATTGAGTCTTTTTAATTCTTCTTTTTTACGACGATTATGTTCAACAAGCTTTTTACCCTGTTCAACTCTTAGGGGATTCTTCTGTTTTGTTACTTTCTGCTCCTCCACTACTGTTGCTACTGCTGTTGTTGGTTCCACTATTTGCTGCTCTTCCATTATTACTACTATTAGTGCTAGAATGTTTCACATAATGTCTACCTGTAATCATGGCTACACTAACTGGCGCTAGCATTGCAACAAATTGGTAGTACATATCACAAGTGAATCTCTGTAAAGCAGTATTAAGAAATGGATCATTCTCTAGATCATCATTTAGTTCATTTTTATTTTCCATACCTAAAGCCCCACATGCTATATTAGAATGTAAACCAATTAATGAGTTTCCTAATGATTTAGTCATCTGGCCACTTAATTTGCTCTCATATCTTGTTGACATATTATTGATCTCATCTGCATTCATCTCCATTATTTGTTGTTCAGTGTATTCTTTACTTAGATGTTGTTTAGAATTGCCTGATAGCACACAATTAATCAGTCTATTCCTTTTTTCAGGATCCACTTCTTCCATTGGTTCTTCGATTAATGGCTGTTCTATCTTTTTCTTTCTTCTAACATTTCTTTTAGGTTTTATTTCTTTGGCAACATTCTGTTCTAAATTAGTTAGTTGATCAAGTATCTTAGAATCCATTACTATATTTATATAATAGAAAATCTTACGCAACTTATAACATGGATATATAATTGCAAAAATAATTGCTAATAACAAAATGAAGTTAACGTATTCAATCATTATATTATTAATTAACAAAATTATAACTAGCGTATAACTAGTGTATCAACAAATTTTAGCAGGATTTTAACAAATAATAACTAGTTGGCTGGTAACACTTCAGTATAAGTTTAGAATATGGTAGATTTTGTAGGCGTGTTTTCAATCTATCCCGTTCATTCTTATCTGGCACAACATCATTCTCCCTTAAACAATCTTCAAAACTATCTCTATCTTTGGTGAAGAACAAGCAAAGCCATTTAACTTGTTCTCTAACGTCTTTTGAAACTGAATTATACTTTTGTGTTAATACCCATAGGGAGTGATTTCTATGTCTACCAGAGAATGCAAATTCTGATAATGCATCACGTTTTTTATTTATTTCACCTTCAGCAGAACAATCATCAATTATAAATAGTGTTTCGTGGTCCTTAAAATTATTGGTAAATAGTCTAATCCATTCATTTAATTTACATTCTACATCATAAACAATAAATACACTTTCATCATCGAGTAACCACTTTCTTGATAGGTACGTCTTATTATCTAAAACTGTTGGACATAGAATAATAATGTATTCAAAATGGTGCTTATATTTAGTTTCAAGTAGTTTTAATAAGTATTCGGTTTTACCACATGCGGTTGCACCAACACACATCGCACTATGAGGAAATTTTGGAAAGTTCATTATATATTTAGTACATAATATTAACAAATGCGCCATTTAAAATGTTAATTTGGGCATCCATAAATAGATAGATATAACACTGCAGATTACCACCAGCTCAAGCCGTCTTTGTAATAGCAAGATTAATACCTTCTGAAGCATTTTCAATACGTCTACCTGTTCCATGTAATGTGTTATCATCGGAAGATCTGAAATCCAACCACAATCCAAATTGTTTTGTATAATAATCTACCATTCTCATATCAAATACATTTAACTCATGTTGTGCTGAGCCATGTTGTTTCAATCTTCCAGCACCAAAGTGTTTCTTGATTTCATCCCATTGGTGATAGCTTTTCATCCCCTGTGCGTATAATTGATTAGATTTTCCCTCGACGGCTATCTCAACATTAGTAATTTTAGGGTTGTAGAATTTTTCAGTGTCTCTTGCCCAATCTCTTTTGTAAACAGCATTAGAATACCTTTTAGACTCTTGGCTGGTGTGTTAAAATTCATATTCCATTTCGTATCACCATCTTTAAGGACAATATGCCTGTGTCTTAAAACTCGATCATACAAAATACTCGTCCTCATATATTCAGTTTTGACATCAGATGCCAATCTTGAATTAGAAATTACATCAAACTCCAATGAGATGTTGCTAATTGTGTATGTGGCGTCCGTTTTATAACTCTTAATCACTTTATTGTATTCATTAAATGTAAGTTCGTAAGAAAGCCTACCCACTAGTCCAGACTGATAGAAGGGCATAGAACTTTCCAGCATTTCAAAGTCTAGTGGAATATAAAACTTATTACCAAATGTTGTAGATATTGCTTCATCTCCAGTATTGGCTGCTTTGTCTCCTGCACCAATTCGATATTTAATAGCATTTTCAGTTTGTCCATTTCCTTTAGTAACAATACCTTGAAATATAGCATTTCGTCTTTCAGCATATGCCATCCATAGGTCATAATATGTGTCAAGTGTGTCACTATCATCAATACTAAGTATTTCATTGCCCTCGATTTTTATAACTTTTTTCTTAATAATGGCCCTTCCAATATTTTTAACCAATGTTCTGTTCAAATCATCTGTTGAATTAAGAGTAATATCAAATGTTAACCTGGTTGTTCCTGGAACTATGACATCATTAGCTTCCAAATTTGGAAACCGTACATTTAACATCTCATTTACTCCAATAGTAGTTGGATTATTAGTGACGACAATTTTTTTTCTATTCCCTTTAATTCCAAAAGCATTTCTAAGTGATCTATTAGGTTTTAGTTTTTCTCCTGTGGTTGTCATTATATATTTATACAATAGAAAAAGTTACATAATATGAAGAACAACCGATGTAGGTAAATTACTGTTTATAATATTTCTGTCATTATCTCGTAGCTCAACTTTAATATAATCTATTATACCATTTCTCATAGTTTTGTACTGAACATTAGTTGGCTCGAATATTATTGTATCACCAAATGAAACATCTTTTGGTGTGTATCCAGTATGAAGGGTATTGGATGGAATCCCATTATGGAGGTTATCTGTTGTAGAGAGAGCATCAGTGGAGAAAGTAAATGATTTTTTAGATAGCAGAAGATCAACGTAATTATCATTATTTACTCCTAATATGTTGTGTAGATAGTAATCAAACTTTTTTATTCCACCTCCAATTATAGATTTTCCAGTTAATGTACTATAATTTATTCTACTGCTGATATGTCTTAAAATATTATTAATACTATAGAACCCTTTTTTAACAATAATGTGTGTATTATTTGTTAGATACACCTTCGCGTCTTCTTCAATGTTGTAAAACGTGTAAACCAAACGCGCTCTAACTAAACCAATTCTTTTACTATTATTTCTATTGTCGATAGGTTTTTGCAAATCGATACCTTTTGAAATGTCATCTATTACAATATACATTTTCTAAGTTATAGAATATAATGAATAGAATTTATAAATACGATCCTAAAAAATCCGGGTTTTATGAACCAAACGGTGGAAAATACCTACAACAAATCAAAGCAAAGGAGTTATACATACAGAATATAGTGGTTTCGGAGAATGTAGGTGATATTGATAGTTTCCAGAGAAAGTTTCCAAACATATTTACCAACTACGAGGTAGGAGCAGTTAGGGCAGGAGATCCAACATTTAACAACTGGAAAACCAACCCATTCAAACTATGGCAGGCCCAATTAAATTTTGCAGTATTTTTATCAACAAGCGTATGTGGATAAAAGCATATACAGATTCCATGTTTATTATCACATTAGACGTATATTTAAAATACTGGAAGCCTATCTACCATATCAACAAGGATTTTCTGCTAGTAATAATACATTCACTAGGGATAAATATCTGCAATTATGTAGAGAATATGGTGTTGACAGCAATTATAATACATGGAGAAATGAAAACTATATGAGTTCATACCAAAGTAAGAGACCAGAATATAACAACACACCTGGTGATTCATATTATGATTCCAACAGTTTTGTTAGATGGATTATAGAACATTCGAGGGGTTTAACAACAATTGGTGTACAGAAATTAAGTGAATCCGTGAGAGCCTACTCTTATCTTCTATTAACATCCCAAACGTCTACAAGATCAAGCATTTTAGGCAATACAGGTCCAGCATTAGATTGCCAGCAAGTGTTTCTGAATAACTTTGAAAACATAATTAATAGACATGTGGATATAGAAGAGGACATTAAAAGATTCAAGGATACATTACAATATGCTAGAAGTAAAGTAGATTATGTTGTTGGTGAGAATGTGTATATGTTACCAAGTGATATGAACCTTAGAATTGGGAAAGTCAATAACTATAATAATGAAATCCTAGTATCGAAATCAGACTTTGGCTTGGGTACTAATCTAAAAGTTAATACAGAAAAGAAACCGGATCTAAAACCTATACCAAAACAAAAGAAACCAGATCCGCCTACACCAAAGAAGAAGAACCCAGATCCTATACCACCAAAGAAGACAGATCCTACAATTCCAAAGAAGAAGACTACTGATAATACAAAATCAGAAGTACCGACAGGTGAAATAACTCATGAGGAGGAGAAAATAGCTGTAATTTTAACTATAACTACTGTGTTTTCAATATTGTGGTATCTTTTTTAGATAGATTATCCTCTTTTTCTTGTCATAAAGTATGTATAGATTAACACACCTATACCTGTAATAAGTGCCCATACATTTTGTGATAGCCATCCAATGGCATCCTTTGCCCTATTTAGTATCCATACGACCACGGATCCTATTATACCTGGTAGTGCTGCTGCTGCTTTTCCTGCTAATTTACCAAGTAGGCCAGCGAGTGCTTTCAATTTGTTCTTTATCCATTCCTTAGCACCTCCTTTGCCACTAGGTGTATCACCACCTCCACCACCGGCTGCTGCTGCCGCTGTTGCTGACCCACCACCGGTTAATGCTTCAACGAGGAAACCAATAGTCATACCAAAGGCTGTCATAATTGATACTATTGTTACACCTTGTTCACGGAAGAGGTTTTTAATCCTTTCACCTAGTGTACCAGTTTCCTTATCTACAAAATGTGAAAGTGACTGTTTAATTTGTTGTATTTGATTTAAATATTCATCTTTTAACTCACTTAGATCCTCATTACTTTTCCTAAGATCTTCATTTTCTTTATCTATTCTAGCTTTGACTTCCTCCATCTGAATATCAGTATAGCTATCATCACCTTCCATTACCTTAAGCTTTATGTACTCCTTCTTTTGCCTATTTTTGGTGTTCTTTATTCTATCATATAGAGCTTTAATTCTACCTATGAGTTTCTTAAATGCACTATTTCTTGATTTTAAATTCTTAATTATTAGATGTGTATTTTCATCACTGGAGGATATATCTTCACCACCAAAGGATGAGTCTACAGTATGTATAAAATCGTATAATCTCTTCGATACCTCTAATGATTTATTATGCTCAGTAAGTTCAATATCATTATTAATATCAAAGCCTTTATTGTCATGGCCTAATTCATCAAGATATCCATTTATTTCGGTAGCATCTTTTGATAATTCTTCTGTTTCTTTTACTTTTGCTGATTTAGATGAATTTGGATCAAAACCCATATCTCTTAAGAATTTTACACCTAATATTGTCTTATACGTCTTTGCGGTTGTAAATTGTCCCCCAATTAATAAATCTTTATATAAACCTTTTGTACTATGGAATAAAATCTTTTTATCTTTAAATTCAAGCTTATCATACAATATTTTACCGGCTTCTGCATCTGTAAATTTTACCCTTTTATTTTCTTTTATTTTAACATATTCTTTATGCAGTTTCGATACTATCGTTTTAGCCATCCTAACTTCTTGTTTTTTAACTCTTTCAGTTATATTATTAATCTCTTCCATCAATTCTTCTCTTTCAGCTATTTGCTCTTCTGAAATTTCACCTTTATCTATATTGTTTAACCTTGTTTCTAATTCATTTTGCTGACGATATGCTTCATCAAAATTTAATACACTATCATCATTATAATCTTCAGATTCATCAAAAGTTTTATTAAATTTATCGTTATCTAATGGTTCAAATCCTTCTGCCATTGTATAATATATAACTAGAATAATTTATTTTACATATAATATAATGAAACAAATCATATGCTTTGCATATAGTGGTGAAGATTGTTCAGACGCTGAAATAGTTAAACTATTGAATTGGTATAAATATTACCATAAGTTGTACATATGCTACAAATGGAAATATAAACGTACTAAAATACTAGAATTGGTTCTACATATGGTTAACATTAATTGTTGTTGGTGGGATTGCTGGAACAATAACCGCAAATGCCATTGTATTGGGAACTATAAGCGGTGTTGGTGTTATCATACAGGGATATATGACGAAAACAAATATTACTAACTAGGTTGAGATGTATAAATTCGCATACACATCATACAATAAGGTTCTTACCCAAATACAATCATTTCTTAATGGAATAAAATATGAGGATACAACATTTCCATCAGATATGGTTATATTGGATGGTATTATTACTGACCTATGTCCACCAATCAATGGGATGAGTAACAAGTATGAGAAGATTTATGGTCTATAGATATTATACTCCATATATTATAAGAATGGATAAGATTTATTACTCTGATACTGGCTACTGGAGAGGTAGAAGGGCAATAAGTAAGTTGGCTAAAAAAGCTGGTACAACCAATAAAGAAGCAGAAAAATGGCTACTGAAACAACCACTGTATCAAATATATCTACCAGCACCAAAGTATGTCCCGAGACCCAATTCCTCATTTTCTATTTATGCTACACCCAATGATATTCACCAGGTAGATGTCTTGTATCTTCCACATGATAAGTACAAAAGAAAAACATATAAGTATGCTCTCTGTGTTGTGGATGTTGCTAGTAGGTATAAATCAGCATGTCAACTAACTAGCAAAAGCTCAAAAGAAACTGCTGAAGCCTTTGATTGGATATATGTTAATACTGAACTAAAATTCCCCAAAACATTGATATGTGATGCTGGCAAAGAGTTTTACGGTGATGTTACCAAACTTATGAACAAGCATAATGTCATAATACAACGTGATGATCCTAGCCAACATAGAAGTCAAGGTATTGTTGAACGATTTAATAGAACATTAGCAGATAGACTATTTAGTTATCAATACCATAAAGAGTTTGAAGATCCATCAAAAAGTAACAGAGAATGGGTTGGTAGATTGCAAACTGTAGTTAGTGCTTTGAATAACGAAAAAACCAGACTAATTGATATGAAACCAGTAGACGCCATAAAACATACTTCAATAAAACAGGGATTTTCAAAGCCCATCAAAAGTGATAATAAAACATTGCTAGATGTTGGTACCAACGTTAGATATCTATATGAGCCTGGTGAATTGGAAGGACAAATTTATAAAGGTGAAAGACGAAAACGATCTACTGATCCAATATGGTCGGTGGACTATATAAAATAAAAGATAGATACATTAAACGTAATCAACCAACGTTATATTATTTGGATGCTGGTCCTAAGAGATCATATGTTTCTGAAGAGCTTCAGCTCATTTGGAATCCTTATATATTAAACCCCATATTCTTTCTATTTCCTTTTGCCTAGATTGTGTTTTTAATTGTGGAATTATTTTTGCATAATCATTCATACCCAGTGCTTGGAATATCTTTTTTAGTGTAAAGTAATAGTTTATAAAGCTCTTTTTCTTATTTGGTTTGTGCTTATTGTATAGGCGACTTATGACAGTAAATAGATGTTGTGCTCGATTACGTTCCTCTATTGTTAGATGTGGAAACGGTTGATTCATTAATGTGAAATAAATGTAAAATATACTATTTTTATAGGATATCAACTTGTTCTTCTTTAATAGTGATTCTAGTATGGGGATACTCAATGGTATAAAATAATTGTATACTAAATTGTCTGTATTATTAATCTGACTCCATAACGTTTTTATCACATCATCAGGTACCACTTGATCTTGCATACATATGAACTGTTTTAGGATAACAGTGAAATTCCCACCCCTCTTGTATATGCACTTCTTACGAAATGTACAACGTTCAAAAACACTGTATGAATTTATATAAACTGGAATAACACTAACTACACCACATTTTTGACAAACTAGTGTTGATGCTGTTGTACTCTTAATCTTATCCACATCACAAGTACAATCTATATCATCCTTATCATCCTTATTATCAGTATCACCAAAATAATCATCCATATGATACTCTATATAATTAAGTAAATCATCATCATCTAATTTAGACATTTCTATATCTGTAAGTTTATTCATTTATACTATACATACATGTTATTTCTTTAAATCTATTCCATTAAACTATGACGTCACAACTACCATTATAACATTTGAACTTTTTCTATACCATATATTGTATATACATCAAATTATAAAATCGTAATAATCCAAAAATTTGTATATACAGATAATACTACAGGCTGAAAAAATATACTCTTGCCGACCCTTGGCAACACCATAAACATACACTTGCAGACCCTCCCAAACAGCAAAAAAATAACACTTTACACGTAAATGGCATTTATATGTATTGTAATATCTCCAAACCACCATATGAGGGTACGAGCACAGTTTTACATGTGACGTCATAGAGCGAAGCCGAAGGGTGTACAAGTAGGCATAGACATGGGGGTGTGAGCAAAGATTTAGTTTACTAAAACTGTGCTCGTACCCCCATGTCTATAACTACTGATGTATATATTTTTGACATTATATTTCGGAGGTATACTCCATCTTCAGGTCAATATCTAAAAACAAAAAATAGAAACAGTTAAACTGTTTGCTAAAGTTATATATACACATCTAAAAATATTTACACACATCATCACTCCATATTCACTACACATTCTTTACAAGTAAAATTCATTTCAAAAAGCGTATTCACAAACATAAAATTGTATCGTAATACATAATTGCTTGTCCCAAAATTAAGGTAATTTTATTTTTATTGTTAGCGTGCGGCTTTTGTTTTCATGCCTTGTGTTCATTGACGGTTTTACTCGTTTCATATAGAGAGACTCCAGAGTCATTAATTTAAATACATTACTGTTCAAGTCAATTATTTTCATATCATCGAAAGAAGGTTGCACGTTACATGAATTGAAATGCTTTTTCACGGGTTTTCCCTATTGAATATGTTCCTTATATCGCGTAATCATATGCCGAGCTGTCTGCCCCACATAGCACGACTAACATCGTGAACACGTGATTTGGTAGACTACGTGACTTTTGAACAGTTTCTCTACAGGTGTTTTGAGTGGGGTTCGAACCTTTCGTATTGTTGAGATCACTTTACAGGGAGCATCTATTCGTCTAAGGGAACGTTCAAAATTATGTACCTGTATTTGACAGCTCTCTTAAGTTAGCATTTAACAATCCGTATGTGCACACCACTAACGAGGAGGCTGTCCTTGTTAAGTTGGTCCGACGGCACTGATTTTCAGCTAAATTACAATAAGTTGGTTTTTTTAATCAAAGGGTCCAGTGTTTCTTTTGATAATAAAAAAACACACTGAGAGACCAATGACACGGGGAAATACTCCCTGGTTAATCGTTTGTTCTGATGCGAGCGATACAGGGCTGGGTGCACACACGTGGCACAAGAATAGAATGCATATTTCTATTAAGAATTTCACACTAACGGAAAGCCTAATGCACTCCACGTGGAGAGAGCTATACGCTATACAATATTCGCTACAATCATTAAAATCAGTTTTATGCAACAAAGCAGTACTTTGGAAGACAGATAATTACGCGAGCCATTGTATAATAAAAAGAGGCAGCTCAAAGGAAAACTTACAGATTTTGGCAGAAAATATTTTTGATATTTGTAAGAAACAAAAAATAGATTTAAATGTCGAATGGGTCCCAAGAAACCAAATTCAATACGCTGATAAATTAAGTCGTTATACGGACACGGACAATTGGGAAATCACAAAAAGCTTTTTCGAATACCTAAACATGCTCTGGGGTCCATTCACCGTAGATAGGTTTGCTAATGACGAAAACAAAAAGGTGGGCAGGTTCAACTCAAAATATTATTGTCCGGAAACTGAATGCGTAAACGCCTTTAATACCTCGTGGGAAAACGAAAATAATTTACTCGTGCCCCCGATTCAAACTATATCAAAGGTTTTAAAACACATGCAGACCTGTAAAGCTTCGGGCACACTGGTGGCCCCATACTGGCCTTCGGCAGCGTTTTGGCCATTTTTAACTGATTCAACAGGGGACTTCCAAAAAGTTATTAAAAACTTCAGGATCTTTGACAATCCCAATTTATGCGTTACTCAAGGAGAGTGCAAAAAATCCGCCATAGGTTCAAAGCATTTTAAAAGCAAAATAATAGCTTTCAAACTGCAATTTACATAAACCGAATCCACAGGGACAGCGACGGTGTCGTCACTGGACTAAGACATGCAGTCACTGGACACACAAAAACTCTTAAAATCAATAGGCAATGTTTTTTACATTTTAGAACTCTTTGCAAGTCATTTTACGCAACATTTGGAAAACGAAACTTTGAGGCATTTAGCAGAAGATCTACCAGAATATATCTTAAATTCCAGGGCGAATAACACGATAAAAACGTACTATTATTCTTTTAATTCATGGAATACATGGTGTCAAAAATATTCTGTATCAAAATTACCAGCTCTACCGCTAACAGTTGCGTTGTACATACTCAACCTAACCCAAATGAACAATTCTTATCCTAAAATCGAAATCGCATTCTACGCTATCCAGTATTTTCACAATTTGACAGGCTACAATAACCCATGCGACCACACTTTACCAAAAAATATGCTCGAAGCCGCTAAACGCCTACTACAACATCAAACTCGCAAGAAAGACATAATTACGGTTGAACATTTGCACGCATTACATAAACAACTTGTTAAAAGCGAAGCTGTTAACCTTTACAAACTTAGAACTTTTAATATCTTTCTCTTGGGATTCTGTGGCTTTCTTAGGTTTTCGGAAATTAGTAATCTGAAAAGATGTGACGTCAATTACAAAAATAGCTTTATGAAACTGTTCATAGCGAAAAGTAAAACAGATATATACAGAGAAGGACACTGGGTTTACATCAGCGCTTGCGGAAATGGGATCTGCCCAGTATATAATTTAACTGAGTATATGAAGTATGTACCTGTTGAGCCTGATTCCTATCTGTTTAGAGCGGTCACAGTTACATCAAACAACAAATTCGGAAGTTTTAAAAAGATGAATCGCCCAATCAGCTACACAACAACAAGAGAAAATGCACTCGATGCACTGGCATCAATCGGATTGGATAGGACAAGATTCGGACTCCACAGCCTACGTGCTGGAGGAGCAACAGCAGCGGCAAATGCAGACGTCCCAGACCGTCTTTTTAAACGACATGGTAGATGGCATTCGGAGACAGCCAAAGATGGTTATGTGGAGGACGACGCAGAGCATTTACTATATGTTACAAGGAATCTAGGCCTTTGAAACACCTAACCCTAACTTTTTCGTACATAACTACTACTACTAGTCGAAGTTCTTTGAGTCTTCCCTGTCGCAAAAATAAGAAAATAAATAAGGTTATTTTCGGTTGAGCGCAGCGAATTAGAAAATAATTGAATTTATTTTCGTATGTATGGCCAAGGCCGGTCACGTGGTTTTTTAAGTGTTTAAAGGGCGTACAAGGCATGGAAGCGCTCACATGTCAATTAGTTCTTGAACCGTACGCGTTAAAACTGTTTGATTACCTATAAGATAAGCAGATTTATTTTGAATAGTTTATAATGTTGTTGTTAATAACAGTGTAATTTTTTAATGATACCCTTAACCTTGGAGGGTTAGTGGCTGTAGCACTGGGGTCTAAGGATATGTTTCCCCATAGAATGGGGTTTTTTCGCATCCGGCTTAGCCACGATTTCGGAAACATTTCGATTGTAAATTAGTGGTTGTAATTTAGTTCGTAGGAGATATAGATGTATTATATTGTGTTATGACTACCGATAGCACACGGTTCCTAACTAAGATGACAAACTACATAACTACTACTACTAGTCGAAGTTCTTTGAGTCTTCCCTGTCGCAAAAATAAGAAAATAAATAAGGTTATTTTCGGTTGAGCAAAGCGAATTAGAAAATAAGTGTATGTTACTTTATTATTAAACCATTATTTTTTATCCAACGTTTAAGTCTATGTGATTATCAAGGATATACTTCAAATCTTTTAGATTCAAAGAGCCAATATTTTTTTTATTATGTTGATTAGCACTATTCAATGGCGCGCAGTAATGGGAATGTTACTTTATTTTTGGTACATTTCATCCGATGGGGATTAAATACTTAACACGGCTACGATTAGGTCTGAGTCACTTACGGGAACATAAATTTAAACACAATTTTCAGGATTCTATTAACCCACTTTGTTCTTGTGGTACTGAACCAGAATCAACAG
The DNA here is from genome assembly GCA_030067915.1 of Hydractinia echinata. Classification (NCBI taxonomy): domain Eukaryota; kingdom Metazoa; phylum Cnidaria; class Hydrozoa; order Anthoathecata; family Hydractiniidae; genus Hydractinia; species Hydractinia echinata. Next base: position 3,880,245 of record JASGCC010000012.1, on the reverse strand, counting down.
AACACGTTTTACTGCGCTGCCAAATATTTGCAACATCACGAAAAAAACCGTAAAATGCGGGAAATGTGAGGAGTTAAATATATAGAATAAGCCTATTTCAATATCCATTTCCGCAAAATGCACAGCCTGAATATACATACTAACATGGAGACAACGTAAATTTTCCAGCAAAGTGATACACATAGAGTTTGTATACCTTCAATATTTCTTAAATTAACTTGCCAAGTGGGATAACTATAAGTGTTTGGTAAAAGAAATAGAAAATAGGATTTAAAAATTTGTAAATAACATTACGGCTTGGTGACCTGACCATGTTGGGTTAGTGGTATTATCAGGCTAAACTGTGATATTTAATATATCATATATTTAACAAAATGTAGTAAGAACAATGCAATCATCCAAAGTGAAAGTATTCTTAATCGTAAGTACCAATGAGCCTTGTATTAAACCAGAACTACTCTCGATGTAACAAACCTTCGATATAGTGGACATCTGGATTTAACGAATCAAATTTTCCGAACTCAAAAAATCTGGATAACGAACTCAAAGTACTAAATTCTACAGAAAATAACAAAAAATATTTTTTGCATCGTAGACCTTAAACTCAGAAAATTAAACGCATGCAATGCAATGTCCTCCAAATCGAACGATTCGAATCGGACCATTCGAATCTAAACATCAACAAACCTACAATGTTATAGAAATCCAAAATCTAAAAACGTGTAGTGAAAGTGAATCAAGATGAAAAGAGTAATTATCTCCATCACAGATAAGTACAAAGCCCTGCAGAAAATTGCAAAGGGTGGAAAGTACATACAAAGCACTTTGTCCGAAAGGGTTGCGAGGTTTAAACGATTTAGGCAAAATTTTCCGATATTTTTCTCACCCTTTTGATGAAGTCTCGATATAACGATTTTTTTTCGATTTCCCTTGGAGGTTCGTTATACAGAGAGTCCACTGTACTTTCTTTGTCAGGATAAGATGAGGGACAATAGTTGAAATCATTTTCATCCGCATTTGTACATACTTTCGTTAGGTAATTATGCAATCCATCAATAGCCTTTGTTACCAGATCAGCGTTTTCTGTTTTCGCAATTACGGGTCTTCGACATACACGAAATCTTGTCGTAGCAATACCGAAAGTGTTTTCGATTACTTTTCCTGCTCTTGAAAGCCTATTGTTAAAAATTCTTTGTTCTAAAGGAATGCTATGATTCGGATAAGATTTCATCATGTGTTTTTTCAAACCACACGCGTCATCCGCAACGAATGCACAAGGCACTACATTATTAGGATTTTTGTCAGCACTTTCTTGTCCGGAAATGTTGACGGTGTTAGTTTCAATTGCATGACCAAGGTGACTGTTGTTGTATACTCTACCATCACTCCGTTGTCCAGAATCTCCAATATCGACCCTCACAAACTCATACCTAGCGTTACAAACTGCCAAAGCCATACACTTTTTTTATAATTAAAATATTCTGATCCACTATTGTGTGATGCTTGTGCAACAGCATGCTTGCTATCAAACACTCCTAGAGCATGCAGGAAATTCCAATTAAGCTCGAACTCTTTAAATATTATCGTCAATTTCTGCTCTGTTGACGGTGGGTCCAAAAATTTCTTTTCTATCAGAGAGTCCCAGATAGCTCTGCATGTTTCAGGAATAATTTTGCTAAATATGGCCGGACGTATCGGAGGGTGACCGCTAGTCTTTCCCTACGTCCAACATGTATTCGCATCGCAGTGTGTTGTTTAATTATAGCAGGAGAAACAAAAGTTCTTCGAAGTTGAAGGTGACATTTGAAAAGAAAATTCATGATCGTGCAGTTTAAACCTCTCACCAATATATGAAATTCCCCTTTTTGCAAATGTTTGGAAAAAATTTTTCTCATCCAAAATCGCAACTTTTGTAACTGCTTTTGGCGTTTTAATTGTTGCAGTTTTAAAAAAATGATTTACTTTTTGGCAAGTAAAAGTTTGTTTACATTCGTTATTTTGGATTTGACGCCTATTTATTTTGCCGTGAAATCAAAAAAATGGTTTACAGCGAATTCGCCATCGATCTCGCTGTCGCTTCGTAAATTGCTTAAAGCTTCACATTTCATTCGCCGCAGTTGATCAAACATACGACCATGAATCAGCACATGCACAATATTTAATCTTGCTACGTAATTCTCTCTCATTCGCAGCAGTAGTCGGAATAAGTACAACTATTTTGTAGTTTGAGGTTTGGAATTTCAAAGTGAAAACAAAATTGATGAGAAAGAAAAGTTTAACTTTTTGTGTGCAAAATTTAATGTACACATTGAATACCTTATTATTGAGAACATTATTGAGTACTAGTCGATAAAGCCCGTGGAAAAATCCACTTAGGCAGAAAGAAGAATGGAAAAATAGGATGTTTTAGATTTTTTGCTGACGTCAGCCGTGCAAATACAAAATAAATAAATTGAGAAACTTGTTTTCATGTTTCCTCCATTGTGTAGAGCTTACACTGCTGATCAAGAAAATGTATATGATCGTGTGGTTTTGATGATCGGTTAATGAAATATAAGGGTTTAAAGTTCTTTTTTTAGAAATTTGTGTACCTGTTGCACTAATCGTATAAATCTTGAAACGCTGATCAAGAAAATGTATAGGATAATGTACTTTTGACAAACGGTTGCAGAGATATTAGGGTTTAAAGGTGTTTTGATGACGTCATCAACCCGTCCATTCCGAAACGGATTTGAGATCGAGGTTTGGGAAAATTACCCAAATTGGTCCTAGGTGGTCCCTAGTTACCCACGCTGTGAAAAATCATTGACGTCACCACCTCGTTTCCAAGTTATTTGGGCTCAAAGTTTTAGGTGCACTGTAATGGCTTCATTAATTTAAATTAGGATATTGACGTTAAAATAGTGATATTGAAGTCGCGCCGTAACGTCAGAATATTTAACATTTGAGACATAAGTTTTTCGGCGACATCAAAGGAAAATGAACTCATCCACTCTTCCTGTTACAGACGGACGGAGAGACGGACGGACGGACGGACGGACGGACGGACGGACGGACGGACGGACGGACGGACGGACGGACAGACAGACAGACAGACAGACAGACAGACAGACAGACAGACAGACAGACAGACAGACAGACAGACAGACAGACAGACAGACACAGTCTCTGTATTATTATAGAGACTAGTCGATAATAAATTTAAAAAAAGTGCTGAAATGGAGTCAAGTAACTAACTGGTGGTACCAAACTAAAAATAAATAAATATAGTATTGTGATTGGTTATATTTTGCCACGTGTTCATATTCTGTATATATCGCTACCTCGAGTATATTTTCTCTTGCAAAAAATAGCCTTTCGAGAAGAATGTCTTGCATTCTGGATTTTCAGTTTTCTTATAGTACATAGTCACAGGAAAAAGAATAGTCTGGACACAAGGGCCGTCCTACTCATACCATTAAGCGCGGAGGTTGAAATTAGGGGGCCCGTATAATATAAATGCAAACATTCGCGGTGAAGATGGCTGAACGACAGGAAGACTTTTTCAGTGGGGAAGACTTGGATGCAATTTTCGCAGTAATCGATAATTATATTTTAGAAGGACAACAGAAGTTTGACTATAGGGATACTCTTGAAAAATCGCATGCATCTTTTGTTGACTCTGCTGCTACTTTTACTTGTTAAATATGCCAGAAAGTTTGCTTGTCGAAAAGAGTTCTCACCCGCCACAATAAACATGCTGAGCCAATGAACATGCTGAGCCAAAAGATGCTGCTGGTGACGTTAACATGCGATCTAAAGTTGGCAAGGTTGCTGAAGAAATTTTGCATCCATTGTATTTTAAATAGATGATAGAACAAAGTGTCAACAAACTTTTGGAAGACAAATGCTACCCAGAAGAAGTAATTAGGGATCTTCAAAATTATGAAATTGGTAACCTTGACAAAGTTCATCACACTTACAGTTTCATAAAAGGACCAATAGTCTCATATAATGGTGATGCTGAAAAGTTTTACCCTTCATTCTATAAGTGTGTTATTGATGCAGATAATTTTTTCAGGGACTTAGTAAAAACTCATGTCAACTTGTTGGTTTTGAAACAGCAAACCATGTACTAGCCCATTTAAATGGATCCACTTTTGAAAACGACATAGTACCTTCCTGTTCTACACACAATACATTTACAGAGAAAGAAAAAGCAATCATTTGTTATTTGAGTGGCTATGTATTTGGAACAATGTATCGACGTTTAAGGTTTGCAACTGAAAATCAAAGCATTTATCATCAACAGTGTTTATCCCTACTTCTGGCTGGAAAATATTGTGGCTCTGATTTACCAGAACATAAACTAGTTGCTACACGAAATCGTTGTGGACTATGGCAGGTTACAACCGATGTTTTTGAGCTTTTTACTACCGCTGAAGCAACTTTTCGGTTACATGTGAAATCCTCTCCAAACAAAATTGATGGTAAAGAAATGGTTGAAAAACTTCTCCATGATAACACCGTTCAGTTGAAGCTTTCAAAAATCAGAAGCTTGTGCACTATTGATGTGAAAAAAGAGATAGCTCTGAATTTGCTGGAAGATCTGTTGAAATTATATACATACGAACAAGGTCATTTTTACATGTAAAAGATAAGCTGCAGAGTCACAAAATGCGTGTTGCTCAGTTGAAGGTGAAATCGCTACGAACAGAACTCAAACAAAAATCATCGAATAAAGATCAAGGTCACTGAGTCATATTATAAATCAAACAGCTATTTTTATAGCTACACATTTAACAAAAAACATATTTTGAGCTACAACGCACGCGTCTTGTTGTAAAAAATATGGTAAGTATAAATTTTAAGTAATATACTTTTTCTTTCGGCACGGAACTGCTTCCTCACTGATCTCCATCAAAGCCACATTTTCCGCAGAGTTTCCAGACTGAATTGGCCTGAATAATTTTTGATTTCTGATACTATTATCATTATAGGCAAAATCCCGAACAGATGGATTATCTTTGCGTGCACCCATTGATCTTTGATGGCCGAAATAATTTTCTAATGGATCCTGACACAATTTTTCTGTTAAAACATATGGTACACCATGTGATAGAAGGTACTTTATCAATTCGATACAGAGTTGACAGTGATCTTTATACCTTCATGGGTCTGCCAGGAGATAAACATGTTCTTTTTTGCAGTTTGTGTAAAATTTCCTTCTCTATTTTCAATGCTTTGCAACCAATGTTGGAAATATGGTAGAAATTCGGTAATTAGCCATGTTAATCGATAATCATTGGCAGATGTAAACGGGACTAAAAATGGCTTTGCTCTGTGAGTTGCAATTTCCGCAACATTTTTTAAGGTTGCATAATTGATGTCAACATCACCAAGGTCCACATAACCAATCAACTCTCCCGTATGTTTGTCCCATACGAGATTTTCCTGAATTTTGATTTCATCAAATAACAAGACAACAAACTTTTCAATGTCACTGAAGTCTTCAACCTTCTTCAGGAGTTCTGCTATAATTTCGGGATTGAAACCACGTTGAGGACGGATGTAGTTCTTGTAATCCCTCAGACGTCGTCGACTCGGTAGGACAAGGAAGCCAGTGCCAGCCAGATAAATTCAACAGTTCACAAGTAAGTGAGCGATTATAAACAGTTTGATGCTTTGTTTGGAATGGATCACTTTTAATTGGTGAAAATATCTTATGTACTATATGTTGCTGAATATCATTGCACGAGTATTTGACATTGTGATAGGTGTGTTATGAGTTGTGATAATGTTACATTTTTAACTGATTGAGAGACTTTGTTATATAATGTGTGTTCCAAAGGTAAACTCCACGCATACACTCGTACATTAAAAACCAATGTTTTGTCAACATAAATTTCATACTTTGGAATGATGTGAACTTTGTCTTTAAATTTAGCCACCATATAGTCACTATTTTTTCAATGTTCCATTCTTGACAAAGCTTCAGATTTTCCACACGATCAACAAAATTCTCATAGTATTTGTAATATGATACAAGTGCTTTTTTTTGAGGAGGATCAACATTCTTCTTTTTTTCAATGACTTGTGCAGATGGTCTGTGTTTAGTAGTCGTGCTAAAAAATTGAAACCTATAGCTATAAAGCTAGCTGGCTACATTTGATTGGAGGTCAGCTTTGAAAAAATCATGAATTTTTCCATACACTGGAAGGAGCTGTGTTATCATAAATACTTTAATAAATACTTTTTAACAGCTATTTACCTTGAAGATTGAATGCTTTTTTTTAAGGTAGATTTAATGTTGGTAGTGATCCAGGTACTAATGTAGTTCTCTTCATGTCTAAAATAAAGTAGTTAAAAAGTATATTTGTAGTATATAAGTATATACTACAAATGTGCATTTTCCATATCCCTTATTACATTATATACTGAAGATGAAGAAAGGGTTGGTTGCAAGTAACTCACGCTTTCTGACTTTGTTCTGTTCAAAATGTAGCTCGCAAACATGGAGGCTCTTCTTCTCAATTTGCTGTCTCAAGGAAGCATCGATAACTCGATCTTTTGTTATAATATGTACAAGATTTGACTTCCATTGGAAACTGTAACTATCGTCACCTCGTGGGAGTCCAAATATAGCAGTGTTAGGGGTGTATCTGGATGTTGTACATCCATAAATAGAGCAGTTTGCTCCCGGCATCGCGAAGATCCAATACAGTTCCCGCCAGCTCTGCGGTTTGTTTTACACTGAAATTACACGGGGCCCTTAAATTATCATGGAACACGACCTTCGAATCGGAACGGCCGATATTCTTTTTCCTATGACTATGTATAGTATCATCTGGTGAGTCCTATAGTCAAGACGTACTGTAAAACTTTAATGTACGGTGTGATATTGTACCGTAATGGTTTTTCTTTTATGCTTACGTATTTTTCCTGCGGCTGTAGTGAAGGCTTTTCGTTTCATTTAAGTTCAAATTTTTCTGTGTGTGCGGGAAGTACATTTTACGATATTTTTTCATTGTGTTTTCATACTGGTAGGAATATTTTCTCCGAGAGAAAGATTTTTTCTACTTATGTGAAACACAACTGTAGAGTAGAGCATAATAACTGTAGAGCATACTCATGTTTTACACTTTCAACATTTTTTAATAGAGAGTTTGTTTATTTTTACTATTTGAGTACTTATGCGCATTTCATATTATACTTTCACAGACTTTTCTCTACTAAGCGCCGTTGATTTTTTAAATTTAACTGTTTCTATTTTTTTTTTACTTCCGTCGAAAAACTCTTCTCTCTTTTACAATACGTGGCTCGCGTTTGGATGAATTTGTTGCTCACAAAGCACACGAAGCTGAATATGATTGAATAGCTTATGGTTCTGTATTTTTAAGACTTGAATACCTGTATTGTGTTAAACTGAAGTTGATAGTGTTTGCAATTTTATTTTATAATATTTATTATGGCGAGTGAACTTCTATTGTTAATGCTAATGTTTAACGCCGTGATGGGATTAGATGTTTCTTTAGCATCTTTAGCATCCATTGGGGATTATTTAAACGAGGAATCTTTTGACAGGCTCCGTGGCCACAAGGAAACCTTATTGTCTGTCAAAGGAAGATGACGATGTATCTAAATCCTTAAAACCTGATGCTATTGCAGCTAATGTTGTTGAAAGCATGAGACTTGTTGCTCCTGCCAACGAGCTAGAGACCAATTTAGATCTTAAGTTGTCTAGAGTGAACACTGTGAATGAGCTACCTCCGTCTTCAATTGATTCAAGGTCTTCTTAATGATGGTAGACTAAAACAAGATGCAGGCGCTGCATAAACTATCTTCACTATTAAAAATGCACAACTATGAAAATTTCTGCTAACAAAAAATACAGCCTATCATTCATTCATGGTTGAAAGTCGCGCGATTGAAACGTTTATGGTCTTAAACGGCATTTAGTTGACAAAAAATTAACATTTTGATGTCACTATCATGTTCAGCATACTTTTTTTGTTAACTGTGTCAAATTTTGTCGAAAATAAAGTAATTTTAATTTTTGAACCAATTTTGGCCGAAACTGACATTTAGGTGACAAAAAATCAAAATTTTTGATGTCAACTCATGTTCAGCATTACTTTTTTTTGTTAACTGTGCCAAATCTTGTCGAAAATAACGTAGTTTTAATTTTTGGATCAATTTTGGCCTAAAATGACATTTAGGTGACAAAAAATCAAAATTTTGATGTCACCATCATTGTTCAGGGATACATATTTTGTTAACTGTGTCAAATTTTGTCGAAAATAAATTAGTTTTAATTTTTGGACCAATTTTGGCCTAAAATGACATTTAGGTGACAAAAAATCAAAATTTTGATGTCACCATCATGGTTCAGCATACTTTTTTTGTTAACTGTGCCAAATTTTGTCGAAAACAAATACCAATTTTGGCCTCAAACGTCATTTAGATGACTACCAAGTACTTAGAGAGTTTTAGGTACGAAGTTTAAATCTGTGACGTTGCAATTGACCATTTGGGACATAGTTTAGTTACGAGTTGGAAACCAATACTATCCTCGCAGGCGAGGATAGTAAAAAAAATTGGAGATATGTCTTTTTCTGGGGATCTTTTGATTGTGGCAAGGATTCTGGGATCACCTTCAGGTATCTCTCCACGGAGAATGAGCAATTTAAATGATACTGATAGGATCAATTACCTCCAAAAATATTTGCTTGGTGAAAGCCCTCGGCTCTGTAAGCGGCTTATATTTAAATTCAGCTAATTACAAGGAAGCTCTTGATGTGTTAAAGAAAGATATGGGAATATTGGGATAGTGCTTAATTCTGCCTATATGTAATTTTTTTAAAGACAGGTAAAGGATAACGAAGAGCAAAGATAACATTAAGGGACTTAGGAATCTATACAATCACGTGGAAATTAAGATCATAAGAGAATAGGAATAACTACATCGCAATGCAGGATAAAACTAGGTCTTTAAGACGGAAAAGTTTAATGAAAAAAAAGAGGTTTCTCTCCAAAGAATAAGAAGCCGCTACAAAAACTTCTGTATTCTCCCCTCTACAGGAATAATCGGAAAGCTAATCGATTTGGCTGGTACTGAAACAAACACCAATTCAATGTGGAAACATGGAGATTGGTGAAATTCACTCATGCTTGGGGGGATCTGGTGCGGGGCACTTGAGTAAGCATCCCCTGCCTCCTGCCAAGGACACCAGCCACATTCATTGACACCGTCCGGCCAAAACCAATAACTTTGTTAAGCTTTTTGTAAAAGAAAAGTCGACAGCTACAAATCGTATCGTTGTTGCGTTTACCTACTGGACACAGAGTCCAGGGCTAAGAGAGGTAGACTTGGAACCCAGCCCTTAGAGAGGTTGTGACAAAGAATGAAAAGCAGCAAACCTGGAAACAGAAAAGCTTTCTGACCTTAACTAATTGATCACATGAGAAATCGTTATCGTAATGCTTGGATTGGACCAAGCATCCGCCCCTTAAAAGGTTGACTTTAGATCCAGCAGCAGCAACCCAGAAAAACCGTTACAAATCGTCCTCTAACTTAAACAAGTAATTCACTTCACCACCCAGTTAACTTTTATGCCTCCCGAAATCTGCCCACGCTCTATTCTTTGGAAGGGTTATCAACCGTCTCGAGATTGGCAACAGAAGGACCTATCCTAGCCAATGAAGAATACACATATCTTCAGTCACCAAAAAAAAAAAGCCTTAAATTTTCATCTGGCCTCATACACAGAAACAAGGTAAGCATCCGAACATCTCAAAAGAAAAGATTCAGACACTGGTTAAAAAGGTTAGACAGGCATTGCAAAGAAGGGAAAAAAGGATTTATTGAAAAAGAAAAGAACAGTTAACACACAGAACCTTATGTACCTGGAGGTTATTAGAGTTAACCCTATTTGGTATGGGGGGGGGGGGGGGGGGCATAAAGTGCCCGCGGCATTTTCAAAGTCTAATAACGTTTCAAATTACTGGATGAAATTACCTGAAGTTTTGTGACTTTTTCCTAACTTTTATTGGACTTACGGAAAATAAAAAAAAATATTTCCAAAAATTGTCCTGTCAATGTCACTTTGTCCTTTTGGAAAGGTGGTCATATCAACTTTTTTATTGTAGTGCTAAAATAAATGCTATCTAAACTAACCAGTTGTATGAATATTGTGATTATGTATGTGATATGTGACAAGAAGCCATCATACAATATTGCCATGCATACTGTGTAATTTGCAGACCGGAATATTGGTAATTTACAGACCAGAATGTTTGTAATTTCCTATTTCTCTATTTCTATTGTCATATGATAACGTCATAGGTCATTTTGTCCCCATTGTCAATCCAAACTGTCTTTATTGAGTAGCTAATGACGTAAGTGGCTAATAGATATACCTAATTTTATTCCATGACAGCTACTAACACTAAGGTTCTCAAATATAGATTTTCAAAAATAATTCTTGAAGATTTGAATTCTGATCGATTTCCATTTTCTCCTTAGAGAAATCCTTTGTCTTTATAACCACCTGTTAATGTTCCTAATAATATCTTACATTTTTATATTACTTTTTAATGACTCAGTACTGTAAATAGTTTTAAAAAAGATTAAAAAAACGAGAATTTCCAAGAAAGACATATTTTCTTCAACCATTGTTTCATTATGACGTCATCACTTCCTTGTGATGACATTGCTGAACCTAAATATTTTGTCACTAATTAAGTCACAACATATTGATGCTTCTTGTGTGCCAAGTTTTGTCACTTAAAACCAAACTGAACAAAAGTTACAGCCCGCGGGGCACTTTTATGCCCCCCCATACTTACAAGGGTCAAAAAATACCCATACCAAATAGGGTTAATGTATGCTAAATGAGATTTGTTGCTTGATTTAGTCTACTTAAATTTCCAAATATTCTGCCATAATTAGAAAAAAGAAAATTAAATATGCGTTTTCTCATTTTCATGTGTTCGTAATAAATGCTTTGGTTGTGAAATATTTATAATTTATTCAAATGTTTATCAAAATCAAGTATTTTTTGTCATAAAGACTTTTGGTATATATGATAAGAATCATAGTAAAGTAATATTAGAGCCAAATTTGAAGTTATATATGTATGTGATTCTTTTAAAACTGTATTTTCTAGATATTTGCTAAAACAGATAATTTCCCCATATGTTCCCAAAATGGCGCGTGATCATGCTGATAAGAATGGAGCAACTGTTAAACCTTGCAAGCCTGTATGAAAGGCACTTGGAGTCGCAGATATTCAACATTTGCTGATGTTATACCAAATTTCTCTGAAGTGGAGATAACGCAAATTGATCTTGTTGAGCGTGTGCAGGAGAATAATGAATTAAATTAAAAGAATTGGAGCGAATGATGTGTATAGCAGGTATTATGTCAACAGAAACGTAGAATTAGCAGGGGAAAAAAACGAAACGTAAAAAACTAAAACGACTGAGCTTGTACCGGGCAAAAAAATTAAATTTGGCGTCTTGTCCCGAATTTTATTCAATGACAAAGGAATTCTCCAGCAATCACACATAGGCAAAGTTGGGATTGTTAAGAAGAATGTTTCTCCAACACAGCTTTGCAAAATAGATGTTTGCTTTACACACACAAGTCGTCTTCAACATTACAACGATAGAAAGACATTAAACGGATGACGAGGGGTTGAAAGGCTGCCACGAAGCAATTATTGTCACATCAAAAAACTGAAAGTACAAGAGATGATGCTTTCAAGTTTCAATTGCTGAAGCTGGGTTTTAAAACACTTTAACAAAGAGTATATTCTATTCAACCAGATATGTTTGAAATTAGATCAAGGCTAATTAGCTCCCGGGATATTGTCACATTCAGCACAAATGTTGGTTAATTCAAGCTATTACATGGCTGATATCAATTCGGATTTTATTAAAAGCGGATAATGAAATGAAAAGGTTGATTAAACTAAATGGAAGGATCAATAGGACGACTCACAAAGGTAATGATTCACAGCATGCCTCTCTCTTATTTTAAATAGCACCGGGAACGAGTGGAAGGATTGACTTAAGTAGCGACAGTTTTAAACTGGCGCATACAGACACTGCAATTATAAACTATATTTATATTGAATTATATTTCCAACCAAATCAATGCTAAGCAATACTTTCTTAGCAGGGACTAAACGCCGTGTCAAATCAGTCCAATGAAGACAGAAGTCGTTTAGGTAAGTTATGTTTAAGAATCTTGAATACAGTTGTCGCACTCGAAAACAGTTATGGAGCTACGTCAACGCAATACGTTCCAGGCATTGAATATTTATCCGAAAATAAAGCAACCCGTCAGGGATATGGTTTCTAATGATGACATGGCTTTCATCAAACAAATCTACAAATTTTGCTTAGGAGTTGCAAAAAGTACTATCGATCAAATGATTATGAGATAACAAGACAGCAAGCTGTGATGATGGAACTGGTCTAACGACCCTTGAAGTTAAAATTGTAGAGGTTACACCCTCTAAAGATCAAAACGCAGTGCAAGATCTCCCTTTTTGCAAGGATAATCTGTAAATTCAAGGTATTGAACCAAACAACCCTCTCTACACAATACAATACGTACAACTAACGGTCGGTACACAAAAACTGACAACATGAAAAAGAAGACAGACATAACGACAACAATACAACAAAGAATTTACTATAAAAATAAATAAATAAATAAAATAAAACTATAAATATGAGTAGACAACCACCGAGCGCCAGGACTTGTGAACCTGGCAGTAGCTTTCCACATGTGTTACGGGATCCGAACACTCAGCCTTACACGGGTAGTTGTCGCTTTGGACCAGCCATTTGCTTCGGACCGTAGGTCAGGACCAGCCTGAAGACAGTGGAGTAATCTACGTGGATGTAAAGTCACGGAAACAAGAAAGATAGAAATGAAAACCCCTTATATAGCTTCTTCCTAACATCAGTATAGCAGGATCGTTAACCCTGTAGACTAAGTGAGCCAACTTAGCCTCCCTACAGAACTGGGGTTATAAGTGGGGTCGTTACACCCAAAGACAAGGCAATTGCCAAGCCCCCTTGCTAAGCTTGTTATAGTTGCTTTCTAGGAAAGCGGCGAGTGAGCGAACTCGTGAATTACGGTAAACTGTATCTAAACACACAGCAGGGGTAATTTCAAAACCGCTAGGAAAAAGAGATCTCTCCCCCTTTTGATATAATGTACTCCCGTTTTAGTGCGAATTCACACTATTTAAATTTTGACAAAAAATAACACATACACTGTGGAGTTATCTAGATCAGATGGCTTGACACTAATCACTGCCCTATCATCACATTTTAACCATGTATTAACGCCCTGATCTCTTATGTAAGCCCAATAGTGACCAGCCGCCAGTGTGCCTGAATGATTAATAGTGGCGGTTAATTTATACTGGTTTGTGAATGATATATCCTCCGCAGGATGGGAATAAACTTTTAGGGTGTCGTGACCTTGGGCGAGGCAAGAAACAAATTTATTATTTTTCGCAGATCTTCCTTGGATACAGTTAAACCTTTTCAGTTGGATGATCAGTATATCTCCACACTGGGTGAAGACAGTTTCCCGGGTACTGTCTTGAAGGGAAGAGCACTGTGGGCACATCCATCTGTCATTTCCAGACATATATTTTGGTTGCAAAAAAGCTTTAATGGAGCCTATTATGTTGTTTGAAACAGGGAGTGGCAGAATGGACATACTTTCCTCCCTACTGGAAGACAAGAGGAATGAATTACAAGATATTGTTGTAGTTACTTTGTTGGTAATAATATTGTTAGCGATAACTGATGGCCCTGTCAACTCGTTTAATACATGAGGTAGAATCTCAGGAACATCCTGCTGTGTGTTAATATTGAATGGGTTGTTCCTAGCATTGGACATCTTACGTTGTAACGCTCGGAGAAAGGCGGAAGGGTCTACAACTGAGGTGGATTTAAACAACAGAGACATAGTCAGCAATACGGACTTGGCCAGGGGGGAAACAAAAGAGGACTCCGATGCACTTTGTGACCAAAAGTGCAGGAGTTACAGATAATGCTTGCAGGATAGAATTAGCATAGCATGTATTCCCTTTATTAATCAGACCAGCATGAGTTGGTTTTGCTGGAGTGCTGTTGGTAGGCGGTTCTGGGTCCGGGTGTGAGTGACTTTTATCCACAGTTGGCCTTCGTTGTTGATGCTGTTGTTGTTGCTGCGGGCTTGTAACCTTTGGCAATAGAGGGGTAGGCACAGATGTTGAGCCTGGCGCAAGATTGCAGCTGCCTTGGTTCCACGTAATTGAGTTCCTGCTAGCCAAATGCAGAAGAATGCTTTCATACAGATGTCGCCTAATTTCCGGACGGCTTGGAAAGCTTCTTTGTTTGGGAAACCCAATCTTTTGAAACAAATTGCAACTGACCGAGAGCAATATCCACGTGCACCCACTTCGATCGCGAACAGATTTACTTGCCATCCATTATGCTCGATGATATTTATCAAAGGGATGTATTTAGAGAGCTTTTTGGAGTGCCAGGTTTCCATGTTTTCCTCACAAGGGCAAGTAAGTTCAATTAAAATAACACGTTTGCTGTTGTTGGAATACAGGACAAGATCTGGTCTAAGCGATGTTATGGCAATATGACCAGGAAAAATAAGTTCACCATTTAAATCTGAAAGAAATAACCAGTCAGTGGCAAGATGCAACTATATCAAACACTAGCCGGACAAAGACAAACGTTTTTAAAGATGACATACCAACGTCTTCAAATCACTGTTTTGGTTCTACTTACGCATAAATGCCTTTGCGACCACATGTTTCATTCGAACAGGGTGACAACTTTTTAGCAAAGTACAAATTGGTTCAAGAAGCATCGTATGAGTGATGTTTACGAGCTCTCCTAATTTTCCGTGTTAAAGTTCCTTACAACAACGTTCAAAACGCGTCTTGCTCTTCATTTATCTGTGCGATCAATAACAAAACTGAGACATTCATCATCTGTGGAACTCTTGCTGGTTGAAACATACATGTCATTATTGATATCTCAGAAACTAAACAAATTATGTCAAGGTTCTTGGACGTTTGACACGAAGACTGACGAATTAACAAAAAGGTTATGTCGAATGCTTATGATTATTGACACAAATACATGCCTTGCCCTGTCGCTTTACATAATCAAATTTTATCAAAACACATCGTTTAAACGACATTACTCAATTATAAAAAGTGGTTTCAGCCTCATTAAATAATCAGAAATACAGCTGTTTTATTGCATAATATAAACAATAATAAAGATGAAAATCTACAGCGGCAGGCAACCGATTACTTACTAACACATTGGATGGGAAGTTCTATGTCGAGTATTTTTATTGGCTATTTACCTTCATTTCAATTACACTTATGAGGGAATTAAGCAGTTTAAAGTCGGCTCAGATGCTTATCCTTCAATGCTCGAGTTGTTAGGAACTTACTCGCGCATTGAAGCACTCATCTTTTAGAACATTTATCTTTTCCTGTTGATAGCGATTATAATATTTCTAATCTCTTGGGCGACGACAAAGGATCCCAAAATCAAAGACAGATAAAGCGAACAAAATTCAATGTTGCACTAGATAGTGTTACAAGCGCTACAACAACACTCGCGCGCAACATTTGAGCGTACAGTATACTCTCCAATTAGCGGACACCATCGGTGTATGACCAAAGTATCCGAATGAGAAAATAAAGCTGAAATTTGAATCACAAAGGAAAAATCACAAATGATAATATAATACTAACATAATGATAATGAATCAAACTTTCAATCTTTACAGATCTTTAAAGTCTTTCAAACAAATTTTAAATTCCTTGATATGCAATGCAAGCATGAACCAGCTAATGAGGTTGACAAAAATGCGATTGCAATAATAAGAACTGATTCTTTTGGAGTTGAGCACATTGTTGGGCACGTTCCACATAATATTTCAGTAATATGCTTTGTAGAGGTTCCTGTTATTTATCGCTTTCATGGCCATGACAAGCTCATAAAGTGGTTGATAAAGAAAATTGACGAAGTTAAAAGCAAGCTGGATACAAAAGTTGTAAAATGTTTGAAATAAATGTTAGAAAAACTATTCATTTTTGTCTATTTTTCTTTGCTTGCTTTTAATTTTTTTGGACTGTCCGCTAATTGGAGAGAAATAAAAGCCATATTGCTCCTTGGTGCAAAAATATTGTCTGCTAATTTAGAGTGTCTGCTAATTAAGTGTCCGCTTTTTGGAAAGTTTTTTATGAGACTTTAACTAGAAAACGGCCGGTGTATAACCGAAGTGTCCGCTAATCAGAGGTGTCCGCCTTTTAGAGTGTCCGTTAATTGGAGAGAATACTGTAAATGCGCGCGTGTATTATTTTCCGTAAATTATATTATTCGTACGCGCGCGCCAAATTACTGATTATGAATATAATGTAAATAGGGAATAACGATGATGTAGAGGTCATATATACGGCAGACTTATTTTTGTGTCTGCGCGATGTCGGCTATTTGTTTAGGCAGTCAGCAGTAGGTTTTTTCCGCTTAGCTATATATGTATGGTTTTACACAGTATGTCAGTGTAAATTTGTAAGAACTGTTTCCCATTTGCCTAGCTATAGCTAGCTAGGTGTTTCCCAAATCCTGTACATTATCACCGCAATAACAAACTCATAAACAGACATTATGACAGCAACCAGCAACCAAAAAGAAAGAACAACTTTACGGATTAACAAATTATAACTCAAATTAATAAGACAGAAGCAACCCTAAAGCCGTTAAAGATGCACATTTGCTGGTAGAGGAAAAAAAGGTTCGTTATACATGGTTAATAGTGACTTAATGGAGTAGGTCAATGGTTTTGCAACATTTCCATCTGATGAAAATACTAAAGGGCTAAAAGAACTTTTTCCTTGGTAATGGTATAAATTCTTGGTGAAAACATAGTTATAAGAAAAAAAAGATTTAATTTCTAATTTTTCGAGCATAGATCTCCGACCCTGCACGATACTTCAAAATGGCTGTCTAGCGAGAAGGATGTTACCTATGTTTTGAAACTTGTGCCAGGTTTATGAAGTTTCTTCTCATTATGCCGGGAGAAAACTGTGCAATTCCTGGTTGTTCTGTGTGTTATTTGAATTCATTAAAAGTCATAAGAATGCCTTTGTTTGAAAAAATGAACTGATAATTACTTTGCTTCACCTAGCACCCCAATCTTTTTCCCTGCCACGCAAATGCCAAAGCCGAAAGAGCTTACCACTGAAATGTAAACAACGGAATTCATCTATACTCTATGGGCATAAAAATGCATCCTACTATCCTGCAAAAGTTCAAGTCTTTGAAAGATTTTGTAGTTAGCTAGGTAGCTTGTTACATCATAATTCGTGCTCATAAAAGAAGAGAAATTTGGAAACTATAGTAGTTAGCTATAGATAATTAAAAAAGAGGAATAACAACAGAAGTCATAGGTTAGAGCTAGCCATGGGATGGGGAGCTGGACTTGGAGGCTAACATTAGCTAGCTAACAGTAGCTAAGACACCCAGTTAAATATACTTAAACTGGGAACACTTACCTAAAACTAAAGCTAGCTATTTATGCTTAGTAAAACACATATAAAGAGAAGCAATAGTAATGTAAAATTAATAACATTACAGTTTAACAAACCAAAGTTTTCCGTTTTTTAGTCAGCCAACAGCTTTATGTAGCATTTTGAATTTTAGGACAATACATTAGTTACGTGCCAGGGCACATGAATTATGCAACAAAACGTAAACAAATATGGCTACATACGCGGTAAAATAAAAAACTGTAGCTTTTCCTGGGAAATGCGAGTCTGCTTGCTCCACCGACATAAAAACCAAACGTCTAAAAATATCAAAGTTCTTACTATTTGTGATTTCAAATCCACTTTAAACTCTAGCCTTTGTTTTCTACTTCTAACTTTACTTTACATCTAGCTCCACTTCTCACTTCACTTTTCTACTTCTTCACTTGGTCTCTTTTCTTTTTAAATATATAGCTATGCTTTTTTAAACCACTTTTTTCACTTTTTTTCAAGGTAAAGGGATCGTTCTTCTGTGCTTTTTTTTGATGGCGTTTATTTTCTACTTCAAAATTTACTTTACTTCTAGCTCGACGTAGCTCCACTTTCACTTCCAACTTCACTTTTCTACTTCTTCACTTGGACTTTTTTCCTTTTAAATCTGCTTTTTTGAACCACTTATTTTAGTTTTTTCAAGATCGTTCTTTTGTGGGTTTTTTTGGGTGGCGAAAGGACACCATTTTTCGAAAGTTAGCCGTTAAATTTATTTCAGCAAATCAAATTGAGTCGTTTTCATCACGTGATGTAAACAAAGTAAATCCGCTAGCAATATGAACATAATTTTTTCGGCGACTTCAAAGAAAATTTCGGCGACATCAAAGGAAAATGACGATATCCACTATGACCGTCACATACACTCCGTATTATTATATAAGATTAGTTCTAAAAGTTTCTTGAGCTTTTAGCAAATACACAAATAATTGCAATAATTGTAAATAGAGGTCCAGAAAGTTGAACATTATCCGTGGTGTTTAACATTTTGGTAATTCCAAACTTGAAGTTCAAAGATAAACTTGAAAATAAAATTCTGTTTTGTAAATCACACATACGATTGTTAAAAACATTCGAACGCTCTAAATGGAATGTTCGAAAGTTAAGTATTTGGTATGCACTGCAATGACCTCATAAACTTTTTACTGTGCTTCTTCAAAAAAGGTTTCTTATTTTAAAAATAATCATAACTTAATTTACAGGTTTCTTATAAAAAACGTGTAATGTGAGGAGAGATACACGTTTTTTTTATAAGAACCTGGTTTTTAAGAACGTCGAGGCTAGGATTTTGCCCAAAATTAAGAACATATTAAGAACGTACTCAGCCTGAATCCATGCACAGATTAATATGTGTCTAAATTTACAAAGAAACAATTGTTCCCGAACAGTTTTTCTTACTCTTTAACGTTTACGTATATATTTTTGACGTTAAGGGCAGGGAAGGAGGGAGGGGGTAAAATCTAAACGTCAGATTGACGTTTAGCGTACACTTTTCGATTTGTGAGTCATTCCTGAGTATATTCTTATAAAAAAGCGTGTAGTTCCCAACCTTCCTTAACTCGCTACAGTACTCCAAACAAACCACGCAATAAATCTAAACAAAACGGGGGTAAACAGATAAATAAAAATAGTTACGTTCGTTTTTGTTGGAGGACAGTTGTTGTCGGGTTGTTATGTAGTTGGGACTCATAACAGCCTTGATAGAGGGTTCTGGGTAATACAGCAAGCTCTCCATGTCGTTAGTTTAGAGTAGCTAGTTCAGAAAGGTTGGAAACTAGTTTTAGAAAAAACCTAAAAACTGGTCCTAGTAAATCAGATGTTTCAATTTTTTTGTGGAAACAATATGTAAAGAAAAATGTCAGTCTACACCTAGATAGAAGGAGAATTTTCTTGTTTTTACTGCTTTTTATTTACAGAAATTGTTTTAGGAAATCTAGAGGAAACTAAATATGCCACTCATTCATAAAAAACTTTATAGTTTGAATAATTTCCACATTTTAGTGTTAGTACTGTAGTTAACATAGAAGAAGAAATCAAGCTATGAAATTTAGTTGCCAGTTTGACTGTGGATATTCCACGATTAGTTACAAGTGGATGATCAAGCATATATGGAATTCTCATTCTATTCTTCCTAATTTTTCTCTAAAATGTGGCATAACTGGATGCATGAAATCTTTCACAGGGGAACGAAGCTTTGTCAGACATATCAAAGCAAAGCATACTAATTTTCATTCCAAACATATGAAAGACTGTAAAACTGATGCGACAATGACGGAACAGTCCTTTGATGATATAGCTGCTGTTTAAAACGCTGAAGATGACGATGTTCAAAACATTACTGAACAAGTTGATGATTATGATACAACTGAGGCCTGTACGTTTTTTGGACAAGAAATTGATTTCAATGAAATTGTTGCAGACACCCTGATTGAATTGAGAGAGAAACACCATGTTACTCAGAATGCTATTTCATTCATCAGTGAAAAAATAGCACAAATATTGCAAGTGGATAGAGAGTTTTATAAAGAGCGCATCAAAAAATCATTATCAGATAATCATGAAAATTTTGCATTTGACTATGAAACCAATCTCGTTCTGGATAGTGATAGCCCATTCAGAAGACCTTTTCTAACATTTGCCAATGGATCTTCCCTCAATAGATATATTGCCCAAAAAACACACTATGTACCACCAGAAGAAATACCCATTGGTTTTGATGCTGTATCTGGCAGACAAGATTCCGTGTACTATGTCCCAGTTTTAAAAACATTAGAACAAGTTCTAAGTCACGAAAATGTACTTGGTGATATTTTTGATGGCCCTGAATATGAAGAAGGTTATCTCTCAAGCTATAACGATGGAACTTGCTTTAATGGGAATCCCATATTTTGTGCTTTCCCGAATTCTTTGCAACTGGTATTCTATCATGATGACTTTCAAGTTGTCAACCCGTTGGGTAATAAAACAAATAAGTTCAAAGTTTCTGGTTTTTATTTTGTTCTTGGGAATGCCAAACCTCATCACCGCTCAAGATTGAAAGATGTACATTTAGCAATATTGTGCAAAGCTAGCTTATTGAAAACTTACTCTTATACAACCATATTAGAACCATTCATGAGAGACATGAAGTTACTAGAAACAGAGGGGCTTACTGTGACGTTTGATGGTTCGGTTTATAAATTCTTTGGCACAATATCTATGCTAATTGCTGATAATCTCGCTGCACATGCCATTGGTGGTTATTACCAAAATTTTTCAACTGTTCAGAGATTTTGTAGATTCTGTAATCGTGTTAAGTCTGCAATTTCAGATATGTGCTGCACTGATGTAATTCGTACGCCAGATGCATATGATGCACAAGAAAGTGAAGTGGAGAAAGATCGATCTTTGATGAAGTTATATGGAATCAAGGAGCGTTCATGTTTAAACGAACTAGCATATTTTCACATAACTAATGGATCCCCTGGTGATCTAGCACACGATATATTTGAAGGATTTGCTGTAGATTTACTCAGTGATGTTACTGTACATTTTATTCGCCAAAGGCTGTTCACAATTTATGAAATCAATGAAAGGAATAAACCACAGTGTATCAAAGATAAACCATTGACTCAACTACGATTCAAACAAACTGTCTGTGGAATGTGGAATCTTCTGAGGTTACTAGGTGATGTCATTGGTATACACAATGAACATTGCCTTTTGGTTATTCAGTTCATTAATGTTGTCAAGTCTCTCTGTGCCACTAAATTCAGTAATTTACAATTGATTCAGTTAGAACAAGTCATGAATGAATTCTTTCAGAAATATTGTCACGTTTTCCCGAATTCAGAACTCAAACCCAAGGCTCATTTCTTGACACATTATCCACTTCATATTCGTAAGTTCGGTCCACTTATTAAAACTTTGCGTTTTGAATCAAAGCATAGTTATTTCCAAAATAGTATTGCAACATCGAGAAATCATGTTAACATATGTAAATCCATGACAACCCATCATCAAATGCTCATGTATCTATACTACAAAGAAGATTTATATTTTACTTCGAATGATGTTTCACCGGTGAATTGTGTTGAAAAGTCACTTGATGATCTGCCAAACTCATACAGAGAGCTTGTGATTGCCACTAACAATCCTCTATCTGGCAGATTTATTGAAGCAAGAGGTGCCACTTCGAGTGGTCAAAAGTATTATGCTGGTGACGCTGTTGTTCTGTCTGTTATCGAAAACGAATTACTACTAGGTGAAATTTTGGCCATATATTTACTCAATGACTTTACATACATATTATGCAACAACTTGACAATACTTGACTTTGACAATCACTATCACTGTTATATTGTCAAGAGAAGTAGTGAAAGTTCGTTGGTCAAGATAATGGATCTTGATGATTATCATCCATTAGGAATATAGCATCTCCGAAAGTGTATGTATGTGCCCCTACATCACAATGTTTTTAATTGACTAAATGCACTGTACAGTTGTTTGGCAAGTTAGTTTATGTTGCAATTATGTGAATTAGTTAATAAAAGTTAGGTAATAAAAATAGTTATTATTCTGCTTTCAACAAATGTGTATTATTATCAAGTCGGTTTTGCTTTCTGTATACCACCAAATAAAGTTGCATTTGCCTATATTCTGTACTTTATATTAATTAAAAAGCTAAATAATAAATCATTTTAGAGTGTACAAGTAAAATGTCTTTCACTGAAGGTAAAAGATTCATTGTTGCCTGCAGAAATATGCAAAAAATCGTATCTGTGGCAGGAAGTGAATCTTTAAAAACCAATATATCTGAAGTTTTTTCAAATTGTCCAGCTGACATGCCCGATAATTTCAGTCTTCAGTTCTTTGATCCTGAATTTGAAGAGTACATCGATTTGGAAGATAGTGTTCCCCACAATGTTGCGGGTTATTGATTGCAGTGAAGGGGAAATCAACAACAAAGCCAGTGATGTTAGTACGAGTGAGCCATCTCTGCGGTTTACAAATATTGATGATGGTGTCGAATTGACAACTACATCTACTCCAAGCAAGTCATGGCCAAGACCGTTTGTATTAAAAGATGTGTTCATACGACCAAGTATTTTAGAAACACCCAATGGAAAAAATCAAATCAGTCGTGCTGAAATGACGGCCATTCACACATCCATATTTGACGAGTGTACTAAGTATACCTAGTAAGCGGTATATATATATATGACCCCTTATACATATTGTTATAAAATTGAAATATGCTCATTTTATCAGGTTATAAAATAAATGTACCATGATGCATGTAATGTTGGTTATAAAATGTCAGTGCTATGTGCAAACTCGTACATTACAACATATTTATAATAATCCAACATATTGGCAGTATGATGAGATACTACTTGTTTTGGTGTTCAAATGGCCACATTTGCTGGATTGCTACCCAACTGTGAGAGATGGCAAGGTAGGTTAATTCACATTTTAAACTACTATCGAGTGTTAAGGATACTGGCTATGTTTCCTAAACAGCAAAATAAACGTATATAGAAATATATTTTCTAAAATCCAGATAAATTCCCCATAAAACAGTGTTATTTTGATCTTTTTAGTGGAAAATGAGGAAAAGTCTTGTTAGCTTTTTCAAGAACATCAGGAAAAGAAAGTGTGGTGACGTGGCTGAATGTATTGCTGCAAAGCAAAAATTTTTAAGAAGGGGTGAAAAAAAAGAACGAGGTTGCCACGAAAGAAACAAATGCGTGGGGCGCGGTTAACTTTTTGCCAGTGGCACCGGATGGAGAAGACGAAAGAACGTTGGAGTTGCATATGAAAAGAATGAAGGAACAACATAATATGCATCCATATTCCCGGAAATATTCTGTTATCAAGACGGCAATGGATAAAACGTTTGAAATGAGAAGGAATGCAATAATATTAAAGGGACGAACATTTGTTGATATCTTGGATGAATATCCTGTTTTGGGAGATCAAATGCAGGTGTGTAGTGTTTGTTACTAAAACTGTCATCACACAAATAAACACCTCCCTGATTTGAACTCTGATTTTTCAAACAACTTTTCAAGAGTTTTTATGAATTTCCAATCATATTTTTTTCAGTTTGTATGTAATTTCTCGATTCAGGTTATGGATGAATTTAAAAGAGTGACGGAAATTGACTTGCCGCAATGTTGGAACGATTACTTCACCTTAAAGAACAAAATAATTCTTGGTTTTCAACCTCCTAAGACTTTTAAAGTCGATCTGTTGATGGAGGAAATAAGTAAACAGAGTGAAGAAAGTAGTAAAGGTAAGGTTGACATTTTTTTTTCTACAACACTCACCGTAAAATTAAGAATGTGAAAGAGATAAAAAAAAGAGAAGATAAAAAGATAAAATGAAAAATATAAAACTTTTGTGTTTTTACTTTTTTTGCTAATAAGTCTCAAAAGTAATTTTCTTTTAAAAGTATTTATTATTATTCTCAACACTAGTCGATAAGGCCCGTGGAAGAATCCACTCAGGCAGAAGATTAGGTTGTTTTGCAGATTTTGCTAACGTCAGCAGTGCATACAAAAATCTTTGGCGAAATGTAGTTTATCTGTTGCCTGTAATACGTGCAGATTGAAACGCTGATAAAAAAAGTGTTCGCAAACGCATAAGGAGATATATATATAAGTGTTTTAAAATTTTAAAATTTTGCTGACGTCAGTAAAATCCTCTAAAGTACAAATAAAAAATTTCTTTAGAAATTTACACTGTAAAATCCACTTAGGCAGGAGTACATTGGAAAAGAGAATCGTAACCTGTATTTTGATGACGTCTGCCAGGACCCGTCAATACACAATATTTTTTTCCTGAAATTTGTTTACACGTTGCTTCCAATGTGTAGAGCTTGAAACGCTGATCAAAATAATGCATAGAATCACGTACAACACCAACAATAATAATAAAGTCAGAAATGACACATGACTCAAATATTTACATCTTATAAAGTGATTACGTTTGATCACGTTGAAAACCTTTAATATTTCAATCAAAAGTGTCAAAAACATCAAATTTATATCTGGAAAATCATTTATTCGGTTACATACTATCCTGTTCCCCAAAAATATACACAAAATGTAAAAATTATATAACCGGTTAAGAACACAAAATTTTTTCTTAGTATCATGATCAGTAGTGACTTTTACCAACCATTTTAAACGTAAATGTCAAAAAAGAATAAGGAGTAAATTTTGAATGAACAAAGATATTATTTTTGGAATATATACGGACCGTCCTCACAAAAGTTTACACAAAATGTAAAACAGATTGGTTTTTGAGGAGCATATCCAAATCAACGAAAATCAGTTCATTTAGCATGTCCTATATTGCCATTGCCCATAAATCTTCCACATAAAGATTATGAAACACATCAAATTATAGAAAAATCAGGCATATACAACATAAAAAACAAAAAAGTTTTAGTCAGAACAATTAGTAATTTTTTCAGTATCACCAAACACAGTTATTACTACAATTTTAAAATCCTTAACAAAAACGTTAATTTGTTCTTTCAGTATATATATTGCATGTGGTCTTTTTCTCACAAAAGTTTACACAAAATTTAAAAAAACAGCAGTTTGCAACACAAACAAAAACACGAACAACCTTATCATCCTCTCATAAATTAAAATAAAGTCATAAACCCACGTAAATTTCCAATCAAATGTCTACACCCCCTGTAAAAATAACCTGGCATTATACATGGAGGCTGACAAAAGTTTAACAAAAACAATAAAAAATAACTTAACACACACGCTTTAAATTCTGAAAAAATTTATTCCACTTGTCATATTGCACGTGGTCCCCTGTGAAAATTATACTCTTATGGGCATAAAAAAGCATCCTACTATCCTGCAAAAGTTTAAGTCTTTGAAAGATTTTGTAGGTAGCTAGCTAGCTTTTACATCATATATAATTCGTGCTCATAAAAGAAGAGAAGTTTGGAAACTAAGGTAGCTAGCTATAGATAATTAAAAAAGAGGAATAACAACAGAAGTCATAGGTTAGAGCTAGCCATGGGATGGGGAGTAGGACTTGGAGGCTAACATTAGCTAGCTAACATTAGCTAAGACACCCAGTTAAATATACTTAAACTGGGAACACTTAGCTAAAACTAAAGCTAGCTATTTATGCTTAGTAAAAACACATATAAAGAGAAACAATAGTAATGTAAAAATAATAACATTACAGTG
This sequence comes from Hydractinia echinata, assembly GCA_030067915.1. Taxonomy (NCBI): domain Eukaryota; kingdom Metazoa; phylum Cnidaria; class Hydrozoa; order Anthoathecata; family Hydractiniidae; genus Hydractinia; species Hydractinia echinata. The sequence continues at coordinate 3,854,432 of JASGCC010000012.1, read as the reverse complement.
AGTTCAACAAACCAAAGTTTTCAGTTTGTTAGTCAGCTAACAGCTTTATGTAGCATTTTGAATTTTAGGACAAATATATTAGTTACGAGCCAGGGCATACATTAATTATGCAACAAAATATAAACAAATATGGCTACGTACGCGGTAAAATATAAAACTTGAATTTGAGGCTTTTAGGTGGCTTTTGCTGAAAAAAGGGTGTCTGCTTGCTCCAGCGACATAAGAACCAAACGTCTAAAAATATCAAAATTCTTACTATTTGTTATTTCAAATTGACTTCAAACTCTACCCTTTATTTTCTACTTCTAACTTTACTTTACTTCTAGCTCTACTTCTCACTTCCAACTTCACTTTTCTACTTCTTCGCTCGAACTTTTTTCTTTTTGAATATGCTTTTTAAAACACTCTTTTGACTTTTTTCAAGATAAGGGGATCATTCTTTTGTTTGTTTGTTTTGGTGGCGAGAGGACACTATTTTTCGAAAGTTAGCCGTTAAATTTATTTCAGCAAATCAAATTGAGTCGTTTTCATCACGTAATGTAAACAAAGTAAACCCGCTAGTAAAATGGACATAATTTTTTCGGCGACTTCAAAGAAAGTTTCGGCGACATCAAAGGAAAATGACGATATCCACTATGACCGTCACATACACTCCGTATTATTATATAAGATGGTGTGTGAAAACACATTTGTTCTTTAGCACATACACGTTTTTTTTATAAGAAACCACTTTATAAGAAACTGACTAGTCGCCGAAAAATAGTAATATACATATTTTAATTATTTAGAATATATGATGACTCTCACTGCAATATTGTTACCCTCTTTATTGCGAGAGAATGCGGACATGTTGTTTAAAAATTTTCACGACGAGAAACATCCACAAATTTTATGTGTAAAAAGTGTTGGGAACATTCTCGAAGCAATTCAATGCAACGAATTCAGCATTGTAGTAGATGGCCATTGGTTTGCAGAAACTACCGAATTTTTATCCGCTGTGAGAATTTGGTTCTCCACATATTATTTATTTAATATTAGCTATCCGAAGTGTTTAGAAGCAACTTTAACTTTCCTACAAAAAGAAGTAATTAATTTACAAGACTCGGCACCAAATATAGCCAAAGTAATTTCTTTGATTACCAAAATTAAAAAGTCATTTTAATATTTTCACATATGTTTTTTAAAATGCAACGGAGATTTAAAAACTAACAACTTTTGAATAGATATTCTCGCAGACGGGATGCTTGCCTTCCATACTCCCTTCCGTACTCTCCTTTGGGTGACTTTTCTCGGTCAAACCTTCACAGTAGAAATCTTAATTAAACAAAACTTACAAGCAAAAAGCATTAAAATGCCTAAATGTTTCTAAAACAAGATTTGAAGATAGAAAGAAAAAAAAATTCTTTACTAACCGGTTTGGGAAGCCTTTATGAAAATGATAACATTAAAATGTAAACAAATAAAAAACACATTCTCATAGCACACAAAAAATATAAAATTAGCTCACCTAAAACCATCCTTTTCGTTTCAATTCTCATACACAATGATTCGAATTGGTTGAACTTACAAAAGTTAAAATCGAACGATCTTGAATTCCGAAAGTATCAAAATCAAACACGCGGTTTTTCCTTCTTGGTGGCTTTTGGGAATAGCAACTTAAAAAATAGCTTTTTTGTTCACATAAGAATATTTATGATTCGTGTTGTACATAAACTTGTCGATATAATATTTTTTATATTAGTGGGTGTGAATAGAAGAAATTTTCGCGAGACTGTGCTTCCAGGACTAATTATAATTTTTCAATCTAAGATTTTACTTAAACACATAGTATTGCTTTATTATATAAATCCGAATGATATTTCAGTTCCATAAGTTATGAATCAATCATGTTATATTAATTAATTATTGTTCCTTCCAAAATTATATATAGGTATTAATATATATATTTATTATGATAGAAATATCAAAATTCGAAGCTCATTTCTCGTCTTCCATATCTCTCCATGGTGATTATTATCAAAGTCACGAAAGCTAATTCTCACTTTTGTGTCAACAATGACTCTTAATAGAGGGTTTCAAAAGGAGTGTCAATGACTCTCGTGGAAGAATCTTTATATCAATGACTCTTCACGGCGACTCAAAATGACTCTTCTAAGGGTTTCTTCAGCGGGAAAGACTCTGCGAAGAGAGTCATAGTTTCATGACTCTTCTCTGCGACTCAAAATGACTCTTCTAAGGGTTTCTTCAGCGCGAAAGATTCTGCGAAGAGAGTCTTTGATGACTCTCTTAAGAGAGTCAATGGCTTGCAAGAGTCCTTTAGGAGACTCAAAAAATGACTCTGGCAAAGACTCTTCATGAGTCTCGTAAGAGAGTCGATATAGGTTCCGTTCCAAGACTCTCTTTTTAGAGTCATTTTGACTCTTCGGGATTTCTCAGTGTAGTTGCTGGAATATCAAAAGTGAAAAATATGTTATTACTGTGACTTGTACCTCTGATTGTCATGTATTACCGAAGTATTATTATCATATTCTATAAGAGTTTATGGTTGGATGTTACCTAAACAGCATCAATTTTATTTATCGAATGACTGGTCATTCCACAATGTCACCCTGTCAAACCTTATTGACGAGCTGAATAGTTACGACATATGTGATGGTATTGAAACACAAGATCCTGACAAAGAAGTAAATTTTCAGAAACATGTTGTCCCAAAACATTTTTATTACAAGAATTATCCGAAATCTTTATTCAAACCAAGGTTGCATCAGGACCAGTATTACCGTTCAAATAATTGTAACATTTTGGTAAATCTTGGCAATCCATATGGTAACTATGAGTCATTCAATATGAATATTACCTATGACAAAAACCGAAGATCTGTTGTTTTAAACCAATCGGCCAAACTAAATGCTCCGATAATACAGACCCCAAATCAACGTTTGAAATTGTATATTCAAGGACAACGATTGCATTGTAAGCAGCTGGAACAAGATTTGGTCAGATGAAAAGTGCATTGGAAAAAGAAAGTCAGCCAATTAGTTATGAATTGAATAATGACTTCAGAACATTATTTTCTGGTGTCCACAAAAAAGATGTTCCTGATTTCATGAAATTGTTTTGGGAGGAACAACAAAATTATGTTAATTCCTCATATGCCAATAGTGTTCGTTATCATCCAATGGTAATCAAATATTTTCTCAACTTAGCTGCAAAGTCCTCTGTTTATAATGACCTGCGATTCATGTGGAATAATGAATTTTTTTTCCCTTTGTCACACATTTCAAATTTATATTATTAGGATTTAAAAAGTGGTTTGAAGTTGGTGCCAAAATTGAAAAGTGACCATGTCAATCTTCCACCATATTCTGTCATGAGAGTCCGACTTGCAGCCCAAGTATTGAGTGAAACTGTTGGAAATGTTTTGAACCAGTTTGGTCCCGCTGAGGCATCTGGCACTGCAGAATTTTGTTTGAAAGATAAATTCTTCGATTGTTCAAATGTTAAAAATACAATAGAGCATGCATTAAGACGGAAAACATTTTTATGACCATATGAATCAGTAGATGATGAGAGATTTGCTTGGTCGGAAAGTTTTTTTATCGTACTTTGAGAAATGGAAGGAGTCTATCGAGACCAGACCTGGTAATTTTTCGGATCAAGCTAAATCAAATATGTTCATCTCATGGCAAACTTATGAAGGTCTACGAATAACAGTGTATTCATTCATTAAAGTAGTGAAGTTTTTACTACAAAACGGAATCAAGTATATATGTGAATATAGATTGAATATTTTTTGCGTACATTTTAAAAAAAAATTTTAGATGGAAAAAAGTCTTTAAGGTTCACAAAAATTTGATACTTTACAATTTTTGTGAACTTATTTTTATCAAAATAGGCAGCCTAAGTTCAACAGCATACAATGATAAATTTTAATTTTTTTACATCTACGTGCTCTCAGAAAGATTTTGCCAAAATGATCCAAGATGATTGTCACCCTTTATCGTCCACCACGTCATTCTAATCTTCAAAGTTTCTTTAAAGATTTGGAGAAAATTCTAAACAAAACACTCTCATTTTGTGATAACATCATTGTGATGGGGGACATAAACATTGATACTCATAATAAAAATGAAAAAATAAATTATCATTACATAACTTCTCTTTGCGATACTTTTGACTTAAAAAACTTAGTCAAAGACAAAACATGTTTTGCAAGTGAACAAGGAACATCAATTGATGTTATTTTAACGAATAAACAAAGGTCTTTTCAAAACACTATGGTTACTGAGACTGGACTCAGTGACCATCATCTGATGATTACAACTTTCCTAAGATCTCATCTGGTAAGATTGAAACCAAAACAAATTGTTTATAGAAGTTACAGAAAGTTTGATGAGAGAAAGTTTCTTTCTGATGTTAAGAATACACGTTTTGATTTTAATGAAAATGACCCTGCTTCAAATTACGACAACTTGACAAAAACGTTTAGTTCTATTATTGAAAAGCATGCCCCTTTAAAACAGAAACTGCTCAGGGGAAATGAAGCACCTTTTATGAATAAAGAACTTAAACAAGCCATTTATACCAGGTCAAGATTTAAAAATTGATACAATAAAGATCCTACTGAAGAAAACAAGATTAAATATAAAAAACAACGAAATAAGTGTGTTGGCCTCAGAAAGAAAGCCATAAAAATGTATTTTAAAAATGTTATAGATTCTGGGATTGTAGAAAATAAAACTTTTTGGAAAACTATTAAGCCGTTTATAACCAATAAAAGTGGTTTGAACAATGATAACATTATGATTATCAAAGATGGTGCTCAGATAACCAATGACAGTGAGTTTGCTGAATTATTTAATGATCACTATATAAACATTGTAGAAAAATTTAAACATAAATTCCTCTCCAGGTAGAGACAAAATACCCCCAAAGCTTGTGAAGTTAGCTAGTGAATATCTGATTGGCCCATTGAGAAATGCTATAAACAGCAGCATAAAATTGAATATTTTTCCCGATGGAGCCAAACTTGCAACAGTAGCACCTCTTGACAAAGGAGGCAAAGACAAACATAGCATTAGAAATTTTAGACCTGTCAGTGTGTTGAATGTATTTTCAAAATTCTATGAAAACATAATGAAGAATCAAATCATGTCTTTCATAGAATCAAAAATTTCAATATTTTTGTCAGCCTATCGGAAAAACTATAATACACGGCATGTCTTAATTCGTTTACTAGAAGAATGGAAGAAAAAACTTGACATAAATTATGTGGTTGGTGCAGTCTTAATGGATCTATCAAAAGCTTTCGATTGCGTGCCACATGATTTACTAATCGCTAAACTTGAGGCACATGGATTTGAAATTAATGCCCTGAAATTTGTCCTGTCATACCTAACAAATGAGAACAATCTACTCGTATAAACGGACACTACAGTCTTTTCCAAATGATTCTTTCAGGTGTGCCGCAAGGATCAATCTTAGGATCGATAATTTTACTTATATTTTTCTTAACGATATTTTTCTTTTTATAACCAGAAGTGACCTACACAACTATGCTGATGATAATACATTGTCAAGCTTTTCCAATTCAATTCCAAACCTCATTAAAATTTTAGAAGGTGAGTCTGAGGAAGCATTAGCATGGTTACATGAAAATAAAATGATTGCTAACCCTGACAAATTTCAATGCATTATCATCAGCAAAGATAGGATAGAAAACACAAGTAGTAAACTGATAAGAATCGGAGATAAAAACATATATTCGGAAGACACAGTCAAACTGTTAGGAGTTAAAATTGACAATAACCTTAGATTTGATCAGCACTTAAATGAAGTTTGCAAGAAAGCATCTGCGCAACTAAATGCTTTGTATAGATTTAAAAACATACTTCCTTTTAAAGCTAAGAGTGTCTTAGCAGAAAGTTTTGTGTATTCAAACTTTAACTACTGTCCACTTATTTGGTATTTCTCATCCTCAAAATCACTTTCTAGGGTCGAAAAACTCCATAAGCGAGCCCTAAATTTTGTAGATAGCGAATATTCAGAGAGAAAAGCAAAGTACATTTTCTAGCAAGAACAAAAGTAACTACATGAAAATTATGCGAATAAGAAATCTATGTATAGAGATTTAAAATCTCTTAATAATTTAAATCCGCCATTTATGTTAGACATCTTTCAACGCAGCGAAACAAACAGGCCAGTACGAAGTCAATATGTAACTAATCTTAAAACATTGAGCTAAGAATTTTGGGGAAAATGTCTTCGCTCATTGGGGCCTAAAATTTGGAATACTTTACCTTCCGAATTGAAAAGTTGTAACAGCCTTAAAAAATTTAAAATGAAACTAAAGGAGTAAGATTTCAGTCACTCGGTCTATTTTTCATAATTTTTATACATTTTCAAGAAACTATAAACAAATTTTTGTCGGATTTGATTAGTTTCCTGTATCTCTATAATAATAAGCCAGTTCCGTCTGTCTGTCTGTGACTTTTGCCAACGCAATATTTTTTATCACCCGAATGCGCGAGTTTGTCGAGTTTTTTTGTTTTGTTTACATTTGTCTCGCAACCGTTAGAAACCACGTGATAGAAAATAAGCAGTATGATTCGCTCAAATACGTACTTTCGAACGGGACGGTATTCGAATAGAAAGTTTCCTTGGCGTAAAAACAAACAAACATAAAAATCTCTCGACAAAGTTCTCGACAAAAGGCGAACTAAAGAAGCGGATAAAAATTTTTTTATTTTCGACGATCCCTACGAGTCATAAAAAAGTGCAGATATTGAGAGCAAGGAAAGTCAAAGTGAAGAAGTGGAGTGGATTAAAAAAGCATAAAATTTGGAACAGGGTTAACATCGACACACAAAACAACAACAAAGGAACAGTCCCTTCGTCTTCAAAAAATTGCAAAAAGTGAAATAGTAAAGTGTTTCAAAAAAGAATATATGAGAAAGAAAGAAAAGTCCAAGTGAAGAAGTAGAAGTAAAAGTAGAAAAGTGAAGTTGGAAGCCACAATAAGTTACTTCGGAAGTGAAGAGTGGAGCTAGAAGTAGTAAAGTAAAGTTAGAAGTAGAAAATGAATGCTAGCGTTTCAAGTTCAAGTGACTTGGAATTCAGAAAAAAGTAAGAACTTTGATATTTTTAGACGTTCCGTTTTTATATGTAGGACACTTAAAATTGTCAAGGAGAATCGTATTCTCAAAAAAAATCCATTACAGCTTCAAATTCTTAAAGTTTACCGCGTTTTTTGTTTTGTTTTTTATGCATAATTAATGTATCTCCTGGTGCGTAACTAATGTATTTGTCCTAAAATTCAAAATGCTACATAAAGCTGTTAGCTGGCTACAATGTGCTGGCGAAATAGAAAATTCAGGTTTGTTGAACTAACTGCAAATGTCATAATTTTTACATAGCTATTGTTTTCCTTTATTATGTGTTTTACTAACTAAGCACAAATGGCTAGCTATAGACGTAGATAAGTCTCACCAGCTTAAGTATATTTAACTGGGTGTCCTAGCTACTGTTAGCTAGCTAATGTTAGCTTCAAGAAGGCTCCATCCCATAGTTAGCTCTAACCTATAAGTTATGTTGTTATTCCTCTTTTTTTAGGTATTTATCTCTACCTTTAGTCAAACTTTTCTTCTTTTTTGAACACGAATTATGATGTAGCAAGCTAGCTACAAAATCTTTCTTGAACCTTTAGGATAGTGTGACTCATGTTAATGCCCATAGAGTATAGTTTTTTTCACATTACCTGCAAAATCACAAGTGGAACAAATTTTGTAGAATTTAAAGTGTGTGTGTTAAGTTATTTTTTATTGTTTTGTTTCTGACATCCTGTTAAACTTTTGTCAGGCTACGTGGTGTAAAATGCCAAGTTATTTTTACAGGGGTTATTGAAATTACATTAGAAATTTACGTGGGTTTATGACTTTGAGTTAAAAAAATTTATGAGAGGATGGTATGGTTGTCCGTTTATATTGTTTGTGTTGCAAAGTGCTGTTATTTGAAATTTTGGGTAAACTTTTGTGGAAATAGACCACATGCAATATACTAAAAGAACAAATTTTTGTAGAATTACACTTCATTGTTGTGTAAGCTGATGTCTTTTTGTATTTCGCATTATAAACTTTTGACAAGTGGAACAAATTTTGTAGAATTTAAAGTGTGTGTGTTAAGTTATTTTTTATTGTTTTGTTTCTGACATCCCGTTAAACCTTTGTCAGCCTACATGTAAAATGCCAGGGTTTTTTACAGGGTTTTTTTACATTTGATTGAAAATTTACGTGGGTTTATGACTTTGGGTTAAAAAAAATTATGAGAGGATGGTAATATGGTTAAGTCAGTTTATATTGTTTGTGTTGCAAAATGCTGTTTTTTGAAATTTTGTGGAAATAGACCACATGCAATATATACTGAAAGAACAAATTTTTTTAGAATCGGACTTCACTATAAGCTGATGTCTTTATATTTCGTAATATAAACTATTGTTGGGGAGAGCTAACTGTATGTGATGTCATTTTTTCTGGAAGAGAATTCCATGGTTTCACGGTTTTGTTTTTCTTGAGAATTTTACAAAATTTTGTAGGGATAAATGTTTGCTGATGATAAAAAAATACTTAATGTTCTGACTGAAACTGTTTTTGTTTTTTATATTTTGTAATCTAATGGGCGAGGACTGTATATATACACTGAAATGACTAATTTTTCTAAATTTTGATGTGTTTTATATACCCTTTTTGTGGAAGATTAATGGGTAATGGCAATATACGACATGCTGAATGAAATTATTTTTGTTGATTTAGATGTGATTCACAAAAACCAATCTGTTTTACATTTTGTGTAAACTTTTGTTTACGAACCGTATACAATGTTTCCAAAATAATGATTTTTTTATTCAAGTTTATTCTTTGCTTATTGATTTTTTGACATTTAGGTTCAAAATTGTTGGTAAAGGGCAGTACAGATCATCAAACTAAAAAAGAAAATTTTTTGTGTTCTTAACTGGTTGATTTTTACATTTTGTGTAAATTTTTGTGGGAGAGGATGGTATGCAACTGAAATGACTGATTTTTGTAGATTTAAATTTGATGTTTTCCAAACTATGGCTTTTTCATATTTTTGTATAAGCTTTTAAGGGAAAGACAATATTTAAAATGTGTAAATAACTTATTTTTGTTGATTTGTGCTCTTGCAGGCCAACTTTTTGACATTTCAGAATAAAATACTGAGGGTTTTCAACATAATCACTTATAAGATGTACATATTTCAGATGCGTTTTTTCTGACATTGTTATTATCCGTGTTGTGACTGTCGGTGTTGTAACTGTCGGTGTTCTTACTGTCAGTTTTGTGAGTATTGGTGTCGTGAGTGTCGATGTTGTGAGTGTCGTTGTTGTAACTTTTTATAAAGTAGATTTTGCACCTTGCAAGCTGTTCTTTTTTTATTTTGTGTAAGATTTGACATTTGACATTTTGTGTAAGATTTTAAGAACATTTTTTTTTGTATATGCACTGCTGACGTCAGCAAAACATCTAAAGCACCCTATTTTTTCAATGGCCTTTTGCCTAAGTGGATTTTTCCACGGGCCTTATCGACTAGTTTGTAAATATGTATTTATTTATTTTATATCAGGAAGCTATTTGTACATAGTTATTTCTCCGACGTTAAATAAATTAAGAAAGAAAGAAAGGCTGTGGTATGGTAACTAATCTTAGTATGTTTACATGTTTTAGATGCTATGAACACTTCATTTGAGCGAAGCATTAAAATGACACCCTGGGAGGTAGTATTTGGTCGGAAGGCTGCTGAACTTCAAATGGTTAATATATTTATTTTTTTATATTTGCTTTTAAGTAGGACTTTTAATGAATAAACTTGAACTGTTGTATTCTTCTATTTTAGATTGGTCCATGCAACACAGATGTAAATGCAGATATGGTCACTGACATCATTGAGCAGTCAGCTAATGGTGATGAAGATTGTGATAACGCAAATGTTCCTTTAATGAATTTTTCTTTGCATCATTTGAATATACAAACTCTGGAAAGCGAAGCAGATGAAGAAATGGAAACATCCCCTCGTAACACACTCAGGAAGGAGGTAGTTAATAACACTATTAAAAATGTAGAAGCAATGTGAGAAGCGGAGATGGTGTAGTGGTAGCGCATTAGAATCGTAATGTTTCAGGTTCGAGTCCCCACTCCAGCGCACTTTAAATGTAGTGTTGTCAGCCCATTTGGTGCCATCTACTGCCCGCTAACCGGCTTGTGTGGCAGGCAAGCAAGTTAGAGCAATGCTATACGTATTTCTGGTGGTAATGTAACATAGTTACAGTCGGAGGGGAGGAAGAGCCAGCCATTAGGATGGAATCCCCAAGGACATTAAAACTTCCCGTTACTTACTTACTTACTTATTATGTGCAAAAAGTTTGAAAGGGGTAACAACAATGCCTGTGGGAAATTTCGATGTAGGACAAAATGTCACATTAGCAATTCCTTCCAAAATTCGTCACTCCTCTGATCTAAAGTGCTTACCGTGTACAATTGTTGATAAACGTGCAGGAAACCAACCCACTATGGGACGTTGGAAAATAGATATAGTGCAGTAAAATTAATGTCCTTTAACGACCCTGTACGGTCTGGTGAACCGGACATCTACATTTGCCTAAGAACAGCTTCCCAAAGAATGTGTCAAAGTAAGTTGGTGTATTGTCACTGTAAAAAGTCAGGTTGCAAAAACGCATCTTGCAATTGCATCAAAGTTAAAATCGCCTGCTCTTCTCGATGTCACATAAGCCGGTACATTTCATCTCCTTTGGTTGACACTGGCGTCCAAGATTGTCCATCTTTAAATCGAGGGTTGTCTCTTAACTGGATTACACCATTAGATATTCAGCATCAAATATCTTCCTGGTTTAATGATCATATGACACCTACAAGATGTGGTCGGAAAATCGCTAACGCGCCATTGGAATATTGCTTTCAGGACACCAACACTGAAACAGGGTAGGTTTTCTTGTTAAAATCAGCAGTTTCAATACAGTTTTAAAATAATATTTGTTTCTGTAGGCTAACCTCGCAATTATGTAATGGAACAAGAAAAAAACAACCAATATCCCGTTCTAAATTCCTGCCACTGCTACCAGTCCACATAACCGAATCTGGTACCGGTAAACAAACAGATTGGTCGCTCAAAATCGCGAAGTGTTGCCAGATGGTTACACACCTACTTCCTTTTTATATGGTATGGTGTATAATGTTTATTTGTTAAAACGTGCGATTTAAAGTTAACATGCAACACAACGATGAGTTTCACTTATTTGTGTTTTAGTCTCTTTTAAAGAATCGTCCTTGAAAGCCTACTATGAAATGGACGAGTATCAAAATTCTCGAATGATACTTTCTTGGTTTGTTGGTGACACTAACGCCTCATTAATTGTTAGTGAAAGTGAAGAAGCGTCATTAAGCTTACTACCAAAATCAACTAAAAACACACCTGATTCTGTGCGTGATGACCTTGTGCAACTAGATATATTGAGATCCTATGCTAATGGTGAATTTATCAAACGAATCAAGCAATTAATAGCGTCAAAGAAGAAAAATTCGAGCTGGAAGTGTGGCGATTGTAAGGCTTTAATAACGAAAGACATTGTCTGTGACAGATGCCTTATTTGGAGCCACTACAAGTGTACACGATTAAAAGGAAAGCCAAGCGATAATTAGTTCTGTGAAACCTGCATAGCAAGTTTTGCAGGTGTAATTTTATATGTATTATGTATATATCTCATATGTATCATATGTATTTTTTATTTCTGCTTTCGATTATTTTCCCTAAATATTTATTTTTACGGAGAACGAAATATCTGACAAAGAGGATGAGTTAGAGACCAAACGGACTAATTATCTAAAACGACGTTTAAACACGGAGTTCTATCTACGCTTGTGGAAAAATAAGCAGATTCGCAGCACAATATCCTTTCAAATCTTAAATCAGGTGGTGCATTTTAGGTTGCTGATAACATGCAGGAAATTGAAAAGAGAGACACAGGATTCGCTTTGCAGCTTGGCAAGTGCTTAAGAAGCTCGGCACCAGTAGAACTTATTGGTTCCTTCTGAGAATTTTCCTGATGAATTACCATTTGGTAGTAGAGGAGTAAGCATGTTACTGCATTCAAGTCAAGCTTTTTATTCTTTTTTAACGGATTACGATTGTAACACGTAGTCATATGACGCGTATCTGTTCTTTTCTTAATTTGACTAGCGTAATGTACTTTAGTCTTACCAAAATCGATTTTCTAATGCAGTTTGTACTATAGGTATTTTTTTACTTTCATCTAATATATTTCATATATATATTCGTATTATATTTATAAAGCTATGAGTAAGACACATTTATATTTATTTAAAGTACCTACATAGTATCATGTATTCTAATATATTACAAAATAATACTCTCCATAGATAGAAGCCATTTTAAAAAGATTTCAGTCAGTCAGCATTGTACAAATTGTACAGCCTTCAGCCTACATTGTACGACCTACTTTGTGCAACCTACAAAGTCAGTCAAAAATCGTTAATATTATTACAATGCCCTACTTTGGGTGGTTTTTATTCCTGCCCAAAGTCGGTCAAAATTAGTCAACATTAAAATGCCCTACTTTGGGTAGTTTCTATTTCCGCCCAAAGTTGGTCAAAAATCGTCAATATTAAAATAACTTACTTTGGGTAGTTGCTATTCCCGCCCAAAGTTAGTCAAAAATCGTGTATTTATGTATGCTTTGGGTTTCTATGTATGCTCTATTTTGGGCATGCTTTTGCTAAATTAGTAGTAGATTAAAAGTTTAAATTTTGGTTACATATATGTTCATAAGAGCCAATTTTCGTTAAATTAAGTTCAGGCATAAAAATAGTAAAGCTTAAAGTAGTTTAATAAAGTTATTTTAGGACGTGCAGTTTCGACTGATAAAAGAATCTGTTTTACTTTGCATAGTTTTGCCCTACTTGGGGTATCATTTAAAAATGTCGGACTTTGGGCAGCCGCCCTACTTTGGGTGAAACAATACTACTGCAATGGAAATCAACAATGAAGACTGTAAAAAAGGTGAAGAAAATTGTAAACAGTTTCAATCATATTTCTATCACATTTTGTCTATCCTTTTTATGAGGTTGTACAATTAATACAGCAAAATAAAGCAAAGGCAAAATGATCAAGAAAAGAGTTCCTTGTATCTGAATATAATTTGTTAAGATATATTCACTTTTGTTCTAGGAAATAAACGAAGCTTATGAAAACAAGGTTACAACCTTATCTCAAGCTCTTCAAAACGAACAGAAACTTCAACAGAAAAGCGAAGAGGCAAGTATGAAGCATCTAGAGAAGATCAATCGTTTAGAAGAAATCATTAAAAGTTATAACAAGGAATGTGATGCCAGTGAAAAAGCAATATCTGAAATGATTGATGAAGCATTAAAATCTGTGGTAAAGATGGCTGAAGAAGCTGTTGCAACATGTCAAAAAGAAAAAGCAAAAAAGTGAAAATTGAAGAATTACTGGATCAGGTGAAAGGCGTACGCGATGTTTTCCTTAAGGAGAAGAATGGATTGAACCGCTGTGTCTTTAATTAATATGGAATGCAAAATTAAAGAATTGGAAGTACTCAATGCATATCAACAAGGTGTGGTAGAAGATCTGAAGAGAAAAATGGCCGAACAACATTAGTGGTAAGCCCAATGCAAACAGCAAACAAAGGGTTTTACCTAAGTGATTCGCAAACTTAGTCATTACAAAGATTTTGCATAACAATTTTATTTGCAAATATTCCTAAGAAAGGTTTCTAAAAAATAAACTGAGAGTTGTGGCTGCGATTAAGGAAGTTCAAGAACTGCTTCAATTGCATGCTACAGAAATGCAAAAATTTTCGGATATTCGGAGGTCGAAATTAGACAGAGTCGACTGTATTATATGTATTCGAATTTTTTATGAATTTTTTTTGATGTTTTTTGTATTTAAACATCTGAAATAGAACAGGTGCATTATTTAATTTGCCAGTTTTGAAAACAAGACTTTAAATAATTATGCCCCATAAAGTGTACTGCAAGTGATTTTGTGAAAGCAAGGCAAAACAAAAATAGTCTCAAAGTTTTTATTACTTTACTCAGTTTCGCATTTTCTTAAATTCTTTATCTTTTTCTACGAGGATGAGGTTCTACTGGAGTTTAGCTTGACTATTTCATTGCTGGAATCTAGCGATAAATTAAATCACTTTGAGAAGAGGAAAAAGTTTGTGAATCTTAACCCACCGTCTTACAAATCCTGCTGATCTATGCACGCCTTGTGACGTTTCAAATCAACAAAATATGTACTAACCAAGTTGGCTTTTGTTCGATAATGGAGGCGACCGTGAATGTAATTATCATTTTTGAGAAGAAAAAAATTTAGACATAGAAAAATAAGAAAATATAAAAGTTTTTTTGTTTTCGTGATATGTATGGATATTTTTACTACAAAGAAAAAAAAAGAAAAGTTTTTTCGTTAGTTCTCCTTTAAATATAACTTTTGATAAAAAAAACATGGCAAAAGAAAATCATAAGGCTTGACATATTTACAAACACACTTCAGCATGATAAAACACGAAGAACTGCTATTTGCAATAAAACCAAACAACAGATAAACAGCAGCACACGGACTAAAAAGGAAGAAGGATAACTGCATCTAAATTTTACACTGCTTTTTTAAGAACTTTTACACTGAAAAACAAATTTCTCAATTTCTTAATTAAAAATTTGATCTCAAGGATAATCATTTAGCGATCAAACATGAAATAGCCCTTTTTACTGATAGTGCTACCATTTTTACATTTATGAATTCGCAATGTAGTATGGGAAAATCAGTAAGAAACTGTCTAACAGTGGTATATCTACAAAAAGAATTAACTAAGTGCAGTGTTGAAAATTTGAGGAGTTATTTGCTTGTATCTTCATCGTTGGAAAGACAACAAGAAGTTGGAAAGAGAACAAGAAGACATTCAAAACCGATGTGTCTAAATTATCTGTCGCATGTATCAAAATACCCTTTGCAGAACAGATAACCACTGCATGGATGAGTGAATATGTGTACTATCCTGATATCACTAACAGATGCCTTATATAGTATGCACAGAAAATCTTGGCTGTCAAATTTTTGAATGATGGAGAAAATTTAATGAATGCTGAAACTGTTAAAAATGTTGCATTTCAATATCTGCGTTATTGTTTTGTACGTGGAGATACTATACCACAAACACGGGTTAATAAAACTCTGTATAAAACCCGAGTGTGTATGAACATTGATAATTACAAAGTTTTAACTGGTGAATACAGTGAAAACTGCAAACAGGTTTTTGCACTGCTCTATTTTGTTGTACATCAAGTTGCTGTGAGTTTAAATAAAACATGTACGTCCAGAACTCAAGTTTGGAACAAAAACACTGGCTAAAGGTAGACAAAAAGTTCATATTCCTGTAAAAATGCCGTCGGTATCTTTTAAAAGAACATCCAGAGCATCTACCAGATCATGTTAAAGTACCACGAACTTTATTTGAACCTCGTGCTTTACATCAACGTACAGCTAGTATTATTAATTGGAATCAATTGGGATGGACAGGCTTTTGTTTTATGTTTTGAAAATAATTTTCACCTTGAAAATGACCATACCTAGAACTCTGTACCAGAATGTCTATTGAATGTGGAACCGCTGATCATGAAGACATCTGCAAACAATTATTATCGTCATCTGAACTTTTTGCGCTACACTTGCAGAAAACAGGACAGAGAGTCATATTAACATTATTGAAGATGTGACTAAAGGTCAAACAAGCAAATAATTTATATTTAAATAATTTCATAATTTATAATTTATATGCTTGTAAAACACATGATCAGAATTAACAGTTTTTATAAATTTGTGGCTTTAAAAACAAAAAGTCTTATGTCACTGCAGTCAAATGGGGCCAGAGCTACTTTACTAATGGGGGTGGCATACTATCAATAACTGCGGCAATTGTACAATTGTGATCACACATATCGATCATTGATATTGGTAATATGTTTTCCAATAATAGGAATTCTTTCAACCGTCCATTAACCTTGTCAATGTGTATTCTTGCGCGTGCTATTCATGATAAATCTTGTAAACCTTTTTTTTGTGAACAAAAGGAGGTGTTACACATGTTACTTAATAGGGCAAAAACAGATCTTAAACATTGAAAACTTTATCAAATAGAACTAAAAAACCAGGATAAAAATTGTGCAGCAACATTTGTATCTTCAGTAACAACGATCTGTGCTAGGCAGGAGATATGTTAGAGATTGACCCATATTTTGTGCAGAAAATCAGTTTTTTTAGTGTGTTTTGGCTTTTGTAGGTGCTGTATTTTTAGTATTGTGCTGCAACATTTCTTGAATGTACAGCATATTGTTCTGTGCAGTCACCAATGCCTATGATGGTGGTTATATGCCAGTGTTTCATCAGGTGTTGACGAATATATTAGTTGTCCAAGTTCCAAACTAAGAAAAATGATGAATGTTGTAATAACGTAGGAAGCATGTCCAGTCGATATTCCAAATATAAAAGCTAAGTCAGCAACAGGCGCATCAAGTCTTATCCTCATCAACGTTATTAATATTTCATCCTCTAATCTTAGCGAACGGCTTGGACCAGGTTTTCTTTGACAAAACAATTTGTCAGGACTAAACTGATGCTGTTTAGTTTTTAGGCAATTATCACCTTTGTAATATTGGAGCTTTAAATGTTTCGACCCAACATGCTTAACAATATATAACTCTTGACGAGGTACATCCAGTGTGCAATTTTATAAATTTGTTTCATTATTCTGCATGCAATCTGTGCCATTATTAATTGTATTTAATGACAATTTGCTGAAAGTTCTGGATTCTGTTAACAACATAAGCGATAAAATATTGGCATTACTACTTGGTGATAACATTGGAATATCTAATTCTAAAGTAGAAATTGATGAGGTTGAGCAAATGGGTGATAACAGAGTTGTCCCACTCGCTGGTGATAATAATGAAAGATATGTTGATGAACTGGTTGGTGACATACACAAAGATGAATTAAGGGAGTTAAATTAAGGGTGACACTAAAGTCAATTTCATATAAAATGTGTGGTTCTGGTTTGACACCATCTAAAGTTAAAGATGAACCAAATTTATCTCGTTTGCACCTTTTGTTGGAAAGAAACACTCTTTCTTTTTCTGCGTTTCTCTTTCTTTGAGTTATCATCAGTACCATAACCTTTTAAATACAATGTGGGTAAAGGGCTTGGATCTAACGGTTTTCCATTTTCAAAATGATTTGAACAGATTACATGTTCTTTTAACACAAAGTACTTTCTATTTCGACCCCACTCAGTATACAACGTAGGGTTTAAAACGTTGCTCTAAACCCGCATTAAAGCAGTGATGTGCGGCTTAATGACATATTTTTCAGGATATTTACGAGCATTGTTACCTGCTCCCACAGCACAACGATCGTTAATTCCCATACTGATAATTATTCTTCAATAAAAACCACAGAACAATAGTAAACTTTAAAAGCGGCAACCTTCGTTCAAGGTTTGTTTGGATTTAAGATACCCTGATTTATTTCATAAAATCTCAGTCGATCTAATACTGCGTTCTTTGAACCTAACCTTATCAGACTGGAACACAGTCTCCCGTCCTCTTTTAACTTTATCGTTTATCAGAGTAAAAACGTTTAAAATATGGAGAATCAAAATAATCCGGAAGCTATCGAAGAAAATCAAAATGATTAGATGATAAATTTTAATGATGGTCATTCTTCTGTGGGGTCGAATGCCGACCACGAAAATGGCTATGGAGAGTTGCCAGATGGAACTCCCCAAAATGAAGAAATAGGAGAAGAAAGCACACCGTGTGACAATAGCAGACGGAGGTCACTTTAGAGATCGAAGAAACGTAAAAGAAAGCTAGAGTCAAGTCGTAGTTCCAACTCTAGTGCCTCTCCTGTTAAAAGACGTCATCATAACAAGAAGAAGTTAAAGAAAAGTTCGAAAAAGAAACATAAAAAATCCTATTCTTCGTTTTCG
Organism: Hydractinia echinata; assembly: GCA_030067915.1. Classification (NCBI taxonomy): domain Eukaryota; kingdom Metazoa; phylum Cnidaria; class Hydrozoa; order Anthoathecata; family Hydractiniidae; genus Hydractinia; species Hydractinia echinata. The sequence continues at coordinate 3,836,320 of JASGCC010000012.1, read as the reverse complement.
TCGTCTTCCTCTTCACCTTCTTCATCGACGTCAGATAGTGAAGATGACACACGATTTAACATAATCGCAGAAGAGGATAAGTACAAGTACAAATTGCCAGATAAAATGGCGAAGTATGCTAATGAGCAATTTGAAACTTTTATAAAGGATAGTGATCTTAAGGAAACCATCCTCATATGTAGCTAGCTGCTTCTGTTTGTTTATTTATGTACTGTAGCTAGATTATATAATATGCTTATGCTTGCTTATGACACTGACACTTAAAAATATTTGTCCTTTAGATAGATGAAGATGCTGTAAGAAATTGTGGAGATGAAGATTTTAAAAATATGGGCTTGACAGAAAAAGGACACATTGTTTGCTTAAAGGCATTCTGCCTTACAAAGAGCAAACTATAACTAACAGGTCTTGTAAAAGGGGCTGGAAAAGAGCGTGTTGCCTGTGCAAATGCTGTCAGTGCAAAGAAGCGTAGAAACAGTGGAACTAAAGTAGTAAGCATAGGATGGATGCAATATGGCGAAGATAAAACGTTACATTCCTGTGAGAATAACAAGAGGTGGTGGAGTTAGATCATTAAGTTTACCTAATGATACTGATTTAGAGACTTTTTTGGAAAACGCAAAAGGACTTTTTTTCACCGATACTGATGAATTGAATAAAAATGATTTTTCCATTGGTAACTTTAAAGGGGATGTCATCGATGATAAAAAGTTTATGCTGTCTGAATACATTCACACACATAAATTTACCAAGACCCGTGTATACTTACTCTCTAGGAAGAAGAGAAGTATTTTTGATAAAGCCCTTGATGTTCTTTGTGAAGTGATCAAAATGGTTGAATCTCTCGCTAAATTGCAGATAGTATATGTTCACATGAGGACTAAATGAGGTTTTCCCAAAATATTTTTTTAAACATTTCTATACTGTTACTGTACCTTTTTATCATAAGATATTTGTTCTGTTCGTTGTACTGACTATACTTGTGTTATACGAAAAAACGCAATATTAATGATTATGAGATAACAAAACAGCAAGCTGTAGTGATTTGACTAGTCTAATGACTCTTATTTTAAGTGGTTAGGGTTGAGGTTAAACCATCTAAAGATCTCTATGCAAAGCAAGATCTCCCTTTTACAAGGATGGTCTGTACAACCAAGTTAATTGAAAAGCAACCCTCTGGATAATACAAATAATGTGCACACAACAATATTAAAGAAACACTGTAAAACGAATGACATCGCAACAAAGAAACATATATTGACATAAAACGTATATATATACAAAATAAATAGAAACTATAAAAAGGAAGCAAACAACTACCTATGCGCCAGGACTTTTGAACCTGGCTGTAGCTTTACACATGTTACGGAATCGCAACACTCAGCCTTACACAGGTGATTGATGCTTAGGACCAGCCTTGGCCAGGACCAGCCTGAAGTTACTGGGGTGATATGCGTGGGCGTAAAACCACGAAGACATGAAAGAGAAATTTTCACACTCCCCTTGCAGAGCTTATTACAAGAACAACTATGGGTACAGCAGGATCGTTAACCCTGTAGACCAAGTGAGCAAACTTGGCCTCCCTACTGGACTGGGGTGAAAAGTGGGGTCGTCGCACCCAAAGACAAGACATAGTCGTAGCAACTTTTACATTTTAAATCCAAGGGAGGGGCTGCTTGGCGCACACAATTATATTATACACCTAGAGTTACATTACAAGGCATTTATCTCTTGCACGAGAAAAGAAAACAAATTTTCAGCTTCTTGAACTGACGCAGGCATTGTCAGGCCCTGTTCATTCATCAATATATGTGCTAACTCAGTGAATTCTTCCGAACAACCATGAGGTCTAGGTGACTAGCAGAATGCCTCAGCTACTGTTATATCAGCGTCTCTGACAGATACAGCACATTGCCTGCCATTTGATCGAGTGGGAGCAAAAAAGTTAACATTCGGACGGCCTGGTGGACATTCAATATGTCTTGATTTCCGTATGTAATGGTTGTTCCACATTACCAACACCTCATTCAGTTCTTCCTGTAATAAATCTAGAAAACAAAATCGTCTTCACTCAACATGGTATGTGATACCATCGTCAAAAATGTTTCTATCCCGCAGATCTTTGAAATAATTTATCCACCAATCTATTCTGCTTTTTCTAAGTGACGACCACCAACATTCTATTGACGAAGCTTTTAATGCATAAGAGAAGCAGCTCCAGATTGTTGTAGTTCCTGTTTTACAAAACTCGTAATATCATTCAAGTCACTTCTATTCCCTCTTCTAAACAGTCCGTACTTCTTGCGAAGCAGCCGATTTAAATGAAGTAACGATATGTTCAGCCCATGGTTTGATTCAAGAAAGCGGAGTATTTCAGCATACAAAAGGCCTAAATAGAAGTAATGCTCCAAAATTTCTTTCTGATCCAATGAGTTGTTCATGTTCCATACTTATTCAACATTGCATAACCCGCGGGTATCAGAAATTGTAAACATAAGAGGCACGTGACAAGAATCCCTTTTCCTATTGCATAAAAAAAGGATCTGGGTCGAGTCGACAGTTAAAACACGCGGCAACAGTTATATGTGTCGAGTCCACAGTTATAACAAGCGGCGACAGTTAAAAGTGTCGAGTCGACAGTTTTAACATGCGACGACAGTTATAAGTGTCAAGTCGACAGTTATAACATGCGGCGACAGTTATAAGTGTCGAGTCGACAGTTATAACACGTGGGGAAGATGAACTGACTGTTCGTATTCAGGCGGTCTCATCTGCATATGGTCGTTTGCGAAATAGAGTTTTTGATTCGCATGATCTTACTACTTCTACAAAAATCAAAGTGTGGAAGCAATGTTTATTGCCTTTGCTTCTCTATGGGAATGAGACTTGGACACTGTATCGCAAAAACATCAATCAATTGCGTACTGTACAACAGCGTCACCTAAAATTGAAAATCAAATGGGATGATTATGTTAGCAATGAGGATGTTCTACTTCGTGCTGACGTTGAAGACATCGAAATGACGCTCTCGAGAAACCGGCTACGATGGCTCGGCCACGTATCAAGAATGAGAAGCGAAAGTCTAGTGTCGCGGGTGTGTCTAAATATCAATGAATATAAGAATTATTCGGTATGAGCGAAGAAGGGAGAAGAGAGCTAGAGTATCATGAATTTATTTATTTTTCTATTCCATATATTTAACTTATTATATTTTATTCATTTTATTTTATTTGACTAGGTCTAAAGTTCTGTAATTTTATTTCTATTTATCTATGTTATGCCCGCTTACCGGGTGATAGGCGTATATATATATGGACAGTTACAAGTGTCGAGTCGACAGTTATAACATGCGGCAACAGTTAAGTGTCGAGTCGACAGTTAAAACATGGGGCAACAGCTACAACATGCGGCGACAGTTATAACATGCGGCGACAGTTATAACATGCGGCGACAGTTATAACATGCGGTGACAGTTATAACATGCGGCGACAGTTATAACATGCGGCGACAGTTATAACATGCGGCGACAGTTATAACATGCGGCGACAGTTATAACATGCGGCGACAGTTATAACACGCGGCGACAGTTACATTGATAAGACTTTGAGGAGAAATAAAATATATATTCTAAGCATGTCACCTATGGGCCACGGTAGGAATTAGACTTAGACGTAGCTCTAGAAAAATCCAACAGAAAATCCGTAATGTTATGGGTCCTTTATCGAAGGCTTGGTTAAAAATTGATCAAGGTAAACAGTTGGGCCAAGCCCATATACAACTCAATTTAGACGGTTTAAAGCAGAACTTAGAACAAACTATGTAAATGCTAGGACAAGCTTGCAATCAAGCTACCTATTACAGAAGATATCATGTTTTCTAGCTTTGTCAAATGGTTCACATAACTCAAAGGAAACACTGAGAGAAGAAGCAGAATTATTGCAAAAGCACGACAAGAATCTATTTAGTAAAAAGTTTCGTGAAAACATTAATCGGACCACAAAGTCAAAGAAACAAACAATAGATCTCTTTTCGGCAAAAAAAAGCCCTTTTCGGGAGGTCCATAAAGGCAGAGAGAGAGAGAGAGAGAGAGAGAGAGAGAGAGAGAGAGAGAGAGAGAGAGAGAGAGAGAGAGAGAGAGAGAGAGATACCCATGAAAACTGTACATGTTGTTCCTCTATCAAAACTCAACAAAGTTCACCCGTGGGTTAAAAATTTTTCTCGGCAATAGAAATACCAACAAATCTCCTGCTCGCTTTTCACAGAAGCATGGATGGTACTTACAAATGACCCAGAAGTACTTTCTATAGTGAAAGAGGGGTACAAAATAACCCTACCGACATATCAAAGTCAGTCAAAAGCGCATCAAAAAGTTTATATAAACCGGCAGCAACGGAGTTTCTAAGCACCCTTTTTCTAGTGGGACAGAAGGACGGGGAAGTTGGACCCGTGATAAATCTGAAGCACCTAAATCAACTTGTCCGCTACCAACATTTCAAGATGGAAAGTTTAAGTTGATTAAGGGAAATTTTGCAGGAGGGGAATTTTTGCATCCAGCCTAACGAAAATACATTCGTTTCCAACGGTCAGGGAATTTATACGAATTTCTTTGCCTATGTTTTGGGTTAGGTACATCACCTCGAATATTCACAAAATTAGTGAAAATTCCAATTTCAATCTCTACAGGTATAAATATCAGGATTATAACTTACTTAGACGACATGCTGTTATTAGGTCAATCTATGGAGGAGATTTTTATGTCACATTGTAATAATTCTCTTACAGCACTTAGGATTCATTCTAAACTTGAAAAACTATGTGGTAGACCCAATCCAAAACATAGAATTCTTGGACCTAACGGTAGATTCAAAAGAACAAGACACTTTCTTTGACTCAAAATTCTTCCCCGTCAATTATGCCGAATGCATACGCAAGTAGAATATTTTCTCGGACTTCTCTAAGACCCTGAATGGCTGCCATGTTTGTTGTTGTTTTTGCCGCGTCTTCAAGATGCTAAATCACGTCCCCCCCAGACCGTTACAGGAACGCAGAACTGCAACGACTGTGTCTCAAGTGACGTTCGCGTCTTGTTGCTAAATAAGCTTAGTCTGACTGGTTTGACGAAAATGATCAGAAGATACAGCAGCTGCTAAATGATAAAATTTAAACAAACGCGAAATTCAAAGTCGAATACGAACACTGAAAAACGAATGGTTTATACAAAAAGCAAGTCAGGCGGAAAGGTGTCATCAGGAGTGAATTCTATTCTACATTCTATTCTACAATGCGTGAAATTTACGGATCCAGATCAAAAAGCTCGCACCCAATTCGAAAAGAATGCGAGTTAGTTACAACAGCAGAAGGTATCAAAATAGATGGGTGGAGCACTTTTCAGAACTCCCAAATTTTCCAACAGACATAGATGGAAGTGTGCTCGATGAAATTGACGATTTACCGATAAACGAAACCCGTGATCTGCCCATAACTCGTGATCTGCCCATGAAGGTGAGATTGACACTGCGCTTAAAAATACAAAGCTTGGTAAGAGTCCAGGTCCTGATGGTGTTCTTCCAGAGAAAATTGTGTATGGAGGTCAAAATCTCCGGAGATTCCTTCTGGCACTGTTTACAATTTTCTGGACTACGTTACAAATTCCTGTAAACCTCATAAATCCAAACATCACAATGTTGTTTAAGAAAGGTGATCGTGCTGACTGCGGCAATTATCTTGGGATCTCGCTTTTGAGTGTTGTCGGGAAGGTCATTGCTGATGTTATTCTACAGCGAATCAATATTCTTGTGAATGTTTATCCCGATTTACAATATGGCTACCGAACTGGTCGTGGTTCGATTGATGGATATTCACTGTTAGTCAATTAATGGAAAAATCAAGAGAACAACAACGTAGCCTGTATATCGCATTTTACTAAGGCGTTTGGCAAGGTCAACCGTTCTTTCCTGTTTAAAGTATTGGCGAAAATTGGATGTCCACCTAAACTTTTGAATAGACGTTAAAGCGCGTCTTATAATTGATGGCGAACTATCAAAACTTTTTAGTATAACTGCGGCATTAAGCAAGGGTGCAAGTTAGCTCCAACGCTTTATGGAATTTATGCAGCGATTACACTGTGGATTGCCTTTAAAGATATCAAACACGAACATTCTGTTTTGATTCGTTTTCGTACTGATGGGAGTCTTTTTGACTTAAAAAGACTAAAGGCGAACACTAAAGTTTTCTTTGAATATATCAGAGAAGCCCAATACGCTGATGATATAGCTATTCTAAGCGATACGGCTTACGGTTTGTAGACTTTACTCTCAGCATTCAATAAAACTTCAAAGCGTTTTGGACTGCGAATTAATGCGAAAAAGACCGAAGTCATGTGCTTGGGTCCAGAAATAGACTTTTTTATTGACAATGCAAAATTAGCAAATGTTGACCGCTTTAAATATCTCAGGAGCTTTGTCAGCAAGGACTTTTCTTTGAAAGACGAGATAACTGCGCGTGCGTATACAAGCTACTTCGTGTGCCTACGGTCGACTTAAGCAACGTGTTTTTCAAAATAGAAGAATGAAAGTTACAAAGTGCACGCACAATGATAAACTCGACCAGTTAAGTCTTAAAATTTAAAGTCTAGAGGTTTTGCTCCTCTAAAGAATATGCTCATAATTTGACAACTGTGACAAAAATCAGCGTCTACAAGCAATGTCTGCAACCCATACATCTCTACAGAAGTGAGGCATGAGGATTGTATTCCCACGAAATCAAAAAACTTCGAACTCTTCAGCAACGTCATCTCAGAGCCATTATGAAAATCAAATGGGACGACTTCATCAGTAATGAAGAAGTTTTGACCAAAACGCGTTGCAAGACATTGAGATCCTTTTTGCAAAAAGTCGACTAAGGTGCCTCAGCTACATCTGTCGAATAGATGACTCACGGACGGTGAAAAGGGTGTTCTACGGTGAGCTGGCTCTAGGTAGCCGTAAAGCTGGTCGACCGAAATTACGTTTCAAAGGACTGGGAAAAAACGACTGCAGATCATCCGAAATGGCGCAAATTAATCGCAGAGACATGCACAGCACTTGACGCAATTCGCATTGCGAGTTGAGGCAAATATTGCAGTATTGGATTTTTTTGCATAAAACAATGTTTTTCCGAAGTTTTTTATGAATATGCGCACAAATGCAGCAACGCTTTTAATTCCAATCGTCTTCTTGCTCCAAGTGCGATAAATTTTTGTATTTGTAAGCAATTCAATAATTATATTTAAAACATCAAAATCTCCTGTAAATTGATGTTCCAAATCCATTTTGCATTATATCTGCAATTTCTTATTTGCTTATGGAATTTATTTAAAGATGAATCACAACATAGCAAATTGAACATTGTGGTGCTGGCCGTGATAATGATTAATATATGGAATTTTTATTTATTTTTTGCATGACATGTATCTTGGTTGACAATATTGATCGCTGTTTTCGTTAAATTAATTTCCATTCATTACATAGAAATCAAATATTTCTCACCTAACCCAGCGATACATGAGTCGATTAATTGCTTTCGATTAGTTGCTTTCTACAAATCGCCTTGTGTATCATATCAAAATCGTTAAGTTGCTTTCTACAAAAAAGTTTCCAACATGTTGGAAACTTTGCGATTAGTTGCTCCTTTTTAGCCAATCAAAACGCTTTATTTTATTACAGGAAATGCACAGACAGGGTTTTTTAAAAAATTTATGAAATAACAAGAGGAAAAAGTAAACACGAGAATAAACATGGCCAACAAAAAGGATTTTACAGAAGAGTTCATTAATCTATGGCATAAGGAAGAAAGTTTGTGGAATGTGGTAATGGAAGTTTGATATTAACAAATTATATCGCTACCTTGTTTATGATGATTTCTGAAGTACGTTTTTTATCATGTTAGTGGATGAAGACAAAGCAAAATAAAAAATCTACAAACATATTTTGGTAGAGAAGTAGTCAAAGAAAAAAATCAAAACAGAAGTGGTTCTGGTACAAATAATATGTATCAATCAAAATGGCCGCATTTTTAAGCACTACAGTACCTCAGAGACAACATACAACCACGAGCGACTGCGTCAAATTTATTGGAAATGTGTTATGCATAGTCATCTTGCCACGGAACGGCTCTGTGGCTGTTAAAGTAATTATAAAACGCTTCTCTGTAGTTCTTTGCCTCTTTCGTACAATTGTGGTTTTAAAGATGAGCTAAGCTTCCATAGCACGACTTCGCGTTTGTACAAGATCCGCAAATGAACTTGATTCAGCTGACATTGATTGCAGCAAATTATGTAAAGCACATGCAACCATCACAACTTTTTCTACACGGCCCGGACTGATTTGTATCGGAGAAAGGAATATTTGAAATCTTCTGCATAGTATTCCAAATGCGTTTTCTGACGTTCTTCGAGCTCAACTCAGACGATAATTGTGTATTCTCTTCTCGTTTTGACAAGTTGCGAAATGGAAACGGCTTCATAATATTGACTGATGGGGGAAAGGCATCGTCAGGCACAATAGCATACGGTAATTCTCTACAACCATCGTCCATTATTCTTGGTGCTGGTATATTAAGGGTTTTGTTTTCCATAGTCCTGTACAAGGAGGAGTTTTTATATACTCCACCATCACTGTTTTTTCCGTTACAGCCAACATCAACGTAAAGAAATCGATAATCTGCGTCTACAAGAGGCAAAAGAACTATGCTAAAAGTTCCCTTATAATTAAAATAAAAGGAACCAATTTTTTTGGGACATTTCACATTAACGTGCTTGCCATTCATAGCGCCCAAGCAGTTCGGATAATCCCATTCTTCTTCAAAACGATCTGCCACTTTTTCCCATTCTTCTTCAGTTTTTGGAGTCTAAATGTGAGAAAATCGTGAAATTAATATTTTTATTTTAGGAAACTGATTTATAAGCTGGTCAAAATTCTGGTTCCTGTATAAACAGTACAAAGGGGTTTGAAGATGCTGAACAGGAAGAGGAGGATTTGCAACCTGAAAAATCTGAAGGATTAAAGAGATCCACAAACTGTCCGTTGACAAAAGAAAGAATAAAAGTCAGCGAATCAAACCAAAAGGATGATCTCGTTAAATCTAACTTCTTATCTGAGTTCCACAGGCCAGACACAAAGAAAAGAGGAAGATACAGAAGAAAAATTTGGAAAGTATATCGCAAGTGAACTTCGTTACATTTCGAATAAACGGTCCAGCCAAATATTGAAATTTAAAATTAAGCAACTAATAATGATGGAGCAAATTGGCGTTGATAATCTCCAAACTAATCAGTTTCAAATGCACTCGCCTGTCCCAATGTATAATCAATATCAAGGCTATAATGTTTCGACACCAACATCAACACCTTTATCCCCTGTTTACAGTTCAACACTGTACAATGAGTAGAAACACAGAACGATAGAGCTACCAACTCTTATAATTATTATCTATAAAGCTACTGTAAACGTTTTTTATATAAGAACACTCAACTTGAAGGAAGCATTAAATGTTCTTAACATGTTCTAAAGTTTTGGACCTCCGAACCACATGTACACTGTTTTTATTTTTAAGTATAATATTTTACCTATATCCAATCTTTTAGTTTGTCGTTAAGTACATTACAATCTTCAAATACGAACCGTCCAATCGTTGTTCTGTGTACTCGGAACAAGTATTGTAAACTGTAAAAGTTTCTCCTGTTATTAGATACCTCAGGGTGGTTGCGAGCTTTATATTGGGGGGTATAGCCTCGCGCATTACGGTATCTTCTTTTCTTATATTATCTTTTACAAGGTCAAGAAGATGGTCAAAAACATTTGGGCTCATCCGTAGAAAGTTAAAATAATCTGCCTCACTTTCAAGGCGAAATTTGCGCAGAAGGCTATCACATACCCCAAATGTTTTCCGTTTTCTAAGCCATTTTTTTCTCCACGTATCTCGTTTTCTTTTTCTGCCTTTTTGCCCCGAAAACTCTATAATTATAATAGTAGCAGCTGCGGCTGTAGTCTCTTCTTCACTGTCCGAAGACATTTTGTTGAAAGAAATAGTTGCTCTCGTGTATCACCTTTTAAAGAAGCAACTTTCTGTATGTACAAATAATTTCGTCTGATCTTGTCTCCTGAAATTCAAGACAAATATGATTTTTATGTTAAAATTTCGATGCTGATAAGGCAAGATTATATTCCGAAATTCGTTTAGCAATGGCCAAATTGCACAGCGATGGTGATGAACGTTTTGACTTGGTAGAAGCTTCTGTTATGCCAATAGATTTATAAACTGAGAATGAAGGGAAAAGCTCTAGTAACTGGCACTCGATCTGCTAGTGGCAGAATAGTTTTTGGTCGAACTCTGAGGTGGATCAGCTAATACTGATCCACTTACACTTGGTGTTAGTGCTGAAGATTTTAATGACACGGACAAACTTATGATAAAGAAAACCATTTGTTTAAACATAAACCTAATTTCACCATTAAGTCATTAAAGTAAATGTGATGATTTATCTCCCTCAACTAGACACCTGCAGAAAAAATTATCTCAACGACTAATCGCAAGTGATTAGTTGTTGAGATAATTTTCATGAATTTTTTTTCGGAAAAGCAGCAGAAATACTTATGATCATCCAAAACTGGCATTCGCTATGACCCTATGATTATTCGGTACTGCTTGGGTTTAGCTGCAAAATCCCCGCCTTTTATGATGAGGTTCGTGTTGACTAAAGAAAGACAGTGATTTCTTGGTACTCCCTAGTAGATGTCGCATGAGGGATTATAAGAACTATATTCGTCCGTAGCAAGGCTTTAACAAAGACGTTATTCAGGAATTGTGTAATATGGTATCCAAATTCCAACCACATGAGAAATATGCAATATTATTAATGGATTAAATGAAAATTCAAGAAATTCTTGTATGGGATAAATGTGACATTTTTTTTGAACCATACTTCAAAACATCATACTGGTGGAAAAAATGGGCTAAGATATAATATGAAATATTCCTGGTTAACCTGGATAAATTACGAAGCGGTCTTGAAAAACTGGACTTTTAAAGGATGACATCAGCTACTTTAAAAAGCATTTCAAATAAGTGAAAAATTCAGGCATACACCTTGTTAGCCTTAGATTGTTTGTAAGCCGTCATTTCTTTGCAGTGTGTTGTGGGAATTCCAAACTTTAGGAAATTAGTCTATATAGGTGTACTTTTGATTTCGCGAAAGTTTTAGGCTTACATGTTAGGTTAAATGTAAAAAAATCAGGTTTACATTTTGGATTGTCTATTTTTAGGAAAATATGAGATCATTGCATACCTTAACTTATATGATATATGAAGTTGAGATTCATCCTTTCACATGTAATCACTAAATTCTTTATAAATAGGTGAAGGATTCACAGTAGTGAATGTTGAATGTTATATATACTTCATGTTTCAGGTGTTGCCGTTTTTCTAGTTACTCATGCTATGTACCTGGTAGTTTTGCATATTATTACTCTGATTTAAGTAAAAGACAATGTTGTGTATTTTCTGTACTTTTTTAAATAAGATTATGTTTTGGGTGAAAATATCGGGTTTACAGCATGACACATACTGCCTCTGTCTACATAATATATATGTATATCTATATTAGTTAAAGTCAATCAATTTTTCTAGTGAAAACTGTTTCATTATTTGTATCCTTGAACAACAATATACTGAGAATCCAGGTGAAGAAAATAGGCTTACTGATGGTATATTTACACAATGAAGAAGACATTACATTGCAATACAAATAGCTAACCATTCATTTATATTAAAAATATTTTATGTATTTGTTCTTGTATCTTCTTGAGACAGATAGTTAAGTGAACAGGGGAAGTAGAAATGATTGTATTGCTAGTTTATAAGCCAGTCGTGATGGAAGCCATTGCATTGCAGTTTAGTAGAATGTTGATAGAATTGTAATAGAATGTGATGTAAAAGAATGTTTTTCTGTAATCTTTCAGAGTAGAAAAAAGTGTTAACTTGAACTAGAAGTTAGAATATTGTACATAACAAATTTACAGACTGACTTAAAGTATGAGTGTACTAAGTGTGGAAAACAGTTTAGTCAAAGACAAAGTCTCAGTAGACACAAACAGTCCATCTGTGGTACTGCTAAATTTTCTTGCAGCAAGTGTAAAACAAATTTTAAAAGAAAATATTCCCTCAACCAGCACATGAGACTATGTAAAGGCAAGAAAGAGCTTAAATGTCAAGTGTGTGGCAAGGAATTTACTTATACATGGTTCTTGCAAAGATATATAAAGCAAAGTCTAACAGAAAGGATGAGAGGATCACCTCAAGAAACATGAAATGAAATGTTTGAAGGAGTCTATGAATAATGTATTTAGTGTCGGTTCTGGAGAACTAGTACATGTAGTGAATAAAGAACATTTCGATAATCTTGTATCACTCAGTTTGCTTTATAACTACTTTGGAGAAGATAAAAAAGACACTCTTCAACTATGGCATCACCGGAAAAACTGTTGCTCAACAAGGTGAATTTTTAGGGTTAGAAAAAGTTTTAGTGTTGAAAGAAATGTGTATTTTATTTTAAAATATAAAGTGCTCAGATATTATGTTTCACTATTGTAGCCATTTGACTTGGACATTGATTTCAATATTTCGACTCCAAATTCCAATGTATTGGAAAGTCCTTCAAAAATCTGTACTCCTTCATTCAAACTAAACACACCTAGATTTCGTACACAGGTAAAAATTTGCACCTGTCTTGTTTCACTTCACATATTAGAAAATTATTACAGTACGAATAAAACATTTACATGTCTTAATAAGGAACCAAGGGTTTTGTATTTAGAAAACTCCAAACACTTCAATTTCCATGACTCCACCGAAAACACCACTTATTCCTGAAATAATGTCACCAAACACACGACAAAAAAATGCAGATGTGCACTAAAAGTAACAAAATTAATCAAAACCTTCAACTTCCAAAAGGATGATATTCTCAACTTGTCTGCCCGGCAGTTATTACTACCCATGCTGGTAAAGTTGTCAGCCATCTTAAGTCTGTTGTAACACCTGCTAATGCAAACTTCATCGTTAACTTCCTGTCTAACCTGCTTCCCAAGTTCATCCACCATAGGAACCATTAAAATCTTAAGGGAACAATATGATTTACTTTTAAACATTGACTTCTCTCAAAACCTTTCTGTGCCGATTAAGTATGAGCTTCAATCATGTCATTGGAGCCATGACCAGAAGTTTGTTACAGTTGCCATTGAAAAGATGCTTGATGGGTGCAACGTCAACTCTGGTACTTATTGTGTCATTGAGAGTGACAACTGCTCCTCTCAATATAAATCTGCACAGCACTTTACTGACGTGCAGGAAATTGCTGACAAAAATGAAATCAAAATTATTCGTGTTTATGGTGTGGCTGGCCATGGAAAGGGAGAAGTCGACCATGTTGGGGAATTAGCCAAAGTAAATGTAAGGAGAGAAATTGCTGCTTGAGCACTATTAACAAATGCAAAAGATTAAAGATAATCCGAAATATGTCATCAAAGAAATAACGCAGGCTGAGTTGGAAAAAGAAAGAACAAACACAAAGGTCTTCAATACTATCCAAGGATCCAGCAAGTTTCAAGTGATACTATTTTCACCTTTTTCTTCTGCTATTAAAGCTGCTCCTAGATTGTCCATATGTGAATTGTGTCGAGAAGAGTATGGTCAATGCTCTGTATTTGAAGAGTACCTTCTGAATGTGTCTACACTCACTGGAAGCCACATTCGTTCAGATAATAAAGAATTCTCTGGTGATGAAGTGAGTGTAGAAGATAGTGATTTTCTTCTCCTGGGAACATTTTGTGCTATTGCAGCTGATAGAAAGTCTGTTGACACTTTTTCTAAATTGTGAAAGAATTTGGTGCAACTGTAGATATATATGATGACTATGATGTGACCGTTGGTGCTAGTCAAAGATGTCTGGAAGGTCACTTTTTCGAGTTGCTGAAGGTGGTTGGTTCAACCAGAAAATACAAGCTGATTTCATCCAAGAAAACCTTGGTTTATCGAGAAAGTGTTGTGTACCTCTTTGTCCCATTCGAAAAGAAAGATGATTATTTTATGCTATTAAAATATGTGGAACATAATGGTTTGGAGTTTATCGAAATGATACACAAATGGCAATTAAAAGTTATATTCATTAGTTTATATATTGCATTAGTTTAGAGTTTATTTAATATTTTTTGTATTATATAAGATTTATAATACATTTTCCAGGTTTGATTGCTTCAGAAGGAATCCTATCACGTTTACTGATTTCGGCCAGTACTAGTCAAGATTAAATCATTTTTTTTCAAAATAAATAGTTCGTTTGCATATGCTGAATTTTATGTTAGTAAGCCTGGAATTTTCACTTGTTATAAGAAGATTGCTTTTTATTTAAAGCTTGCTTATGTAGTTATATCACTGGACGCATTATATGATCTTATCTGTGAAAATTTCTGGCTTACACATCGAAATTTTGCCTTAAATGTTCTTGTAAGCCCGTTTTTTTTCACTTCGTTACATTGTTTGTTAATCAAATGATAGTATACATTGATCTTGACAATCTCTCAAATTTTTTAGATTTAAGCTTTAAGTAAGTTAGATATATTCAATATTAGGTATAAAAAAACTAAAATTATATTGAAATGTAAGCCTATAAATTCCACTTTTAACAATTAAAAAGCTTTCACCTGGATAGTTCCAGTGCAAGAGTAACTCATAAAGATCCAAATTGTAGTGCGGTATTCAGTCTAATCAATGAAGTGAACATTCTAGGCTTACAAATATAACAAAACACAAAATCACATGTGACCCTGCAACCTTCACTTAGAATAAATTTTAAACTTACTGAGCCTAAAGACTGTATTGAACTGAGTCATTCCTCAAAATTTTGAACTTAGATATTGAAGTAACCCTGGATTATGCACTTTTATGTAAAAAACTGTTAAAAATAAAAATTTTAAAATGTCACACAGTTTTTGAACACGTTCGTAACATACCGCACTTTAAATGTTATGGTGGATGAAGAATTGATTGTGAGATAACAAAACAGCAAGCTGTAATGATGGAACTAGTCTACTGACTCTTTTGTTTTTGAATTGTAGAGGTTACACCCTCTAGAGATCTATATTCAGTGCAAGATCTCCCTTTTTACAAGGGTAGTCTGCAGAATCAAGGTAATTGAACTAAAGACCCTCTATATACATTACATCACAAACACCTACTGACAGTTACAAAGTGCTATACAACATAGAAAGAAACAAATAAATATAAATATAAATATAAAACTATAAATAAGAGCAGACAACCACCCATGCGCCAGGACTTGTGAACCTGGCAGTAGCTTTCCACGTGTTACGGGATCCCAACACCCAGCCTTACACAGGTGATTGACGCTCGGGACCAGCCCTATGTCAGGACCAGCCTGACGTTACTGGGGTAAAATGCGTGGGCGTAAATACACGAAGACCTGAAAAAGAAATTTCAATCCCGTTGCAAAGCTTCTTATAACAATAACTGTGGGTACATCAGGATCGTTAACCCTGTAGACAAAGTGAGCAAACTTGGCCTCCCTAATGGACTGGGGTTAAAAGTGGGGCCGTCACACCCAGAGACAAGACGGATTGTCAAACCCCCTTGCTTAGCTTCTTTTAATTACTTTGTAAGAGAGTGGAGAGTGAGCAAACTCCTGAATTATGGTAGGCTGCCGGTGAAAATAACAGCCGGGGTAATAAAACCGCTAGGAAAAGAAATCCTCCCCCTTTTGTAAAGCAAAACTTGCGTTTTCACAGCTTGAGAAAGAACAACACATACATTATTGAGTTATTTATATCAGATGGCTTAACCTTAAGTACTGGCCTGTCATCGCATTTCAACCACTCTTCTAAATTCCGATCTTTAATAAATGCCCAATAATGACTTGCTGCTAGTGTGCCTGAATGATTTATAGTTGCTAGTTGCTAAACTATAATTGCTAGTTTGTATTTGTTGGTAAAAGATACATCATCTGCAGGATGTGAAGGTACCTCCAACATGTTGCCAGAGTGAGAGATACAATTAACAAATTGGTTACTTTTTAACGATCTTCCCTCGAGACAGGTAAATCTTTTTAGTTGGAGAATCAACAAATCTACACACTGGCAAAAAACTGTCTCTCTTGTATTATCCTGGAGAGAAGAACACTGTGGACAAAGCCACATGTCATTGCCAATCAGCTCTTCGGGTTGGAAAAACAAGTGAAATGCATGTAAAGTTATTGATGCAGTCTTGTGGGTAGGCAAATCTGGGAAAGGCTTTTCAGACGGGTTGCTTTTACAGTAAGTTCGGTTTTGTTTCTGTGGCAAGGTTTTTGTTTTTGGCATTTGAGAATCAGGCCCCGTTGGTGTGGAGGATATGGAGATAAGTCCATCTTGATTCCATTCACTTGAATTTCTTGCAATCCAAATACAAAAAGAGGATTTCATACATACATCAGCAAGGTTACGCACAGCTCGGAAAGTTTTGTTGTTCTTCAACCCTAATCTTTTTAAACACAGTGACACTGATCGGGAGCAATAACCTCGAGCACCTACTTCAATTGCGAAAATATCTACATTCCATCCGTTCTGTTTAATAATTTCAACTAAGGGTGAATACTTCGAAAGCTTCTTTAGTACATTTACTTTATCTCAGATCCACCATACTTAATCAAAACAGCCTGCAATTGCCGAGTAATTCTCTTGCAGGAAGATGTATCAGAAGTATGTGGAATGATGGAAGTTATATCGCCTGGAACCATATTTCAAAGTTATTCCATGATGGCTTAGACTGTGGATTACATCTTGTTCCCAAAATAACAAATGACCACATCAAACTCGAACCATATTCAGTCATAAATGTACGTCCAGCAGCACAAGTGTTAAGCGAATCTGTCTTTAACGCTCTTCAATTGTATGGACCATATTGTAACATGTTTGACCAATTTTTAGACCGTTTTAACGTCAAAAATACCAAAGAAGCAACAATTAAACGTAAACCATTTCTTAAACCATACACATATGTTGATCATGAAAGATTCTTATGGTTGACCGAAACATTTCTTGGATATTTCAAAACATGGAAGGACTCAAATGCTGATAGGCCTGGCAATTTCACAGATAATGCCAGAGCAAATACGTTTATCTCATGGCAAACCTACCAAGGAATCAAAATAAATGTCTAATCCAGTATTTAGTTAATAATGGAGTTCCATATGTACTAACAGAAAGACTTTGTAAAGATGCCCTTAAAAACTACTTTGGTCGTCAACGTGCAATTGATCATAGGAAAGATAACCCATCATCCGTGATTTTGGTATAATGACAACACAATTAGAACACAAAAAATTGTCCCACCCATAGCTGGTAACTGTCATGAAATTGACGTTAAAACTGTGCCATGCCATAAGAGCAATTAAACACACTTGGAAGAAAGAAGAAACTAAAACCAGTTATTTTTATAGTCACGCATTTATAAAAAACATTAAATTGGTTTAATAAGCAAGAACAAGCAAAGTATTTCAAATGATGACAAGTAATATCAATTGAAGGCTTTTATCTGCTTAACACAAACATTAAAAAAAACATTTTGAAATACGATTTGCATACCTCAAAACCTATATACACTACCCAGACGGTTTATTAGACTTGCATATTTGTTTAATAACCGTAATAATATTGTTTTAAAATTTGTTGCTATAAAAATAGCAGAGATCAAGCTTTTTTCTGTTTTGATGCAATTAGTAGTAGATCTGAAACAATTTTTTTACTATCAATTGTGTGGTGAAAGTTAGCAGTCGCTGTACCAACTTTAAGTTTTGCACAATAAAAAATTCCGGAAACATCATCGGTTACTGACCATAACCCTCGTCTGTTCTTGATATTTACTAACTCAGAATTTTTATCGTCGTCCACAAGACACGACTTTCCAGCTAAAAGATGTCCAGGATTTGAACTCCAAGCATACTTCTTGATTTTTTTGATCTCCTAATGCGACAATATAGGGTACTAAATACATAATCACTTATATATAGAATTATGTTTTTTTCTTTTGGTGAAAAATTCACATGGGAACAAAATTCTACAGTGTTTTCTTTCACAGTTAACACTACGTCCTCCAAAATCGTTAGAAATGTACAAATTTTATTAGAAAATCGAAAACAGCGTCAGTTTAGTAACACGTCTTGATGCAAGTCAATGTCACCGTTAGAATCTCAATCACACCGAGTTTTGCGTTTTAAAGTCGTTGTTTTCTCAGGTAATAATTTTATCATGTTGTATTTCTAGGGACGATTGAAACATGTTAGAGATGGGAAGATAGTGAAGTGTTTATTTTACAACGTTAGATCGCCAGAAGTCTCGAGACTTATCTTTTCCATACTGATATATGAGATTGTGAGATAACAAAACAGCAAGCTGTAATGATGGAACTAGTCTACTGACTCTTTTGTTTTTGAATTGTAGAGGTTACACCCTCTATAGATCTATATTCAGTGCAAGATCTCCCTTTTTACAAGGATAGTCTGCAGAATCAAGGTAATTGAACTAAAGACCCTTTATAAACATTACATCACAAACACCTACTGACAGTTACAAATTGCTATACAACATAGAAAGAAACAAATAAATATAAATATAAAACTATAAATAAGAGCTTTCCACATGTGTTACGGGATCCCAACACTCAGCCTTACACAGGTCAAGAAATTAGGCGTAACAAGAAAAGTTGTAGACAGTTATTGTGGGAGAAAGGAACGATGAGCAATCGGGGACTTTAAAGGAACACTTTCAATTTGTTTTGTTACCTTTTGTTACGATATATCTTAAGCGCGAAAATGAATGCGTGTAGAAAATAAATGTGGAACTTATTAGCGCGAGATTGTGTAAAAACCGCTCAGTACTACTTACAGTATCCTATAAGAACCGTAAAAGCACGTCCTACTAAAGTTGTTTCACGCGCTAATTAGTTCCGTTTTCGTTTTCTCAATTTCCTGCCCTTAATGTAGACTGTGTGCTATTTATTTTCACATCACAAATTCACATATTTTACCGGAATCTGAGATTTTCTTTTCACAACTTTCTCATTTATTGGTGTCAAGAATCCCACTAGATGATATTTACTTTCGATTCGAATCTGTGCAACTACACATTCAAAATGAACTGTGCATACTTCAGTCCCAGATCATCTTGCCAAAACGACGAAAATCTTTGTTTTTAAATAAGAGGTCAAGGAAAGGTTGTAAAATTAATTACTGATTGTTTTTACAGTCAATTCTCTATTATTCTAAAGAGCTCCATGACCGGAAAAAGGTATCCCTCATCTGTCGTGCATTTGGCAGTTTTGTCACTGTGTTTTGTCACTCAATGTTTAATCAAAAACTATTTTTGCAACTTCATACAGTATGCACCACCAGTAGCCACTTCCAGGGTACAATTTACTGGGAAAAAACAACATATGGACATTTTAGGTCAGGTTCACATCGATAGAAATGACATTATTCTTTAGACATTTAATCATATGCACGGGAGTAAGAAATTCTGGAAATAAAATTGCGGAAAATTTGTAACCTTGTTTTCTGAACTTACTTAAACTAAAACACGATTTAGTAAGAATAAATACTTTTTAACTTTTATTTTTCGATATGGACATGCTCTACGCGACATTTTAATGGTTTGAATGATTATTCAACAGAGAAATCTTAGCAATTTTTTGTTTGATAAAAACTTTAAAAGTTTATATTTATGTGCATGCTACCAAAAATTCTAATTCTAATTACATACAATAACATGCGAATTATTAGCATAAAAATTACGTTATTTGCATTGACGTAAATAGGCTCAAGAGGCAAGAATAGGGTTTCAGTTAAAATAAGTACGAGTTAAACAGTATTCGAGTTATCCGGCGTAATTTAATTAAAAAAAGTTTTAACAAAACCTTTGGGAAATTAGAATAGTTCTGTATTCAAGTTAAATTGCGGCTACAGTAATTTTTTAACAACTTTATTCCCAGGCTTTTCATCAAATGAGATAATAATTTTGTAAAGTACAGTTGTGTTCTTAAATGTAAGAATTATCTTAATTAACAAGATCACTATTATTTTTAGTGCAATGCTTTTGCAACACACGCGGATGTGGCGGGGATAAAAAATGCAAGAGGGTGTTCCGTAGACACCAGGTAGAAGATCAGGAGAACAGTTGTACTGAGTTTTTAATAAAAACTTTCGTTCCAAAAGGGATTTAAAATACGAAATCCACTGGGCAGCCACCACAAAGATATACGAGGGTTCCCCGACAAGCGTACTCCAAGCAGTGTTTGGCCAATTAAAAACTTTTGTGTGTCATCAGTATATGTCGAAAGAACTAATGACCGATATTTTGAGGACTGGTCATAAAGAATTTTTGCCAAAAGGCAATGAAATGCCTTCTTCTTTTGTTGCTGCTAAAGAATTGATCAAACCCTTCCTAGTCAGTCTGGAGAAATACCATGTTTGTGTTAACGACTGCATGATTTTTAATTCATCAAGTGAATCTGTATGTACGAGATGTAATCATCCACGACACATCAGAGGCAACAAGCCGCAACGAGCATTCGCATAAACATCCTAAGTGATATTCATGACACTAACTAGTGGAAAAGGGAATGGTTTGGCGACAATGGCGTTTTTAGTGGTGACGCGAACGGAGTCGCATTAGATTTTTCGTCAGACGGTCTTTGTCCTTGGAGAGCTATAGGATCCATCTATTCCATGTGGCCAATGGTTCTCCAAATCCTTAATCTGCCAGGCACATTCAGAAAAACAATAGGCTCGCTTCTTGTGGTTGGTATAATACCTGGAAACAGGTCAAAGGAGCCCAATTCCTTGGAGCCATACTTCGGCATCTTGGTTGATGAATTAATTGAGCTATCTGGATGCTCCTCAGTAAACAAATACACCGCTGCCCCATTTGAATTGAAAATAGAACTCCTTCATTTTGTTTTTGATTTTCCTGCGCTAGGGAAAGTGTCTCATCAACTGGTTCTATCAAAGCATGCCCCTGGTGTGACATCTCAGGACAACATGACGGGAATGTGAAGAAGACTGTTTATCTTGGAAACAGTACCTTCTGTACCTTGAAAAAGATTCTTCTATGCGTCACGACCGCGTAAACTTTCCTGGTGGAGTCGAATTGGCATCCATTCCTGAAAAACCATCAGTGAAAGAATTATTTGCAATGCGCAATACTTATGCCACGCTGCCAAATGCCAATCAAAAGAACATTTTCGCAAGAGCACACGGCATAAAAGGCACATATCACTTTATGCGGATGGAGAACCATAAAGGGCAATTTGAAAGTCATATTTTTGGCCTTTAATGCCAGATGGCATGCACACGATAAAGGATGTGTGCCAACATATTGTTGAACTAATAAGTAATTTCAATAAATGTGATATATTTCGCCCATAACACCCTTTACACATTCACAAGTAAACTCCCTTCAATCTTGGCCCTATCGCATTTTTTCTCTCTCTGATAAAAGGGTGGCGAAACGAAAATGAGACGCATTCCTTTCACTAACTAATTCAACTAACTTTTTTCGTCTTGCAGTATCCCATAGAAAAGAGACCAAACCCATGGGGACGAGGTTGACACACTCTCATCACGACAAGCATTTAGTTGTATATTCTAATTCAAAACTTTTTTTGACTTAGGAAAAAGGAAGCGGGAAATATACAAGGCCGTTTGGTGATTCGTCTTGACAAAAGAAGAAATGGCACTGGTAGAGGAGCGTTGCATGTCTATTCGCTATTCAATCAATGAGACAGGCTGCAAAGGAGGCGTGATAAAAATATGCATGTTTTACAAAATACACACGCTAGGCTCGAGGTATATAAACTTTAACGTCTAAAAAAGTTTAACGACGTTCAAACCAATGATTTTATTCATATATATGTGTATAACCATAGCTCCTGAATTAAAGTAAAAATAGGTAGCTGAACACTAGCTAAGCACTTCACTTGTTTCATAGTGGGAAACGTAGCACACAAAAAAAATGTTTTGTGATAATTTTTACATTTTTAGTATTCGACGCTAAACATTTCGATATTTCTGCTCCGAGACACTCTGGATGTAAACAACGACGAACGATTTTTCATCTCAAAAATATACAACGAGCCGCAGCACACGAATTTGCGGAGGACGAGCCTGAAAGGTTGCTACA
Source organism: Hydractinia echinata (assembly GCA_030067915.1). Classification (NCBI taxonomy): domain Eukaryota; kingdom Metazoa; phylum Cnidaria; class Hydrozoa; order Anthoathecata; family Hydractiniidae; genus Hydractinia; species Hydractinia echinata. The sequence continues at coordinate 3,814,061 of JASGCC010000012.1, read as the reverse complement.
TGATATGAATATATCACTGGCGTTAATGGAGAGAGATCTCCCTATCGCCTTACAAAATGTTATGACACACATTCTTCGGCACATGGTTGAGGGTATTGCTAAATTCGGCCCTTTATACACGACATGGATGTTTCCGTTCGAAAGGATGAATTCTTGGTTCACACGACATGTCCTCAATCGCAATATCCAGAATCGACAAAAATGGAAACATACCAGGTACCTATAATTATACGTATTTTTGATTTTTGGAATCAGTTTTACTGGGTATGTAGGGTATATACGTTTTGTTGCTGGGTTATGTATTGCGTATTCTCAAAAAAATTTGGAAAAGAAGACGCCAATTTTGAAGATCTGGAAAAAGAGATTATTGACAGAGATGAATTGGTGGAACAAGAAATTGTCGAAAGCAAATCGCTTTTTAAGTTACCTGATATGCAAATGCAGGGTTTGATTCAGCATTACAATGAATCCATTCCCAATGTTGGTATCCGTTTGACTAGAGTACAGGTAAACACGTGTTTTACCAATATAACGTACGTGAGCAGTAGAAGCGGTGATAGTGTCCATCTTTGTATATTGCATCAAGGAGGAATGCTATGGAAAAATAATAAGTATATTTCAGCATACATACAATACGAAACACAACACATTTTTTGTCGTCAATATGTTGCCAAATTACACTGTTGACGTTGAAACATCCCTGCACAAAATTCGGATTCCATATAGATACCTCGAAAAACAAATTGTCATCCCGTCGGCTTATGTGAGCAAATCGTTGGTAACAGCATTTTAAAATAACCAACTATTGATGATGAAGTGACAAAACAGCTGGCTGTTGTGATATAGCTTGTCTAATGACGGCTGGATCATTAATACCCCAAATATTACCCAAAGGTTTTTTTTGGGAATCAAGCCATATTTTGTAATTCTAGCGATCTTACTATGTTATTGTTTTTGCATGTTCACTATCTTAGTCATTCTTAAAAAAGAGAGATGGGGACGAAGTTGAATGTTGAGTTTTGAATATAAAATTTTTATCAAGTTGATATTTTTGCTAGAAAAAAATCTGTTCTTTAAATTGTTTTTTTTTTGTTATTCTATTCGATTATACTACTATTATTTTTTGTTTCACTTACATGTAATAAGTAAAGAACACGAGTACAAAAAATAGAACGTTGAAATTCGATTTTCGAATATGCAATTTTTTCCTTTGTTGCCGCTAAAATAAATCGTTGTTGTTGGTAAGCGTCATAGTTGAGGCTGGTTTACATTACTTTATATTCCTGACGTCATGAATTCAAATTTTTACGAAATGAACAACAGCAACAATAACAGCTTTGACACTTATCACAACAATACGTTGCAGCGAACGTTTATGCCGCCGACGTATGAATTCTTGCACAATTTTTCTTTGCATCATTCAACATCATGTGGATTTGACAACCCACCTGCACATAAAGTTACAGTTGAATGTCAAACATTGTCAACCAAGAAACCGCCCCCTAGAAAGGTAGACTTGAAACCCAGCGGCAGCAACCCAGAAAACCATTACATATCGTCTCGAATTTAAACAAGAAATTCACTTCACCACCCAGTCAACTTTTATGCTTCGAAATCTGCCACAGTTCATTATTTGGAAGGAGTTATCAATCGTCTCGAGATTGCAACTGAAGACCCATCCTAACCAATGAAGAATACACACTCTTCAGTCACCAAAAACTAAAAGCCTTCACCATCTATGGTCTTTCCCACAGTCACAAGTCTTTCCCAGTGTCAACCAGTCTTTCCTGGCAGTCAACTAAATCTGTTGAAGAAACAGGAAAAGAGAATAGGAGTAACTACATCGCAATGCAGATAAAATTTGTCTTTTAGACGGAAAGTTTAATGCAAAAGAGGGGGTTTCTCTCCAAAGAATAAGAAACTGGAAACAGAAAAGCTTTCTGACCACAACAGAACGTGAGTGAAACTTTACATAACCCAAAAATCGTCCATAACAGACAATACACTCTGAAGAAGAAAATGATTTCTGATTCTACAGAAAACCATGAAGTTAAAAAATTAGTTGGTATGGTAAAATCGGAGTCAATGGTGAAAACATTAACATTTGGTGATGACTGTTATCCAACACTAAATGTTTTGCCGCATATGCTTACAGATTTAAAAAGATGTTGTGTAGATGGTGATGGAATTTTCACTGTCGACACCATATTTCAATTGGCTGATAACCTTTGGCTTACGGATTCAACAAATCAAATTTATCATTATTAGATAACAATGGTAAGCATCCGGAGTTTCCAGGTCCTTCCTGGTGGAATTTTAGAAAGAATTGTGAGACTTATAGGCGATTCATGGGAGAATTGATCCTTATTGCACCCGAGTTACGTCATATAAAGAAGGTTGGCCATGACTTGGACCTAGCAATTAGTGGTGGTATCGATGATGTTCTATGGTTGTTAAAATGGACCTATAATCGACTTCGGTTAGCAGATGCTATTGATGCTGATGACTTGCGTATAACACTGGTGTCATTAAAAGATGTGTGGGATGACTTAGCAACAGGATTTCACACATGGTTTCTCAATAATAGATTTGATACATTTAATCAGTGTTTAGTAATGTCATCCAGGGAAGAAAAGCGCATTGGTGGTAGAAACTACTCGAATGGTTTGGAGTTAGACTGCAAAAAAAAGCTCAAAGACAACAATGTTGCTAAGGAAATTACTGCTGTCACTGCAACCTTGGAGAAGTGGGTAAAAGAGAATTTCACGGATGAGGTTGGTCGTGCCATCTATGGACAAGGCTAGTATCGCCTTGCTCCTGGTTATCAGCATTTCTTGGTTGATACCGCCCAGTTTTTGCGTTGGTACAAAGATCGTAAAACCCAGCACATTGCAGAATTTTTGAAATTTATCCCAGCCAGTTATTCATGGTATTCAAAGCCAACCAATGCAGGAAAGAAAGCAAAACCTGGAGAGAAAAGGCGTGTAAGGCAGGAATCACCCGAATTCTTTAATGACCGTATGTCCAGCAAACAAAGAGTAGTTACCCCTTTAAAGGTGACAAAGAAGTCAGACAACTCCTGGACGGTCAGAACACCAGAGCCAGCAGACACCAGTGCAGATATATTTAACCCTGAACGTAAGCAGGCCAATGTGTTTCTTTTGGTCCATAAGGGAGATAAAGCTGGTTTTCCAACAACTGTTAAAATATGCCAAGAGTGTAAGCAATCTTTTACACAGCCGTACTTAGTTGCCGTAAAAACTACTGCTCCCAGATGCTCAAGGTTAAAGACGAAAAGTGGTCAGCAATGTGTATCTCCATTACTTGACTGATTGTTTGAAGGGTTTTCAGCAAGGATTCACTTTTTCGAGTATTAAAATCCCGAAAGCAACCCAGAAGTTATTGCAGAGAATAAAAGAAAAGGGCTGTATTGCAGAATAACTTTTTAATTTATATGTTTTCACTTTTATTAGTGTTTTATATTTTTTATATTTTTATACTTTTATATATTTTGCTCCTAACAAAAAGGTACGGACTCTTTATTTATGTGCAACACATAATTTTTGTGTTTTATTTGCTGACATCTTTCATTCATATTTTATTCTAGAATTAGTTACGCTTTAAAGGATTCTCTTAGAAAAAATACATTGACCATTAAACAGGACGCGAAAAACAGTGGTATAGCACAAAACACTAATAAAAAAACATAAGACAACAAACAAAACAATTAGGCAATTCAAACTGAATTAATAGGCACACGTAAAATAAATAACTTATTCAGACGAAACTATCCTTAAACGGATAAATCTTAGAATAATTCCTAACGGAACAGATGTAAAGCAGGCAACGATCTGTGCGCCAGGACTTGTGAACCTGGCTGTAGCTTTACACGTGTTAAGGGCGCCCAACACTCAGCCTTACACAGATCATTGCTGCGGTGGGTCAACCTAAGGACAGTGCCAGCCTGTCATGACTGGGGTGATGTGCGTGGGCGTCAAACCACGAAGACAAGATAAGAAGAGAATAGGAGTAACTACATCGAAATGCAGATAAAACTAGTCTTTTAAGACGGAAAGTTTAATGAAAAAAAAGGAGGTTTCTCTCCAAAGAATAAGAAGCCACTGGAGAACTTCTGCATTCTCCCCTTTACAGGGATAACCGGAAAGCTAATGGATTTCGACTGTACTGAAACAAACACCTATGAATGTGGAAACATGAGGATTGGTGAAATTCACTCATGCTTGGGATCTGGTGCGGGCCCTTGAGTAAGCATCCCCTGCCTCCTGCAAGACACCAGCCACATTCATTGACACCGTCCGCCAAAACCACTAACTTTTGTTAAACTTTGGAAAAAGAAAAGTCGACAGCTGCAAATCGTATCGTTGTTGCTTTTACCTACTGACACAGAGCCCAGGGCTAAGAGAGGTAGACTTGGAACCCAGCCCTTAGAGAGGTTGTGACAAAGAATAAAAAGCAGCAAACCTGGAAACAGAAAAGCTTTCTGACCTTAGACATGAACACTGGAGAAATCGTATCGTAATGCTTGGGCTAACCAAGAAACCGCCCCTTAGAAAGGTAGACTTGGAACCCAGCGGCGGCAACCCAGAAAACCATTACATATCGTCTCGAGCTTAAACAAGTAATTCACTTCACCACCCAGTCAACTTTTCTGCTTCGAAATCCGCCACACTCCATTCTTTGGAAGGAGTTATCAATCGTCTCGAGATTGCAACTGAAGACCCATCCTAACCAATGAAGAACACACACTCTTCAGTCACCAAAACCGAGAAGCCTTCACGATCTATGGTCTTTCCCACCGTCAGTGGTCTTTCCCACAGTCACTAGTCTTTCCCAGTGTCAACCAGTCTTTCCTGGCAGTCAACCGGATCTGTGTAAGAAACAGGAAAAGAGAATAGGAGTAACTACATCGAAATGCAGATAAAACTAGTCTTTTAAGACGGAAAGTTTAATGAAAAAAAAGGAGGTTTCTCTCCAAAGAATAAGAAGCCACTGGAGAACTTCTGCATTCTCCCCTTTACAGGGATAACCGGAAAGCTAATGGATTTCGACTGTATCGAACCCCCTTGCAAAGCTTCTAAAATTTCTCAGGGCAGCAGATCGTCAATCCTGAAGGCAGAAGGAAAAGGGATCAAACTCTGCCTTTCTACTGGACTGGGGTAACAAGTGGGACCGTCAAACCCAAAGACAAGACAAAAAGTTTAGCCCCCTTGCTATACTTCTTACAGGATCTCAAGAGAGAGAAGGGAGTCAGCAAACTCCTATATCACGGTAAACTAACCGGCCAAGGATCAGCTGGGGTAAATTAGCCCCCAATTTGTTTTTGTGGCATGGAAAAAAAGTTAAGTTCTGGTAAAAAATAGTATGTTACAGGATGAATTGTTCAAGTGAGATGAATTGACTTCTGAAACGCAGCGGTCGTTGCACTTAAGCCAAGTGTATCGTTGATCTTTAATAAACGCCCAGTAATGTCCTGCTTTCAAGGTACCTAAATGGTTAATGGTGGTGACTAATCTGTACTTGTTGCTAAAAGAAATTTCATCAGTAGGGTGAGAAAGCAATTTAGCTCGTAGGCAGACAGTTCACCGATCTTGTATCTTTGAAAGAGGAACCATTAACTGAGGCATACCTAAGTAACTGAACAACGAGGATATCGCCAAAGTAACTGAACAACGAGGATATCGCCACAACTGGAAATTTGTGTTTCAGTTGTGCTCTCCTGGTGTGATGAACACTGGGGGCAAAACCACCTGTCGTCGCCTACAAGCTGTTGCGACTGCGAAATTGCCTTATGATCGACGTTGCTTATTAAGTTTGGCTTATACAAAAAAGTGTCTACCCAAGATATTTATTTTATTTATTTTGAGACTACGGTTTTTATTTTTATATTTTATTGACAAAGAAAGAAAGTTGTTTCTCTTAACATAATTGCTGTTGCCTTTTATTCAATCCAGTCCGAAGTCCAAGTTTATTCAACAGTAAAAATTATTACAAAAGTAGTTGTCAGTACCGTGGAAGAATCCAGTTACCAAAATCTCCAGCTATTAAAATTTCTTTTTTTTCGTCACACGATTAGTTCTCTTTTATCAAACAGACACAATGAAAACGTCATATTGGTTAGGGTAATGTCTAGATTTAGGAATGATGCTTTGACACCACCATGCTCCTTTTTTAACTCAAGTTTAGGAGGATAGATCTCGTGAAAATGCCTCTCAAACAAACCATCATCGTTTATAGCAATCAGATCATCAATAAATCTAAAGGTGTTGCAAAACTTTCTTGCTGCATTCAGATTCTTTTTCTTCAGGTCCTTTATCCACTGGCTTTCATAATAAAATAAAAACAGGTTTGCCATGAATGGGGCAGGATCAGATCCAATAGGAATACCTATTACTTGCTGGAATGTAGTATTTCCACATGTAAAAAGGCAATTATCCATAAGATATTGTAGACCTGTTTTAATTTTAGCTTTGTCAAAGGTAATGTCATGTTTAGAAGGATTTGAGACCCACTTAGCACCATACTTAGTTACCACAACATGTTTGCTTATCCCACCTTGAAAACAAAAAGTCAATCAACTCAATTAAAACGTAAATTAATTTGTGATGTGGAATTTTCGTATAAAGTGTCGAAAAGTCAAAGGTTGACAGACCTTTTCCTCAAGACCTACAATTTAATTTCTGAATATTTTTGATAACCCGTTCATTATTTTGCAAGACCCGGTAAGATTTAACACCAGAATAAAAATGAGACTTTTCATGGTAAGTCTGAATCTGAGTACTGAATAGCTTTAAAATGGAAGAAATGGATTTTGATAATGGCTTAATGGCGCATTTAGGTACCCCGATGATGAACAATTTAGTTGGCGTTTTGTGCATTTTAGGGATCCAATAAATTTGGACATTCATTTTCACTTGTGACATTCAAGTTATATTTATTTTTAGGGTACTTTTCTGTTTTGTAATGATGTCTGTTGGTGATGAATAAATTTGATTGTATGTTTCCTTTTTCCATTTTGACACAATCCGAGCTCCCTTAACAAAACCTCTGCATAAAACCGTTTACAAATCACAGCAATATTACCTGTTGCTTTGTCAATAGGTGTAACAACAAAGTTATTATGCAGGTCTTTAAGTGCTTTGACAGAGCCGGCGTCCTTCAGAACTTGTGAAACATTCTTACCAGTATCGCTATTCTTAAAAATATTAATCCTTTCATCTACCAAACTCATTACACTGTTTACCCAATCCTTAAGCAGAACATCATTTTTTCCGTTTTTTGTGCACCAAGTAGATGTACAAGATTTCACGCCATCAAGGATGCATTTCCGAGCTGCTTGCCAATCAACTGCTTTAGGTTCTCTGTATTTTGGACCCTTTTCAAATAACTCTCGTAAATTGGTGTTGATTGATCTCCTGTCATTATATGACCATGGTGTTTGTCAATAAAGGGGTATCCTTTACAACTACATGGCAAAACAGATGGGGCATGTTTAAAAGTGTTGATGTCCAAATTGCAAACAAATTTATTAAAATTAAAGATTTTTGAACCTGTGGTATGTGTCAGGTTGTAAACCACTGTTGGCGTTTCAAAGGTGCGTGCCTGAGACGGAACACAGCTTGCAATAGTTGCATCGTGAAAAATTCTAGGAAGGTTAATTCTTTCAATAGCCTTGCTATCAAAGAATACATGACATAAATTTGATTGTGGGCTTCTTTTAGGTTTGGAAGCTGTTGGTTTGTATACTTTAAAGTCAATGAGATCGAGTATGGCATAATACCGATGACTAAACTTGAATTCAAAAGGATGCTCAACTAATTCATCATTTACCAGATTACCTAATTGTTTTAACATACCCTTATTCATTGATGAAACAGATATCCGAATGTAATTAATTGCATCATGTAAGTTGTTATCCAGAATACTTTTTAGATGACGTAAAAAATCTTCACAGCTTAATGGATTGTAACCCTTGCGGTTTTCACGTCGAGAATTGCGAGGTTGTGATCTTGGAAGTGCTGGAAACCTAGATGCTATAGCATATTTTGCTTTTTCTGTACTAAGCTTATCGCCAATCATATCATTTAACCCATATGGAAACACTGTCCTAAATTTAAGCATCTAATGCAACTCCCGATGTTTTCTTTGTGCTTTGGTTGTTGGGTCAATCGTCCCACGCTCTGTTCTCCCACTACAATCAATTTTCTCCAGAATTTGGACAGAGTAGTCACTTCCTTTGCATGATCCCTTATTAAAATGATTAGATAATATCCGGCAAGTTCCATGGTTTTCAGGTTGTTTAATTCCCTGGCGATGCATGGTGAAGCGTTCATTTAATCTCTGAACAGTTTCCCCTACATATTGAAGGCCACAATTTTTGCATGTGATTAGATAAATAACATTAGAAGTTTTAAAAATATTACCACTTATCTGTTCAGTCATTGTCATGAACAAGCGAGTTTATTCTAGGCTACGTTTCGACAGCTGGGACAATAAAAAGATCATAGACCGAGAGTCTGGTTGGACAGCAAGAAAAGTAAAAGAAACCATAAATAGTATAGACAGAAATACTCATATCAATAGTATTTCCTATCAACTTCCAGAGATATGGTTACCCGCACTTCGGAAAGCGAACATTTAGGAAAAAGTGCCAAAAAATGGTTAGGGACAAACGTAACAAAAAGCGAACTTTTAGAAAAAGAAACGTAACATAAAACGAACTTTTAGAAAAAGGAAAGATTTTAATCAATCTATTGCTTCCATCTGGGTCCATGTAAAAGTTAATTAGTTTAATTGCTGTGATCTCATTGGTTAATTTCGATCCTCTAATTATCTCTTCAAATAATAAATAGCCAAAGATGATTACAATCATTGCCCGTCGATGACAGCTGTAGCTGTCGAAACGTAGCCTAGAATAAACTCGCTTGTTCATGACATGATAATATTTATATTATTCAATAACATTAGAAGTGTTACAATCGACATAAACTGATCCAAGAGGTACCACACAATCATATACTCGTTTCGTACATGAACTCACAACTCTGTCTCGTGCAATAAATTGTTCGCGCAACTTACATCTTGCATATTTACAGACGTAGATCCTTTTTTCAGAACCGTCACCACATGCCCTATTTAAATCCTGTAATGTATTGCTAGGATTTTTAATAATATCCGTCAGAACAACTTTACATTTGGAAATGTTATTGTTTCTCAAATTTTTATTATTTAAATTATATACTACTTTATTTTTGCTACCACTAGAGTGAGATACCCACCAGCCGTGGCTACTAGTCGGGTTATTTGAAGATGAACAAGTTTTAGGGCACCTTTTCTAGACCCTTCCCAAGTACATGGGTGAGCAGTGTATTCCTAAATAGGGTTGTCACACCCAAAGACAAGACTTGTAGAAACCTGTAAAAATGGAACTAGGCAAGACAAACTCCCTTGCTAGGCGACGTTTTAATATATATATTTTTTTCATATTTTTTTCTTCAAATTTTTCTATTTTTATTTTATTTCCTCATTGATTAGCCAAATATAAGGGAAAAGAAACGACGGTGCCAGAGATATGGTTACCCGCACTTCGGAAAGCGAACATTTAGGAAAAAGTGCCAAAAAATGGTTAGGGACAAACGTAACAAAAAGCGAACTTTTAGAAAAAGAAACGTAACATAAAGCGAACTTTTAGAAAAAGGAAAGATTTTAATCAATCTATTGCTTCCATCTGGGTCCATGTAAAAGTTAATTAGTTTAATTGCTGTGATCTCATTGGTTAATTTCGATCCTCTAATTATCTCTTCAAATAATAAATAGCCAAAGATGATTACAATCATTGCCCGTCGATGACAGCTGTAGCTGTCGAAACGTAGCCTAGAATAAACTCGCTTGTTCATGACATGATAATATTTATATTATTCAATAACATTAGAAGTGTTACAATCGACATAAACTGATCCAAGAGGTACCACACAATCATATACTCGTTTCGTACATGAACTCACAACTCTGTCTCGTGCAATAAATTGTTCGCGCAACTTACATCTTGCATATTTACAGACGTAGATCCTTTTTTCAGAACCGTCACCACATGCCCTATTTAAATCCTGTAATGTATTGCTAGGATTTTTAATAATATCCGTCAGAACAACTTTACATTTGGAAATGTTATTGTTTCTCAAATTTTTATTATTTAAATTATATACTACTTTATTTTTGCTACCACTAGAGTGAGATACCCACCAGCCGTGGCTACTAGTCGGGTTATTTGAAGATGAACAAGTTTTAGGGCACCTTTTCTAGACCCTTCCCAAGTACATGGGTGAGCAGTGTATTCCTAAATAGGGTTGTCACACCCAAAGACAAGACTTGTAGAAACCTGTAAAAATGGAACTAGGCAAGACAAACTCCCTTGCTAGGCGACGTTTTAATATATATATTTTTTTCATATTTTTTTCTTCAAATTTTTCTATTTTTATTTTATTTCCTCATTGATTAGCCAAATATAAGGGAAAAGAAACGACGGTGGAGAGTATATAGGATTTTCGCGCGCCCCCCCCCCCCCCCTATACATCAAATATATGAAAAATTCTGCCGTTTTGGGTCAGTTTCCCAGCGATGTGATATGGTGACTCTTTGGTACATTTGTTAGTGAGCGAGACAACATGATTTTAGCATGGTGATGGAGTTTTTGCTGTTTTTTAATGATGGTACCAAGCGTATATGGTGCTGTTTCCAGTTGAGACTAAATCTGCCTACTCTTTTTAGATACATGATACATAAATGACTTTTACTAATATCACATGATCTTTTCTCGGACACATAGCGCCTCAAACTCAAACTTTCGGTAATCTAAGCCATATCGCAACTGACGGAAGGGCTTATTCAAGAAAACGAAGAAAGGGTATATTTGGCTAGGTAGCATAAAACTCACACCTAGGGCTAGGTAGCATAAAACTACTGACTGAGCTGGAAAAATAATAGAACTTAAATAGCTAGCTAGTTTTTTTTAAGACTTTTAGCTAGATGGCATAAAATAGAGCAAACATATAGCTACAGCTAGCATAAAACTGGCTACAAAGCTAGCATAAATTAACTACTTAGCTGGGATTAAACTACCAATTCAGTTCGCATAAAATCTGCTACATAGCTAGCATAGAATAATTCTTTTGGACAGATTTTCTACTAACTATAGCTAGGTAGCTAGCTATACATATACTACACAGTGAGTGAGATAATTCTATTCTGTAGGAATGTCCCATCACATAGCGCGCGTCCCAGCTACAATCGTCCACAAAATTAGTTGTCTCTGGCAATTTTATACCAAAAACCAAGAACCAAAAAGTTTAGCAAAGGTAGCAAAAGAACAAAGCTAGCTACATATTTTTCAGATAATACGTTCCGTCCTCACTCATGATCAATAGGAACATTTTGAACATTGCAGCAAGGCACAATGAAATACTCAACCTGTTAAGTTTTAGGGTTAAATCATAGAGGTTTTGTTCCTCCAAAGTTACTGCCAAAAAGACAGTTAAACTTCATTTTCGCAGGAAAAAAAACACACAAAAAAACACACACACACAACAAAGATTGCACAATACCAACCTTGACACAAAACGGTTTCGACCCAAAGCTTCAACCAAGGGGTGTCAGGATTCCAGGCGGGGCACCCCGAGGTCCATTAAGTGGTCATCAGGAGGCCCTGGAATCCTCTTCTGTCATCAAATGTTCTTTAATCCGTGCAATCTATTGGCATATAAAACAAGGGTTGACTGGGGTAATAATCAAGACAGTTACAGTCATCTGTTAAAATTGTTGTTAATATAACTATCAAAATTATGGAATATGTGAACAAGAGATAAATAACTTATCCTAAGATTACTAAAATGAGCATTGTATCATAAACCACATAGCATATCAGACCTTAACATTACACAAACCCTACCCTAAGTGGGGTCGTTTATGTAAAGGTATGTCACGTGTAATTGCTTACGTTGCTCAGGCACAAAGGGCAGTTTTTAACATTGAGGGGGAATGGAGAGCCATACTTTTGTGAACGCTTGTAGATATATTGTAGGCACGTCAGGAAATCAACTTTTTTAACCCTGCGGCTGAGCATACACCACTATTCCCCAAATATATACAAATAATGTCCCAATAACTTCTGTTTCTGTTACTTGACCTGATCTTTACACCAATTCAATTCAAAAGTCCAGCTTTAACTAGGTACCAAGCCAGCCTAATTAATTGCTATTTTTTTGCAATTTTTGTTTATAGTTTGGAAATAACTTTTTATCCTACTGTCATGAAAACTTGTTGTACAAAATAAACATATACTGCTGTTTGATTTTTAGCATGGTAACAACGGGCTGTTTCCACTGTTTTTATTTAAACCGAAGCTGCAAAAAGTTTTTTTGTTGCATACATTCATCACTTTCATTTATAGAGCCCAAAAATGCTTTTTTTTGTAATACATCTATCACTTTATGGTAAAAAGTTTTGTGTTGATAAACCTGGTAGGCACAAGAAACCAAAAAAGGCGTGTTTACTAACAAATTTTGCCTTTCTCGTGGACTTCTGATTATTTCTATATCTTGACTTTTTAATGTTGTTGTCATTGGAGCCAAGTTAATCTCAGATTTATCAAAAAATGATAGCTTTTTTGGCGTTATGACTAGAGATATATTAATCTAAATGTACCATTTCTTTCTAGTCAAACATTCTTAAAGATAATAATAGAAAATCTACATGGTTATGTTTATGTTTGACTTATAATCAACTGACTTGGTGATTATCTGCAACATCACAGTCAACCACTGGTAAGCCCATCAAAACATTGGTTTCTTACAACTTGAACCTGTGATCTCAACTGGCACCTCTGCTATCCACTTGCAACTCTGCTATCCACTTGCAACTCTGCTATCCACTTGCAACTCTGCTATCCACTTGCAACTCTGCTATCCACTGGCAACTCTGCTATCCACTGGCACCTCTGCTGTCTTGAGTTTACTCTCACTGTTGGTCCAGCAACTGGCAACTTATTGCCACCCCAAGCTTTCATCAGATCGGGTTAGTCCCGAACCATACAGGTATACAGTTTTTACCTTATTCTTTACTCGTAATCAAGACTCGTTTACGCACCCTGGATCAACAACTACAACGTTATCAAGACAAAAATTTGACACATTGGGTTAGACCCGAATCCTACAGGTCAGAGAGTTTCTATTTCCTTCAATTTGGCACGTTGCCACCATGGTTGTGGTAGCATGTCCCTACCCACAATGCGATTTTTCAACAGCAGATACTGAAGCGGTACTCGCATCCACACTCCTGCAAATTCATGCCTCTGGTGCTCACACTCAACAAACTCTTGGTACACGAGAGACCGCTCGTGTAGAGAAAGTAAAGCAACCAACAATTACAACTGGTGATTCGAGTGAAGACTGGTCGTATTTCACTGTTCGCTGGCAAGACTACGTCACAGCCACAAAAATCAATGGTCATGAACTTGTAATACAGCTCCTTGAGTGTTGCGAGGAGGAGCTACGAAAAGACTTAACTCGTCTGTCAGGCGGGTCACTTACTGGAAAGTCACAAGAAGAAGTCCTGGCTGCTATTAAAACCTTAGCAGTCAGGGAAGAAAATGCGATGGTGGCCAGAGTCACCCTGAACGAAATGTGACAGGATCGGGATGAGCCAATCCGATCCTTTGCCGCCCGCATCAAGGGGCAGGCAAACGTATGCAAATACATGCTGAATTGTCAATGTGGCAGAGAGATCAACTACAGCAATGAAATCCTTCGTGACGTTGTGGTCCAGGGACTTTCTGATCACGACATTCAACTTGACCTTCTCAGTGACGCAAACCAAAATATGTCTTTTGAAGAAGTCCTTCAATTTGTGGAGAAGGAGGCAGGGAGACGTGCCGCAAACCGTCTCCACGACTCTCAAACAGCCGGTCTCAGTCAATACAGAAGAAATCAACGGGAGCAACTAAAGGATGGATCTGGACCATGCAACTACTGTGGCAAGAAAGGACACGGCAAGAACTCACCCATGGGAGTGAGAAAGATCAAATGCCCAGCCACAAAGTCTGTGACTTCTGTCAAAAGAAACACCATCTGGCTACTGTCTGTAGACAAAAAGAAAAACCAACAGTTGAAGCATCAGCATTAGAGTCATGTTCACTCTTGTGCGCATCATCCTCCGTCTACAGCGCTGCGTTTTCCTCATCAACTGCTCTCGAACACCACCTGTACACCAATACTGGATGGGTCAAGAGACACTCTGAGCCACAACCTTACATCAGGCTCAGAGTTTCCATTGCGTTAGAAGATTACAAAAGACTGGGCTACGAACTCAATGTAAGCCCAAAGAAAGACTCACCATGTGATGCGATGGCGGACACAGGAAGCCAGAATTGTGTCATCGGCATCAGACAGCTGAGGAGATTGGGATTAGGAAGAGAAGATCTGATACCAGCCACGATGAGAATTAAAGCAGCCAACGAAACCAAAGTCCCAGTCATTGGAGCATCCATCCTCATCATCAAAGGCGATTTAGCAAACGTTGACACAAAAGAAACAAGACAAATCGTTTATGCAACTGAAGTAACTGACCGGTTTTACCTCAGCAAACAAGCATGCAAAGAGCTTGGTATAATCCCAGACACCTTTTCCAGAATTGGTGAAGTTGGTGCAATTCAAGAAGAAGAAGAAGAATCCCATGAGCCATCACCTGACTCCATTTCGGAAATATCACCTACAACATATCAACCTCCAAATTGCGCCTTGACATCCAATTGTGAGTGTCTCACAAGGGAGATGCCACCTTCAAAGCCGACAAAGCTACCCTTCCCAGGGACAGAAGAAAACAGAGCAAAAATTCAAGACTGGCTTGTGGACCATTACAGCTCCAGCACGTTCAACACTTGCAGTCATCATCCCTTGCCTATGGTGGACACAAAACCACTTCACTTAATGATTGACCCTTCAGCATCACCAACAACCGATCACACTCCTGTACCTGTCCCCGTTCATTGGCAGGAAGACGTCAAGGCTGGACTAGACCAAGACATCAGACTGGGAGTGATTGAACCAGTCCCGATAGGGGAACCAGTAACTTGGTGTCACAGAATGGTAATATGTGCAAAGAAAGATTGCACCCCTCGACGAACAGTTGACTTTCAGGCACTCAATGCTAACGCAATTAGGAAAACCCATCACACAAAGTCACCATTTCATCAAGCCTGCTCCGTCCCAGCTGGACAAAAGAAGACGGTTTTCGACTGCTGGAACGGCTACCACAGCATCCCACTTGACCCCAAGGATCGACACCTGACCACCTTCATTACCCCTTGGGGAAGGTACAGATACAAGGTAGCTCCACAAGGCTACATCGCTTCCGGAGATGGATACACAAGAAGATTAGACGAGATTGTCTCAGGGGTCCCCAATCTGACGAAATGTATTGATGACTCCTTATTGTGGGAGACCAGCATTGAGGCCAGCTTCCATCAAGCTGTCAACTATTTGGATCTCTGTGGAAAGCATGGGATCACTCTCAACCCAGGAAAATTTCAGTTCGCACAAGATTGTGTTACGTTTGCCGGCTTTGAGATAACGCTGGACAGTGTCAAACCATGTCGAAGATTCTTTGAGGCAATCGAAGACTTCCCGACGCCACGCAATATCCACGACATCAGATCTTGGTTTGGCCTGATCAATCAAGTATCTTATGCATTTCCCTCTGCAGAAGTACTCCAATCGTTCAGATATCTACTACGCCCAAACACACCGTTTATCTGGACCAAGCAACTCGACGAGAAGTTCAAACTATCCAAGACCATCATCATTAGCCAAATAGAAGAAGGTATTACCATTTTTGACAAGAACAAACCAACATGCTTAGCCACCGACTGGTCAAAGAAAGGCGTTGGATACTGGCTTCTACAGAAACAATGTCAGTGCGACAGCTCGAAACCCTCATGCTGCCGTGATGGATGGAGAATCGCACTAACTGGGAGTAGATTTACAAGCAAATCAGAAGCAAACTACTATCCAATTGTTGGAGAGGCATTGGCAGTCGTCGACGCACTGGAGAAGACGAGGTATTTCACCCTTGGGTGCTCAGACCTGATTGTGAACACTGACCATAAACCACTCCTCAAGATCTTTGGTGACAGGTCACTGAATGACATACCTAATTCTCGCCTTAGAGACCTCAAGGAAAAGACACTGCAATTCAGGTTCAAGATAACGCACATCCCGGGTCTGAAGAATATCATCCCAAACGCATTTTCAAGGTACCCTGTTGGCAATGCACCTGGCGACGTTGAAGAAGAAGAACCTGATGAAATCATGTCGATTAGCTCCCAGCTCCAAGCAGTAACATGGGATATGGTGAAAGTTGCCACACAAAGCAGTATCTCCATGATTCACCTCATCAAGGCATTGGAAGACGGCTTCCCCAACAAAAGAGAGTACTTGCCACAGGACATCCAACAATACTTTCAGTACAAAGACGACCTCCATTATGTTGATGGAGTCATAATGTATAATGATCGTATCGTAATCCCACCTTCGCTGAGAGATCAAATTTTGGACTCGCTACATTCTGCACATCAAGGCACTGGCATGATGCTTTCCCGTGCCAAATCTACAATCTTCTGGCCAGGCATCAGCAAGTCAATTCATCATCAACGAGACAATTGCAACGCCTGCCACAGGAATGTCCCATCTCAACTCCAACACCGGAATACCTGTTCCAGCTCCTTTGTGCTGATTTCTTCCAGTACGCAGGTTCCCATTATTTGGTAGCAGTGGACAAATATTCGAACTGGCCGATCATCAAACGTGCTCGGGAGGGATCAAAAGGTCTGATAGACTGTCTACGTCGACAATTTTCCACCTACGGAATTCCTGACGAGCTATCATCTGATGAGGGACCCGAATTTACATCAAGTACCACCACGGCTTTCCTAAAGAACTGGGGAGTCAATCAACGTTTGTCTTCAGTAGCCTTCCCACATTCCAATTGCAGAGCAGAAATCGGTGTCAAGACGACAAAAAGGCTCATCTCAGAAAACACTGGACCCAACGGCAATTTGGACACAGACAAGCTGCAGAGAGCCATCCCACAATATCATAATTGCCCAGATCCAACAACCGGACTGTCACCCGCAATGTGCGTATTTGGGAGGCCAGTCCGAGACTTCATTCCAATTCAACCTGGTCGGTACCAACCGCATCCCACATGGGTTGACACGTTAAACAAACGCAAAGAAGCTCTCTGCAATCGACATATGCGCGCAGCAGAACGTTGGACGGAGCACATGAGACGGTTGCCGCAGCTTCAAGTTGGCGACCATGTAAGAGTCCAAAACCAAGTTGGACCCAATCCGTTGAAATGGGATAAGACAGGCAAGATTGTTGAAGTACATCAATTCGACCAATATGTTGTTCGTATGGATGGTTCTGGTCGTCCCACAATGCGGAATCGGAAATTCCTAAGAAAATTCATCCCTGCTGTGCAGAAAGAAGGACGTGGACATCCCATCCAAGACTTCCGTTATGTCAAACCCCCACCCTCGAAGATCACCGCACCAGTCATCACGATGTCCCAGACGCAACCTACATTAACGGACGAGCAACAACCTACACATGACGTTCCACCTTCGAATCCTGACACGTCCAGTGACTCAAGCATGCCAGCCCAACCGAGCACGTCAGCTCCGTCCCAAAAGTTGCCCCTTGCCCTCCGACGGTTGTTAGATCATAATAGGAAAGGACTGACAGAATGATCTAGCCAACCTTGACGACATGTTATTGTACCAGATCATAACAGAAAGGACTGATAGATGATCTGGCTTATTTTATTTTGTTATGGACAGTTTGAACTTAGGGGGGAGATAGAGATATATTAATCTAAATGTACCATTTCTTTCTAGTCAAACATTCTTAAAGATAATAATAGGAAAACTACATGGTTATGTTTAATGACCGATTGTTTAAATACTTGTATTGGCACATAATTCTGCTAACATGATTCATGAAATGAAAAAGGTTTACAATACAGCAAGCTGCACTGAAGTATATTGTCTACGGGGACGGTGGATGTCAAAACTGGAATTAGGCTCCCAGAAGAAGGTGCTGAATACACTTTCTTGCTTCTTACAAGCATGAGTACTGTCCAACTTGGACCTAAAACTATTCTTTAAGAAAATCGTAAAGAGAAAAAACAATCCTTCTATCACAAACAATACGACACAAGACAGAGCTAACAACATAAACGGACTGGTTACAGATCGAACACAAATAGAAAAAATTTATATGTCAAAAATATATTAATATAAAAAAGAATTAAATAAGACCCTCCTATGCGCCAGAACTTGTGACTCTGGCTGTAGCTTTCCACATGTGTTACAGGGCCCCAACACTCAGCCTTACACAGGAGGTTGTCACGACAGGACCAGCCTGTCGATATTTTGACTAAGGACAGCAGGGTTGTCAAGCCTGAAGACAAAGTTAGTAAACTTGGGCACCTTACTGAACTGGGGTAAAAAGTGGGGTCGTTACACCCAAAGACAAGCCTAAAGCAAACCCCCTTGCTAAGCTTCTTATAAGTTACCAGAGAAGAGTGAGCTGAACTCTTTACCCTCTGGGTATTAACGGTAAACTGGCTTGTATGAACCAGCTGGGGTAATAAAAAACCGCTCGGATTTACATTTTCCTCCCCCATGACCCTGGCAGTACAGGTTTAAATCAACAGCGAAGGTATTTAAAAAAAAATTAAAAAAAAATAGCAGCGGGTATAAAAGAAAACATATGTAGTGCTGTTGAGCGTCCTTGGATCAACTTTGCTTATTGCCTTATCATTGCAGAGGTACCAAGAGTTTGTGGTCCGATCTTTGATATGGGCCCAATAGTGGCCTGCATTCAATGTTCCAGAGTTATTTATCACAGCTACCAAAGCATCTCGGACACATCTTTGGGATAAAAGATGTGTCCGAGTCACTAGATATCGGGATATTGAGATAAGGATTAGAAGAGGAAAAACTTTCAACAAATTTATTGTCCTTAACCAGATGTTCTCCATCTCTTGCAAACCTTTTCAGGTGCAAGGTTAAAATTTCGCTATTTCTCGTAATCCTTGTTTCCCAGTGCTCTCTTGGTTCAGGGAACATTGTGGGCAAAACCATTTATTTTCATTCTCCAGATTTTCAGAATCTAAAAATATAGTAACTGACAATTGTACGCTGGAAGACGGTGACAGTGTTAGGATGTCCTGATTTTCAACAGTAACTGAAGAACAGAGACAGGTGTTACAGCTAACTGACACCGATACTTCTGTCGAGATGTTCTGGGACGCAATTACAGAGAACCCTTTCAATTCATCAAAGACAAGAAGTAACATCTCTGCTACATCTTGCTGAGAATTGTATTATAAAGTTGTATTTCCAGAATAGTGTATCTTACGTTCTAGGGCCTTGAGAAAGTTTGAAGGATCAACGGGGGTCAAAGAACAGTTTAACATGGTCATGTTAAGAGCAATCGCCCTCATAATTGGTGACAAACGGGATGACTCCGAAGCACTCTGGGACCATAGGGATGAAATAATACTTAGTGCTTGCAAAATAACATTGGCATAGCATGTATTGCCTTTGTTGACAAAACCTGCATTTATAAAATTTGTCTTTGTTTTGGCACTAGTTTTGTTATGGTTGATTTTTAGAGAGGCCGGAGTGCGTGGACCTGATAAACGACCCTTGGGCATTTCTTTTACTGAAGCTGGATTACTTTGACGAGATGCAACAGAGTTGGGTGGAGAAGTCTTCCTCGTTCCGGGTGCCTTAATTAAGGAGTCTTGAGACCAGTCTCTTGACTCCCGAGCAATCCATACACAGAAAGAAGCTGTCATACTGATTTTACCAAGGTTTTTTGCGGTGGAATATGCCATTTTGTTGGAAAAACCCAGCCTTCTCAGACACGACGTGGTTGTTCTCGCGCAATAACCTCTTGCCCCTACTTCTACAGCAAAGAAATCAACTTGCCAACCACTGGTGGTGTGCCAATAGTTTGTATTTTCTTCGCAAGGTCAAGTGAGTTCGATAATTATAACTCATTTAAGCTTATTTGAAAAGATAACTATATCAGGTCTTAGTTGTGACACAGCAATGTGGCCTGGAAAAACAAAGTTTGGACTAGTGTCGGCAACAACTATCCAATCGTTGGTGAGATGCAATATACCTGTAACCTTTGTCTTTGATTTGGGACTAACATAAGCACCTGCCTTAACATAAGTCGTAGAATTACATTTCCTAGAGATGGTAAGTGGAAGTGCTGACAATAATTGTTTTAAAGTGTCAACCAAGTGCACTAGCACCGAATCGTGCCTAAACGTATATCTTCCCTGAACTAGAGCTATTTTACATGCACCCAGAATGTGAGCAAAGGTGCAGATTTCTTTGTGGCACAAAAAACAAGATGATTCAGTAATTATTTTCCAACGTTTTAGATTATTCGGGGATGGTAAGACATCATATGTAGACTGGAGAAAGAAAGATAAAGTTTCAAATTTAACATAGTTCTCCCACCTAGTCCACTGGCCTTGGACTTGAAGCTGCAATACTCTGGAAAGGTAACTTTCTTCTTCAATTTCCTTTGATGTTTTGGAAACCAATTTCCTATATACCTGATATAAATTGGAAATATTTGCACCTCAATATTTTCTATACTCCTGGACTAATATGATACATATCTTAGACATATTGAGTATACGTAATCTTTGAGTTGTAGAGGGGAGATTTTCTATTAAGGTGCCTTTTTCAATATGGTAACCTAACTGCGCAGACGCGTCTCGTGGAGAAGTTTATTCTAAAGTTTATTTGCTATTACTATTGAAATTATATAAGTGATATACGCTAATTATGCCTGCTAAAAACACCCAACAACTTACAAACGAATAAAAAGAATTGAGAAGCTTGAAAATCAACTAAAGGCAAGAGAAGAAAAGGAAGATTTTCTTATCGGTGAAATTGGGAAACTTGAAGGTCAACTAGCAATCTCTAAAGTCTGTACAACAACTCTAGCTAGCAATTTGGAAAAGGTCCAGAGAGTTGCTAACTCAAATGCCCAATACTCAAGACGTTAAACAATTGAGATCCATGGAATCCCAATCTCAGTTGAAACTAAAAATATTGAAGAGACTGTAATAAATGTTGCTGAGCATGTGGGTGTAACAATAAACAAGGAAGACATTCATGCTGCACACAGAAAAAGAGGAAAACAATCCTCTGTAGTCATTGCAAAACTAAAATGCAGGAAAAAAGCCCACTACATCATACGTAACAGATCCCTACTGAAAACACTGGACTTGAGAAAAATTCATCCTGAAATGAAATCCTGTAAAATCTACGAATCCCTTTCACCCTACAATGCTCATCTACGGTACAAAATGAAAAACCTGTACGAGATTGATCAGATAAAAAAGTTTCTGGTACTTCAATGGCTCGTTGTACTATAAACAAACCGAAGACGAGAATGAAGAAAAGAATGTTGTTATTCACATTAATGATCTGTTGCACGCTTTTCCAGCTCATACTGATCTTCTACTGAAAGACAATTAGAAGGCGTAAAAGACTGTGATGATGCATAAGTATACATGTGTGTATATGTGTGTATATTATATGTATATATATATATGTGTGTGTATGTATGTGTGTATGTATATATTTATATATATACTATTTTCTTTTACGTAGCTACAGAGAAACTGTTTGACCATATTATTTTTAAGGTATGTGTGTGTGTGTTTTGTTTTCGAGTGCTTAGTAATATTTCAAAAGTATTCTACATATATCCTCCGCTTGACTCCATATTGGAATTTATATACCCCCACCCAACTTTTTAATTCAACAATTCTAGCCAACTCTTCACTGCAGTAAATATAATTACATTATACATCTGGTGATAGCATACCCCTCTCTCCCCTTGTTCATATCTTTTCTTTCTTTTAAGCTTCCCTTATACATACATATATAAGGTGAAAGTTTTTAATATATATTATGTCACCCTGCAGGAGTCATGGTCATAAAAAATCCCTGTAAAATCTGTCAAAAACCAGTGGCAAACAATCATAAAGCAGTAAATTGATAATTGTAATCAATGGGTTCATATAAAATGCAATTTTATCTCAAATTGTCATTATGAAAAACTAAAAAATAGTGACGAATCATGGCTGTGTAACAAACGCATTCCTAAATTTGTCCCAATCTCATCCCTAAATAATGAAAAACTCTTAAAAATTCTTAAAGCAATGAATAGTTTAACCGTGGAGGGAGATGTTAGTGCATTATCTTCCTGTGACTATGTTACTCCCAGCAACATTAACAATCTTAACCTGAGCAAATCCAACTAAAAAAGCCTACTCCAAAATTCAACATCAATAAACTGAACAAGGAAGCTATTGTCAGTGAAGCAATAAGCATTGACTGGAAAGTTACACTTGAACTAGACAATCAGAATGTTAATAAATCCATGCATCCGTTAATCCACCAACTGCAAGACCTCACATATAAACATGTCCCAGTAAACAAAAATTCTAAACCCCATTCCAAGGGCTTTAGTAGTAAAAATTGGATCCCACATCAGCAATATAAGTCCTATAGGAATTTAATTGTAACACTTTGCAAAAGAAGGAAGTCTTCATTTTACAAAAAATACTTTCAAGAAAACAAAGCGAACTTGAAAAAGGTATGGATGGGCATTAAATCTATCATCAATTGCAAAAGTAGCAAAACTGGAATCCCTAGTACTATGCACATCAACAATAAAGACACCAAAGACAGTACTGTTATCTCCAATGCCTTCAATACCTATTTTTGAAACATTGCTGAGAAAACAAAAGCCAAAATACCAAACACAAGGAAACATTTTCGTGATTATCTTACCAATCCTTATTTATCATTCTATCTTTCTTTCTCCCACTAACTCTAACTCTACAAATTTTAAGCTTGAAAACAAAAATGGCAAACGGACCTGGTAGTGTGAATTCAACTGTTTTAAAAGCTATTGCACCAGTAGTCAGTGGTCATTTAGCCAGTCTCTTTAACATGTCATTAGCTACTGGTATCTTCCCGAATTGTCTGAAAGAATCAAGAATTATCCCAGTTTATAAAAAAGGAGCATTACACTGTATTGAAAATTATCGCCCTATATCATTATTGTCCAATATTGGCAAAATCTTTGAAAAATTATATTATAATCGTCTCTATAAATTTTTAACACATAATTTTCTCTTTTATAAAAACCAGTTTGGATTTAGGAACAACCACAGCACCAATCATGCCCTCATTCAAATAACTGAAAAAATCAGAAATGCTATTGACAAAGGTGAATTTGCTGTTGGAGTCTTTGTTGATTTTCAAAAAGCTTTTGACACTGTGGAACACAAAATACTTCTTGATAAACTTTCTTACTATGGTATCAGATGAATTGCAAACAATTGGATTAAATCTTATCTAACAGGTAGAACCCAACATGTTGAAATTTCAGGCACCTCCTCCGATAAATGCTTAATCAAACACGGTGTTCCACAAGGGTCTGTCCTTGGTCCCCTGTTATTTTTAATTTTTATTCAAGTCTTCTTCAAGTAAACAAATCCTTGAAGAAACTCAATGCTCGTACAAACCAGGATTTAAATTTGCTGTGCAACTGGTTGAAAGCTAATAAAATTTCTCTTAATGCTAGTAAAACTGAGCTCATTATATTTAAATCCCCCAAGAAAACCATTAGTAAACACCTCAATTTTAAAATAAGTGGACAGAAAATTCTTCCAAGTAGTTATACAAAATACTTAGGTGTCATCCTAGATGAGCATTTACAGTATGAGAAACATATGAATACACTCACTTCAAAGCTTAGTCGTGCCGTCGGTATGTTAGCTTAAATGAGGTACTTTGTCTCGCAAGAAACTCTCATAAATATCTATTATGCAATCTTCCAATCGCATCTAACTTACGGACTTCAAGTTTGGGCACAGAGTAACAACATGCTCAAACAAAAAATATATGTTCTCCAAAATAAAGCCCTAAGAATAATACATTTTAAAAATAAACGTGAATCATCCAATCCACTGTACAAAAAATCAAACATCTTAAAAGTATCTGACTATTTAACCACTCTAAACTGCTTGCTTATACATGACCTTTTCAATAACAAGCTTCCTATTGTATTTAAGGATTTTGCACAACCCATCTCCAGTTTTCATTCCTATGGCACCAGATCTGCCCTCACAAATGTTTCTATTCCATATTCCAAAACCATTAATTATGGCTCAAACTCAATCAGACATAAATGCACTCATGACTGGAACAATCTGCAATTAAAAACCAATAAAAACTTTAGGTCCTTGTCTAAAGCCCAATTAAAATCTCTTCTCTTTGAACATTATCTTAGTAACTATGTATAATTCTGCTTTTTTCTGCATCCAACTTTGAAATACCACTCTATTACTATCCATACCATGACTCCTAAGGGTACGTATTGCTATCACCAACCCTTCCTTGCACTGTGTCAATCTCCTGCTGAATCGTTGGTTCCTGTTGATTTATTGAAAATCCCATCGGTTTCCATAGGCTTTCTAGCCCTGCTAATTCTATGGTTTTCCCTGTCTCCAGCTTATAACAACTTCCACAACCTTCACTAGTGAACCTCCAGTGAAGTTTATTTGATCACATAACATTCCTGAACTGTAAACAACTCTTTTTTAACTGTATATTTTACCTGAAAAACGAAAGAGTTATATTTATATTTAAAACATAGCTATAGTAAATGTTATAACTATTTATGAGGTCTGTGTGAAATTTCTTAGTAAATTATTTTTAACTAAAAATGTAAACGTTCATTATACACGAAAAATCTATCTATCTATCTATCCTTCCCCTGCCTTGCCGTTCCCTTGTCTTGTGCCTTGCCAGCACTGACCGTGCCTTTGCCTACCCTTCCTATGCCTTTTCTGGTGCCTGCCTACTATGGCCTTGCCTCCCATGCCTTGCCTACCCCTGCCTTGCTGAGTCCTCTTCCTGTTTCCTTGCCTGCCTTTGCCGTGCCATTTCCTTGCCGCAATTAATGCCTTTGCCTTGGCAACCTCTCTGCAACACTTTCTATATTGATTTTAAACTGCCTGGAAGAAAGAGACGTAGGACAGTTTGGTGTTAAGTTCCTTCCGAACGTCACATGTGTCACAGCTCTGTCATTGCAGTGAAGCCACTGGTCTGTCTTTTGATCTTGAACAATGGATGTATAGTGCCAATTATTAAGAGAACCAGAGTGGTTTATTAAATCATTATCTCACATTTTGAAGGCATAAACATCAACTTTTCATATTCTAGTACTAATATTAGTAGGTGATAGCCTCAATGATGCTTCTGTGAGATGTAATGGACATGATCAAAAATATGAGGCTTCATTGTGGACATTGAAAATTTGTGAAAAAAAATGATTTTGTCATAACTCACCCAACTTTTAGTTTAGTGTAATAAAAATTTCTCAGATGATGGGTATTATTGTACTTTACAAGACTGCGGTGAAAAGAATTTAAAAAATATCTTTCTTACATAATTGTGATAAAAAATTAACAGTGTTAAGCTTTTATCATATTTGTGAAAATCTGGATCTAATTATAGAATCTTTTTAACTAAACTATCTTTCCATATAAATAAGAATTAGAAAAAAATAGATATTTACAAAATCTATCAGAGCGTTGACAAAATATTGATAATTTAATAACATGTATTAATGAAAATCAAACATTGCATTTTTGATGATCGCTTCTCGTTTTCTGGGTGCAAGTAAGTCTTTTAAATGTATATGAGATTTTGTTGTTAGGAATTTAATATTTGGAGCAGATTTTCAAGAAATGATAATTTTTTAACAAAAGCACACAGTTTAGAATGCTATTTTGTTAAGTTTTGCAACAAAAACACCTCGATTTTGCAGTTGTTTTATTAAGGGTTAAGCTCATCATCATTTAAGAAAACCCTTCTAAATTAAGAGTAAATTGTGTTTAAAGTTTTAAAACTTAGGTCAAATCCTTATACAGTTTGTAGTAGTTCTTATGTTTGACATTTATAAAGCATAGTTTTGTGTCAATTAAATTAACTTAGTTGATAGAGAATGACTAGTAGAAGGTTTTTTAAATTCTAGTATTTTTGACAACTAGTTTAATTTTAGTACCACTGCTGCACCTGTTGTTAATAGTTACCAACACAAACAAAGATGCCAGAGAGAAAAGAAGATTCTAAAGATAAATAGTAAAAAAATGCCAAGAGTGTTTTGATGTGTTTTAATTCAGTTGGGTGTTAAATCTTTGCTTTATTTTTAGACGTAAACACAGTATTCACAAAAAAATGAGTGAGAAGAAATACAGTTGCAAAAATTTAGGATGTAGGAGTATTTTTGATTGGCCTATGCAGTTAGCTAGGCATTCTAAAAAGTGCTGTAAACCAGTTGTTGAAGTGAAGAAAAAGTACGTTTGTAAGGATGGAGTTTATATATGTAGTCAATGTAATAAAAGTTTTACTTATCAGTCAAATATTGTTCGTCATGTGAAAAAGTGTAATGGAAGAAAACAGAAATGTAGCTATGTCTGTCATAAATGTTCAAAAACCCTAAATAGAGACAAAAAGTTTCCAATGTTACATGAAACTCTTAATAAAACCTTTGGAGATCACCTAGAGGATAGGAACTTTGTTGAATGGCTTGCAGTCAAACTTGAAATTAGGCCCTACAGATTTGTGAGGAATGTTGCTAGGTGGAGAGACAACAGGATTCAGGAGACCAGAGGGAGGAAAGAGCAGTGTGAGATTAAACAAAAGGTGTATGATACTTGGTTAAAAAATGCCATTAACTCGACAGATGGGCGAAATGGGAGAAACATGGTCAGGCTTAGTAAACGAAAGTACATTCAACAGTATGGAGCTGTTAAACATACTAATATTGTCATTGAAGAGATTAAAAACAAACAAGGGCAAACATATTACTCTGTTAATCGAATGGTAGCAACTTGCACTGTCAGATCAATTATGGAACAACTTGCAAGTCAAGGCCTTACTGTGTCTTATGGTACAGTAATATCAATGCGTCCATTTTTCATCACATTTGCTACGGAGAAAGAAATTGCACTTTGTCTCTGCAAACTTTGTTTAAATACCAGAATGTTGTTCGAGGTTCTGATGACTCAAGCTAAGAGAGACAATGATAGGTTAACTGAATCAATAACAGAGTTTTTTATGTATTCATGTGAATGTGCAAAAGCTGCCAATGGATATTATCAATGGAGTTGTGTTTCTTTGAAATGCAAAAACTGTAAGAATAGCAAACCAATGCCATTAAAATGTGAAACATCAAAAGTATCAACAAAAGTATGCCAATAGTATATAGCTTTGATAGTATATAGTTTTGATTACATAGTTTTGATAGTCCATTTTATTTTTACCTATTTAAGATATACCTTCTTTACAACTATAATCTCAAGACTCAGAATGTCTTTCAGAACAACAATCCTAGATTTTTCACTATATTATTTCTTAGTTGTTAGTTATGTTTCTATCATGTTTGTTAATATTTCTACATTATCAAAAATAAAAACCTTCATCTTTGTTAAGATATTATCATTTTTGTGTGTGTTGAGAGTCTATCAAATAATATTGTTTCCCTATTTTTTATTCAATTTTATCAGGATGAATCTAAAATTACCATCAAACTTAATACTTTTTAAACAATATAATTTGTTGTTCTTTTTGCTATTTGGATACATTTTCTGCTTGTGTACTGCAGACAATATGAAGGTTCCTTCTAGTTGTTAGTTTTTTATCATTTATTTGATATAATTTCTATATTTTTAGTTTTATTTGCTTTTCTTAAGATAGAAGTTTCAACTTACTAGTAATTTAAGTGATAAAATGGTCTACTGTGACAGTAAAATGATAAAACAATAACAAAAACTTCACAATTGTTAAAATATTATCATTTTGTGTCTGTTTATAAATTATCAGAGTTTGTCTTCCTTTGTAGTAATATAATTTTAGCCCTTAGAGCTTTGATTATGCATAAAGAATGAGGATTTGCCAGTACTAGTTCTTCTATTGGTAAAAATTTAACATACACATTAGTTCTATAACATTTCAGGGTATATAGTTATTTCGTTAAGATTTTATCGTTATTTGTTTAAGTTTGACATTTCTAGGTGTCTTTAATTGTTATATGAGACTTGTTCTAAATGAAATATCCAAGAATGTTTGTTTTCAAGCAATTTTGTGATAAAAATTAACAAAATCTGAACTTTAGGCTGTTATATTTTATCACTTTTTTGTTTTTCAAGTCAAAAATCATAAATTGTGTTCTAATATGATCCTGTTAGTATTATGTAACAAGGGGAAGTGATTAGAAAATCTTAAAAAGATTTTATGCCACTTTTTATCATTTTCAGAGAAATCCACTTGTTAAATTTTTATCATTTTTTTGTTTCCTAGTTTAGTGTTAATAACTTATCCAATTTTGTTCCTACCGATATGGTTTCTTCAAAATGTTAAAATTTTATCTTTTTTTAAAGACAACACAATATCTGTTTTTCACCAAAACTTGAAGTAATTTCATAAATGATAAAAACTTAACACTGCATGTCAATGTCCACAATTCAGCCAAAAAGAGCCTCATATTTTTGATCATGTCCTAATCCACAGGATACCTATTTTCAGCAAGCTCTAGCATTTTTTTCCTGACAACAAAAAGACCTAAACACTAAAAAGCAAAACATAATGAGCAATTATGCCATTTATTGGTTAAGTATATATCTCAATAAATGTTAGAACTAAAAGATACAAATAGGAACAAATGGTTAACTAATAATGTACAAGAATGTGGACACTCAACATCCCCCCCCAGCCGGAAGTAGTACTGGAGGTTCGAAGTCATTGTCATTTAACTTCTACGAAAGTCTTCATGGAATCGTAACTTCAATTGTTCATTTCGTAATCTTTTTGCCACCCTGGTGGTCGTCTCTCGCGTCTTGGTCTGGTGGGGGTGTATGCGAATGAGTTTGTGATGATGCAGCTGGATCAATTACGGGCTCCTGGACATCACCATTATTCTCGACGCCAGTGTCGATGGGGGTGGAGTTCTCTTCTGCCAACAATTGATTTGGTGAGGGGGCTGAACTGGTTGGTTCGTCAGGTGCAGTGAGGGTATCAGGCGATATGGTGGCAGTGGGGATGGATGGTGGCGGAGAAGCAGTGGTCGTTCCAGCCGGAGCTGGTGGAGTCGCGGAATGACGTACTGGAATATCAACCACGGAAACTGGGCCAACTCTTCGCAAATATTTTCGGTTGCGAAGGGTCAGTTGGTTGGAACCGAAGACCTTGATAACATACTGGTTGTTGTCAGAGGTCTGAACGACGGTCCCAGTTTTGTCCCATAGGGTGGGGAATCGATCAGTCTGGTTCTGTACTCTGCATGTGTCGCCTAGAGCAAGTGGGTCGATCTGACGTGATTTGCAGCTAAGCGTCTCCATTTGCTTCACAGAGCGAGTCTGTAATGCCCCCTCCCTACGTCTCCACAGGTGTCTCCAGGATGGTTTTACGGAGGCACAGTCAAATATCTGCATTGGTGGCTTGACTGGTAATACATCTCGAATAGTGCGGCCAAACACAATTTCAGCAGGCGATAGCTTTGATGTCGGGTCTGGAGTATTCCGAAATTGAAGGATGGCTCTGGTGAAGCTTTTAGAGTCTATCTCCCCGTCCGATGAGACGTTATCCCGAAGGAGTTGTTTCATTGCCTTTACTGCTACCTCGGCACGGCCGTTAGAGCGCGGGGTGATATGCGGAGGATAGTCTATGCTGAGCACCCCATCTACGGATGAAATCTGTCGTTTCTCTGGCCACAAACTCGGGTCCTCCATCGCTGCTTAGTTCGTAAGGGACACCAAAAGTGGCGAACGATCTTTTCAAAGCACGGATTAACCCTTTTGCCCCGGCAGTTGTCGCATTGTGTTCTACTTTGGTGATGTGAGGCCAATTGCTGAACCTATCTACGGTTACGAGATATGAATATCCGTGGATGTGGAAGTAGTCTGATGCAATAGCCTCGAA
The DNA here is from genome assembly GCA_030067915.1 of Hydractinia echinata. Lineage (NCBI taxonomy): Eukaryota > Metazoa > Cnidaria > Hydrozoa > Anthoathecata > Hydractiniidae > Hydractinia > Hydractinia echinata. The sequence continues at coordinate 3,783,895 of JASGCC010000012.1, read as the reverse complement.
CGGCGAAGTTGGTACAATCGGCGCGATTGGAGGTAGGTTTGATTGACTTGGGGCTATCTTCCAGCAGGTGTCACAGCAATCTCTTGTTCTCTGAATGCAGAGGGAGATTCCTGGCCAAAATACTGTTGCTTTAGCTCGTTCTGACATGCCAGTGGTGCCTTGATGGGCCGAATGAAGGTTATTGCATATTTCTGGTCGGAGCACTGGAGGTATTACTATTCTGTCATCGTACATAATGACTTGATCAATGATTGATAACTTCTCTATGTATTGCCAATCTATTTGTAGTTGAGGTGGTAATAACGACATCTCTCTCGGGAAGCCATTTATAATAAGTTCCTTGAGCTGACACAGGTACGGGTCCACTTGGGTTTCACTTTTGACCCTCTCCCAAGTGACCGCTTGGATCTTGTTGAGGGAAGCTTTGGTGGCTGCGATGATTTCTCCTTCCAGATGGTCGGTGGTAGAACATATCCCAACGTGCTCAAGGTTCTCGTTGGTCCATTCTTGGCAATTTTTGAGGAGGCGGCAGGGTTACGTGATGTCGCATCCGATGCTGGGATCAATTTGCCTGGAATGTGAATAACGTTGAAACGCCACATGAGTGTTCGCTGCTTCAGGCGGAAGATTCGAGTATTGGTGATATCATCTAGGGATCGATCAGAGAAGATCTTGGTTAATGGTTTGTGATCTGTAGCAATGATCAGCTTGTCGCACCCGATAGTGAAGAACTTGGTGTCTTCGAGTGCCCAGGCGATTGCGAGTGCCTCCCCCTCGATTGGGGCGTAACGTTGCTCTGACGGTCGAAGAAAACGTGAACCCGCCAAGGTGATTTTCCAGCCTCCCTCACAGCAGTTGGGAGTGTCAGAAGCGCAACCACAGTACTGTTGCCAGAGCCAATATCCGATCCCAGTCCTCGACCAATCAGGGCTCAGACATGTTTTTCGTTGGGGGTCGAACATACGTACTCCTTCCTCGATGGCTTTCACTATCTGGACTTTTGAGTTCTCAAATGCTTCCTGGAGCTCTTCAGTCCACTTGAAGGGCGTTTTAGGGCTCAACAATGGCTTAAATGGTAACATTTCATCGGTCAGCTTTCCATAATGCGATACTTGATTTACAAGTCCGAACCAAGCACGCACATCTGCAATTCGTTTTGGCGTTGGGAATTGTTTTATAGAGTCTAAGTACTTGTCAAGCAGTCGTACGTCCTGGGCGGTGATGTAAAACCCCGCGAATTTAATGTCTTTCTGAGAGAATTGGAATTTTGTTCGGTTTAACACAATTCCCTCTTTTCCCATCAGCTCCAGGTAGTCAAGCATTCTCCACCAATGCTCCTCTAGTGGTTCGTCCCACAATGTAGTATCGTCCACACATTTGGTTTTGCGAGGGACATCCGCAATGATACGATCATATCGATGTGTGTATCCGTCGCCACTCGCTAGATAGCCCTGTGGAGCCACACGGTATCGATAGCGACCGAATTCCGTGATAAATGTCAGAAGATGTATATCCCCTTCTGCAACCGGTACAGAATGATAACCATTCCAGGCGTCTGTTACTGATCGATATGTACCTGGTGGAATCATCCGTGCCTGCTGGAAGGGTGGGACGGTGTGGTGGGTGTCTCGGAGGCAGTGCTTGTTGAGGGATTGGAAATCAACCACACGACGTGGACCCCCGTCAGCTTTTCTTATCCAAATTGCACGGTGACACCAAGTGGAAGGCGTGTTTGGTCCAACTTTCTCGATCACTCCAAGCCTCACATCTTCATCCAATTGTTGTTTGACTGCCTCGCGCCAGTGGATTGGTATTGGGGCAGGAGTGTGGACAGCTATTGGTGGAGCACCTGGGTCTATATGAATTCTGATTGGTGGGCCAGACATCATTGGTAGAGGCTGGTGGGTACACTTGTTGAAGGTTGATGACGCGAATCTGTCAAGCAGCCACTGCTTCATTTTCTCGGTGTTCTCCTCGGTTGCTTTGAAGGGTAGGGTTGTTGGGCGAACCGGTGGTGGCTGCCTCCTTAGGCAGTCGCATGGAGGTGTTACGCCTCCTTGGTGGTTGGTGGCTGAGTTAACTGCGGATCGAGCTGACGCACCAATGCTTGGGAAATCTGGACTGATGATTTGCAGATTTTCCATGGCACGTCTGCTGAGGTAAAATAGTTCTGTCGAATCTGTGATGTAGACCATCTCCGCTGTCTCTACACGGCAACCCTGTCTATCTGCGCCAGATAGACGAGCAAAGATTGCTCCGAGGATCTTGATCCCTTCATTGTTGGCTGCATACATCTTCTGTTTGACCGGGACCATATCGCGTTTGTGAAAACCGCACTTCAAGAATGTTTTCAGTCCCATGAGGGATGATTGAGCACCTGTATCTGTAATAGCATTCACCCTTGTTGATTTAACCTGGTGGTACGGGAGGTTCAGATGATCATGGTCAGACTTTTTGGTAAATATGCGAAGTTGTATGGTAGGTTGCGGTTTTGATTCTGCAATCATCCACCCATAGGTTCCATCAAAGATGTGGTGGTCGATGAGTTGCGGGTTATTTTTGGAGGAGATTGTGGATACTATGGAAGATGGTTTGGAGGGTGTAACGTGGACAGCTTTGATAACATCGAATATAGCTCCGGTAGTGGGCTTGCCTTGCGGTTCTCCGTTTTCCGGCCATCTGTCTTTCCTCCAGCAGTCTACACAGAGTTGAAACTCCTTCAATACTTTGTTTGGTCCCTTGTTACGCAATTTATAACGTTGGATTGTCTTATGGCATTGCTTACACTTCGATTTTTGAGCAAGTTTCAACTGAACAGCCTTAGAAATATCAGAGTTTATTGCATTGGTTTGGTGGTGTCGATCTGGCATGGCTATGGCACGAGCTGCCATCTCTTTGTTTTCAATTATGGTTATTGTATCATTAAGCGATTTTGCATCGAGATCTGGTGCACCAAGTACTTCTTTCTTAATGTCTTCATCAGCAATACCTGATATAATTACGTACTTCACCATTTCGTCAGTGTAATCCACGACCTGGGTGCAACCTGCGTGAGTACAGTTTTTATTGAAGGCGCAAGTCTGTGCCTTTCCTTTGACTTTAGCAGCAAATGAGCGTATCGGTTGTCCATGATCCTGACGAAGCGAAAGGAAGTCAGCTCTCCGGACGCTTGCAGCTATCGAGATCACTGCTAGCTGTTTTATCGATGCAAGTAACAATGTCTCAGTTGCGGTTGAGATGTCTGGGACGTCTTTAAATAGCTCAGTTTCAAGCTCCAGGTCGCAGCATTGCCATAAGTGGGTGGTCAATTGGGTGTTAGGAATATCCGTACCTCTTTTGAAGAGGTCCCACTTCTTAATGAATGTGTTCCAGTCCTCCTCAGATGTCTCTTTCCGAATGATGGGTCTGTCAATCTTTGGAGGTCTTTGCTTGACTGCTGCTCCAGCTGGTAATGTTGCATGTGTGTGACTTATCGCATGCAGGTTGAGTTGAGCCGCTGCCAAAACTGGTTCTGTATCGTCAGTCGAGTAACCACATCCAGCCAGGGGGCACGTGACGGCAGGCATGTTCTGATAAATACTCCTTCCAGTAATTAGATACGTTCTAACATGAGCAATTATGCCATTTATTGGTTAAGTATATATCTCAATAAATGTTAGAACTAAAAGATACAAATAGGAACAAATGGTTAACTAATAATGTACAAGAATGTGGACACTCAACACATAACATCACATGGGAATTCATCTATAAAAGGTGCAACACAGATACGCATATACATCTAAAAAGTGCATTTATTAGACAAGTTAATAAAGGCTAGTTCGCATAGCTAGTTTACAAAGGAATAATCTATAAAGAAATTCTGGGGTATACACTACCCGTTATTTAATATCTTTAAAATAGAAATAATCGTGTAGCAAATCGTCAATAGAATTACAGCTTCTGCCAAATTAAACAACGTTAATTCCCCAACACGCGCCTAGTTAAAAGAGAGAGAGAGAGAGAGAGATTTATTTTTTATTAGGAGTTTACAATGAAAATATATAATATGAAAAATATATTGAACATTTACCTAATAAAAGGATAACTAGCACAAAGCACTTTATGTGCTTAAATAACGTGCTAGCTACCTGGGAGAACAACAGGTAGGACGAAGCCACAGGACAACACAGGGACAAGACGAACATTCAGACGAGGATATCACAGAGTCAAAGTCAAAAATAGCATGAAATGTCTGGAAGCTGCTTAAAACAAACCTTCAAGCAGGAAAAAGGAATTTGGACTGGGTGAAATAAAATAAAATTGTAATTAGATTTTATATGTGTTAATAAAGTGACTATGTAAAAAAATTTTTAGCTCAGAGGTATTTTTACTCAAGATTTTAAAGGGTAAGGAATTTTGAAGACGGTTCCATGAGTTTATTGCAAAGAACTTAACAGACTTTTTACCAAACGCAGTTGAATGAACAAGAGGTAGATTCAAAAAGCCTTTGTCAGCAGCACGGGTGTGGTGGGAATGGGCGAAGTCGATTGCGAAAGTATTGATGAGGCTAATAGGAAGAGTTTTATAATAAAGGTTCAGTAGGAAAATTATATTATGTATACAGATCATGTCAGAGAATTTAATTAAGTTAAGGTTCCCGTATAGTGGGGTAGGAGAAGCATTGAAAGTACTAAAAGAAATGATACGGATAGCATGGTTTTGTAAAATTTCTATTCGACGGGAAAGAGAAGATTTTTGGCCCCATACCAAGGAGCAATATTGTATTTGGGAGTAGAAAATAGCAAAATAAATTTGACGAAGAACACATTTTGGAACAAAATGACGAGTTTTGGCAAGTGCTCCATTAGATTTTTTGAGGTTGGAGATGGTGATGTTAATTTGAGATTTCCAGGAGAGGTTTGAGTCAAGAGTTATACCAAGGTATTTGACAGTATCACTAGGAACGATTTTAGTTCCATTGATTAGAAATTTAAAATTAAATAAAATTGGTTTTAACGGAGTTTTAAAAATAACAAGTTCAGTTTTAGATTTATTTAATGAGATTTTATTTGCATTGAGCCATTGACAAAGGAATTTGAGATCCAAGTTAAGATGTTTATTTAATTGTTTAGCGGACTTACTAATATTTAGCAGGTTGGTATCATCTGCAAAGAGGTGGACCATGGAAAGTTTAATTGCAGTATGAAGATCATTAATATAGAGTAGAAATAAAAGTGGACCAAGAACAGAGCCCTGAGGAACACCATGACGAATAGGTTTATGTGAAGATGACGAATTATTGATAAACACAAATTGTTCTCTGTTGGTTAGGAAAGAGCGCAGCAAATTTAAAGGAACCCCACGAATACCATAGTGATAAAGTTTTTTAATTAAAATTTCATGGTCAACGGTGTCGAAAGCTTTTTGTAGGTCAATGAAGACACCACAAACAAGAAGACCATTGTCAATAGCTTCCATAATCTTTTGAGTAATGTTTAGTAAGGCGTGTGAGGTAGAAAATTTTTTCCTGAAGCCAAACTGATCTGGAAAGATAGTATTGTTCATAGAAAAAAAATTATATAAACGATTGAAAATAAGCTTTTCGAAAATTTTGTCAATGTTTGAAAGTAAAGATATGGGCCGATAGTTGCAAAGTTCGACATTTGAGCCTTTTTTGTAAACAGGGATAACTTTTGCAATTTTAAGAGAAGATGGATAAATACCAGTTGAAAAGGAAAGATTGATTAATTTAGCAATTGGAACTGCGAGGAGTTTTTAGTAGGAAGAAGGACTTGGTACGGAATGCTGAAAGGACCTGTTGATTTTTTTTTATCAAAGAGAGAAATACAATCAAGGACTTCTAAATCATTAGTTGGGCGAAAAAATATTGAATTAGCTGTTGGGTTTTTTAGATACGAAGAAAAGTGTTTAAAGCTTGGTGGAATCGATTTCCTTAAATTATCTGCAATTGAGCTGAAGTAACTGTTGAATGAATTAGATATGGTTAATGGGTCTGTAGTGAGATTATTGTTAATGTTTAAACAAGAAGGAGTAGGAGATTTGGCAGACCGGAGTGAAATGATGGAACGAACACCATCCCAGATAGCTTTTGAATTATTTTTATTTTTGATGAAAAATTGTTTGTAAAAGTTACTTTTACTTATTCTACATAGAGTGACAAGTTTGTTTCTGTATTTTTTAAAGGATGTGTGCAGTAGAGATTTTATGAATGGATCTTTTTCTTTAATGAATTGTTTTATGTAAAGCGTCACGTTTGCGTATAGAGGTGAGTATGCCAGTAGTGATCCATTCTTTATGAGAGTTTGTGTTATTTCTAGTAAAAGATTTTTGAGAGGAACACATTCATTTATACAGTTATTGACAAAGGTATGAAAAATATCAAAAGATTTAGATGGGTCAAGTTCATTTAAGCAAAGAAGTTCATTCCAGTCAATGGCAGATATTTTTTGAGAAAATAATTCTTGGTTAAATTTATTCCAGTCTGGAATAGGAGATCTTTTTGTGGGAGGAGGCGGCAAGACGTGTTGTTTGTTTATTATAAGAAACTGTGGGAAATGGTCAGATATTGACGATATGATGTTACCAGACTTGCAGTTTAGTTCAAAAGGGTCATGAAAAATATTGTCAATTAAAGTACTAGTATTTTCTGTAATTCTTGTTGGAAGAAGTATAGAAGGAGCTAAAGAAAACGAAAATATAGAGTCTAAAAAATCAGAAATATCAGGGTTGGAATCAGAGAGTAATAGATTTGCATTAAAGTCTCCCATTAAAAAAATGTTTTTTGTTCTCAGAGGTGGTTTTGCTTAATATAGGAGTAAGATGGTTCATATTAAAGTCATGTAGGTCCATATGAGGATGTTTGTAGATGCAACCTATGATATAATTTTTACCTTTAGGATGAATAGCTTCAACAAATACTGATTCAAGTTGGTGACTTATATAACATAGTTGATCAAGGTCAGGGCGACTAGAACAGGAGAGCTTATCAGAAATGTATAACAAAGCGCCACCTTTAATGCTTCTGAAGGAGTATGTATAAAGGTATATCCATTTAGATTACAGTTCAGAGAAGGAGATTTACTTTGAAAACCCGTTTCTGTTATACCAATAGCACTGAAATTAAAATTAAGGTCAGAGAGGAGATAGGTTAAATCATTAAAATGTTTAGATAAGGAAGATATGTTTAGATGGAACAAGGAAAAGTAGGAAGAATTAAAGTTTTGAGAGACAAATTCAACAGAGTCATAGTATTTACAATTGGTGTTATCATTTTCAGAAGGACTGTTGTTAAGAGTATTAAGATTGGATAGGAATTTTCTTTTCTCAGTGGAAGATAAAGCAGAGTTGAAAACAAGAGGGGTAGATTTGTCATTAAAAGGAAGTGAATCATTTATACATTTAAGACAGAACCAATTATCGTTGGAGTTTTGTAACATTTCATAATCAGTGGCATTAAGCCCATTACATTTAATATGCACCCAGAAACCGCACACATCACACATAATTGCTCGATGGTTTGAAGCAACAGATTTCAGACAGATCCTGCAGGGATGACTAATCATAGTGATATACAAAAAAAAAAAACAGACAAAACATATAATGACACGTAACAAGGGAAACGGGGAGCTTATTCGGTTTTTGTCAGAAACCAGAGGGCAGTAGATAAATAAGAAAAATAACATACTTCATTTCACTTCATTTGCTCGCTGTTTAAGAGTAGCCATTTTTAATAAGATTGTTTTAAAAAACTGGGGCTGGCCTGTTACACAGAAATTAACGCGAAAGAAAACGGCCCCGAGAAAAAAACTAATTCTTCAAAATATAAAAAAAAAAAAATAATATAGAATTATTTATCAACATCAACTTTTAAAATATTCAAGGTCATCATAATGCAAGATTTTTTCTGCGGCTGAGTTTTCTCCTTTTTTTATACGAACCGTTCCGTTGTAGATCCAGAAACTGGAAATTTTACCATCCTTGTAGAGGGATTTACATTCGCCCCATAGCATCCGATAGTAGGGACACAGGTTATTGTTTAGATAAATCTTGCGCGGGTCGAGTCCAATATTTTCCAGTCGATGTTTCTCAGTTCTAAGGATTTTTTTATTTCTGTGCATTTTTTCCACCACCTTTCTATTTACAAACCTTACTATTGTTCTCCGCGGGTCAGATGCTTTCGCATGTTTACCTTTAGGTAAACGGTGGCATGCCTCAAAATCGGTTTCATTAATTGTAATATCCATCGCATGTCCTATCTCTATGACTTTCGCCTCTAATAGATCATCAGGAATGTCTTCAGGGATCCCTGTAATCTCCATATTGTTCCTCCGAACATATTGCTGTAGTTCGCATAAATCTTTTTCGATATCCGTTACCAAACAGTCTTTCTCATAAACTTCATTTTTTAATTTGGTTATTGATTTTTTTAATAGTTCGTTTTCCGTTTGTAAGTTTTCGATGATTTCATCTTTGGTATCGCTTATCACTTTAAATATGTCCGCCTTAGAAGATTGAATCGATGTCTTCAAAATCTGGATTTCGCAATACAAAAATTCCAGAGTTATTGATGAGTTTGGTGAGGTATCCATTTCGTATGATCTGCTGCGAGTATTGACCATAAGCTCGAAGAGAACACGAAGAGATGATTAGGTGAGTGAAGATTATTGATTTAGATGCAAAATCTATGTGCCCTTGGCTTCTAGGGATGCACTTTAATTTCCCGCCAGTTTTCAGCTAATACAACACGTCCGTTCACCTCGACGACCAGACGCGAAATGAGGGACGTGACTAAAAACCTGTTTCTACTAGACTTTCAATAGATTCGCATTTTGATTGCTAAATTTTAACCCCTTTGTTTTATGCGTAAACTTAGGGTAAAAATGCCCGAGGCGTTTAATTTTGGGACTTCGAGGAGTGAGTGTGCTAAAAGGTAAATACAGTTACCCAGATAGCGTACGATGCTACAATTTCGCCATAGGTACAATTTCACCAGCCAAACATAAATTGCATTCACGCCACTATCAGGAGCAAAATTCACTAAGGCGCAAAGCGCAGCATTGTAATTGGATGTTATGAATAAAATTAGAACTACAATCTAATATTAAATAATCGAGCCTGTATAAATGCGAGTTGAATGTTATCCTTGGTTATACAGACCATCCTTGCAAAAGGGAGATCTTGCTTTGCACAGAGATCTTTATAGGGTTTAACCTCTACCACTTAAAATATTAGAGTCATTAGACTAGTCAAATCTCTACAGTCTGCTGTTTTGTTATCTCATAATCAAAATTATCATCCGGCTAAATGATTACACAAATATTTATCCGACATAAAATCGCGATTGAAATTTTTAATAACTTAGTAAAAATTCTTCAATCTGGTGCCATGCCAAAGCAAAGGTATAGAAACTCATAAAGATTGCCTTGCCAACAAAACCGGACATGCTGCCCCGACCTGTGATATAACGGTAGGCAAAAATAGGCATTCTTCAGGTCTATTTTGCACATGTATTCTCTCTCCTGCAATAGTTCCTTTATCAAATGTAGCCCCTGTAGCGAGCGATTATACTGGTAATGACCCTTCTGTTGTTGTTGGTACGATCTATTGTTGAAATAAGGGGCCCCTTTGAAAGGGCCGTTTGTTTACATCTTTTTTTGGATTGTACAGCCTCTTGCTTTCTTCCTTAGTCTTAGCGATATCGCTAACGGATTGGCTTGTTCACGCAAGGTCGATTTTGCATTCTTTGAATCAGTCATTATAGCAGTCGGATAATCGTCGACGCGGATAATCGTCAATAACATGTTAATAAGTTAAATGTTTGCCCTAGCTATATTACTGATTGCTCCATAAGAAGAGCCATCTTACTTAGATCAACAACTGGGCTTTTATCATTTGAAGCTAAAGCAGTTGTCGACTCTTTCCAACGTTTAACAAAAGTTATTGTTTTTGGCGGATGGTGTCAATGAAAGCGGCTGGTGTCTATCAGGAGGCAGGGGAGGCTTACTCAAGGGCCCGCACCATATCCCAAGCATGAGTAAATTTCACCAATCCTCATGTTTTCACATTCATAGGTGTTTGTTTCAGTACAGCAGAAACCATAGATATACTAAAAGGAGAAAGATATACAACGCCAACAGATCTATTGTTTTATGCGTGTTTACCCTATTCAATTCAATTTCAAAGGAATTTAATAAATTAACTTAAGATTGTTTTTATAACAATAAACCTGATTGGCCTTTTTAATAACATAAGCCAATGGGAGCGTAATTACATCACGCGCGTAAGTAATAATTATTTCACTTTTTTATTCCGCTTCTTTCACGGCAATTCAGTTCGCTACGAGGAAGAAACAAGATGGCTGCTGAAAAAAGGAAGTTATTTTGGTGAATACGAAATCAATGAAAACACCCCAAGTTTACTAACTTGGTCTTCAGGCTTGACAACCCTGCTGTCCCTAGTCAAAATATCTACAGGCTGGTCCTGTCATGACAACATATACATATACATTTTTTTCTATTTGTGTTCTATCCTTAACCAGTCCTGTTTACTTTGTTAGTGTTGTTTGTGATAGAAGGATTATTTTCTCTATAAACATTTTCTCAAGGAATAGTTATGGGTCTATGTTGGACAGTACACGGTGGGCAGAATCAGGTGCGAAAATGAGCAACTGCAAAGACTGGTTGACACTGGGAAAGACTAGTGACTGTGGGAAAGACCACTGACGGTGGGAAAGACCATAGATCGTGAAGGCTTCTAGGTTTTGGTGACTGAAGAGTGTGTGTTCTTCATTGGTTAGGATGGGTCTTCGGTTGCAATCTCGAGACGATTAATAACTCCTTCCAAAGAATGGAGTGCGGCGGATTTCGAAGCAGAAAAGTTGACTGGGTGGTGAAGTGAATTACTTGTTTAAGCTCGATACGATATGTAATGGTTTTCTGGGTTGCCGCCGCTGGGTTCCAAGTCTACCTTTCTAAGGGGCGGTTTCTTGGTTAGCCCAAGCATTACGATACGATTTCTCCAGTGTTCATGTCTAAGGTCAGAAAGCTTTTCTGTTTCCAGGTTTGCTGCTTTTCATTCTTTGTCACAACCTCTCTAAAGGCTGGGTTCCAAGTCTACCTCTCTTAGCCCTGGGCTCTGTGTCAGTAGGTAAAAGCAACAACGATACGATTTGCAGCTGTCGACTTTTCTTTATCCAAAGTTTAACAAAAGTTATTGGTTTTGGCGGACGGTGTCAATGAATGTGGCTGGTGTCTTGCAGGAGGCAGGGGATGCTTACTCAAGGGCCCGCACCAGATCCCAAGCATGAGTGAATTTCACCAATCCTCATGTTTCCACATTTATAGGTGTTTGTTTCAGTACAGTCGAAATCCATTAGCTTTCCGATTATCCCTGTAAAGGGGAGAATGGAGAAGTTCTCTAGCGGCTTCTTATTCTTTGGAGAGAAACCTCCTTTTTTTTTTTTCATTAAACTATCCGTCTTAAACGACTAGTTTTATCTGCATTTCGATGTAGTTACTCCTATTCGCATTATGCGGACCTTGCGTAAACAATCAGGAAGAATTATTATGACTTTCTACATCGCATGCTATCCACACACTCCCTCGGTGATGAATTTTGTTTGAATTTCAATAAAAAAGCTATATTCCTAACAGCGGAGAAACGCTTCATAATGGCCGCTGCGAAAAGACAACAACAGAACGAAAAGCGATGCAGAAAACTTGTTTGCCTTTAGAGATTACCATTGACGGTGGGAAAGACCATAGATCGTGAAGGCTTTTAGGTTTTGGTGACTGAAGGGTGTGTGTTCTTCATTCGTTAGGTTGGGTCTTCAGTTGCAATCTCGAGACGATTGATAACTCCTTCCAAAGAATGGAGTGTGGCGGATTTCGAAGCATAAAAGTTGACTGGGTGGTGAAGTGAATTACTTGTTTAAGCTCGAGACGATATGTAATGGTTTTCTGGGTTGCCGCCGATGGGTTCCAAGTCTACCTTTCTAAGGGGCGGTTTCTTGGTCAGCCCAAGCATTACGATACGATTTCTCAAGTGTTCATGTCAAAGGTCAGAAAGCTTTTCTGTTTCCAGGTTTGCTGCTTTTTATTCTTTGTCACAACCTCTCTAAGGGCTGGATTCCAAGTCTACCTCTCTTAGCCCTGGGCTCTGTGTCAGTAGGTAAAAGCAACAACGATACGATTTGCAGCTGTCGACTTTTCTTTTTCCAAAGTTTAACAAAAGTTATTGGTTTAGGCGGACGGTGTCAATGAATGTGGCTGGTGTCTTGCAGGAGGCAGGGGATGCTTACTCAAGGGCCTGCACTAGATCCCAAGCATGAGTGAATTTCACCAATCCTCATGTTTCCACATTCATAGGTGTTTGTTTCAGTACAGTCGAAATCCATTAACTTTCCGATTATCCCTGTAAGGGGGAGAATGCAGAAGTTCTCCAGCAGCTTCTTATTCTTTGGAGAGAAACCTCCTTTTTTTTTCATTAAACTTTCCTTAAAAGACCAGTTTTATCTGCATTGCGATGTAGTTACTCCTATTCTCTTAATTATCGATAAAATTTGTCAAATATTAGTAAAATTAGGGTATTCGGATATTCTTCAAAGAATCTTAAATATTATATGAAATATTATATTTGATGCGAGTCAGATAATACAACGAAAGATAATAAAAAAGTAAAGGTGTTAGGTAGCTATAACAAGCACTCAAGATTTTTCAACAAGATTTGTGCAAAAAAATTTCCTCCCAAAAAAATATCCAACTTATATATTTATTCCATCAATATATATTTGATAAATTTTGCTGTTGTTGGTCTCTCAAACCAAGAGTATACTGTAAGGTGTCTTCCTTCATTTCAATAAAAAATGTTCAAAAAATCCTTACGTCGTATATGTTATATATTTGAAACACTTAAAATTCAGCAAATTATGTTGGCGGAAAAGAAAATATTTGACAATATTTACAGTGGGAAAAAATTGTCCATCAGCAAATTAAATTCTCACCAATATATCCAACATAAAAAGCAACTAAAAAAACGTATATATATCATAATCGTGAAATATTATTTCTGGGAGTGAAGTATAAACTCAGAAACATTCAAAATAAAATCACAACAAGATGAAATTTCCTCCAAAAGAAAATCAGGCATTGATCATAGTAAAAACCTTTTTAATTCTACTGCTATCACATAATGCACAAGCCCCATTTTTGTATGTCAATCCACAACTACTACAACTACTACTTGTATTCTCTGGAATAGGAATATACCGATTCTTTCTCTTTCTATAATTGACTGTGTGATAACCATTTTCTCGCAGATATATCAACTGTATGAACTCCTGGCAGAAAATTAAGGGCCATCAACATTGGAAAGTAGTGTTGTGAGCATATTTTGCAATTTGCTGGTGCTTTTGTTACATCCTTCCATTGTATTGATGTCTAGGCCCATGCCATATTGTTGAAAGGTTAATGTACTTGGACTTACGGTTTGCGAAAATATGCAGCATCCTTTAAAAAAAATACGACTCTCCCTTTGCATTTCCTTTAGGGTGGACAAGTCCAAGTCCTCGATTCTGACAGTGTAAGACATTTTACGGTGATGAATAAATAAAATAAAATGTTTTATGAAGTTTCATCAAATCTTTTTCAACCATCACTTTTGACACCAACATTTCAATCAAAGCAGGGAAATGCTTCACATGCCAAACTTTCTTTCCCTCTAAATCGAAATGTGAAATCCTTCTCCACTTGTCCGCTATTCTCATTGAACCATTGAATTATCTTTTTTGATAAAAAACTGCATCCCATTTCATATCGAATAAATTTCATAAACTGAAGGAACAAGTTACCATCTGCAATTTCTGAAAACACTTTGACATTTTTCAATTTTGATTGAGAAAATAACTCCTTCACAGTGTTATTTTTAATGTGGAGGGGTTCACTTTTGGCACAATCAATATAACTTTCAACAACCAAAGGCTTAAGAGAAGCCTTTGGTTGAAAGTTATATTGATTGAGCCAAAAGTTGACGACTTTTCAATGTGGTTCCGATGTATGATGTCAGTTGGCTTGCTCTTCAATATCTGTTTTTTACGGATGGCAACTTTTTCTGCGTCCTCGATTCTTTTCTTATAACCAAAGGCTTCCAACCGTTCTCCAAACCTGGATTCATCAATTTAGTAAAATCACTTGCATCATTTTTGCATACATCTGCAAATGTGGAAAAGTAACGTGCAGAGTTGGTTAATTCGCCGGCTAAAAAAGCTAACATTTTTATGTCGTTTGGAAGTTCAGACAACCGAAATTCAACTTTTTTTATTCCGCCTAAAATAATGCTGTTACCTACATTCAGAAATGAAATCAAAAAACGAACATCCATAAATAGGCGCACCGTCCCCACCTATTGCCATGTTGAACAAAAATGAGTCGTCATCTTTCTTTTTAAAGTGAACAAATTCCTTGAGTTTGTCGACACGATAAACATTCACAGATAAATAGAATTTGGCCAGTCTCAAAACAAATTCATCCATTATACAGTACATTCCATCAACTTTATCATCAGTATTCGACCCCATCAATGATGGATACACTGGAATAATATGACCAATGTCTATTTCATTAATTCTCTTAGATAAAGCGCAATATTGTACATAATTTGGCAATTTACATCGATTCGACACTGCTTTTCGGTTTGCCTCTCGTATTACTGCTTACCCTGGTACCATTTCCATGCCTTTTACCGTAGATGTAGAAGTGAAATTTCGTAAAAATTTTCAATTAAGGGCTATTATCAACCATTGCGGCAACTTAAATAATGGTCACTACACAACCATAGCCTTCGACCAAAAGGTTCACAGGTGGATACATTGCAACGATAGAGCAGTAATTTTCTGTGATGACCGCCTTATTAACAGTCACGAGTCATATGTTTTCTTTTTAGAAGAGCTGAGGTAAGAATATTTTAACCAGAATGAGTCAGCAAGGGGGCTTGACTGCACTCAGTCTTGTCTTTGGGGAGTGACGACACCACTTATTACCCCAGTCAAAAAGATAAATAAATAAATAAAAATATTAGCAGATCAAACCTGATCTTGTGTTTGGAGAGTAATGATTCCACTTATTACCTGTGTTAAAATAAAAAGAGAATAGCGAAGTTAAACAGAAAACGGTTAAAGTTTACTTTCTTCAAGGTGACCCAGCTAGACATCCACGATACTTAGGTTAAGAAATATGGGTCGAAACCTACCTGCCCTTGATTAAAGTTCTGTTCATCTTTTCACATGTGTTTTGTTGTTTTATTTTGTCGTTTTATTTTGTCGTTTTATTTTGTCGTTTTATTTTTTAATTAATTCCTTAAAAATGGGAGAATTGTGCCCCTAGAGGCATTTTCTGTAGATGAGTATAACCTCTAGTTTGTTTCCAAAGACCTAACAGGTTGAGTTCATCATTGTTGTGGCTAGCCACCTCTTTGTAAATTATTTTCTTCTCCTCAGAGATAACCCAAACCAATGTGGTCACATCTTATCCTCATCTGCCAGGAAATCTGTTTCTGTGAGTACTGTAATATTGACCACAACAGCAAAAAACAAGTCAAAATATAAAAATAAAAATGTCTCAAACTTTGTACTCTCTGCACACAAATACACACTTACAAATTTACGAAAAAGGTCTGATTTGAGGCGATATGTCGTTGAACTTCCATATTAGCAAAAAAGCAGTCTGTTTTGGACACAATATTCCATGGGTCAGTGACATATTTTATTTAGAACTCGACAAATCAGAAAGTGCTACAAAATATTATGGATGATTTTCACTAAGGGAATTGGTGGCGAATTCGCCGGCGAAATGTATCTGAGCATGCGCAGTTTCATTTGTTTTCATTTTGCTTTGAAAAATTCGCTTTACTGAAAAGTAAAAACAGTTCCTACTTTTTAGCGGCGAAACATTTCACTGAAGATTTTAACAAATCAGAACGCAATATGCAGAAAAACAGTATTCTAAAGTCGCCACATTTGTTTCGTTTCATGTGAAAATCAAAAATATATTTTGTAGCTAATTCGCTACCGAATTCGCCATTTATAATTCACTATGTGAAAATCCCCCTTTAAAGCAAACTAGAATAGTATCCTGTCAAGTTACAGAAACAGAATTCATTTTCGTATGAGGAAATTATTTCTCAATGTAGAAATTATGAGATTTTCCTGATCAGGAAATTTTATTTTTCTGAATGTTCTGATTAAACCCAAAAAATGAATGTGATATATATACAATTTTCTTTTATATAAGAATAATTTTTATAAAAAAATGAACCTCGAAAATCCAATTTTGGAGACCTTGATATTTAAATTTATAGTTACTAAATCACCGTAATTTCACAACACAATCAAGTTTCTTTTTTTTCAGTCAAATATAGCAAGGTGTACTTACCGGTCCCTTTTACAATCGTCCACTTGGCTCTCCACTACCCTCTGTGACATTCAAAAAAGTGTCCTTTGGGACTGAGTGGTGTAAAAATTAGTGATATATCAGCTACATATACCTAATCTTTCTCCATTTTACGCAGAGAAGCCAAATCACAACAAATCGTCGCTTGGTAGCCATGTTTTGTTTTAGTTTGCTTCAAACTTCATACATGAGCCTTTTCCTTGTGTTTGTGTCACTAACTCTTAAGATCTTCGTTGCCATCTGTTAAAACTAAATTGGGAAGTAAGACGTTGCGTGCTAATTTTTTTCAATGGATTGCGCTTACCACTTCGTCCCAGACCATTTGCCTTTGTTATTCAACTGTGCTCACAAGAAGTGACAGCGGCTACGATTAAGTGTCTTGTGCCCCAAACGCCTAACAAGTTGGTCCAACTCAAAATTTCACCTATGTGTTAAGGAAATGGCGGAAAGTTTATATACGCCTGCACTATTTACATTAGAAAATGGGCTTTACTTAGCTCCGCAAAAATGTTTACCCATGACATGTTACAAGGAACTTGAAAATTGATATTTAGGTTACTTACATTGATACTCTGCATATCTTCCATTTGTTTTTGCACTTTAAACATTGGCATTAAAAACTGTTTTTTTTACCTTGTTTTTAGGTATTGGAAATTCTGATTTTTGCTGTTGATTGATCGATTCTTACCAACTAATGGAGATAATTCACTATTAACGCTGTTTAAATACTTTGTTTATTAAATCAAGGGACCAATTTGGACTTCCACAAGAGAAAACTTACATTTTTATTTAGTTTCGGATGTTAGGAGAAGAAGGGTCTGGAACATAGATACAACATTTTAGATACAATATTTTTTTGATCAAATGTTGACACTAGTGCATGCCTCACAATGATACACATGTTTTTTTACAATCATTGGGAAGCCAACAAGTCCATAGTATATCCAACCCACGTCCTTCCTTTGTGACGATCGAACAGCCTTCGGAGGATCTTTCCACTTACTTAAACTTACACATAAAAATATTGCTGTAGATAGGACAAAATTACAAAACATATATATATATATATATATATATATATAGTAATAGCTGAAAATATATACAAAGCATGAAATGAAAGTAGAACATATAATATTAAGCATCAACAAAGCCAAGGTAAAAACACATCTCTATGTAATATTTATAAGTGGAACAAAATATATACGGCAAGCATAATATACAAAGCATGAAATGAAAGTAGAACATATAATATTAAGCATCAACAAAGCCAAGGTAAAAACACATCTCTATGTAATATTTATAAGTGGAACAAAATATATACGGCAAGCATAGTGCGCAACGTAAAATATGTAAAAACATAGAGTCCAAATCCAAAGTAAAATAAATAACATGTCATGGAAGGTGTGATGCCATACGTTTTTGGGCAGAAAACCACTGAGCAAGTGACATGTTGAGGTAGAGAAACATGCTATTAAATTTCCAATCCCCCAATAAGGATATGACACCCAGGGGAACACCTGCCAGAAGACAATAACTCGTAAAAATTCGTAAATTTGTAATATTATATTGTTCCATGAAAACAGATTCTAGTCTTGACTTCTTATTACCAACGGCCAACATTAGCGTAGTTTGCGAACCAGAATCGGTAGAAATAACTTTCTCCTGCTCCACAGGACGAAGACGAGACACAAAATCAACAATACGAAAGGGCTTACCATTTCCAGTGTGCAGGAAGAGCGGTGATAGACTCAATATCTTTCTGTCTCTTCCAGTGATCGCATCGAAGCCAATCTGATTTTAAAACCTTTGTCCACTCCCCACCACGTCTTGCATCAAATGTTACTATTCTCACAACAATTAGCTTTTGAAGCCAAGTCCATTCTTGAAGTGACATGGCACGCCGTAAGGTTATTAATTTCCTTATCTCCTTGAGCAAATAGTCTCGTAGTTCTTGCACATTGGCTGTCAATGGGAGCAAGCTTTTCTGTTTCCAGGTGTGCTGCTTTTCATTCTTTGTCACAACCTTTCTAAGGGCTGGGTTCCAAGTCTACCTTTCTTAGCCCTGGGCTTTGTGTCAGTAGGTAAAAGCAACAACGATACGATTTGTAGTTGTCGTCTCTTCTTTTTCCAACGTTTAACAAAAGTTATTATTGGTTTTGGCGGATGGTGTCAATGAATGCAGCTGGTGTCTTGCAGGAGGCAGGGGATGCTTACTCAAAGGCCCGCATCAGATCCCAAGCATGAGTGAATTTCACCAATCCTCATGTTTCCACATTCATAGGTGTTTGTTTCAGTACAGCCGAAATCCATTAGCTTTCCGATCATCCCTGTAAAGGGGAGAATACAGAAGTTCTCCAGTGGCTTCTTATTCTTCGGAGAGAAACCTCCTTTTTCATTACCATCTCTGTCTTAAAAGGCTAGTTATATCTGCATTGCGATGTAGTTACTCCTATCCCCCCCCCCCCTTACAGGAATATCTTGTTGTTTCTGGCGTTCATTGTAGAAATGGCATGTTTGGCATAAATATGCCAATACTCTTGATACAGGTCTATAAATAGCCTGGCATCTTCAATGATGTTTTTTTCTTTTGATCGAATATCCCAAGCACGCTTTGTACAAGGAATAGCTTCAAGAGATCTACCAATGCGAAGTAGTAGACTTGGGATTCCGACAGCTTTATCACCTTTATGTTTTTTTTTATTGTACACATAACTAGTGTTAACTAAAATTTATTATTTACAATTTTTTTTTTTTTTTTTTTTTTTTTTACTACTACTGTCTATTTATTCTGATTGTTCGAGTGTTTTGATTGTTTTTGAATTTTAAAATCTCTTCACAGAATAGATTATTGATTAATCACTGCCTATAATCCTTGAAAGAGAATTGGAGAGTTCAATGTCATTGATTGTTGCAGGTTCCCTACCCCACAATGATCGTGCGCCTCTGATGCATAGTAAAGTTGATCTTAACAAACTGAATGAGATCTTCGACCTTATGAAGTTGGTCGATTGTTGAACTGTGACATTCCGCTTTTCAGCAATCATCTCTGATAGTCGTTTGTAAAACGCTCCACACTCACGACCCATTCCTCCATTTGTTGAGAAGACAAGGGGACTGAAGGTCCCATATTCCACGGTGTTTACTCGCTCGTTATAATGGCGTTTCTTTTCATCTTCATTCCTTTTGAAGCACTTGCTGAGCTCCAGACCCCTGTATCTTCGAGCACTTAGGTCAAAGACCCTTATATCGAAAAATGCTCTTTGCCCAGGAGTCCAGAACCCAGTAGCACTGATGTCCAAACGTGCTTCTCTGCTGCGATTGGCAGTACGATATTGAAACTGCTCGCCATCCAGAGCCATCAAGCTTGGTTCGCTTCGAACATTGACACATACCTCATCAATTAGCTTTGCTGTTATGTCGCGAATCTCATTATGTCTTAATGTCACAAACCCTCCTTTCTTACAGGACAGCGCATGTGAAACATCAAAACTGCTTCCACAGACACATTCAGTGGGTAATCGAGGAAGGGTCCAGTTATATCGAATACGCAGTGCATCCTGGAACTGCTCTTTGTTGAGCTCGTACGCAAGCTCTTTGATGGGAAGATTTGTTAACCAGTTTGAAGAACCGACTAGGCAATTGGAGTCGTTCTTTTTCTTTTGATCTTCATTCAACTCGGCTCTGACTCGCACCAGTTTCTCTTTATTTCGTTGGTTCTTCTCACTTTTAATCATTGCAATAGATTTTATTTCCCCATTTTCAGTGGTGCCAAGTATCTGATTCTGAAGTTTAAATGTAAACTGCTTTGAATTCTCGTGCTCGATCGGTGCAATCTCACAGACATTTTTAAGACCAAGTCCGCCCATCCGAGGCGGGAGGGACAGAAGATCTCTTTCTGTGTCGTTTATGACTTTCCCACCAGTGATGGCTGGAATAAATTGATGTCTCAAAATATCTTCAATTGGTTGGAGGTAATCTTCCATTTGAGGTATCGTTCGAATGAAGTATGAGTAGCGATGCTGAAAGCCACTCACATAACATGCATATGCCGCCTGTGGCTGGGTGACTGCAATCTGTGTCAGCAAGGTCAATTCATCAGACCAGTTTTTGACCCTCTTTTTGCAGTATTGATCTTTGGCTGTTTTACTTCCAATAACGGCGCCAAGATGTCTCTCACCATCTTTGGATATTTGTATATTTGTGCCTTCAAACACTGTTTTGGCAAGATCAAAGTGTTCCTCTTTTACAATTAGCCATGATTTCATTGGCTGGGGAAAGTATCCAAAGTGTGGACCGATTGTTGTAATATTGGTCCACCATTGCTTCAATGATCGCAATTTTCCTGTTGATGTAATATCGTCCGCAAATGCTGCCATTTGATCTGGAACATCAGCAATTGTTGACAACATGATGTTAAGGAGTGGTGTAATTCCCATAGCATAAACTGCCATGCCAATTGGGTCTCCTTGAGTGGTCCCTTCATTAGAGCGGAGTTCAATTCCACCAATGACAAACAATCTGGCAGGCACACGATAACAATTGATGACATAAGTTGAGAACTCTGGACACAATATTTGCACATTGTGAAGAAGAGCTTTCCGATTAATGTTATTGAAAGCTAGCGGCATCTACTAGTATCACCGCCTCAGCTCCTTCACTTTCAAATGCTTTCCTCATCGAATGGATTGCAGCCTCACTTCCTCCTTTTTGACCAGAACACATCTGCACCCTGCTCCCCGATACGATAACATCTCCTTTAACAATTGACATAACCAACTTTCCACAGATCCGCCTTAGCACTTCCCCGACCCCAATGGGCCGAACTCCTGGTTGCTTGTCAAGTGGCACTAACCTTGCAGCTAGAAAACCCTGCAACGATTGATCATTTATTTGTTGGGTGCAAAGTTTCTTTGTGACATTTGCAATGGACGATCGTAAATCCTTGCCACACTCTCCATACATTTTCGATGTCAGCGGCCTTCTCCATCCATCAGCATCAAAACCAGAAGGACCCGAACCACCCTGTGTTGCCAATGCAGATTTTAGTACCATTTGCTCATCAATAGCATCAAATACTATCGGATTGATGTGTTGAACAGGGCCATGCAGTAGATTGTAATCATTAGTATTTTGTCCTTTGGGATGCTTCTCCTTCAGTGTTGCAATTGTCGCATCGTCTAATGGAAGCACTCCTCCACCCATATTGTTTGTAAGCAATTTGATTGCGCCATGCACATCACCTCTTTCCATTTTCTCCTTAAACTGTTTTGAGATTGTTTTAATGGTTTTCTTCTCCATAATTTTTGGCAGTCTTGATTGTAGTGTTTCTGCCTCATTCACCAACGCATCAATCTCCCCTCTATGCCATAAACATTCCACCATACGTGAAAGCAATTGAGTTTTTAATTCTTTGAACTTGTCATCCCGAACCAGTTGTTCTTTTATAAGTATTCTGCTAGCTTTGACGTTTGTTGAGTGTGATAAAACTCTAGGTTCACCGTTCGTTTTCCTTGTGTGACAAAAACTTAAGTGACTGACTAGGGTTTTGTTATTGTATATACCATGGCAATTAATGCACAGAGTATAGTTGATGATCGACATATCCGTACTTTTTGCTAAACAACGGTGCTTCTTCCTTCCATTTTTATGTTGAATGTGACAAAATATGTAAAATATGTTTGTTCAGATAGTAGGCAGTCAAGTATTACAAACATATTCAAATGAGTATATAACTTACTATCATTACTTTCTGTTCCAGTAATCTCGTTAACTGAATGTTTAAAATATAGCAAAATTTAAAATGTGTGTTTTTAACGTATGCTCTTTAAAATAGTATGTGTAATGTTTAGAAAACATTTTAAATTGGACACATATTTCACCAATGCGACATTTTATACTAAGAAAATAATCGAATAATAAGCAGATATTGCATTCACATTCATGTTTTACGAGGCACAGCCGAGTTCATATCTTTATATTTGCTGCTGGAGATACCGTTTGAAGTTTTTTTGAGTTTTATTTTGTCTAGAACAAGTCATTTGGTACACGAATGAGATGAGATTGAATTAAAACGCAATTAAGGTGTATTTGCATATGCTTATGATTTTTTAAGTATAATATAAGTTTTAAGAAAAGTTTTAACTAGCAAAGAAATCATGGCTACTTTAACTAACCTAATCTACAAAAATGATTATTATTTAGTTTAACATAGAAAATAAGCAAAAATAAATTCAACACGAATTTAAAATTTACAATAGGTTTTAAGGCTAACTAACAACATAACTAACCTTTTGGCTTCAGTCGGAAGATTTTTTCAAGGTCGCTTTCACCACCTTCATCTAAATATTTACACGCCAATTCGCGATCGTATCCAAACTTTGCCATACAGACCATAAGTTATTGCTACTACTGGTGAGAAGCTAAATCAGAGTAACTCTCTCCTATTTATAGGGCCCCTGGATTGTTGATTGGCTAACTTAGAACCTCCTAATATGGACAGACTATACCCAAACCTTTAGTCCCCTACTCTAAAGTATCAACAACAAGAAAGTTGCTTCAAGTTATGACACATAGCTTTGATTTGGTTAATTGAGACAAAGATGCCTTGGGTGAGCAAGACAACCTTGTGTACCCTTAATGATGCATCTGCATAGCAACTATCAAGTATTGGGAACTGCAATTAACATGAGCTAAACTGTGTTTAGCTCCATTTAATTGCTGTAGTTCCCAATAAAAACACAAACTTGGAGTAGAAAATTTATTTCAATTTTGTAAGAATAAACTGAGGATAATTTGGCGGAATCGGGTGAGGATGCTAGACTGAAGAGAAGATATTGTCTCAAGCTCACGTGCGTGTTCCCAATAAATTCGCTCTTCTCCACTACATCCCGGAGCTCTTCTCCTAGTAGTGTTCGCTTCTGGCTTAACTAATCTCTCAATCACATCCGGAGCTCCTCTCCTGTGATTCCATTTCCTCTATCATACCTCACAAGAACCTACTCTTTATGAGCTCTAGCTTCTTTTGCATTTCACACCTGTTATTAACCTCTTGGTGCCCCACCTCTGACTGTCAGCGCCGCATCCCCCTGCTGTTATTTCCCCAGTCATCTGTCCTGCTCGCGTGGTGCACCGTCGTTCATCTCCTCGCACCTGTACTTAATTCACCATACTCTTCCAGGGGTACACGCACATCTCTACACTTTGTGGCTGCCCAGGGCAGCCCAGCACCCCCAAATTCCCCAAATGAAAATTCATTATCTATGAGGCAATATTTTTGACGAGAACTACGACGAGATAATTCAACATGCCATAACAGGCTTAACAAATTGACATGAAAAAGAAAACTACATGCAAGTGCCTATAAATTAGCCTTTTACAATCCAGGTAATAAAATCCCCATTTGATAAAACGAACAATGGGCCAGCCTTAGCCCTCCGAAATAACAGGTAATTTCTTAAAGCTTTTACTGGGCAAAATTTTTGTTTAATCATAGCAAAACGAATTGTGACACCTTTCCTAAATGGAGCTGTTTTGGATGCCTTGATGTTAAATGTAAATAGAAGTTCTGAAAATAGAAGCCTGACCTTATTTATTAATCACTCTAGGGCAAATGTATACTGAATCACTCTACATTAACACGTAGTTAAATCTAATTTTTCGTAATTATCATGGATGTATGCCTAATATAAAGGGAATACCTAAAATCGGAAGCCTAACCGTATTTATACCCCCAACCATTCTAAATTAAGGGCCCTGACAATAAAAGCATTTCCAGATTTCCAAATTGCACAAAAGATATAGCCTGATCGGACAATTTTGGGTATCATTCAAAATGCGGCTATGTGATATGTTTATAAAATTGATCCTAAAGACCGGACACATGTTGCAAAAAAAAATAAAAAAAATTCCATGTTAAAGTGAGGAAGGATCGCCTAAGTAGAAATTGCCAATGAGAAGATCATGTGGATCTAAACTAGTAATCTGGTTTCACGGTAGTCCAACTACATTTTGCCGCATTTCGCCGATTGTTGCGCGATTCCTTGTTTTGTTAAAGCAGTTTTGCACCTTCATACTAATGCAAAAATCATTCATGGTGATATTAAACCCGAAAATATACTGATATCACAGTATCCTTTAGCTTTGAAACTTATAGACTTTGGACAAATACAGCAGTTTTATTTGTTTTCATTTTGCTTTGAAAAATTCGCTTTACTGAAAAGTAGTTCCTACTTTTTAGCGGCGAAACCCAGTATTCTAAAGTCGCCACATTTGTTTCGTTTCATGTGAAAATCAAAAAGATATTTTGTAGCTAGTTCGCTACCGAATTCGCCATTTATAATTCACTATGTGAAAATCCCCCTTTAAAGCAAACTAGAATTTTCTCAATCTAGAAATTATGAGATTTTCCTGATCAGGAAATTTTATTTTTCTGAATGTTCTGATTAAACCCAAAAAATGAATGTGATATATATACAGTTTTCTTTTATATAAGAATAATTTTTATAAAAAAATGAACCTCGAAAATCCAATTTTGGAGACCTTGATATTTAAATTTATAGTTACTAAATCACCGTAATTTCAAAACACAACACAATCAAGTTTCTTTTTTTTCAGTCAAATATAGCAAGGTGTACTACCCGGTACCTTTTACAATCGTCCACTTGGCTCTCCACTACCCCCTGTGACATTCAAAAAAGTGTCCCTTGGGACTGAGTGGTGTAAAAATTAGTGATATATCAGCTAATTATACCTAATCTTTCTCCATTTTACGCAGAGAAGCCAAATCACAACAAATCGTCGCTTGGTAGCCATGTCTGTTAAAACTAAATTGGGAAGTAAGACGTTGCGTGCTAATTTTTTCCAATGGATTGCGCTTACCACTTTGTCCTACACCATTTGCCTTTGTTATTCAACTGTGCTCACAAGAAGTGACAGCGGCTACGCTTAAGTGTCTTGTGCCCCAAACGCCTAACAAGTTGGTCCAACTCAAAATTTCACCTATGTGTAAGGGAAATGGCGGAAAGTTTATATTCGTTGCACTATTTACGCGATGGAGAGATTTGTAGAAAAATAAAAATGGCTACCTGGGCTAAACATACTGAAAGGTTGCTGCAAGTGTTTAAAGTTTTGATTTGGTATATAACGAGTAAAAAATGAATAAATTATTGTTATTTTATGGCTTTCGTAGCTACCGTTACTCATTATTGCATATAATAAAAAATAAAAAAAAGATGGGATGGAGGCAGCACAGCTAGCTAGCTGCCAGGACAATCAACAACAAAAACTACTTTTGTGACACATTGTATCTCAATATGAAGCAAATAATAACACAACAACTCTCATCATCATTCATCATTCTCGGCTTAATGTCCGTTTTCCATGCTAGCATGGGTTGGACGGGGTATATTAATGACCCTCTTCCAATCTGATCTAGACTGTGTTAGATCTAAACTCAACTTGCTCTGTATCAAGTCTGTCCTTATAACCTCCTGCCAAGTCTTTCTCGGTCTGCCTCTGGGCTTTGCCCCAGGAACTATCAAGTCTCTACACTTTCTTACCCAATTATCCTCCTCCATTCTTTCCAAGTGCCCCAGCCAATTCAATCTTCTTATCTGGATAACATCTTTAATTCTACGGAGACTTAGCCTGCTTCTTAGCTCATCTGAACTCTTTCTGTCTCTCAGACTGGCGTTACACATCCACCTAACCATTCTCATATCATTCCTTTCTAAACGGTCAAGATCTTCCTGCTTCACTGCCCATGTCTCACTACCGTACAACATAACACTTCTTACACAGGCCTCACACAACCTAACTTTTACTTCAATTGACAAGACTCTGCTAGTCAACAAAGGAAGTAACTCTCTGAACATTTTCCAAGCAGAACCTATCCTGCAAGTAACACTTCTTCCAACACCCCCTTCACTGCCCAACATATCACCTAAGTAACAGAAGTTCTCAACTATCTCTAACGAGCCACTGTTGTACATCATTAAAGCTGGAAATACTTCATTCTCTATAATCTCACCTTTGCAACGCTTGCATACAAACTGAATGTCAGCTCTTAACCTTCCACTAATACTACTGCACTTCTTATGTACCCAATGCTTGCAAGTCTGACAAAAAATTGAGTTACTACCAACCCCTTTCCTGCAAACTCCACAAGGCCACTTTCCAACTACAAGGTCACACTTGGCTGCAATGCTACTAATCATGACTTTAGACTTTGCTGTGTTTACCTTTAGCCCTTTCTCTTCTAGTCCTTTCTTCCACTTCTCAAACTTTTCAACTAATTCTTCCATCGACTCTGCTATGAGAACCAAATCATCTGCATACAATAACTCCCATGGACAACCTGTTCTGAACTCCATCGACAGCGCTTCTAAGACTAGAACAAACAACAAAGGACTAAGTACAGAACCCTGATGTACACCAACATTTACACTAAATTCATCACTAAGTGAATCGTTAATCCTGACACGACTTCTAGCATTGCTGTACATAGACTGTACCATCGTAACTAGCCACTCATCCACACCTAATTTTCTCATTTGAATAAAACATATGAACTATGAAAACTTTTTTTTAATAAAATTTAAACTATCATATAGCTAGTGTTTTATAACATCTATTCACAGAAAAATATGATGATGATTTAGAATTTGTTTTCTTTTGCAAGAGAAAATTTGGCATTGCCATGCTAATAAAAATAAAATATATTTGTATAAAATACATATTCTTTAATGTAAATATTATAAATTTTATGCTGGAATAGTCACCATACTTTCTATATGATTACGTCGTAAACATTTATGTACCAAATGTTCTGACAAAACATTAATTCACACACATTTATATTAAATAAATGATTTTTTTGAGCTTTCTAATTGGGAAAATTTATATTCATACTCTTGCGAAAGACACTATTTCACTGATTCACAAGTATACATTGCAAATGTTATGCTCACAAAAAGTATATAGCAGAACAAGGAAATAAGGAAAATATACATCTAACACGAACTATCAACATAGTGAACTTTTAAACAAAAAACGGTGTCTAAATTTCTAAATCAGAAAAAACCTTTTTCATGAAAGCACTCTCACATAGTTGGCATTTCAAGTTATTTCTAACAAGCAGCAAGCAATGTTCACAACACATATCTCTCTCCGGTATGTAATCAGATTCTCTTGAAACATAGTGCAACTTGTCGTAACCGTTCTCTCTCAGATGCAACAATTGTGTGTACTCGTGACGGAAAATTCTTGGCCAGCGACATTGGAAAGTGGTATTCTTAGAATACTTTACAATCATCTGGTGCTTTTGTTCCCGCCCTTCCATACTATTACATCCAATACCGAAATCGTAGCACAGCAAAGTACTTTCAGCATGGAAAGGTATGCAGTTACATAAAGTCCATAAACTGGGTGAGACGCTAACATCATACCAACAGCTTGAGTTGAAAAGTAATTTACATTCCTTCTTTAAATCTTTTAAAAGTTCCAAATTGAAATTCTCTACACGTACTGATAAAACATATGAAGTGAAAATGGATTTTATGCAGCCTTATTTTCATTTGTTCACTCTTCAATTCATTTAAAATAAGTAAATTTAATTCTGGGAAGTGACAAAGAAAGGCTTTACTCTCCTTTCCACGAAAACGAAAAGTGAATCTACTTTCATTCTTAGAACTGCTTTCATTAAACCACCGGTTATTTTTTTTCGACAAAAAATTACATCCCATTGCTGAACGTATAAAATTAACAAATTTAATTAAAGCATGTGAGGAAGGTATATCTTTAAATGCTTTGTAGGAATTCAATGGAGCAGTTGCCAAACATAGATTGAATAACTTCATGAAGTGCTCTTTGACGACATTGTTCTTCAGATGAAGAGGCTCGTCTTTTGCTTTATCAATATAATGGCCAACCAAGGGGACTTCTTCTTGTCTACCTTTCAAAACTTTAGATATTTAAGATGTCAAGTTACTACATTTCGTTGCACTATTTCCTTTGCATTTAACTTCGATTTCTTTTTTTTGTGATAGTTGAAGGGCATCCATTTGTCACTTTGCTTGGTTCCGTAGGTATATTCAAATTTGCCTGAATTAGCTTTATTTACATTTCCGAAAAGTAGTAGGCTGAATCTGTTAGTTCCCCAGCCAAAAAAGCCAACATCTTCATGTCGTTAGGTAATTCACCCAATAAAAATTCAACTTTGTAGGCAACTTCATCAACATAAACAGTGAAAACCTGACTTTCCAAAAACTTCACGTCCGACAACAACTTGAGAACATAATTGCGTACAACAGTAGAATTTTCCTCAGTATCACCACCAAAAATTAAAAAGTTTTCAGAGCTGCTGCATATCCGATTATGAACATTAAGAAAAGAGACTAAAAATGACATACCACAAATAGGAGCTCTATCCCCACCAAGAGCAAATACAAACAGAAAAGATTCAAAATCTTTTTTTTCAAGCATATTGAATGTTTTTAGTTTGTCACTCCGTTGACGATTCACTTTTAAATAGAATTTTGCCAATCGTAACAAAAATTCATCACACAATCTATAATTTCCTGTAACTGATTTTGTTTCATCTCCAAAGGTTAGAGTTGGATGTATGTCATGTAGTGTTCCTATATCAATGTTATTGATAATAGTTGCTAAATGAGGATACTGAATATAATTAACCACTGATTTCTGTTTATTCTGGGAAATTCTATTTGCCTTTCTAATTGCCATGTATTTAGCTTTCCCCATGACATTGTGGCTGTAAAAAACATTGAGAGAACGTAGTTTATTATCTTCTGAATTGTAAAATTCTTCATTTGCTATTTTGATGGTAGTTCCCTTTATCTGTTTTACTACAGATGATTTAGCATTCAATAAACTATTTGCAAACATTTTTGAGGGGATTTTCGAACACAATGTGTCAATCATACCAAACATAACCAGCTGAACAGATTCCTTAGACCCTCCGTGAATGGCAGAACAAGCTTCAAATGTTTCCAGACGACGTGTATCTTTTGCTGATCTATTTAAATCACTAGATGATGGGAATTTACTACGCGTCTCAGCTGTTACCTTGCTGATGCTAAATTTGACTTCAGAGTCCACTCTATTCTTACTACACTCATAGTTTAGGTGTCTAACACGTTTTCTTTTTCTAGCTAATCTATTTCTTAACTTATCAACATCCCTTTCAATCAAAGTTATCTCACTGCTCAATGCTGCTAATTGTTTTTGTTTTTCCTCAATTAGGTTACTCTGATTTGAAATTTCAAATCCATATCGTTGATTTTTTTTTCTGTGTGATGTATATTTTCCTAACTGGGAAAACTTAATGTTTTGTGCCTTTGACTTTCCTTTAGGAGGCATGGCATAGAAATACAACAAAATAAAAACATTTAACTAGCATAAAAATCCAATTCTGTCAATAACTACATACCATACCATATTGGTTGACAACTTTGTACGATGCAGTTATATTTAATGTCTTTGTTGACACTTTATAATGTAAAATACATTATTTTTCATCGTCACATATTATATCACCGACGGCATTGCTTTTAAACTTCTTTTTGAATATTTTATTGATATCAAGACTAGACAAGTTTGATAAATGGAATTTCAATGACCCAAGATGGTGAAAAATAATACTAATTTCTTTAATGATACCACTTTTGTGTCTTTAGACAAGTATTATCATTACAGCTTGCTGTTTTGTCACCTCATTATCAATCTTTCTTAACAATCAATTCTCTACCGTAAGCTTTGCGGAAGTCGCGAATGGCTTTATAAACAGCTAAAAATATTTCGGAATGGACACGTTCATTAATGACAACTTTGAAGGGATTATACAAAGTTTGTTTTGCTTGAATTTTTCGATTAAGAGATGTTAAAATTGTATCAAAGTGAAACTTTATTAAATTGATGATGAGGATATTTTTTCCGTCCAACTCTGCATATGAATCAATTAAATCTGACATCATTAAACATGATCTAAAAACATAGGTAATTATAAATGTATATATATATTAGAAAAAAGAAGATGAAAAAGAGAGTGATATTTTTATTTACTACCTTAAGTGGATAAATTTTGGCGAGTATTTAATGGCGAATGACCAAAATGGAATACTTGGCGGGGATTTAATTTTGCAAATGATAAATTTTATAAAATTTGGCGAGGATTTAATTTGGCGAATACAAAAAAATGTTTATTTTAACGGAATTTATTTTGGCGAATGACACAAAGAAATGAATTGGCGAACGGTAATTTAGAGAATAATCAGTCATCAGAATTTTGCCGGGTATCAGACCGCAGCGATTGAAAACATTACATTGTGAAATAATTAAAACCCAGTTAACCCAGTTAAGAAAAACCAATTCCAGCTCCTTTTAGATCGTTTATTCCTTAAATATATAAATTAGTGGAAATAGTTTTTCTTATGTGGTCCTTCTTTTATTGCATGTAAGAATGCGCGCACATATACAGAACTTTGTAAACATTCGCTCATCTATACACAGAACTCTAGCTAGCTACGTTTTAACGCATCTATTTTGCCTAAAAACCCTAAATTTTTCCTTGCTACTTGTGGATGAATGAAAACTTGAGAAAAAATTAATACATGCGAAAATTTAGTCAGAATACAGCATAGCTAGCTAGCTATACAATGGGACAACACATCCACAAAATATTTAGCTAGCTAGTTTTAAAGACAAGTTTTAATTTTTTTATATGGATGGGTTTCTTGTATATATTGTGAAAAATTGAGAAGTCGGCTATATGAGACCTAAAATATACTTGTACTCATAGGACATAGCCAGATAGACCATTAACACACCTTAGTTTACAGAATATAATAAAAAAGAAACTTCTTAATTCCTGAGACTGCCATACGTAGCTTACTACAATTTTCCCATACTTTTGTTGCTTTTTTTTACCAAAAAAACTTAAAACAAAACAAAATTAAAAAATGTAAAACAACAGAATTGAAGATTCGTCTTACAACTTGCGTTTTAATGCCTTCAAATAGAAAAATAATACCATTTAATACTATTCTATACCCATCAAAGTTTGTTACTGGATGGGTAAAATTGAAAGATGCACTATTTCAAGACAGCTAAAAAGACATTCCACAATGTTCAACATAAACATGTTTATGTCAGTGTTTTTTTTTTGCGGAGAGAAGCGGAGTGCGCGCCAGCGCACAGAGCGTAGCGGAGCCCATTTCCTCATTAAATAAGCCAAATATAAGGGACGGAGGAGAGTGTATAGGATTTCCGCACCTATACATCAAAATTTTCAATTTTCGTGCCACTTTTTTTGGACTGGGTTGCCCAGTACTTTAATCCGGTCATTCTCCTATATAATTGCTAAATTAAGCGAGACAAGGTAAATTTTCTAGCTGAGACTAAATCAGCCTACACGTTTTAGTCACGTGATACATGGGACACCTTTACTAATATCATGTGACCATTTCTCGGACACACAGCGCCTCAAACTCAAACTTTCGTTAATCGAAGCCATTTCGCAACTGACGGGAGGAAGGGCTTGTTCAAGAAAACGAAGTTAGGGTATGTTTAGCTAGTATATCACTATTTTATATATGTAATGAACCTCTTCTTAGCATAAGACTGGCGAATTAGTTGGAATAATAGTAGAACTAAGATGGCATATAGCTAGCTGCTGTATAGCCAGCTACTTTAAGAAGAGTTAGCTAGCTAGCATAAAAAAAGAGCAAACAGTGCCAACAGTGCCATATACCTAGCATAAAACTAGCTACAAAGTTAGCATAAAATTAACTACTTAACTGGGATAAAAACTACCAATGTTGCTAGCACAAAATTAAAAATCAGCAAAATAGCTAGCTCGCTAGCATAGAAGAATTCTTTCAGGCAGATTTTCTAGCTACATAGCTAGCTAGCTTTACATATACTACGTGAGTGAGATAATTTTATAGCAATGTCACATCACATAGCTTGTTCTAGCTACAATCGTCCACAAAAATTGTTGTCTCAGGCAATTTTATATATCAAAAACCAAGAACCAAAAAGTTTACAAAAGTTAGCAAAACAACATAGCCATATAGTCAGATATCCGTCCCCACTGATGATCAATGTTTAAATAGAAGTTGACGTGGTCATGTGTAATCATTTAAGCTGCTTAGCCACAAAGGGCACTTCTTAACATTGAATATGGAGGGGGAGTGGGGAGCCATATTTTTGTGGACGAATGTAGCTATATATATAATGTAGCTATATTGTAGGCACGTTAGAAAATTAACTTTTTTAACCCTGCCGGTGAGCATACACCAATGTGGCTTACGTTACAGAAACTGAAATTATGCGATATAAATATATATATATTTCAACATCAACATACTGACTGACGCATTTTAAATTCTGACAAGCACTTTTCATGCAATTGTAAATATGCATTGAAAATCTTCAAATATATTCCATATTTATTATTTATTATTTAATTTCCCCTTATATATAAGTATAAGGGCCTGATAATTTCTGTTTCTGTAACTTGACCTGATCTTTACACCAATGCAGTATATCATGCTTAAGTCCAGCTCTAGCTAGGTACCAAGCTAGCCTAATTGCTATTCTTTTGAAGTTTTTGTTCAGTTTGGAATTATATAAGAGCTTTTTATGCTACTGTTATGAAAACTTGTTGTACAAAATAAACATATACTGCTGTCTCATTTTTAGTTGGACAGGGTAACAACGGGCTGTTTCCTCTGTTTTTTTTAAACCGAAGTTGCAAAAAAGTTTTTTTGGAAAATGTATTATGCCTATCCGATGTCACGGTTAATTTTTTTCACGGATTCTTTTTGCTTTAAGAGTGTAAAAACAGGTTATAAACTGTGTTTTCATTTTTAAATGTTACAAAAACTTTTCTGCAAAATATTGCTGAGTGATTGTTTTAGCTGTGTAGGATAACAACAGGCTGTTTACTGTCTGTTTATTTGAACGAAGTTAGGATAGTTTTTTGGAAATGGGAATTATGTCGAAACGTATATGTGCAACACAGTATACCTGTACTAATCACTCAGCCCCAGTGTTAACGACAAGCTATTACCTGTGTTTCTATTTAACAGAATTTGTGCTAATTTTTTTTTTTGAAAGGGTTTGTTTACCTATATTAATGGCTCACCGCAGATTAAAGTACATATATATTTTAAGTTTCACCGGGAACATTTTGTGAAAAATGAAAAAAAGTTTGCTGACTGTTTTCGCTATCACATGGCACAATATGTAAATTGTGTTTTTATTCCAGCTAAAGTTGAAGGAAATATATTTTCTGAATCTGAAAAATATAATTACACCCGAAACACCTTAAATATTGTGTGTTTCACTCGAAACACCTTAAATGTTGTGTGTTTCACTCGATTTACGATATACTGCGCACCTGTACTAAGGCGCTCCACCTGAATGTGTGGTACAGTTTACAATTTGTATTAACTGTTCCACCAAGCGTTTTACGCCAGGTAACAGTTACTTGTGGCTTAACAAGCATTTCCCAAAAGGTTAATTAACTAGGCTGTGTGCTGTAAATTCCTAAGTGTATATAATATTCACCAGTAAAGTTTTGTATATATATATATTTATGCCCTGCTGGTCTAATGGCCATGACACTCATGCAAATGAGAGATCCAGGTTCAAATCCTGGACAGGGCTAGGAAAAACATAATTATCTTGCACCTACAACAACCAGGTTTTCATAAGTATATGATATTAGCTATATTGAGTATAATAGGTAATCTTTGAGTCGTAGAGGGGGGAGTTGCATACATTCATCACTTTAATTTATAGAGCCAAAAGATGCTTTGTTTTTGTAATAGATCTATCACTTTATGGTAAAAAGTTTTGTGGTGATAAACCTGGTAGACAAACAAACAAAAAAGGCGTTTTTACTATAAACATTGCCTTTCTCGTGGACTTCTCTGAATACTTCTATATCTTGACTTTTTGCGGAGCAAAGCGGAGTGCGCGCTAGCGCACGGAGCGCAGCGGAGCTATTTTCCTCGTTCCCATAAATATATTAGAGCGTGACGTATTTCCGTGATTTTCTCCCAATACATCAAAATTTCAAAACGTCGGCGTTTTTGGACCCATTTTTGCCCCACTTATCCAACTTTTTTTTAAGGTCATTTCTTCCGTGAAAATCTGGTTGATCGAGACACGCCGTTTTCAGTTGAGATCAGGTCGGCACAGAGCTTTAGCCACGGTCACTCTTACTAATATCACGTGACATTTCTCCAGATACATAGCGCTTGAAATGAAAATTGCGTTGATATGGCCATATTGGCTTGTTGGTCGTAATGGACGGAAGGGCATTTTCAAGAACCGAAGAAAGGGTATGTTTAGCTAGCTAATATATCACTATTTTTTTACATGTAATGATCCCCTTCTTCGCCTTTCTCACACCTAAAGCTAGCTAGTATAAAACTGCCGACTTAGCTGGAATAATAATAGAACTTAGATAGCATATAGCTAAAGCTACCTAGCTACTTCTTGTTTGCTCATTTTTATGCTAACTAGCTAGCATAAAAAAGACCAAACAGTGCCATATAGCTACCATAATACACTAGCTACAAAGCTAGCATAGAATTAACTACTTAACTGGGATAAAACTACCAATGTAGCTAACATAAAATTAGCTATTTTTGTTGCATAAAATCAGCTACATAATAGCAGCATAGAAAAATTCTTTTGGACAGATTTTCTAACTATACATATACTACACAGTGAGTGAGATAATTCTACTCTGTAGGAATGTCCCATCACATAGCTTGTTCTAGCTACAATCATCCACAAAATTTCTTGTCTCTGCTGGCAATTTTATTCCAAAAACCAAGAACTAAAAAGTTTAGAAAGTCAGCAAAAAAAGAACATAGCTAGCTAGCTAGATATTTTGCAGATAGTACGTTCATAAAGGTATGTCACGTGTAATCGTTTACCTTGCTGAGCCACAAAGGTCAGTGTTAAACATGAGGGGGAATGGAGAGCCATATTTTTGTGGATGATTGTAGTTATATATATAATTGTACGCACGTCTAGGAAATGTTTCATCAAATCGAAGATGAAACCGTTTGATCGATTACCATGAAGCACGTGGGAACTTTGTTTTTTATACGATTCATTATACGATTCAATTGAGAGGGGCATCTAAAATTTTTCGCTTGCGAACCTAGGGGACTCAGTCCCACGCTCCGCAACACTTTCTATACTAGTTACTTGGAATAAAATCAAAACAAATAGGATTTACCGAATAAAATTGTGGGAGGTGGTGTCTTTTAAGACCCTCAAAATTTTCCCGTAATTTTGAGGAGTCCGTTCGGAATGAATATTCCAAAAACATTAGTTCTTTAATTTAGCTAATAACTAAAGCACGTAATTGCTAAAATTGTTTAAAACCACTCAGAAATCATCTTAGATACCTGAATTCTCGAAAACCAAGTCGAAGAGCACTTTTGGAAGATTTATTCCAGCGGAAACTTTCGATGTATTTGAAAGTTATTTTTCTACTGATTATTAGAAGATTTACGGTAGCATAGACTGAATTAGTAGCTTATACTATTCTGAGAACATTTATTACACCAATTAAAATCTATGATATTGGAAGAAAGAGCATTTAAAGAATAGAAATTCCATAAAATGGAAGTCAGAAATTTGCGAGATATTAAATATATTTTCAGAAGGAATAAAAACGTATCACTGTAAATGACATGATACACAAAAATCTAACAAATTAAAAACATCAAATCAAATATATGCTTAAATAATATAAGAACTAGTTTTAATGAGCATTTGAGAAAGGAATATTCCATTTATAGCCACAAACCATAGGTTAGTATTTCTTTTAATTCGAAACTAAACTTTCAAAACACAATACGAATGTTGTTTTAATAATGCACACGTTTAAGTTATATCATTCTGGAATTGACGAGCGTTGATCGGCTAAATTAACATTAGACTCTGAGAAAAGAGAAATCGATTGGATAAAAGAAAACAATAACTTTTGGAATCATAACAAATTGTACAATATTTTGTACAATTAAGAAATAATTGTACGATCGGGAACCAATCAGATTCGAGTAATAAATAGATGTTCTCTATTAAATACAAAACAAAACGCTTTCCTAATCAACTCTTTATAAATCATTATATTCAATAATAAATCATCATCAATTTCGACATATGTGTCGAAAACTTCGTTGGGCGTTCAAATTTCTTAAATGAAATGTTTCTAGAGCGTACAGTCTTAAGATAGTTACCCTTGAAATATTTTTGCCCTGAAGGAATAACGTGGCCCCAAGTGTCGGAAATTGCATCACTTGAAACTCCTTTCTCTGAAATTTTCAGAAAATAAAGTGGTTCAGCACTGACTCCTGTAAAAACCGTGACGAAGGACGGAGTAGCAACGAAATCAAAAATCTGATCCTCTTCATCCGCGGAAAATTCTCCATCCTCAAGATACGCATCATTGGTTTGATCCTCCCCATCATTCTCTTCAAGTGTAACTTCGTCATTTTCGCAATGTACAAAGTCCAATAACCGGCATGGGTCACAATCGCATAGATATTCCCTCAGCAGAACGTCCTTTCCCTTTTCATATACCATCATATGCTGTTTCATGCAATTCTTGATCTCCAACGGAACATTTGGTATCATTCTCTTTGTAATTACCTCCAACGCAGAAATGTTTGTGTATGAAAATTCAGGTTTTTTCATCGCTAGGTAGTCGACAATGACTTAACTATCGTTGAAAAACACATCTTGTGTAACAATATCGTGCCAGAGAATGTTTTTTTGCCCCAAAGCTTGACATTGCGTCTATCACTCCCTTGCCGTGACCTGCTGCTCCGTATGTTCTTATGATTCTTAAGTTGAAATCTTCGGCCAAGTTTTGGTAGAATCTAAAGGCATGCTTATTTTTATATTGGGAGGGGGCATTATCGCTTTGTATCCAAAGATCCTCGTTTCTGATTATATTTTTCGATGATATTCCGAAGTACGTGATCAACGAAAGCTGGATCATGTTTCGTGTCATTACTGATGTGATAGTGATAGCGATATTGGACGGGTTCGACGATAGCACAGTGCAATGTGAACTGCTTGCCAGAAAAATGAACTGACTGTACCTCATCGATTGGTCTCAATGACAAATTTTGGGAAAAATCTAGCTCAACATATTTCCCAGTGTACGATTCTTTCAACAGAGGCAACACTGAACTACAGTTATCAACATAAGTTCTATGCTTCAAGTATTTTTCACTTAAGCCCTTAAGTTTCTCGACAAGCTAACTGGTTCTTCCAGATCAACCCTGGCGGTCCTTGTGTACTCTACATTTTCCCCATTTTTCCTGATGTAACTTTCTTGTACTCGCGGATATTCATAATACTTGCAGTCGTTTGTTGCTTCCATCTCCTCAAATCTTGTCCTCGATTCCAAATTCTTCAAACATGCGGTCAGAGAATCATGAGGTGCGAGTTTGTGCTTGATTCGAAAGCTATTGATGGATTTTAACACAATGTGTGGATTGAGGCAGTTGATGCATAAACAACTCTGCTTTTCTTTTTCGCTGGGTTTCTGGCAATAAAAGGGTTTCAGCTTGAAAAATGAAGACAGTGAAATAGGCCTTTCTTGGGTTTCGTTGAATCGCTGGAGCAGCTTTCTGATAGAATCGGTGTAAATTCTTTTAGTAGCCACGATCATTTTCACCGTCGATCCTTTTTTTCGTATTTTAGCTTCTTCTCGAACATTGTCATCTGTAATATCTTTGAAAGTTCTAAGAAAGTTCATTTTCGAAATTCGCTTACTGCTATTTGCTGAATCGTTCGATGTAATAGTCGTTTCAACCCAAAAGTCATAAACCTCTTGATGGTTAAAAAGGTTGTATTGGCGGGGATTTGGTTCTTTGGTATTAGCAAGATTCTTCAGACTATATGGCTTATAGTCGAGTTTACCTGCAAGCCATTTCAAGAAATGTTCGTCATCGAGTAGTGTTCCAAAACATTCACGCATGTAAATAACCGCCTTCTTTCGATCATTCTTCAATTGCGCTTTAAGATGGTCAATGACGCAACGATTTAATTTATCTTCGTAATCAACGTGTGTAACAATCCTTTGAATCATGCTTTCTAAACGATATTTTTTTGAAGAACGTGAACCACCAATTGGGTTGGTTGATAACGGATTTGTTGGGCGCGGGTCGGTAGACAGCGGGTCGGAAGACAGCGGTTCAGTAGGCATCGAACAGGTAGTAATTGAGCTTGTAGCTGACGATACTGCTCGATTTCCAACTCAGAAAATGATGTCTCCATCGGTGTTGACATGCTTTGATAGGCCATACTAGGGCATTCACCGTCATTGTCATCTTCTATTCTTGGCAGATCTTCCTCAAGACTATGTACAGTTGCGACATGTCGGTCTCGGTATGATTTTCTTTTAAATTTCTTTTTACAAATATTGCATGTCTTGTTGTCTGTTTTCTTTTTACTATTGGAAGTTTTGCAGGATTTTAAATGCTTTACGATATTATATCTGTATTTCGAAGATGAATTGCACGTATCTGTTGGGCAACTGAAGAGTTTTGTCTTGTCGTCGTACGGTATATGGACTTTCTTTGTTTCTTGAAAGTGTCCTTTAGTTCTTTCATGTTTATTCCTATTGAATTTCGTTGAAAATGTTTTCTCACAGGTGTCCTTACGACAAGGAAAAATCATCTTTCACCGTCAATGTTTTTTGTTCGTTGTTTTCTTCAAAAGGAAATTCGAATTCGAATGTTTTGAAAAAAGTTCGAAAATTTAAAACATTCGAAATTCAAACGAAAGAGTTTTTTTTATAAGAGTTTCTCTAGGAAAAACAGATTATTTTGATAAATTTTTCTTCGTATAAATGCTCCCATTATATTTTTTAATTCACATTTTTTGTATGCTTTCAGCTTCATTAATCAATTTGAGTGGATAAATTTTTGAAATAAGGAGCTAGCAAGGAATTATAATTCCAAATTTCAAGAGCCTATTTTACCTTTATTTTGGAATATTTCATCCCAGGAAGCTCATATTTGAAAAATAATTCATTCTCAACTTAAACAAAACGGTCAAAGACCAAATAAGCCAAGAATACTTAGAAATAATTTTTGATGAACTAATCTTCCTAACGCGGATAACTTGTAAATCGCTTTTTGCAAGCGGCTAGAAATTATCAAAACTTTTATGGAATTTTTCTTCTAAAAATGTTCCCATTGTAATATATAAATTTATATTTTTGGTATGAGTTGAGCTTCTTTTTTTAATTTGAGTGGATGAATTTTTGAATTTTTTCTTTCATTGCTGTGACGTATCTTAATGGAGGCTACACTGCTAATTACTAACATTTTATTCAAAAACCACTAGTCATATGTTAGGATCGAAGGCACACACCAATTTACGTTGGAAATTTTAGGCCATTGTATGTTTTATGGAATAATTCATTCCTAAGGTGCTCCAATGGAATAAAACATTTCATTTGTGACTCTACAAACCTTTCTCAATAGGATAAATTAAAATAGTATGAATTTTCCTGCTGCAGAATTGGTAACAGGGCACTTTAATACGCTAAATATTTTTAATTTTTTAGGAATAACTATTCCAAATGTGCTCTTTTTCCGTTTTTAACCTGCAGAAAATTGAAATGGAATACAAACTTCCCTTCGTGTTAAATTTGAACGTACAAGTATTTCAAGTTCAAAAGATATGGTCCTTGGAATTTTTCATCACTTAATTGCTCCAGACTTTAAGTATCAGTATCTTGTGAACGGTATAGACGTCTAGCTCCGGGTAAAAGAAAATGGAATTTTTAATCCTTTCTGCCTCTGAAACTCTACATACTGAGTGAGCTGCCTAATTAAATACCGTCAAATTTGGTCTCAAAAAAAAGTCCTCAAACTGAACATTTGGCAAAGTAAAAAAAAAACACTGACTTATATTCGACCGAAAGAAAATTTATTCGACTTTTAAATTCTAGCGCTCGTAAAACCATCAGACACGTTTAAAACACATACCAGATAAAAGTATGGTACCATGTTCCAAAGATATAATACTTACGGTCCTCGACCGTTTTTAAAAACCTATGGGCCGAAAAACGCGGACGCTTTTGATAAGCATTTCTTGGACCGTTTTTACCCGCCGTGTAAGGTGTATTTAACGCTCATTGTCTCCTTGCATATGCTTATAATTTTTTGAAA
The DNA here is from genome assembly GCA_030067915.1 of Hydractinia echinata. Taxonomy (NCBI): domain Eukaryota; kingdom Metazoa; phylum Cnidaria; class Hydrozoa; order Anthoathecata; family Hydractiniidae; genus Hydractinia; species Hydractinia echinata. The sequence continues at coordinate 3,743,208 of JASGCC010000012.1, read as the reverse complement.
GTTTTAAGAAAAGTTTTAACTAGCAAAGAAATCATGGCTACTTTAACTAACCTAATCTACAAAAATGATTATTATTTAGTTTAACATAGAAAATAAGCAAAAATAAATTCAACACGAATTTAAAATTTACAATAGGTTTTAAGGCTAACTACCAACATAACTAATCTTTTGGCTTCAGTCGGAAGATTTTTTTAAGGTCGCTTTCACCACCTTAGCTAAACATTTACACGCGAATTCACGATCGTATCCAAACTTTGCCATACAGACCATAATAAAGCATTCTGGGGGAAGAATTTTGAATTGGTGATCAATTCAAATTGTTTTTCATTTCAGGCTCGCAATCAAAATATTGGTTCAGGTGAATGGCACGAATTTGCGATTCCTCCCTTGCAAGATTATGCTATTGACTTGGTTAAAGCAGTTTTGCACCTTCATACTAATGCAAAAATCATTCATGGTGATATTAAACCCGAAAATATACTGATATCACAGTATCCTTTAGCTTTGAAACTTATAGACTTTGGACAAATACAGCAGTTTTATTTGTTTTCATTTTGCTTTGAAAAATTCGCTTTACTGAAAAGTAAAAACAGTTCCTACTTTTTAGCGGCGAAACATTTCACTGAAGGTTTTAACAAATCAGAACGCAATATTCAAAAAAACTCTTTACTGGAAAGAATTCAAAACAACTGTCTGGTTTTTAATACCCAGTATTCTAAAGTCGCCACATTTGTTTCGTTTCATGTGAAAATCAAAAAGATATTTTGTAGCTAATTCGCTACCGAATTCGCCATTTATAATTCACTATGTGAAAATCCCCCTTTAAATCAAACTAGAATAGTATCCTGTCAAGTTACAGAAACAGAAATCATTTTTGTTTGAGGAAATTATTTCTCAATGCAGAAATTATGAGATTTTCCTGATCAGGAAATTTTATTTTTCTGAATGTTCTGAATAAACCCAAAATATGAATGTGATATATATACAATTTTCTTTTATATAAGAATAATTTTTATAAAAAATGAACCTCGAAAATCCAATTTTGGAGACCTTGATATTTAAATTTATAGTTACTAAATCACCGTAATTTCAAAACACAACACAATCAAGTTCCTTTTTTTTCAGTCAAATATAGCAAGGTATACTACCCGTTACCTTTTACAATCGTCCACTTGGCTCTCCACTACCGTCTGTGACATTCAAAAAAGTGTCCTCTGGGACTGAGTGGTGTAAAAATTAGTGATATATGAGCTACATATACCTAATCTTTCTCCATTTTACGCAGAGAAGCCAAATCACAACAAATCGTCGCTTGCTAGCCATGTTTTGGTTTAGTTTGCTTCAAACTTCATACATGAGCCTTTTCCTTGTGTTTGTGTCACTAACTCTTAAGATCTTCCTTGCCATCTGTTGAAACTAAATTGGGAAGTAAGACGTTGCGTGCTAATTTTTTTCAATGGATTGCGCTTACCACTTCGTCCCAGACCATTTGCCTTTCTTATTCAACTATGCTCACAAGAAGTGACAGCGGCTACGCTTGAGTGTCTTGGGCCCCAAACGCCTAATATGTTGGTCCAACTCATAATTTCACCTATGTGTAAGGGAAATGGCGGAAAGTTTATATACGCCTGCACTATTTACATCAGAAAATGGGCTTTACTTAGCTCCGCAAAAATGTTTACCCATGACATGTTACAAGGAACTTGAAAATTGATATTTAGGTTACTTACATTGATACTCTGCATATCTTCCATTTGTTTTTGCACTTTAAACATTGGCATTAAAAACTGTTTTTTTTACCTTGTTTTTAGGTATTGGAAAATCTGATTTTTGCTGTTGATTGATCGATTCTTACCAACTAATGGAGATAATTCACTATAAACGCTGTTTAAATACTTTGTTTATTAAATCAAGCGACCAATTTGGACTTCCACAAGAGAAAACATACATTTTTATTTAGTTTTGCATGTTAGGAGAAGAAGGGTCTGGAACATAGATACAACATTTTAGATACAATATTTTTTTGATCAAATATTGACACTAACACATGCCTTACAATGATACACATCCATTTCTGCATCTGCAGAATTTTTTTTTCACAATCATTGTAAAGCCAACAAGCACAAAGTCCACAGTATATCCAACCTACGTCCTTCCTTTGTGTTGATCGAACAGCCTTCGGAGGATCTTTCCACTTACTTAAACTCACACATAAAAATATTTGCAGGGTACAGTTCGATTGCTGTAGATAGGACAAAATTACAAAACATATATATATATATATATATAGTAATAGCTGAAAATATATACAAAGCATGAAATGAAAGTAGAACATATAATATTAAGCATCAACAAAGCCAAGGTAAAAACACATCTCTATGTAATATTTATAAGTGGAACAAAATATATACAGCAAGCATAGCGCACAACGTAAAATATGTAAAAACATAGAGTCCAAATCCAAAGTAAAATAAATAACATGTCATGTAAGGTGTGATGCCATACGTTTTTGGGCAGAAAACCACTGAGCAAGTGGCATGTTGAGGTAGAGAAACATGCTATTAAATTTCCAATCCCCCAATAAGGATATGACACCCAGGGGAACACCTGCCTCTAAAGCAAAGGTACCACCACCGCGGCGGAAGGTTGGCAATCTGGCAGAAGACAATAACTCGTAAAAATTCGTAAATTTGTAATATATTGTTCCATGAAAACAGATTCTAGTCTTGACTTCTTATTACCAACGGCCAACATTAGCGTAGTTTGTGAACCAGAATCGGTAGAAATAACTTTCTCCTGCTCCACAGGACGAAGACGAGACACAAAATCAACAATACGAAAGGGTTACCAGTGTACAGGAAGAGCGGTGAGAGACTCAATATCTTTCTGTCTCTTCCACTGATCGCATCGAAGCCAATCTGATTTTAAAACCTTTGTCCACTCCCCACCACGTCTTGCATCAAATGTTACTATTCTCACAACAATTAGCCTTTGAAGCCAAGTCCATTCTTGAAGTGACATGGCACGCCGTAAGGTTGTTAATTTCCTTATCTCCTTGAGCAAATAGTCTCGTAGTTCTTGCACATTGGCTGTCATTGGGAGCATTTCAGGAATATCTTGTCCTTTCTGGCCTCCATTGTAGAAATGGCATGTTTGGCATAAATATGCCAATACTCTTGATACAGGTCTAAAAATAGCCTGGCATCTTCAATGATGTTTTTTTCTTTTGATCAAATACCCCAAGCACGCTTTGTACAAGGAATAGGATAATATCAATCTACCAATTCCACGCAAGTTGCTGAAAATGTCATTAAAGGCCCCCCCCCCCCCCTATTCGAAAAGTGTGTATCCATATAAAAGTACACCTTCGTCATTTTCAATTGAGTTTTTAATTCTTTGAACTTGTCATCCCGAACCAGTTTTTCTTTTAAAACTATTCTGCTAGCTTTGACGTTTGTTGAGTGTGATAAAACTCTAGGTTCACCGTTCGTTTTCCTTGTGTGACAAAAACTTAAGTGACTGACTAGGGTTTTGTTATTGTATATACCATGGCAATTATTGCACGGAGTATAGTTGATGATCGACATATCCATACTTTTTACTTGTTTGACATACTTAATATTTCTTAACCCGATCATCTTTTTTGTGTGTTAATTTGACATGCCTTGGTATGCTGTAAACTCAGTGCTTGCAAATTAAACAACGGTGCTTCTTCCTTCCATCTTTATGTTGAATGTGACAAAATATGTAAAATATGTTTGTTCAGATAGTATGCAGTCAAGTATTACAAACATACTCAAATAAGTATATAACTTACTATCATTACTTTCTGTTCCAGTAATCTCGTTACCTGAATGTTTAAAATATAGCAAAATTTAAAATGTGTGTTTTTAACGTATGCTCTTTAAAATAATATGTGTAAGGTTTAGAAAACATTTTAAATTGGACACATATTTCACCAATGCGACATTTTATACTTAGAAAATAATCGAATAATAAGCAGATATTGCATTCCCATTCATGTTTTACGAGGCACAGCCGAAGCATTTTCTTTTTCCCTTTTTTTGAGTTTTATTTTGTCTAGAACAAGTCATTTGGTACACGAATGAGATGAGATTGAATTAAAACGCAATTAAGGTGTATTTAACGCTCATTTTCTACTTGCATATGCTTATAATTTTTTGAAAGTTTTAAGAAAAGTTTTAACTAGCAAAGAAATCATGGCTACTTTAACTAACCTAATCTACAAAAATGATTATTATTTAGTTTAACATAGAAAATAAGCAAAAATAAATTCAACACGAATTTAAAATTTACAATAGGTTTTAAGGTTAACTAACAACATAACTAACCTTTTGGCTTCAGTCGGAAGATGTTTTCAAGGTCGCTTTCACCACCTTCATCTAAATATTTACACACCAATTCGCGATCGTATCCAAACTTTGCCATACAGACCATAATAAAGCATTCTGGGAGAAGAATTTTGAATCGGTGATCAATTCAATTTGTTTTTCATTTCAGGCTCGTAATCGAAATATTGGTTCAGGTGAATGGCACGAATTTGCGATTCCTCCCTTGCGAGATTATGCTCTTGAATTGGTTAAAGCAGTTTTGCACCTTCATACTAATGCAAAAATCATTCATGGTGATATTAAACCCGAAAATATACTGATATCACAGTATCCTAAAGGAAACTTATAGACTTTGGACATTCAAGTAAAATTGGACCTGTTTCAGCAGAGTATTATGATCCCAGTAGATATACCAAAGAGTTGCGTCTGAAGCATCGTGGTGACAGACTTGTATCACCAGAACAGTTATTGGGGTTACCCTTGACATCTTATTCAGACATATTTTGTGTTGCGGCGACATTAGGGTGTTTATTTAAAAGACATAGTATCTTTTATACAGATTACAAACACATTGATGAAATTGTTAGATCCTGTAGAATGCCTTGTCCACTAGACAGGGCTAGTCTAGAAAATCTGTTGCTAGTATTGGAGGAACTATAATAAAGCTTCTAATTAATTTTTGTTTGATTTTATATGAATATGAATATGAAATGATTTCTGCGTTATTTTTTGTATCTGAATAAACGCATTGCCACATTTGTGTATAGTTTGTGCATAAAGCCACCTAGATCGTAAATAATCCATACATTTCTTGCGCATACAAATTATCATGCATTCACGCATAAATAGGAAAGGTGCGAAAATTGACGCAACTACCATATCACTCTTCCCGCTGGGAGATTATTTTTGCAAGCTACAAAGTAAAGGCTGGTTCAATACTCGTCTTTCCTACATGTAGGATTATTGGAAAGGCGGAATATTTTTTAAATTATTTAAAAAAAGCGGGATAAATACTATTACCCGATTTTTCTGATATTTCCGACTGTAGTATTACTTATTTGTACAAGAGTCAAGGGAAAATAACACGAAAAATGACTATAGCAAAAAATTTGCATAGACTCGAAAGGATGTAGAACGCTAGCAAAAACTATGGCAAGCAGTAATAAATCGTTAATTTTATGATGGAAGTGTGACGGCTCAGGGTCAAACTGGGGACGTGGACAATAATATTTTACTAAGAATGATCTAATAACCAAATAAATTATACACGCAAATTATGTTGAATTTAATGTGTTAAGGGAAACACGTGTAAAGCCACTGCCAGAGTCACAAGTTCTGGCGTACAGATCGTTGTCTGCTTTTTCTTATCTACGAATTCGTAATGAATTCCTTTGAAATTTATCCGGTAAAAGATATTCACTTTAATAAGTTTTATTTATTTTATGCACTGAATTGCTTGTTTTTATTGTCTCTAAACTGTAGCTGTTTTTATCATTGTTTTGTTTAATGTTTTCTGTTGTATTCGAAGGTTGTTCTTCTTTGTTCCTGTGTACTGTGTTACTTTAATGTTAGTCAAAGTGGTCATCGTATAATTTGCCAAATCCTTGCGACAAGGAAGATTTTGGATTATTTCGGAATTTTTAGAGGGTATAACCTCTACATAGCCATAACCACCTGTCTTTAGACAAGTATTATCATTACAGCTTGCTGTTTTGTCACCTCATTATCAATCATACGCTCGAAAAGGCTGAAAAAAGGTCGATATTCCACGTGCATATAACATCTGTTTTCATTGATTAGGGGTTTGACTGTCGGTTTGGTCAAAAAAAATTTACATACCAGACATGAACATGTAGTTACGAAACCGCCTTAAATAGCGTTAACTTAATTATTTCGTAGTGAGCGTGAAAATTGTGACGCCGAAAAAAACCCAACAGTAAAAATTCACGTTGTGGAACGATCCATTTCAAAAAAGATACTTTTGCTTTTTTCCTAATTTGAAATACGCGGGTGGTCAGCTATAATGTGTCAGACAACATCGCGCATTAAAAGCCTAAAAATATGGTATTTTACGGCTCATCACTATGCAGTACATTCCGTGCGGAGGTCAAAGACGTTCAGTAGGCATTTGTTAAGTTACGAAAAGGTTAATAAGAACAAATAATTGTTATTAATTGTTTTCTTTAAAATTTCGGCATCCATTAACATTTTTTACATTACTAATCAAAGCATGATTTTGATCTTCACTCAAGATCACCTTTCCACTGAAGTCTTGCTGTGGGTTCAATATGTATAATATAAGGTTATCACTATATAGAATTCACTCATTTTGTGTTTTCATAACTGTAGATTATCACACTAGAAAAAACACGTATTTGTAACGTTTCGACATCTTTTTCACATCTAACTACATGTACAGATATTACACTTATCAAACTTACAAGACGTAACCATAGTGATAAAATTGCTTCGAATTACATTGAACAATGATACGATTGTTATAAATTAATTAATATTCTTCTACACTATTAAGCCCAGTGGGGGAGAGAGTCTTAAGTATTAATCCAGAAACTATCCCTCTCTGCAGGTGAATGTGCATCAGTCTTATCAAAAATAATTATAGAGCAGTCCTTTTCAAAACTGTTGTGATCCGGTACTAGGAAATGCTCATGAAAAGAAGATTGGGGCACATTTTCACCTTGAGCAGCTTTCCTAGCGCAATTGCGATAATTGTTCCATCGGAATCTAAACTTGGTTGTGGTCTGACCCACATATTTTTTCTCACACACGTTACATTTCAACATATAAACAATCAAGATGATGATTTATCTTATAAATTCCATTGTCAGATGACTCAAAAAATTCAGTAGTTTCAATATTGTTACATGTTTGACATCTGCTCTGTCCACACCTTTTAGAACCCGGTCTTTTTTCAGTATCTGGATATAGCCTGGCTCTAACCAAATAGCTACTAAGGTTTCTTGGGCTACGAAATGAGACAAATGGAATCTCAGGGAACACTTTCTTGGTCTCAGCGTCAAGGTGGAGTATACAAGCTAGAGACCTGATCAGCTTGGGTAGCGACGAGAGAATGGGACAAATGTCTACTACCAAAGGAACAGCATTCTTAGGCTCTTTTTGTCTCTCTTCAAATAGCACTGCTCTAGGCATGATCATAACCTTGCCAAGATCTTTTTCTATTAAAAAACTTGGGTATCCTCTACATAAACACCATTGTTTTAAACTTTCGATGTTATCAGCAAAATCCTTTTCATTAGAACACACCTTACGAACTCTGAGACCCTGACTATACACTGTAAATGACTTAGTGTGATGAGGATGGCAAGACTGGTAGTGAAGATACTGTTGACAATCGGTGGGCTTGCAGAACAAATTAGTAGCGAACTGCCCATTTTCGATAGATACATTGACATCCAGGAAATTCACTACCGCCTCAGACATCTCATGAGTAAACTTAATGTTGGAATTCCTTTCATTAAGACGACCGAGAAATTCTCGGAGGCTCTGCTCACCATGCGTCCAAACTAAGAAGATGTCGTCAATGTAGTGTTTCCAACACCAAGGTTTTAACGGTTCACTATTCAAAAACTCTTCCTCAAGAATATCCATAAATATGCACGCATATGGCGGGGCAAACTTTGTTCCTGCTATCTGCTGTTTGCAAAGCTGTCCAAACTCAAAATGTTATTAGTCAGCACGAATTCAGCCATGTTTACCAAATCTACTGTAGCCACTTTCTTATTTGTTCTCAAGCTTTTTCCGTAGTGCTTCTAGACCATCTAAGTGTGGAATTGACGGGTATAGGCCAACTACATCAGCTGTAACAAGAATCGAATTTTTGGAACTTCACCGAGATCTTTGAGCATGGAAATAAAATGACCACTGTCTTTAATGTAAGACCTACCACTCTGCATCAAAGGTTTCAAGTGATGATCCAAAAATTCAGAAGCTTTTTCAGTAGGGGTACCACAATTAGATATTATTGGCCGGCCAGGAACATTTTCTAACCTCTTATGGATCTTAGGCAAGAGGCAGAAATTTCCCAAGTTGGCTGCCTTCTCATACGGGTACAAAAAGTATTTAAGCTCTATTTCACTTATGCACTTCTTTTTGGCCAAGGTTTGAAACATGGCATTGCTACGTTTATGCCTTTATCTTATGCCTTTCCATCACGTATCAAGTTATTAAATAAAATCGATTTGTCTTGGAGAACAATTCTTACACTGCCACAATGTCCAACTTCCTTTTGTATAGGGGCAACCTACGACACCCCTCCCCAACAAATTTCGTGATATGGGGAATTGAGAAAAACAAAAGTTACATTCTGTGCAAGAAACCACCCTCAAATGTCTCTCACATATTGAGTGCCTGTAGGACCTCCATTACGCAAGGTAGATACACATACCGACGTGACTCGGTGTTAATTGTTTTGGTTAAGGCATTAAAAAAGTTTTTGTCATCATATGAACCACGTTTCCAAGTGCAACAAATTTCATTCCTGCCGGTCAATCACAATCTAAGAAGAGGAAGGCAACGTATCCAGGCCTTCTTCACCTTGCCTCCGATTGGAAAATACTGTCAGATTTAGATTCAGGTTTAGCTGTTCCATCATGCAATAACGCAACTACGTCCAGAAGTGTTATTATTATAAGTTCTTCCAGAACCGTAATTATGTTAGAACTGACCTGTCCATGTGAAGAGAACACGGAATATTGGCACGTCTTCACTTTGTTATGCTATGAAAAACAATGGATGGATCGTGCATTTCTTTGCCATTGAGGTGGGGGCAAGGGGTTCAGTAAGAACCTGTCTTCGTCGCCTTGGTTTCTTTAACAAACCTTTACGTTCCCTATTAAAATTTCTTACTTTTGTGTCCATGAGTGCTTCCTTTTACATCTGGATGTCTCGAAATTCACAAAATCCTGTAAAATCCACAAGATCAACAGTCTCGTTGCCATTTAACACTGATAGTAGGAATAGCGGTCCAAAAAACTTAGGAAACCCATGTTATGCAAACTCGATCTTGCAATGTTTTTATTCCCTTCCAAAAGTTAAAGAAGCCATTTCTGTCATCAAAGCAACCTCAAAGTTAGGCGAAGCATTTGTAGGTGTTCTTCAAAATTTGGCTATTTCTAAGAGTCCAGTTGACCCCTCCCATTTTTTGCTTGCCATGAAAAACCATATCTCAGCCGCGAAGGGAAGCGTGTTAATATATTTGCTAAGCACGACGTTCCTGAGGTTCTTGAATATCTCCTAACTGGTCTGTCATTAGATTTTCCATTTCTTGAAGGTCTATTTAGTATTGTCATCAAGACTTCCACCACTTGCGATACATGTAATATTACCAGCTCCTCAGAAGTTATAGCACCATGCATCCAACTCTCTATGCACCTTACGTTACAATCTCCTTATATAATTTCTTTGAAAGCGAGGAATTGTCAGACACTAATGCCTACTTCTGCCATGTTTGCAACGCTCATCAAACTGCTCTAGTCGAAAAGGAGGTGGTGTCGTGCGGTTCTCATCTCATTTTCCAGCTAAAACGTTTTGCCAGTGCCAACAGACTTGTGTCGAAAATTACCTCCCGTATTACTGCTTACTCTGACACCATTTCCATACCTTATACCTTAGATGAAGAAGTGAAATGTCGTAAACATTTTCAATTAAGAGCTACTATCAACCATTGCGGCAACTTAAATAATGGTCACTACACAACCATAGTCTTCGACCAAAAGGTTCACAGGTGGATACATTGCAACGATAAAGCGGCAATTTTCTGTGATGACCGCCTGATTAACAGTCACGAGTCATACGTTTTCTTTTTAGAAGAGCTGAGGTAAAAGTATTTTAACTAAAATGAGTCAGCAAGGGGGCTTGACTGCACTCAGTCTTTTCTTTGGAGAGTGACGACTCCACTTATTACCTGAGTTAAAACAAAACAAAAAACAGAACAGAAAACGGTTAGAGTTTAGTTTACTGCTGATGACCGTCCGCGGACTTCTTCTAGGTGACCTAGCTGGACATTTAGGGTACTTAGGTTCAGAAATATGTGTCGAAACCTACCTGCCCTTGATTAAAGTTCTATTCATCTTTTCACATGTGTTGTGTCGTTTTTATTTTTTTATTTATTTTTTAATTAATTTCTTGAAAAAGGGAGAATTATGCTTCAAGAGGCATTTTCTGTAGAGTAGTATAACCTCTAGTTTGTTTTCAAAGACCTAACAGGTTGAGTTCATCATTGCTGTGGCTAGCCACCTCTTTGTAAATTATTTTCTTTCAATCTATATTGTTAATTGTTTGATTTTGTAAAATATATGTAATTAATGTTTATTTACGTTGGATCGACAACATGATAAAATACTGGCTAGCATGCTGGAAGTTAGGATCCTCGATGTTCTTGCACAAATACCAATGCCCCTCACAGAAAGGATTTGACTCAGAAGATTACATTCTTTAACATAAGGCACAACTAGCTCAAGAGATAATGAATTATACAAAATTTCTAGCATATGCCATAATGTATGATGGTCAACACTTCTTCTAAGATAATCCTAGGCTTTAGGTGATTGGAATCCAAAACTTCCCAATTCAATTTTGTGAAAGATCTCGCCAAGTTTATTTCCAGGTAAAGTAGTCCACAGACAGGTACCAAACACACAAACTCACAAACTGGAGTGACTTTTTCGAGAATATAACATTGGTGATCCTGGAAAGCAGTGATGTCGTAGTAACATGTGGTACACTTCGGGCAATTCCACACGTTTACAATAATCTCATTTATCAAGTTACACGGCAAACCGTCGCATTCAACTAAAAGCCACTCTCTTACACCTGTTCCGTATTGCTTGATACAAGCTCTTACTCCAATAGCCTAAATCACTGGGATTATATTGTGATATTCGTTAGGATTAATGAAGTCGGGTTCACCAGCTTTACATTTTATATCAGGCAGAATTGGTGGGTAACTAGAAAATCCATGATACAAATCGATATTAGGTTGGCTATCAACAGCCAGCATGCAAGTTTGTTGGGCGATGTTTTCTTTAATTAATTTACCACCACAATTTCGACGCACCCCTGTACGTTGCATCCGACTCACATCCAAACTCAATACATCTCTTTTGATTTTGAACCTGAGTCTGATTTTCTAAAATCACGTCGATAAAGTCGGTAGTTAAATCCTTCTTATGTTGTTCATAGACAACACCTGTAGATTTTTTTAGGAAAGTCTCCCTCGTTTTTCTAAACTGTTCTCCTGCAACTGTTCTCCTGCAACTGTCAATAATGTAATCGACGTTTTTTTGTAATCTTCGTTATTGAAATCAGGCACTTTTTATTCACTCTGTCGATAGCAGAGTACCTTTTGCATGTGGCTTTTTTCGTCCAAAGTAACCCATAGATGACTGGTGATAACACTTGTAATAACAATATTAATTTCTGAAATAAGGTACGTCTTTCCCGCCTTTCGATTGTTATCAAATATCAATATCACTAAGCCATGGGGAAATTCATGAGACTCCTTACTTTGTTCGTTAAGTCAATTGGATATATGCGTATACGCACCACCAGGACATCTATTTCCCATGAAATTCAAATACAATTTTGAGTTGGGGAAACTTAATAAACTTTCAAGAAAATGGTTTGGAAGAACTATTTTTAAATTGATGCAGTAATATAAAAGTTCGACCATTTTTGGAATCAGAGCCAATTTCGGCACGCTTTTTGTGTTGACATCTATTTTACATGTGCTACAAACATCTGTAACGGATTTCGATTAATCGCCTGACAATGTTTTTATATAGCCCTCACAAGCTTACTTAGTTTCTCGCCAAATGCAATAAAACTACCGCTTTCATCATCTGTTGTTGTATCCTCTTCAACTTGCGCTTTTCTTCCGTCACTTTCCTCTGACAGTATCTCAGAAACGCACAATCCACATATGTAACGTGTATGTTTTTCAATTTTTCAGTTCTCAACAACTTCTCGTAGTCACTCTTTTTAAACTTTTTTTCACTTGTTTTAAATCTACTAACTCAGTTCTTTCCCCATAATCTTCATGCCCTTCTGAGCCACATGTTCTTGAAAATCTGCTTTCATAATCTCTCTTTCTGCTGATTTTTTAAAACTAAAAAAAGTAGGAAAATGATCATGTTAATGAACACGGAATTGAACATCTAAAATAAAAAGGCTTTACTCAAACCACATATACTTCATGAAATTGTTGATCACTCAATCAAGAATTGACGTTCGCCGCTCTCTCCCAATCCGGTTATTAATAAACTCACTTGATCGGGAGAGTAGGGAGATTGTAACGCACACTTTCCTAGTTCCCCATCTACATAAAAATTAAAAGCGGTTTTGATAGTTGGAAAGGCCCGTGGAAAATGACAGAAAAACAGTAAAAATAAGGATAACTTACGAAAAAGAAAACTTGGGACTTTGTTTTCCATAAACCTAAAAAATAATAATAAATTTTGATGATTATACTTTCCCATTTTTTTTTACTGTAAAAAGATAATTCAATGGTTACATATAGACCGCATAATATTGAAATAATGGTAAGTTACCTGCACTTGATGCTTCTTGAGTCTTTTCAATACCAACATCTGTGATGCAATTTTAACATGGCATGCCCTGACTTTTAGTTCATAAATTATCTCCTTAAAAAGAAAATAATCCACTTAACGAAGGCAAGTCATGGGGCTTTGCGTTTCAACCTAAAAAAGAAGTAAAAGGCTTGTTATTTGAATCAAATAACAAAATATTGTCAAAATAAAAGTAAGTAGAAAAGGCTTGTTATTTGAATTAAATAACAAAATATTGTCAAAATAAAAGTAAGTAGTGTGTTTTTGTACAAAAGAGAGTTAATAAGGTAAGTTTTGGGCAATATAACCAATTCTACTAGCTTGTGAGCCCCCAATACCAGTGAATGTTGAAGTGAACTAAATGCATTTTGATGTTTGAATACATAATATAGATAACATTAACAGTTTTTTATAAGAACAAAATATATTTAAACATATATGGCTTCAGAGGCCCAAAAGTTTGGAGCATGTTAAGAACATTTAGTCTTGACAATATCATAAAGTACTGAAATAGTCCTTTACACTTGACAAAAAAATGACGAAATCAGAGGAAAATTACGATCAACCTAAGAACATTTTGAAAAGTTGAAAGGCCTCGTTTAAGTTGAGCGTTCTTATAAAAAAGATGTACTATAAAACATTGGTTGAATTAATTTTTTTTTGTTAACAAAATTTTATAACTAATTTAATTACAATATTAAAAATAAATTATTAATAAAATAAACCACTTAACAGACAAACAAAAAAACGAACCTCTGAGGTATCGATTACCAGAAAAACTGAATAATAGCACATGGATGAAATTGATAAAAGTAGAGTATACAGTGATCAATAATTATCGTAGAGGGTGGAATAATGGTGCAGGGGACAAAAATAGAAACATTCTAAGCATTGCTGAGATAAAAATAATAAGTATTATTAGATACCTTAGAGTAAAAAAACTAAACACATACACGAACATAAAATCCAGTTAATATCATTCATTTGTTGTTTGTAATAGTACAGTTATTGTACTGAGTTTGGACAGTGTATGTGGGTCGATGTCTGTGCTTTCGTCTTTTGTTTTTACTCTTTTTCCAAGAAAAATTTGGCAAATCCTGACCCTCATGCGCTCTCCACCACTTAAAGGATTTATTGGACAGGGGGCCAGGATGTTGCTTTCGAAACTCCACGTAAGCAGTATACGTCAAAACTAAAAAAAAGATAAAACAAAATAGGATATAATATAAAAAAATTAAAGTAGCCACTATTTATTATGCACATATCTGTCCCTTCTGATTTTTTTCCTGTGTTATCTAAAAGTAATAATATTTCTGCTATAATTATCTGGGAGGAAAAAAAATATTAAAAAAATTGAAGAGGCAGGTGAGTACAACAAAATATACCGTGTACACTTTCAACTTCACCTTCTAAAAAAAGAAAAATTTAAGAGCAATAAAAAATATTAATCGCATTATTTTCCTCATGCTGTAGTCTGGAGTATAAGAAAATATTAAGATGTAAAAAAGTATACCTTGTCTTTTTTCAACTTGTCCACCTTCTAAAGAAAATGAAAAACTACTAACCACAATAAAAAATGGATACTTCCTTTGTGTTTGTGTGATCATGGGTGTGTAAGTATATGAAATGTTTGTGCTGGCTGTTATTATACTCTAAATTATAATACCCGTGTGCGTCTGTCTGTCACGCAAAATGGCTACCGATATCCCTTTGATCTTTCCGCCATTTTTAAAAACCAGGGGGTTGTTTAATCGAAAATCTTATTATTGATTAAAATATGATATTCAGAAAATTAATTTATTTCCTTAAATAATTTAATTATTTTAATTTACTAACCTTAATTAAAAAAATAAATTAAGTGATTAAAATGAATGCATTATTTAAATACGCTATTTTTAATAATAATTACCCCGTGATCTCAATCGCCAATTTCGCTCGGGAGCCACAGAAAACAAATAGGACAGTTGTGCTGACAGTTTTATTACTTTGTGTTGACCGCTTGCATGTAGTATACCAATCAATACGCCTGATTTTTTGAAAAACTAATCCAAGATTTTCGCGGCCTAGCGATGCCAACGGAGGAACATGATGACGAAGGCCATTTTGGTTTTGAAAGTGGTCGTGGCCAGTGCTGGGTTTGAAGGTCTGTTTGTCCTTTTTTGTCTTCTAAAACCTTTTTATTTTGTAATATTTGTTTTCTATATGTTTTTACATGTTAAGATAAATATATTGTCAATATATTGTAAATATATCTTAAACGCACCATTTTTAGGATTTTTGGCTAGAAACGAAGATTTTTAAGGATCATTCTACAGCCACCTAGCTAGCTACCCTTAGTTATTACTATTCAGTTTGTATAACAGCTTTTTATCCTAGCCAATATTTCTTATTTTAAAGTTATTAAAAAGCTAGCTCCTTTAGCTACATTTGGATAACAAGTGAAAGTAGCCAAATGCACTGTGTTTGGCTGCAACACAATTCTTAATTCTTATGCTAAATAAATGCAGTTAGGCAGCTACCACTTTGATTACTGTTATGAAAACTTATGCTGCAAATTAAAATTGCTGAGTATTTTAACTGAACAGGGCGCGGTTTCCTGAAATTTTTTTAACCAAAGTCTCAATAAAGTTTTTTAAAAATTGTGTTACGTCTATACTCATCTCTGCGCTTTACCTGAATGTGTGGCACGATTGACGGTTCTTATTAATCACTCATTCTGGTGTTCAACGCGCGGTAACACAGTTACTTGTGGCTTAATCCGGCGTTTAAACAGAGTGTATCCTGTGTCATGATTAATTTGTTAACGTTTATTGCAACTTATTCTGAAAAAAAAAAAATATTGACTAATTTTTTTTGCTTTTGACGGGGTACGAACGGGTTGTAAACTGTGATAAAAAGGTATTAAGCATAAACATTTGCAACACGGTTTACCAAACCTAAAAGAGTTCCTGTCTAACATTGCACCATCTTCTGGGAAAAACTTTCAAAGGATACCCTTTGTCAAAGCAGGCACTCGTACCTCAGGCAAAAGATCCAAACCAACAGGTCTTTTACACCTTGCCGACGACTGGGTAATCTTGTCTGATTTGAGTGACGGGTTTGTTTTCCCAGGGCATATAGCTATTACAGCTCTAAGACCAGATATGGTAATATATTCCAACTGCTCCAAGATCGTCATTCTTATTGAACTGACCTGTCCATGCGAGGAGAATATGGTGTCATGGCACTCCACAAAACTGTCGAAGTACTCCCCCTTGGTTGAAATAATCCGTAGTAATGGGTGGTCCCCTCATCTTTTTGCCATCGAGGTTGGTGCGAGAGGTTACTCTTCAAGATATGTTACGTGTTGCCTAAAAAATCTTGGTTTTCCCACTAAATCTGCATTCTTGACTGCACGCAAGCTGAGTTACTTAAGCATGAAAGCCTCCTTCTGCATTTGGATTGCCAGAGATTCACTGCATTGGTCCCAGGATCTCTTGCGCAGCAGTCCATCACCACCTTCAATGCAGAAGAGTTGCCCGCCACATGCATTACATTCGCCAGGGAAGCCACCAAACAGTAACCCATCTCCGACCACCATTTCCAAGCCTAAACCATCAGTAAATGAAGGCAAAGTAAGTAAGGTTCAGGTCGGCATAATAAATAAAGGTAATACGTGTTATGCAAACTCTATCCTGCAAGTATTAACAGTCTTTCCGAGACTCTGGTCTCAATTGCCATCTGAATCCACCTTTTTATCACCACTAGTCAAGTCCATTTCCTTTATTATGTAGCTCATTAGGCGTTCCAACTCTCCAATCGACCCCTCAAATTTCATACGGGCTTTGCAAAACAAAATGCAGGCACTTGATAAAAAAGATTTTTATTTTAATTCTCAGCAGGATGTTCCAGAAATTCTACAGGCAGTTATTGACGAGCTGATTGGGTCCATCCCCTGTGGTTGACAATCTTCTCTCTATAACTCTGAAAACAACAACGTCGTGTAACTCCTGCTTTTTTGCATCTTAAAGGTAACAAAAGGAAACCATACTAACTTTACCTATGTGCAAGTCAATACCAGACGGTTTCAACACACTTTTACAACCACAACTGCTTCTTGGTGGTGACAAATGGTTTTGTCCCCAGTGTTTGATACATCAGGAGAGCACTATTGAGACTGAGATTTCTAACTGTGGTAATATTCTTATTGTACAGTTAATAAGATACTCATCGATAAATGGGTCAACATTCAAAGACAACAGGGTAGTTAACTGCCTTCCCATGAAACATCATGTTTTAAAAGTTCCATCCCACCCAACCGATGACGTATCGTTCAATAACAACTACCACTTAGTTGCAACCATCAACCATTCTGGTACATTGACAGCCGGGCATTACTGGGCATTTATCAAAAACCAGCAAAACACCTGGCTTAAGTGTGACGACCGTTCTATTTCCGAAGTGTGTTCTCCCCACCTTAACAATTCCTCGACTTACATACTTTTTTTTGCTAGAAGTTAGCTTGTTCCCATCCACGAATTAAATGGGGGAGGAAATCTTTCTCTAGCGGTTTCTAGTTACCCCAGCTGAACCTTGTTTGGTCAGCTTTACCATAATCTTGGAGTTTGCTCACTCCTCTCGTTCTTGGGAACCTATAAGAAGCATAGCAAGGGGGCTTGACAATTTGTCTTGTCTTCGGGGCTGACGATCCCACTTGTTACCCCAGTTCAGTAGGGAGGCATAGTTTTCTCGCGTCATTGTTTAAGTAGCCTTATGGGGTTGTAATCTACTCTGCCTGTCCGTTTGATCTACCATGTTGGGACACCACCCCTGTTAGGAAAGGCTGGTACTCTCCTGTGGCTGGCCCACCGTAACAACTATCTGTGTAAGGCTGAGTGTTGGGTACCCGTAACACATGTGGAAAGCTACGGCCAGGTTCACAAGTCCTGGCGCACAGATAGTTGATTACTTCAATTTACATTCTTTAAGAATCATTTCAAATTTTATCCGTTTTAGGATACCTTAGTTTCAATAAGTTTTATTTTTTATTTTTATTTTATGTGTACCTATTTGATTCGGTTTGAATTGCTTTTTTGTTGCTGTGTCTATCCTTTTTATAAATGTTTGTATTGTGCTCCTAATGTTGTCCTCCTATGGTTAATGGTTTATTTAATAAAAATCCTTGTAATAAGGGAGATTTTGCTTAGATGCATTACTACCGTTTGTCATTAGACATGTATTATCATTACAGCCAACTGTTTTGTCACCTCATCATCACACTGTACTAAGCGCTCAGTCCAGTGTTAACGACGGGCTGTTACCTGTGTTTCTGTTAAATCGAAGTTGCGATAAAGTTTTTTTTAGAAAAAGGTATTGTACCTACATGAATGCGCGACATTGTTTACCTGTACTAAGCACGCTGCCCGGAGTAACATTCATCTTTGAACTTTCACCGACATATGTATACCTGTACTAGAGCGCTCCACCTGAATGTGTGGCACAATTTACGGTTCTTATTTATTGCGCCACAGGGTTTTTAAATGCTGGGTAACACTTTTACTGAATGTGTGGCACAATTTACGGTTCTTATTTATTGCGCCACAGGGTTTTTAAATGCTGGGTAACACTTTTACTTGTGGCTTACCTCGGCGTGCGACGCCGCGTTCCCCGGCTAGTACTCTAAATAGTAATGATGTATATAAAAATAAGCGCAATAACAAAATTAAGTTTGGTTAAATAAGACTATGCGAAATACCTGATCTTTCCTTCTCTGGAGGTTTTAGTAAACTATCTTCTGCTACTTCCATTATTATTATTATTTTAAAACTAAAAGAGAATGTTAAGAATAAAATGTATATTTTACGACAGTAATGGTTCAGTGGCAACTGTTGTGACAATACCATTTGTGGTCGAATAGGAAGAATAATGTAAAAAAAAGATCAATGTGAATTCAATTTAAAATGCGCCTTGGCTTTCAGTTCATGATTAGAATATGTAACGCAGCTATTTTTTTTACATAAAGTTTTTGTGTGAGTTAGTATTGGTTGAATTAGTAATAATAATTTTTAAATTCAATTTTTCTGGCAAAAACCTTTTATTCACACAACGAAGAAGAGCATCCCTCAAAAACTTCAAACAGGTTTTGGCATACAATAAGTTTGAAAAAGCCAAAATAAATATCCGCAAAAGAGTAGTATCATCAGCGTTTTGTAAGGGTTGTAGCACTTTTCTCAAATTCACTGTTTTTAAATGTAAATTACTATCCTGTTCAGTACGGTCAAAAGATATTACTATTTTGTTTTCCAAGACTTTCCTTGTTAGATATAAACCTCCCCCTCTGACTTAAGGATACTGCCGAACCCTAATTATTCTGATGAGCCTTATAAATGTATAAGACATGGGTGCACCGAATAGGAACATTTACCCCCATCAACAGTGCATGCTACTCTCATGTTGGCAGTACATTTCGCACAACACGGCGGTAGATATAAAGAGCAAATTATCTATTTTGTTTATTTTAAATTTGCATTATATACTACAACACAATTGTTCAATCAATTACGTAAGAACCTGACGGTAAACCACATTCTGAGTATAACATTCCCTATTAAAAAAGCCTTGCCTGGATGAGGGAACAACACTTACTCTAACATCATCAAATGCTCTTGCTCTAGAAAAAGCAACATACAATTATCCATGAGAATGCGGATGCGAATGAGAACATGGCCTGCGCCACCAACCTTTTCAAAGGCTTGACCTTGTGCTTTGTTTATTGTCGTAGCATAAGACAACATGGTGACCACTGTCCTGGAATGTCCTGGACTTTCCTTCTTTTTTAGAGATTGTCCTGGAATGTCCTGGAATTTAGTTTGAAGGCTGCATATTTAATTTTTAAGGATCATCAAATTCTTTTTTTTAGGCTTTCTTGCTTGATTTCTAGTTTTATCATTGTTTTAGTATTTATCTACCATGGTATAGCTATGTTATATTTCACTTGACCTTACCTAACAATTAAGTTTCTTATAGTTTACTTTTTATTTCTGTTTAGAACCTGGCACACAGATCGTTGGCTGCATGATTTACCCTTTCATTCGTTTAGGATTTTTAAATAATTTATCCGTTTCAGGATAGTCAATTTTATGATAAGTTTTACTTATTCCATGTATGTTTATTTAATTCGTTTTGAATTGCCTAGTTTAATCGCCTTTTTTTGTTTGTTTGTTTTTTCGCTTTTTTGTCATATAGCTTTATTTGTGTAGTCCAAGGAGGAAAAATTCGTAACATGTGTATCGGATACACCTTGAAATAAGGGGAATGACTATTCAGGTCATTTTGAACTATTATTGTCAAATCACCGACATCGTCTAAAGACAAGTTTTGTCATCGCACTACGTGCTTTGTTACTCTTAATCTCTAGACTAAAAGAGATTACTAATGATATAATAATGCCAAGGAAATCAATTTTTTTTGCGACTGGCTAAAAGATCCGAATTACAAGAGCTGGCTTTCCAAAAAAAATGAAGGCTTTGGAAGATGTAAATACTGCTCGAAAGATATTTGTGTCACAAATATGGGCGAAGCAGCTATCAAAAGTCATAAAAAAAGTAAAAAACACACTGAAAGAGAACCTGTTAATTCTTCTGTTCTCCCTTTTGTTACCGGTAACCAAAATGTAACAGATTCTTCCAAGCTAACATCCTCTTCTGAGCCAACATCCTCTGATAAAGCAAGTTCCTCAACTAAACCCTGTCAAGGTACTTTAGATTCCATGTTTGAGAGAGATCAAATATTATATGCAGAAATCGGCTGGGCTATGAAGGTGGTCCAGGCTAACTTTTCCCAACGCTCTTGTGATGGACTCAGTGAACTATTTCATGTGATGTTTCCTGACAGCCAAATAGCAGAAACATTTTCTTGCGGACAACCAAATGTGGCTATCTCATTAACCATGGTGTTGCTCCATATTTCTTAGAAGTCTTGATGGAAGAAGTCAAGAAATCACCTACATATTCGTTATCCTTTAATGAAAGTTTAAACAAAAAACTACAAAAAGGACAAATGGATATTTTGGTCAGATATTGGGATAATGAGAAAGATATTTCCATAACAAGGTACATGAAATCTGAATTCATGGGTGGTGCAAATGCAGAGCAAATACTCGAAACCTTTTTGAATGGGTCCAAATCTGTTGATCCAAAAGGTCTTATGCAAATATCTTCAGATGGACCAAATGTCAACCTAAAGTTGCTTTTTTTATTTTCTGAAAAATGTGATCTTGATGAACTAGCCTGGTCTAGTGAATATCGGAACATGTGGCATGCATACTGTACATGGAAGCTTGAAAAATGGCATCAAGAAGTCTGGTTGGGAAATGGGAAAGGTGCTGAAAGCTATGTCAAAGTTGTTAGATGAATCACCTGCCAGAAGGGATCTGTACGAAAAGTTGACAGAAACAAATGTTTATCCACTGCCTTATTGTGGTCACAGGTGGTGTGAGAATGAAAACTGTGCAAATCGAGCAGACACAATTTAGCCTGAATTTGTGAAGTTCATCAAACATCTAGATGGTCTTATAAAGTCCAGACAGCCACAGGGGAAATCATTTGCAGTTCTTCAAAAAGCAGTTAAAGATCCCTTGATGCCTACAAAACTCAAGTTGGTAGAGTTCATCGCTTCAAAGCTTAACACATTTCTGAGAGGCTTTCAAACGGATCAACCTTAAGGAGCTTCTTACTGCAATTATGAAAATGTTTTTTCTAACAGGTAAGTTCACGAAGATCTGGTACAATATACAACAACAGAAGCTATAAATGACAGATACTATGAAAGACAACTCACTAATACTATTTATTTAAAGGATAGAACGAGACAGATCTACATTACGTCTACAACAACATCTACATCTACTTATGACTACATTGACTTGTGTAAAAGTTACTGTACTGGACTGGTAAATGCCGTTTGTTTATCCTTTATATATTACACTTTTCTTATTTTGCTTGAGAATTGATTATTTATTTAACACGGATCTTTCCTTACCATTTTTGATTTTTTGATTGATACCTTCAGATACCATCAAAAAGGCTGATACAACAATGAAACTTTTAAAGATCGATGTCTCGGATAAGAACATACATAAGCCCTCTGAAACGATTGATGTTGGTATGGGTGCACAACTCCACATCTCACAATTTCGATCCCTCTGAAACGATTGATGTTGGTATGGGTGCACAACTCCACATCTCACAATTTCGGAGAAGCGGTGATTTTAAAGGAAGTTCCCTTCGAAACTTTCATCAAGAAACTGTTCTGTTCTTATCCAGTGTGACCAGTCACATGTTAGAGAAATGCCCCCTGAAACACATGATCATTCGATGCTGCAGTTCAATGAATCCCAACAGGCTGGCCATTAGGGATGAAAGAGAAGTTTCAAAGTAAAGATTTTCCAAGATGTTAGAAAAGCTAGCTTCTTTCCCCTAAAGTTGCTGATCTTCTTTAGGGCAAGTCACCCCTAAAGTTGCTGATGATGCTAAAGAACAGTTCTCAAAGCTCATTGACGATGTTGTACCTGAACACCAGGAAAAGTTTCTCTCATTTGAAAAGTTTGATCAAAGGCTAGATACATTCTTTGCCCAGTTTCTAAAAACAAAAGGTTTCGAGTCTTTATGGAGTATTTTTAAGCTCGTATTCTGCCTGAGTCACGGACAATCTGCTATTGAACGAGGCTTCAAAGCAAATATTATGGTGGTTTATGGAGTAAATCCTTTTCACTCTCTTCTCCATCAGTGTGGCACTTGCATGAAAAAGGTATTTATATTGGTTGCGCCCTCTCGATTATTCTTTTCTTGGTAGCCATCAATATTATCATCGAATTTGTTTGTGTAGCGGCAAATGATCTCGCCCAACCAGCAATGAAAGCGTTTATGGACGACATATTTCTAATGTCTCCCTCAGCACATGATTGTCAGAAGTTGCTTGACCGCTGTGTTACTGGTCTTAACTGGGCAGGCATGTCGTTTCGCGCAACAAAGTCCCGCAGTATTGTCATTGATAACGGAGTGTGTAAGAATATAACGCCCTTCACAGCTCACGGCGAATCCATTCCATCGTTTCACAAAAATCCTGTTAGGTTTCTTGGTCGCACCATTACTCATTCCCTTTCTGATCATGCCGCTGTTGACAAATTTATCTCAGAAACTGAACGCGCTCTTCAATTAATTGACTCCTCGTCATTTAAAGGCACTCATAAACTTTGGTTTCTGCAACACTTAGTAATTCCAAGGGCTCGGTGGCCAATATTGATATATGAAGTTTCTTTGTCAACCGTCATCAAACTGGAACGAAAGATTTCCGTCCTGATCAGGAAATGGTTATGGCTCCATCATTCAATCACCAACATCTGTTTATATGCAGCTAGCTCACCCCGTCCTCTACCCTTTAAAAAGTATGACTTCTATCCTCAAGTCCTCAAAAGTCAGCGGACATTTATTACTTAGAGATTCTGCTGATCCATGTGTTTCAACCTTTTTACCTACTTTAAAATCAGGTTCGTGGAATGTAAGCAATGCTGTTCGCTCTGCCGAAAGCCAGCTTCAATATACAAAGGTAGCTAGCTGGTTATCATCAAATAGGGAAAGCTGGTTTTGGTTTGATTAAGCAGAAGGATATACCTACTAAAGGATGCCAAAAATACCGCAAAACCATCTCTGACATAGTTTATGAACACGAAGAGGAGATTTTCCAAGCCCGTGCAGTGCAACTCCATATTCAAGGCAACTGGATGAAATGGTGCAGTTATGTGAAAAACGATCTTTCGTGGAGCACCCTTTTGGCTCTGCCACAATGTCTAATTTCATTTTGCATTGGCTCCACATATGACACACTGCCTTCACCAAGTAATCTAGTTCGCTGGGGATTACAAAAAGACGCAATCTGTAGTTTGTGTAAAAAAAACATCTGTACAGTTCCCCATATTTTAGGAGCTTGTAAAGTTGCCTTAACTCAGGGTAGGTTTACATATCGTCATGACACTGTGTTACGCTCCCTTGTAACCTCCCTTCAAGATTTCTTATCATCGTACAAACCATCTCTCTCCAACAAACCTGGCAATATTCATTTTGTTTCTGCTGGTAGTTCTCCACAGCAAAGAAGAAGAAACCTCCTCCAATAGGCATTCTCCATTCGGCTTCAGATTGGACAGTTATGTGTGATCTTGATACATCATTAATAATACCACCTGATGTAGCTGTTACTCAACTTAGGTCTGATATTGTGTTACTTTCTCGTATGACAAAGGCAGTGATAGTTATAGAGTTGACATGTCCTTGTGAGGAAAATATGGATAAATGGCATGACACGAAAACTGATAAATACTCTCTGTTATTGCGGACAATACAAATTAATGGTTGGGCAGTTCACTTCTACGCAGTTGAGGTTGGCGCTTGTGGGTACTGTTCAGATTCTGTGCGTACTTGTTTACGTTGTCTAGGTTTTCCACCCAAGTTAAGTCGTTGCACTCTAAAATTACTTGGTTCTATTGCAATGAAATGTTCCTTCCATATTTGGTTGGCCAGAGATTCAAAACCTTGGGAAACGCTTACTACAACAACAGACAGTTTCCCTGAAAGCAAGTCACCTTTCAAATTTGCCAAAAGCAAATCACCTGTCCACATAACTGACAGGAAAATGACATCCTCAGGGTCAACAAAAGAGTTAATGCTTACAAACAGTGGAATACAAAATAAGGGTAACACTTGCTATGCAAATTCTATTCTGCAATGTTTAAACTCCCTACCGCAATTCCATGTAGCCCTCTCGGCAGGAAATCCTTCCTTGTCACCTCTTGCTTCAGCTTGCTCGAATGTTTTCCACCAATTGATCATCTTCGAAAGTCCCACTTGATCCATCCGCTTTCCTTGCAGCCCTAAAAAGTGCTATAAGTAAAGTAAAAGGTAATTTTGATATTTTTACACAGCATGATGTGCCTGAGATCCTAGGTTATTTGCTAAGTGAACGTGCTACAGACTCGCTTTTTACTACCACCATGTTCCAGTTTTGTACTAGAACTACAATCACATGTGACACATGTTTCCAATCGCACTCTACTGATGAAATGTCTCTATTTGTTGAATTGCAACAAGACCCACAATTCAAGAGTTATTGAACCTCTTCTTACATCCCGAGGCTTTGACAGGGAATGATAAGTGGTTTTGCCCTCTTTGTAATTCCCATCAAACAGCAACACGAGACACGGGAATTGTGAACAGTGGTTCACACTTTATTGTTCAGTTAAAACGTTTCATCATGTCAAATGGTCATATCACAAAACAAGTGTCGCCAGTTTCTTGTTTCCCAGACTTCTTATCCCTTCCTGTTACCATCGACCCTGAGGTAAGAAGCCGTAAGCACTTTAACATCAGAGCGCTTATAAACCACTCTGGTTCTTTTAATAATGGGCACTATACAGCCATTGTTCAAGACCAAAAGACAGACCAGTGGCTTCACTGCAATGACAGAGCTGTGACACAATTGACGTTCGGAAGGAACTTAACAGCAAACTGTCCTACGTCTTTTTCTTCCAGGCAGTTTAAAATAATAGAAAATAAAATAAAAATAAAAAAATAAAAAAAATAAAAAAATAAAAAAAATAAAAAATTATATATAAAAACGTCGCCTAGCAAGGGGGTTTGACTTGCTTAGTTCCCTTTTTACAGGTTCCTACAAGTCTTGTCTTTGGGTGTGACGACCCCACTAAGGTTACAGTCAGAGTTACAAGTTCTGACGCCATTGAAATCCACATTTCTCTCGATTTGTCGTTAAACAAAATATTACAATACAAAAAAATTATAAAATATGAAAATGTTAATAAAAAGATGATAATGTCTTTTAAGAATCTGTAAATTATACGTGTCATGTACACAATAACATAATTGATTGATAGTGGTTGGTGGCGCTCCACTTGCTAACAGAGGTGTGTGAAAACTGTGGCACTTCACATGGGTACATGAACCGTGAGAGGATTTATGCACATTGTTAAAGGTTATTGTGTATCGCTTGCTTACATTTATAGATTGTGTCGACTGATTAGTTTAAACTGACAACATACTTTGATGTATTATATCGTAGCTAGATGTCATTCTTTTGTTGTATCATTAGATCTCCATAACTTATCTTGATTATTACCCCAGTCAACCCTTGTTTTATATGCCAATAGATTTCACGGATTAAAGAACATTTGATGACAGAAGAGGATTCCAGGGCCTCCTGATGACCACTTAGTGGACCTCGGATTAGAGGTGCCCCGCCTGGGATCCTGACACCCCTTGGTTGAGGCTTTGGGGCGAAACCGTTTGGTGTCAAGGTTGGTATTGTGCAATCTTTGTTGTGTGTGTGTGTGTTTTCTTCTTTTTTTTTTCACTGATATTGTGTATCCTGCGAAAAGGAAGTTTAACTGTCTTTTTGGCAGTAACTTTGGAGGAACAAAACCTCTATGATTTAACCCTAAAACTTAACAGGTTGAGTATTTCATTGTGCCTTGCTGCAATGTTCAAAATTTTCCTCTCTATCACACAGCAGTTTTGTTTGATGACAGTGGAATAAAAAGTTCTTATTCCAAATGTAGAATATGGATTGTTTACGTTACTATTTGTTATTATCATTGTTACTGTTTCCTTTTGTTTATTTCAGAAAACCACATTCTTTACTAAGAAAATATATATAAAGAAAGACACTTTGTTTATGTGGTTTTGGTTATTATACTGTGAAGACAATGCCTACTATTGCATCTCCAATGATTGGATGTGGGTATGTTACAGATGATGTTGACGCTGCCATTGCGGCTGCTTTGTGGACAGTTCACAACAATGTTCATGTGAATGCTCCACGACCAGCAGTCCCGAAACAGCAGGCACCAAAGTTTCAACGTCCAACAATCACAAAGGGGTCCACTGAGGAAGGTTGGAATTCCTTCATCGCCAGATGGAATATATTTAAACAGGGAACTGCCCTTGTTGGCACTGAGATATGTCAACAGTTATTTGGCTGCTGCGATGAGGAGGTTGGCAATGATATATTACGTCAAAACAATGACATTCTGCACTCCACAGAGCAAGTGCTTATGGATACCATCAAAAAACTTGTTGTGACTCCAGTTGCCATTAGCGTTCGCAGGTCTGATCTTCTTGCACTTCAACAAGCCGATGGTGAAAGTGTCCGATCATTCCACGCTAGAATTAAAGGCAAAGCCGCTACATGCGCTTATTTGATTGGTTGCCCCAGTACGACTTGCACACAGACTGTAGACTTTACAGATGTAATCATTAAGGACGTTCTTATATCTGGGCTGTCTGATGAGGAAGTAAAAATGGAGGTGTTCGGTCAGCATAACCTCGACCAGAAAACCATTGACCAAACTGTACAGTTCATTGAGGCAAAGGAGATGGCTCGAAGCGCCCTGACTAGGAGCTCAACAATGTCTTCTATTTCGATTTACAGGAAGAACGTTCGGTCAACGAAAGTCCCTACTGGTGCATCTGACATCACTACACGACCTTGTATCGTCTGCTCCACCCAGATCGAAAAGTTAATTTGGGGCAGACGACAAAAGAAGATGGTTGACAGAAAATTTTGTCCAACATGCTGGAGTGAGCAGATAAGAAAGAAACAACAGCACAAAGAAGTCAACGCAGTGGCAGATAAGGACTCAGCACTCACTATCGGTAGTATCGACGCTATAAAACCCTTGAACCACCTGCTGTTCGACACAGAAAGCGGATGAGAGGATGCCAAGTCATTTGACCACCCAACCCTTGCTCTGACTGTCCACATCGATGACCAGGATTACGAGAATATGAATCGCAAACCCCCATCCATCAACTCATTCACCATCTCTGTTGTTACCGACACTGGTATGCAGTCCTGCCTGTGGGGACTTAGTAATTTCCTTCCAGCTGGTTTCACCACTGCGGACCTTATACCTGTTAGACACTCGTTATACGCTGCAAATAAGGAGAAGATACCAATATCAGGAGCTATCCTTCTGCGACTTTCCGGCTCAAGGTCAAAATCATACTGCAGCTGTAATGACTTACATTAGTCCATCATCCAACAAATTTTACCTTTCTCGGGAGGCACTTGTTCAACTTGATGTGATTTCACAAACATTCCCACAACTCGGTGGTGCCCTTCATCAGTCATTGTTTACGTTACTATTTGTTATTATCATTGTTACTGTTTCCTTTTGTTTATTTCAGAAAACCACATTCTTTACTAAGAAAATATATATAAAGAAAGACACTTTGTTTACCAAACTGAATAGAAATTTCAAAAGAATAGCAATAAATTAGGCTAGCTTAGTACCTAGGCAGAGCTGGACTTAAGCCTGATATCCCGCATTGGTGTAAAGTTCAGGTCAAGTTACAAAAACAGAAATTATCGGGACATTATTTGTATACATATTGGGAAATTAAATAAGAAAAATGGATATATTTGAAGATTTTCAATACATGTGACGATTGCACGAGAACAGCTTGTCACAATTTAAAAAGTCTCTGTAACAGAAAATGTAGACGTTGATGTAAAAAAGGTTATTTAATATAGAAATAATTTCTGTCAAAAAATGAATGCAATATATATATAGATGATTGCCTGAGAACCACTTGTCAGAGTTTAAAATGCCTCAGTAATAACAAATGCAGATGTTGAAAAAGTTGAATGCGATATATATAGATATAATCGAAATAATTTCGGTTTCTGTAAGTTGAGCCTATGCTCAGGGGCAGGGTTAAGAAAAGTTGATTTCCTGACATGCCTACAATATACCTTAAGTGGATAAATTTTAGCGAGAATTAAATTTGGCGATTTTGGCGAATTTCGACGAAATTAGCCAAATTAAATACCCGCCAAAATTTTGATAACTGACTATTCGGCAAATTAAATACTCGCCAAATTTAACATAATTGACCGTTCGCCAAATTAAATCCCCGCCAAATTTAAAAAAAGACGGGTTTTTTTAATAAATAAAAGAAAAATGTTTTTTTCCCCAAAAAACGAACTTTTTTTTATATTCACAACAAGTTTTATAAATACAAGTATAAAGAGGATTGTTACAGGTAAATCCTAAAAAAAGTTAGTCAGTGCAAATTGTCTCAATTTCTTTGCTACTAGACGTCTAGCAGCATTACCAAAAAAACTTCTAATATCTTTGTGTTCAGGTGGGTTAGATGAGACTGTTTTTTACTTTTAGTATTTTTCTTTGCTGGAGGTGGTTGATCTTCGACAATTGCATGTAAAAATGATCCCAACTTTTTCCTCATTTTTTTCAAAATGATCCCAACTTTTTCCTCATTTTCGTAAGTTCTAATATTATTCCAGCTAAGTCGGCAGTTTTATGCTAGCGAGCTTTTTGTGAGTAAGGCGAAGAAGGGGTTCATTACATGAAAAAATAGTGATATACTAGGTACATAATAACTTCCACTTCTTTCTTGAAAAATCTCGTTTCGTTTCTACGCTTAGCACCATCTTTAAAACACAAAAACTCCATCGCCGTGCTAAAAACACGTTGTCTCGCTCAATCAGAAATTTACGAAAATTTACTAACAAATGACCAGATAAAATTACTGGGCAACACTGATAAAATGACAGAATTTTTTATAAATTTGATAATTTGGCTATTTAAATGAGGAAATGGGCTCCGCTACTGCTACTCTCCGCAATCAATATAGAAAGTGTTGCGGAGAAGTTGCCAAGGCAAAGGCATTAAGCACGGCAAGGAAAGGGCACAGCAAAGGCAGGCAAGGAAACAGGAAGAGGAATCAGTAAGGCAGGGGGAGGCACAGGCGAGGCAAGGGCATTGAGCACGGCAAGGAAAAGGCTAGACATAGGCAGGCAAGGAAACAGGAAGAGGAATCAGCAAGGCAGGGACAGGCACCTTAATAGAAAATCTCCCCCCTCAACTCAAAGATTACGTATACTCAATATATCTAAGATATGTATCATATTAAGTCCGGGGGTATAGAAAATATTGAGGTGGAAGTATTTCAAATTCAATAGCTCAAAAAAAGGTCTCAAATTTATATCAGGTCAATATCATGTTAGTCGAATTATGTGCCAATACAAGTATTTAAACAATCGGTCATAACGCCAAAAAAACTATCATTTTTGGATAAATCTGAGATTAAAAGTAACCTGGTTCCAATGACAACAACATTAAAAAGTCAAGATATAGAAATAATCAGAGAAAGGCAAAATGTTTTTAGTAAAGAACGCATTTTTTGGTTTCTTCTACCTACCAGGTTTATCAACACAAAACTTTTTACCATAAAGTGATAGATCTATTACAAAAACAAAGCATTTTTGGGCTCTATAAATGAAAGTTATGAATGTATACAACTCCCCCCTCTACGACTCAAAGATTACCTATTATATACTCAATATAGTAAATATCATCTATATATTAATACGCCTTGTGTGTGTGTGCGCACGGTGAGGCCAAGGACAAAAATATACGGGTCACTTTCTTATTTCTCATGCATTGTGTCCCCAAAGCGTGGCGTTACGCTAAAATTTACTAAGTTAAAAAAACCCAAATCAGGGGGTTACTCTTTAAACATTTAATTCCTTTTTCTTATTCCTTTAAAAAATAAAACTCTTTTTTTTTTTTTATTAAAACTAATTTTTATTTTTATTTTTAAATGTTTATATTTCTTTTTTTGTTTTAAAAGCCCCACGGGGTCGTTATAAATATAATTTAATTTTACCCCCGGTTTACCATGTGCGCCGTATCTCCCGGAAACAAGTAAGTAATCCTGAAAAAAGTTATTGTTTACTCATCATGAGGTTAGATTAAAGCTTATTTGTTTCTTCAATATTATCCATTTTGTGTTCTGGGACCGAGGTTGCCTTCTTTTTATAAAAAACTATCGAATTCGAATGATAATTCGAATCTAAAATGTAAAAAACAAAACTGTTGTTGTAGAGCGACTGGTGTTGTCGAGCGAGTATAAAAAGTTTATGTTGTTGTCAGAAATATTTGTTATAAAGAAGAAAAACGTTCGATGATATAACGTCAAAAAGAGAACTGATTGGAAATATATCAGACAATTTAGCTAGCTATACATTTTCAATTTGTTTTCTTTGGGATGAAGCGAAGTTTAGTAATCGAAGTAAAAAACTGATTGGACTTTTATCCAGAGAACGCTAGCTGGCAGCCTACTGAGAAAGCGAAAGAAAATCAGGTGTGTTGTTTAGATTATCTGGTAGAGAAATGAATTTAGGTGAATAACGATATTTAAGCCGTTTACACTTTCAAAGCTAAACTTTCCCTTAAATATGAAGTGAAATATGTTTTGTCTTGCGCCTGAACATATTCTTTTTTGTAATAAAATACTCAGGGTCAGTTAAGAATATCTTAAGAATATGTCCAACCTCGATTGTTTGTTTTAAATATAAAAAGAATTTGCCAATAGCTATAGCAAGCTTTATTTTATTAAGGCATTATATATTTTCAGGACATGGACATGCTAAGAATATATTCAGAATAATGAGGATAGTATTTGTCCAGAAAGTTAAGAACTTTTTTTGTAAGAATATATATACTTTAAACAATGGGTCAGAAGTTCAGAATATTTTAAGAATATTTCTAACCTTGATTGTTTGTACTAAATATAAAAAAAATTGTCAATAGCTATAGTTAGCAACATATAGCAAGCTTTATTTTATTGAGGCATTATATTTTTTTAAGCCACGAGGATAGTATTTGTCAAGAAGGCTAAGAACTTTTTTTTGTAAGAATATACTCTAAACAATAGGTCAGAATATCCTAAGAATGTGTCTAAGCTTGATTGTTTGTTCTAATATAAAAATTTGTATGATGCACAAATTTAATTAGAAGTTTACTTTTTTATTGCGTATCTTACAAACTGAACTTTTTTCTGTCCAAAGCAATGGGCCGTTACATGTAGCAGAATTTGCCATTAGCTATAGCAACTTATATATTGAGGCCATAGCCCTGCTAAAAATATATTAGGAACAATAAGAATAGTATTTGTCAAGAAAGTTAAGAACATTAAGGCTGAAACGGAATAATTCTTATAAAATACACAGTGTATATCCTAGATAAGATTTTATAAACTATAAAAAGTAATTTTTCCGTTGTTACTGGTTTTTAAATCAATGTTTACATCTGTTACGTTACCGTTTGAAATATTATTCGATTCTTAAATTCCAAAACACTGCATTCTTATCATGCACTGCACGTTTGCGCATTGGGAGGGTTGCTGTATGCAATAGACTAAATAGCTGATTTGGTATGATGCATTACAAACTGTACATTGTGGAAATTTTGCAATAACCTTTTGTGTGTGACTTAACGATTTTTCCTAATGTCTGGTATACTATTTTCCCTGGTGTACTTCTGGCATGGCAAAGCAAGTATATAGTTTTAGCAGATTAAGCTTTTTACATAACTGTTGTTAGACACCTTCGATTGTGTTAGACCTTTTGAATTTTTATTTCATTTTATTTTTATTTTGTTGCATGACCTGCTTATATTTTTAAACGTTTTGTTTCAGCGTGTATAAATATAACACAGATTGTGAGCAACCTCAATCCCAGGGCTATTTTTCTCTTTTATTATTATTTTTTTTTACTGCTGCACATGCTTATGTTTTTGGACGTTTGTTTCAGCAGTTATAGATATAGAATAATGCAAATTGTGACTTTTAAAAATTCAAGTTGGACAAGGTTCGTAAAGTGCTTAATAAAATGTATGGTCGTCATGACATACTTAAAAGATTTTCACTTAACTCTAGACATTTTTTTAATCAGGTAGTAAAATAAAAGTCCACTGAAAATATAAAAAGATAATATTACACCCAGGTTTAAGTGAAAGAAAGAAAGGCTGAGTCACTGCTGATGACCCTTGCAGGGACCTTAGTTAAGGTGAACACGCTCAGCTTCCAAGTATATCAGCTAGTTCAGTGAAAGGGTTCGAAACTGCTGATATACTATGTTGGATAGGAATGTGGGTGTTAATATAATTAAAGTGTTTTTAAATAAATAAAAAGTAAAAATAAAAATATGTTATCTTTTCTGAATTGTGTCGCTTGAAATGTATGTCGTTGTATTGATAGTTAAGATTGCGACGGTTGGTAGCGCTCCGTTAGTTCGTTTGAAGTGTGGTTTGGCACTCTACACTAGAGCATAAACTGTGAAACATGATCTTGTCTTTGGAGAGTAACGACTCCACTTATTACCTGAGTTTAAAAACAAAGAATAGAAAGTTGAACAGAAAACGGGTAAAGTTTACTTTAGGAAGATAGGGATGTCTAGTGATGACCGTCAGCGGACTTCTTCGAGGTTACCCAGCTAGACATCTAGGATACTTAGGTTCAGAAATATGGGTCAAAACCTACCTGCCTTGGTTAAAGTTCTGTTCATCTTTTCGAATGTGTTGTGTCGTTTTTATTATTTTTTTCAAGGAGCCAGTAGACACTCCAGATACCACAAGAGTCGTACTCTGAGATAGTCGTGACATTTTTGGAGGTATGGATACACGATCCTCCATAAAAACTTCCTGAGATGTGGATCTTTTCGTACAGCTTGGTTGACTTTTTTCCCCACATTTGCTGGTTTCTTCAAGGGTTGTGGAACAAACTTATAGAATCGTTCTATGTGCTGTTTACGAGTACTTTCGCTCCATCTGTGCCAAGTGACTGCATCAACCTATGAATGGAAATTTGTACATTGAGCGAGATGCCTTGAGTATGTATCACAAAACATACACATATTTTTATTTTATTCCTAATAATATAAAACAAAAATAACATCCAACATTTTTAACGTTCGAAACTTATTCTGTAATAGCAATGTGAACAGGTCATGCTGAAGTCAGTAAATAAGTTACTAATCATTTAATATTCATACATTTAATTATATAATGAGTATTACCTCGAAATGCCCGTACTTTTCGCTGAGTCTGTAATTCCCTGCACGTTTTGTTATTTTCTGTGTCCTTTTTTAATATACTGTGCAAGGATTCGATAGGGTGGGTATAGAATAGTCCCTCAAAACCTGAACCTTTCCTTGCAGTCTCTATCACACTTTCCAAAAATTGTGACTTTCTTTTGCGGTTAAACCAGGCATGAAATCCAGGATCAAGATCATCCCACTTAAATTTCAGAGATTCCAGCAGACTTTCAAACATAACTCCTTCTGAGGCCGAAGCAAGACCCAGTTGTCTTGTGAACCCATCTGTTGTCCCATAGATGTCAGCAAGTATTTTCTTAGGTCTTTTTGCGTTTAGTTTGGACAGCTTTTTTCTCGTCTCTGTCTGCCACATGCTTAACACAGAGAAAATTTAAAATTTGGCATAACTGATTTGAATTCGAGATAGATAGCCCTTTCCAAATCAGTTCCTAAGAAAAAAAACTCGGGTTTTACAGCAATCATCTCTAATGCTAAACGTCTGAACACATCTTCCCTTTTTGACATGTGCAGAATTATTGGACCGAATCCATGGATTATTTAACAATCTTTTGTTCATGTAAGATGCATCGGTCAACCACATGTGACACAAATTAAATGTTGTATCTATTAACAAAATACCATCATCACCCACACAAAACTTTGAAATGTTTGTCAGTTGTCGCTCTGTGAAACATGGTATGGTATAATGTTGTGAAGTGATGGATAAGTTTCGAACAAATACATTTTCATTTTGCTCATCTGACGGATATGATACTGTTTATATCATCTACATTTTAGGCTGTTCATCATTTATTTTTGTAGTTTTTTTGACGTTGTAGAGCTGAATGAGTAAAATTAAAAGACTTTTTATTTCAGATCCGAGCACAAAATAGTAACAGTTTTCAAAATATATTCTGTAACACAATTGTTCTATTTTCCGTCATAGATATAAAAACATGAAAATCCAAAAACATTGAAAAATTACCTGACGAATATTTCTTGGTTCTTCACTTTGTGATGAACATTAAAATGGTCCACCACATTCTTTAATAGCAGTTTCGTACACTGTAGCTGGTCGTTTCCCAGTTTGTATTAGTTCTTTCATTTTTTCTAACGTACAAGGAGCAGTACATATGTATGGCTGAGTTAATGAATTCCCATGATAAGGCCTAGAAAATTTTTAAAATTCTTGTCCATCGAAACAATTGAATACCGTAGGAAATTGTTGTTTAGTTCATGCTTAACACGACACACTATGTTTGGGAAACTTTTCTGTGTTTTATGTCGTCTATAAATTCTATTAATAGTAAATACATTTTTCGCGTGGAGCTCAACATCAATATAAATCTTTCCTTTCCTTTTTTTCACCAATCATTTTCCTTCATTAGAACATCTTCCCTTGTATGTATTATCTCCGTCAAAATAAAGATGATTCGTTGGTGACCCTTCAAAGCTGTATTGCAGAAGATCTAGAATGAATAAGCCATTTTTTGTGACACCTTTCGGTGTAGATTGTTTACTATTAAATAACATAGTAGACTGAGGTGTTTGGTTTTCAAGTGGTTATGCTACTAAAAACTGCCTTGGTAGAACTCTAAAAAAATACATGAGAAATATTAGAACAGTATGCTTGAATGATACATATGAAACTAAGAAAAAATAAATAAAAACTGAATTGAAAAATTGAATTAATACAGTTAAAACAGATTTTACACCTAATAATAATAAAAAAATGAAACTCACCTTATTTTTAAAACCATCACTATCACTGATATTCACAGTGTCTGATTCGGTATTGTTTGATGCAGATGGTGATGGTGATGGTGATAAGACAAGCTAAAAGCATCACAAATCTAAAATACAGTAAAATATTGAATAGAAAATTCCATTGAAAAAAAGTAATGTTTTGAGATATAAAAAACTTACATTGTTATTGAAAGCAGTACAATTTTTGAGATTCAAACCCATATATATCCATTCAATTCACTATTTTCAGATGGTGATAACAGAATCTGAAACCATAAAAAATACATAAAATTGAAAAACATACTGAAAAAACCTGAGTACATACACA
Organism: Hydractinia echinata; assembly: GCA_030067915.1. Classification (NCBI taxonomy): domain Eukaryota; kingdom Metazoa; phylum Cnidaria; class Hydrozoa; order Anthoathecata; family Hydractiniidae; genus Hydractinia; species Hydractinia echinata. Next base: position 3,707,233 of record JASGCC010000012.1, on the reverse strand, counting down.
TGTGTAGAATTGAATGTGTTTTGGTACGTATACGAAAATATATAAAACCTACACTATTATTGTGAGCATTAGCATTGTTGATGTTTCTATCCAAGTCACTCTCAGATATAGGTGGTGATAACAAACTATATTAAAACAAAAAATATTAATTTTGGAATAAGTTATTTGAAAAGGTTAAAAAAGGCTAGGTAAGGCGACTCCAATTTAATTAGTTGTTCTACGGGCGAAGTCGATAGTAACTTACGATCGGTCGGTCGGCAAAATAAAAATAATTTTATCGAGAATGTATGGTCGGAACAACAACAAAAAAATACACATGTTTAGTTTAATTGTAGATTTACATTCAACTAACAAAAAATAACATTGATTATTTTCTATGCTCATTATATTTCCACGAGATGGGATGTGCTCATAACAACTACAACTAACAAAAATATATACATAGAAACAGCGTAATAAGCACGCGTCAATGTAACGGGTCTACCATTATTGGTTTATATTCGACGTGTTTATGAAAAGTAAGGGTGATTTTCCACTATAGCAATTTTTATCAAGATTTAAGTTTTTCTCAAAACATCGAGTCTCCACTTTTGCGTCAACTGATTTATTTCCAATTTTTTTCGCATTGTATAATGGAAAGCTGGACACTCTCAAACAAAGTAGTAGTTCATGAAACAAACGAAAACTCAATTGCATACGTCAAACTTGAAACAACCTTTTTTATTTAGTTTCGAATCAAATGAATAACTATAGACCTATATCACTACTGCCAATCTGTGGGAAGGTTTTTGAAAAAGTTATTTTCAATAACCTTTTCAATTACTTTCAGAGTAATAATATCCTTACAGATAAGCAATCCGGATTCAGACCTGGAGATTCCTGTGTCAATCAACTTGTGGCAATTACTCATGAAATTTATAAAGCTTTTGATGGAAATACCTCTCTTGAAACTAGAGGCGTATTTCTTGATATGTCTAAAGCGTTTGACAAAGTTTGGCATGATGGCCTTCTTTTCAAGCTAAAAAGTTATGGTGTTCAGGGAGAACTTTTTAGTGTTCTTGAAAACTATCTAAAAAATCGTCAACAACGGGTTGTTCTCAACGGGCAACATTCGACGTGGAAGGATGTACTTGCTGGCGTTCCTCAGGGGTCCGTTTTGGGTCCATTGTTATTTCTTATTTATATTAATGATCTACCTAATAACTTAGTCTCTTCAACCAAGTTATTTGCTGATGACACGTCCTTGTTTTCTATTGTAACTTCTATTGAAAAGTCTTGTAATGATTTAAACGGGGACCTCGATGCCATTAAGATGTGGGCTCATCAGTGGAAAATGTCATTCAGAAGTTGTTTTCTCTAAAAAAAGAACTCCCAAAATCCAACCTCCACTTCTTTTCAACAATGCCCCTGTTTTAGTTGTACCTTATCAAAAGCACCTTTGTCTAACACTTGATGGGAAATTAGCCTTTGATCATCATTTAAATGAAAAGATTGCCAAAGCTAATATAGGTATTGGTCTTATCAAACAACTTTCCGGCAGCCTACCCAGAAGCGCTCTTGTTACCATGTACAGGTCATTTGTGCGCCCTCATCTCGATTATGCGGATGTAATTTATGACCAGCCGCATAATGATACCTTCTGTAGTAGGATTGAATCTGTTCAATATAATGCTGCTCTAGCAATAACAGGTGCTATAAGGGGGACATCAAGGGAGAAAATTTACCAAAAATTGCAAGTGGAGATGCTCCTCAGTATCTCATTGATATTTTGCCTGGTTATGTGTGTTCGCGTAGTGTTTTTCGTAGAAATTTATTTAATCGCATCCCATCACGGAGTAACTACTTTGCAAATTCTTTTTTCCCGTACTCGATAAATGAATGGAACAAACTCGATGTAGCAATCAGGGAATTAGATTCTTTGCCCTTGTTTAAAAAATCCATTCTCAAGTTTATTCGCCCTAAACCTTCTCCTATTTATAATATAATGGACTCTCTTGGTTTGAAATTGTTAACACGTTTAAGAGTTAGTATGAGTCACCTAAAGGACCATAAGCATCGGCATTACTTCGCTGATACGCTTGTTCCTTTATGTAATTGTGGACTTTTAGAATCAGAAACCACGTCTCACTTCCTCTTGCGCTGTAGTTTTTAAAAAAAGAAAACTCCTTCTTGATAATATTATAGAAATAATTGGTGATATAAAAATAATTGGTGATATAAACCTAGTGCGGGTACTTCTTTATGGCCAAGAAAACACTAATATGGTCGAAAACGTATCTATACTGAATAACACAATTGTGTTTCTTAAATCGTCAGGAAGATTTGAGGGACCTCTTTTTTGAGTTAACAGTCCTTTTCAAACCCTTCTCTTAAACGTTTTTCTTGCCCATTTCTTAAAGCGTTAAAAAATATTGTATATCACTTATATTTTATTTTTGTTTATTTTGTTAGTTAGGTTTGTCTAACACCTATTTAAATGTCGTACTTTTAGTACTTTTTCATTTTTTTTCTGTATCTGTCTTGTAATTTTTTCTAAATCATTATATAAAAAAAAATAAATAAAAAAAAAAAATTGTTCGCTTGAGATCTCAACCTTTTCCCGTCCTCGAAACTGCCAACAAAAAAATAATTTTTCATATGAATGACATTAAGCAATTCATCTATTTCTTCTGTGATGTAGCTTGAAAGGGGACTATACACAGGCTGCGCGAACTAAAACAAAAACAACAACAGAAAATGTAATCATTCCACTCCTGGTTTCATTCAACGGCGTTCACTTGTTTTTAAAAAGTTCTTCATTTTTTTCTTCCTCTACCGTCTTTCATGTTAAGGGGAGAATACAGAAGTTATCCAGTGGCTTCTTATTCTTTGAAGAATAAAGAGAAACCTCCTTTTTTCATCAAACTTTCTGCCTTAAAAGGCTAGTTATATCTGCATTGCGATGTAGTTACTCCTATTCTCTTACTTATTTTATCGATATAGCAAAAGAAAAAAAAAGAAAATACACTTATCTTACACAATTTCCTGGGGAGTTGTCACATCCAGAACAAACACGCGCTTTTTTCTGGGTATATCACGGCGAGGATACCATTTGTAAACAATGTTTTCCTGCCCAGTCAGCATTTTACTAATTTTACGGCAGATGGATTCGATTTCAACACGCTGCTGAACATACATATGGCATGGGGGAGCTGACTGCTAACACAAAAACACCAAACACGGAACCGAATTTTATGAAGCTAAAAAGTACGAAAAAAAATAGTATAATGATCTTACATTATCGTGATCTAGAGGATTGAATAGCATGTGAAATTCGTTTGATATCGAAGCCATTATTTATTACGGAATCCTCTGCTCTCTTCAATTTCAAATGAAAAGAACGAAGATCATCTGAAATGAACAGGTCATTCTGGTTGGTTCTTACTCATTCTGGGTCATTCTGGATGATTCTTGGTTATTCTGAATGATTTTGGGTCATTCTGGATGATACTGGCTGCATCCTCTGTTTATAACAACGGTTTGTAATAATAGGTTAACACAGGTTTACAAGCTTGTTGTTTAGAAGAAATACAAAACTTATTTACAGATATGCAGTATGTCGTGAGTTGAATAAAGCCCGCACACAACATTAGAGTGTTTTAGGTATAATATATTTTTCAACAAATAACTTTCCCACAACTGGTTCTGAAATAAAAACACAGTTTACAACCCGTTGTTACCCTGTGACATAGTCCTAAGAAAGAGATGCGATACAGTCATAGAAGGAGACACGACTTGGGGTCGTGTTCCGGGATTTTTCTAGTACCCACTCTATTTTAGGGTGCTCAAAATAAACATTTTTAGTGGCAAAATTCAACATTCGTTTGGGGATCATTTACAAATTATGTGCCAATTCGGCTCGTCAAAAATCATCTCCGAAGTTTAATAACACTTGTCTGTTTGATTTCATAGGAGACGATATTATTGCTAGTAAAAATCGGCTCAATTCGTCTCTAATTCGTCTAATTTTTTTTGATTGAAATATTTTAATTCGTCTTAAAATCTTCTCAATTGGAACGTTATAAATCGGCTAAATTCGGCTCAAGTCGTCTTTATTTTGTGTATTCTTTTCTTTTCGAAAAAAATTCAAATCGTCTCAATTGGAACAAAAAATGGGACGAAAATGTTTAAAAAATTATTCTTTTTTATTATTCTTTTTATTTTATTATTCTTTTTTTTTTTTTTATTATTTATTATTTTTTCGTCGTAGTCCTGTGAAAATTGCAACGCTGAGTTATTAGCTATGCTAGCTTTTAATTTTTTCGTAAATATATTGTAGAATTGATTTACGCATGTATAGTTCACAGAAGTATAGTTTTGTTTTTGATAGCAGCGGAAAACAGTTTGCGTTTATCCTCTTTTCACCGACGTGAAGCTCGCGCCGGCGTAAAATTTTATTTGCCGAAGTGCACTCATCTTTGTCCCTTATGATACTTCTAACGCGTTCTAGACGAAGTGAAAGTTCACACCAGCGTAAAAATAGCAGAAATTTATAGGCTTGCTATAATTTGCTATTTGCTACGTCTAACGGACCAATTTACGTCGCTGTTTACTTGGTATATCAAAAACAAAAAGTCGAGCCTGTGCATATTCTTAGGATATTCTTAAACTTTTGACTTATTTTCAGCCTCGATATTCTTATAAAGGTATATTCTTATAAAAAAAAGCGTGTAATTAAATTCGACCACAAATAAAGCCCAACCTACCTCTGTAAAAGGGTACTTGGTAGCTAGGAATAAATTTTGTCTTGTTCGGAAATTTCCGCCAAAATTTACTGCTTTTAATTTTTGAATCTTATCGGTCGAATACGAAAAATGCAGTGTAGAGTATTCACAGGCAGTGATATATTTTTAAAATGTGATTACACTTACTGCTACAACATGTTGTTCTAAACTTTATTTTACTATAACTATTTGTAACTTTAATTTGTAAATAATCTTTACTTAACTAGTTAAGCTGGATTCCCGGACGCCTGAAATTGTTCTTATTTTGTATACATTGCGCATTTTTTACTAAAATCGCAACAATTAAATGTGAAAATCCTGCCTTAAAAGATGTATTTCCCCATGTTTTTATGGGTTTATCAGGACAAAAGAGAATATCAGTAAAACTAACCTTGCTTTTCAGCCATTTCCAGCTCTAATTGTTTTTTAAAATTGTTCTTATATAAAAATATAGCAACTTAATACAGAACGGTTTTTACGCTTTAAGTAAATAACATGCTTACATGAAAGTAAAAATGGTTTTAAAACAATTTTGCTGTCCATCTAAACCCGGCTTTTTGGCTATATACATAAAAAGAAAATAAGGGGAGGGGGTTCTAATGAATCATCAACTTCTATCCTTGTCTGCTTGTGAAAAAAATAAATATGAACATCCAAACGGACAGCTATCAAAGCCGGTTGTTTTGGAAAGTGTACCTTTCTGTTTCACGTGACTCACCCATAGCATTTCAATTAACGTTTTATAATGTACTTGATAGACCTCACTGTACTCTGGTGCGGGACAATTACCACCAAATTCGCGGATTTGCTCTAAGAAAGCGTTTTCCCTAACCCCCTTCTCCCTATGTTTGAGCAATGACCACATGTATTATCTTCGCATTTGATAAACTCCAATTGGTAAGCTTTTCTATTACCATGCTTCACGAGGAAAGAATACAGTTCTTTTAACTCTAAACTAGAGCCTTATGGCGCGAACACGGTTGCAGCACGCACATGATCTTCTTTGGCCCGTTCAGCATTTGATATAATTTTTGAACTTATGTGACTACGCAAGTGATGCATTGCACAAATTCGCGAAAACGAATCCACGCAAAGTTCCAAAATATCCCGATCCGCCAAAAGTTAAATCTGAGCAGAATAAAAATTTAATTTGTGCATTCGCAAAAAGTTAGTGCACTTGTCTAAAAATTACAAGCCTGCAGAAGTGTTTATCGTGCGTGTGACCATTTTTGGACATTTGGATTAAATTTTGAAAAACGTCATAAATGACCTGGTTAAGATTTACCCGAGTCAATTGTGTGCGATAAATAAAAGCCCCGGGCGTGATTTAGAGGTGTTACCGTGCTATCAAATCAAATCCGATTTTAAATTTACGGACCGACTTATGTTAGAGCCAGACCAGGACAACCAATTTTGTATAGGCGTTAGCATTGTGACATCTAAAAGCCCAGATGTTATTCAGAGGTTTTGCCGAACTATCAAAACCGGGAAAATCGGGTTTTAAATTTAAAGACTGACTGGTTGGAGCTAGACTGGAACAGTCAAATTTGTATAGGGTTTAGAATTATGACTTCTAGTAAAAAATATAGCTGTTTTTGCCAAGAAAATGCTTTACAGCTGAAGGTTATATACAGAAAGTATGCCAAAAAGATGGATGGCTTGAAATAACTGTTGATAATCACTGAGGAGGAATTTCCAGCCAAATATGGAGGATAAAAATGCTTCGGAAAATCTCTCCCCAACAGTGACGATTGATGATTATTTCACGTATATAACTAGTATATATGTATAGCATAAAACAAATATATTCACGGCTTAATACAAAGCAAGCCAAAAGCATGTCTTGTTACTTTGTTTGTTAGTTACTGCTCCACATTTACTACTTTAAATCAAGCCTTGAAATAACTGTTAGACATCACTTGTTAGAGTGTATATTTTGCTTTAAGGCTGGAAACTATATACAGAAAAAGTACACTCAATCACAGGTGCAAGGAGTAAACAAAACAAAGCAAGTCGTGAAACGATAGTTATATACATTATGAACAAGCCTTGAATATTCGTCAGACATCACCCATGAAGGACTGAACTTTCTGCAGTTTCGAAGCCCGACTGATATTTCAAGGCTTATTCATATGTATAAACAGAAAAAAAAAGTAACAAAATGTAACAAAATGCAATGCTAACCAGTAACATGCATATGCACTGCAAAAGCTTGCAGTGCATCAAAATTTAAAAACAATGTTTATATTTAAAGTTTAGAAGTCAATGACAACATTACGGTGAATAACAGAAATCACAGATTTTTCATCCAACAGCAAAACCTTGCATACTTGGTCTTCATCGTTAACTACAACACTTTCCCTTTTCGCTAGGAGATATTGGTTAAGCTGAGGGCTATACATAACCACTTCTTCTCCTTCATTCGTTATTTATTGGATCGTAACATTTGATGACAACGAAGAAAATTTTGTACTATTTTTACATTTGGCGCAACGAAAAAAATCTTGTACAAGCGTGGATTCTTCAATTTGAGTAAAACACCGAGGACATTTATATACCTTCTGGCTGATTGAAACACTTTTTATGGGAAAATGCAAGGACTTCTTTAGCTGATATGGTGGAGACGATTGTTTTATTGTATTACCTTTCGTCCAGGGCAAATGATTCGCTGGTTGTAGTGAGAACAGTTTCAACAGGGGTTGAATTTAACTCCCGTACGGAAAGATTTTGTAATTCATAGGTACCACTCGTGCTCAGTTGATTTGCGATTTCATTCCAAAAGGAAACCAAAACAATCTCACTGTCATCGTTAACGAATGTATCAGTTCTTTTTTGCAGACGAATCCATAGTTGAAATAGCCACATTATCAATGTCAATATATCCTATTATAGTAACCATCTGTTTATCATAACAACTATCAAGCACAGTTTTGATTTTTTGACGTTTGGCAACATCCTTTTTGATGTTTTTGTGAGCGAAACCAGCTTTACACTCCTCCAATCTGGTGTTTCTATTGACTTCAATGTCCTGGAGGCTGTTATCTTTCCAGTTCGCTTTGCATTTATAATTAACCAACTTTACGGGACTCTTCGATTCAGCTGCTTTTTCTATCTTATCCCTAAAATCCATTCGAAATGACACACCACGGTGAACAGTTTCATCAGTTTGGACAGTAAAATTGTAATAACCAACTGGACTAAGATCATGGAGGTAACATGTCAAGGCACCTGAATTTAAGAAGAAAAAGGTAACTGATTCACTGGTTCCAAATTTGGGAAAAAGTCAAGCTGATTTTTACTAATACTTTTTATAATATACCTCATCCCAGTAAATTAACATGTCCTCAAACCCCCTTGCTTAAGTTCTTGTTTTCTAAAAGCAGATTCTTAGAATAAAAACATGCGAAGCAAGGTAAAAACTAAGCAGCTAAAATCTATCAGAAATAAGCTAAAAAAGTAATGACATACATAAGAACTCGTGTGGAGCAACAAAACACGTGGGTGGTGGCGTGAGGTAATTTGAACAGGTTTTTTTTGGTAAAGACAATAGTCTTGTAATATGGGAAATTTATAATAAAATCAAAAAAGATTACTCGAGGAGGAGTCTTTACTACTGGAGGAGGATTCTTTTGCTTCTCTTTTCCTACTTTGACTGCCCTTCTTGCTGGAGTCCATTTTTGAAAGGGTAAAAACGTGCACAGAGCCAGCAATCTGGCTACTTCGTCGTGTGGGGTAGAGAATGCAATGAAGGGGGCAGTGTGAAAAGGTATGGAGAAATGTTTTTAAAAAAACGAATATCCATAGCCTGATTTTATAAAAATGGAATGTGAATTAAATAATAAAGTAACTTTCTGATGACATTTTTTTGTAAAACAGTATTATTTTTTCGTAAAGAATTGATCAGTGCAAATTTCTAATTACATAAATAACACCCTGTTATAATTATGTCACTGCGGAACCACGCCCTGAGATGGCCAGCGGAAAACAAGGGCGAGACTGTAGATAACGCCTTATTCCAACCTCGCCCCCCCCCCCAGGACTTAACTTCCCGAGTGAAATTTCGAGAGAAAAAGCCCTGGGGAAGAGGTCGGTCTTTAATGGGATAAAACTTCGCGGATGGACTCTTCTGCGAAATTTAAATATTTCGCGGGGATTTAATTTCGCGGATAAGTTATCCATAAATATTTCGCGGGGATTTAATTTCGCGTTTTATGAAGTTTTACTTTAGTAGCATTTTTTCTCATTCGAAAAAGCCCTGTTTGTTGTTTTCCAATGAAATGACGCTATCTTTTTAGATCGTACAGCAAATTAAAATTTTTACTGACGCTAAATTTCGCAGATGGTCCTTTCTTCTTGAATTTTTGAAAGGATAAAATTTCGCGTAATTTGCCGAATGAGGCCAAAATCTTAATGAAATTTAATTACCGCGAAATTTAATCCCATTAAAGTATTATTAAACCTGCCTCTAGCTCCCAGGATTTTTTTTTGTCTCACGCGAAGAACCAGTTTTATATCCATGCGTATGGGAGACACGGAAATCTTTGACTAGGAATATTGTTGTATTGTGTCTGAAATCAATCCATTGCGAGGCATCCCGTTTCATGATAGCTTTCCAGAGTTCTTTAGTGACATGACTATTATTATCTTATCTTAAGGGCATAAGTTTTAGCGGACATTAAATTGTTGCGGTTTTGCCCCCAAATCGCTGAAATAAGATACGTAAAGTACAGTCTGGAATGGCTGGCAGTCGCAAAAATAAATTCGCCACTAAATTCATCCCGAAAAATATTAATTTTAAAATAAGCCAATCAAATTTTCCTCAATAAAGCCAGAACAAAAACACCCTCCAACGTTCTGACTTTGAGCAGGTATTTTATGATTTTTCTACAAGTTACTCAAAACTTAGCCTTTTTATGGAAAAAGAATATTAGTAATCGCAAGGCAAGGCTAGATTATTTTTTTTAATGCATAAAGTAGAATCGATTATCCGTGAAGATAAACGCTCTAATATATTATTCTTACAGGTGAATTCTAATTCTAATTCCAAACGCCTTATCCGCATACAGACACTGACGTCTATCCATGACTTTAGGGTATTTATGGCAACTGTCATTATCTACATAAAAATCAGGTGAAGGGATCAAAACACGTGTTGTGCGGATTTTAACTTTCATAGATTTAACAAAAGAAAACGCAATTACAATTGTTCATAGCTTTCCGTAAGAATAAAATTTAAACATGAAAATAAAACAGTGAGAATAGACTCCTTGCCGATTCCTTTCTCTTGCATTTCCTTGAGCTTTAATTGAATTTGGCATAGGAAAAAGTGCCGGACAAAACAGTCTGATTTCCAGTAAATAGATCGTAGTATTAGTAATAAATTATATGGAAGTAGTGTATGCTTTATATTTTACTCCCGAGTACGTTTATTTTGTTTAAAATTGCTGCGGTAAATTTATCTTTTCATCAACTCACGAAATAAAACGAAGCGTTGTCGTCTTAATGACATCTTCTACTATAATAAATAGCACATAGACCTTCTTCACCAGGTATCACTGAAACAATACACAAACCACTTGGCAAGTAGAATTATGAAGATGGTGGCTTTGTTTAGCTATCACACAGAGCTGGAATACTTGTTTTTGTATTGTTGATTAATCATATCTTTAACTCTAAAAAAGTAAATGCAATCGTTTTCAAACTTATTTTGCTAAATTATTCAACAAACGAGAAAAAGAGAATATACGCATATACGGGGGTGAGATATAAACAAAAGAAGCAAATAATTTGAAAAAGCTGTTTTTGTTCCCAAGTTCTCTGGGCTGACAGGGCTATACCTTCTGATTGAAACATCGTATTCTGCCGAAATTTTATATAATTCATTCACTAGCTTTTTGTCTTGGCTTTATAATAATTTATTAAGAAAATGGGTGTCATTACAAATCTTTTTATAACCTATACAAAATACAGACCTGTATTTTGCAGACTACATAAACTTTAAACTAAGCTATATTAAGAACGAAAACAGCTTTTTCAAAATTTTCATTGTTTTCAAAGCCATTTCATTAAAAGTATTTTCCAAAATCAACTTTTTGACAAAAATATGGTATGTTATACTTACAGGAAACATTGCTTTGTGTAAGGTATGGTTATCCATATAACAAAATCTTTTAATTTGAAACAGCACTTTCAATTTGACAATTTCAACAATTTCAATTTGAAAACCAGCAACAATTTTATTTCAAAGTCGATTTCAGTTTTAAGTTTCGTTATCCAATTCTTTGAGATACGTGAGTTAAAAGTCTATTGCCATTTCGAAGTGAATGTTATTATTATTTCAATTGTCTATTAGATTTGTATATCGTCGGAGAATTTCTACAAAGATTTTCTAATAACATTCAAATACATATACTAAAAAGTAATTTAATATAAGGAGCATCCATAAAGTATGTACGCATAAAAAAACCCTCCCCCCATAATACGCAGAAAATAATAGAAGTGATGTCATTCAAACAATAGATGTACGCATTTATCACATCCCCTCCCCACTTAGATGCGTACGTACTAAATGGATGGTCCCACAGTGCAACTCCCTCTCAATAACCCAAATACTCTTTCAGAGTTCTAGTTATCGAGAGTTTTATAAACGAAAAATACATAATTATTGTAAAAACAATTAGAAGGCTTATTACTTACTTTAAGTTAGAAAGAGAATAAACATTACAATGAACTATACAGCATGCACAGTATCACAAAATAAAATCAACATTAGCATTATTTATATCAATGCCATGCATATCTCTACACAGATAAAGTAAGTAGCCTCTCATTGTAGGTGGTGGTAAAACAAAAAGTGCTTTGAAATCAATGTCTCAAAAAGTGTTGAGCATATTATTTATTTATTTCAAATACTTACTTGACTACTTCAGGGCTTATTAAAATAACAGGACGTCATCACTGTGGAGAAGAGACTTTTCAGAGCAGTTCCAAAAGGGCGAGGCCATCTTGTGATGAAAATTTTCAGAAAATGCTCTGAAAAGCCTCTTCTTTGCAGTGACGACCGCCCGTTATTTTAAGCCCTATGTAATTGTCAGTGCAAAACCTAAACTCAAAACCACCATCCCACAACACCCTCCTCCAGAATCTTGTAAATCTATTTATTTCTAAGACAAATTGTAATGGCCTCATGGTCAGTAAAGAACAAACTTTTACACTCACATGAAGAAGAAACTGTTCTAATAACGATTTTTTATGTATACATGATCTAGTATCGACCCCCCTAAATGCGTTGGTTCTGAAACAACCTGTTCATAACCATTAAGCGTTTGTTCTAGCAGTGCATTTGGTTTTAGATTAAAATCACCAACAACAATATCAATGTTCATAGACACAGAAAGGTAGCCTAGAGTTTCTAAAAATTGTCCAACTAGCATATCTTTTTTTTTGTACAATAATAATATTTTAATTTTCAATGGAATATTATGGCTATTTAAAACTTCTAAAACAGAAAAACCATTAATTTTGAAATGATCTAGTAATTCAATTACATTGCTAAACTAGAAAATCTGTGTTCATCATCAATCATGATATCTGTTAGAGAATAATATCACTAGATGAAAGTGTTTTATCACAAGATACATCTTTGCAATGCTTACGCAATGATCTTACATTACAAACAACTAAAGACAATATGCTATGTTCGAATTCCTTCGCCACCAAATCTGTTGTAAAACTTAAACTTTGATTTTCTCTTAAATACTGATATTCTTTTTTAGCTTTGTCGTCAACATTGATAGCACCCGACTTGAACACCCCTATTAAGTGGAGCCCTTGCAAAGACCTTACACGGCTGAGAGCTACATACATCTGTCCATTATTGAATGATCTCTGTTTCAGCAAATTAAAACTAATGACAACCTCTTGTAAACTTAGGCCTTGAACTTTGTGTACAGTGCAAGCCCATGATAACATTAAAGGAAATTGGGTACGTTTAATGACCGGAGAGGAAAGTCTTTTTCTCGTTTGTTCTTATTTCGGTAGTCACTCGATCAATTTGTACTGCATTTAATTGTTGTGCAAGTCTGTCTGAACGTATTTTACTTGTTCCAACATTTAGATTGTCAAATTCAACATAAATGGGTTTAATTGAATCATTTTGCGCTACAACATGGACTATTGTACCTATTTGACCATTTATTAGCTTATCAGGAATGTCAATATTAGATGTCAACATCTTAGCACCTATCTTTAAAGATAACTGGAAAGCTAATCCGCCAGTTCTTGATTGGCTTAAGTTTTGAATTCTTTCATAAACATGAGAAGGGACTTCTTTCGGAACTTGATCAATGGCATCTATTGTTATCAAAGCGCTGTTTAAACTATTTAACAATCTTGCATTATGAACTCTAGCTGGCTCATTTTCTGCATAAATATGCAATGCATTTATTGGGTAGTGTTTACTATTTTCATCAATAAATCGTGAACGGATGAGATGTTCATCCTGTGAAGATAGAGTTCCTAGTCTAACATTATTTAGTAGGTCAATCAGAACAGTATGAACCCGTTGTCTCATAACTTCAGTCAATTCACACATCTGAAAGTTTCGCCATAGCGAATAAATGTTATACAATTCATCGCTGAATTCTGCATAAATTGGTTTTTGCATTACGGGGGGTAATTGATGCAAATCACCCACTAAAATTATTGTTAAGCCAGCAAATAGTTTTGATGCACATACAACAGTAACTTATTGGATACCATAGATATTTCATCAATAATGATACCTTTAACATCTGATAGCTCTTGCCTTAATTTACATCTCTTTTTATCTGGAAGCTTGTGAAGGGTTAACCCACGAGACTCTACAGAAATTCCTAAAGCTGAATGTATTGTGGTTCCATTGATATTAACTGCTGCAACACCTGTCGGTGCAAGCAAAAGCAAATTTGGTTTTTCAATGCATGAAGACCTATAACATAAAGTTTTTGAAACTGATGCACTTATAGTTTTGATCAAATGGGATTTGCCTGTTCCTGCACCACCTGTAACAAATAAATGCAAAGGAGGATTTTCTGTAACTTCTTCAGCTGATAAATTTTTAACATGCCTTCGGGCCCATCTATTAATTACTTCAAAAAGAAAACGTTGTCTTTCGTTTAAACTACGTATTAATTCATTAATACTATCATCTGACATTAAATTAATCTGTGTTGATGTGTGCCCTGCATTCGAAGAAGCTGCAGCATTTAAACCTTGAGCTTGTTCACCTTGATATTCATTATCCCTAACTACATTTTCCTCAACATTGTCATTCTCTTGTTGCGCAAATTGATCAGTTCGAGGTGAAAAATCAGCATTCATTAAAACATTATTTACCATATCACCCCATGGTTCAAATCTAGTCTTGTTCTCATTAACAATGCTCAGAACCTCAGGATCATTAAGTTTAACAACAGAAGAATTTCCAATTTCGCTAAGTAAATCAGATTCCTTTCTGAAGGGATAAAATAACATCAACAAATGGTGGGCATACTCTTCCGCTTTATTAACTGGATTAGGAGTATGATAACGAACAACACGCTTTTTATTTCTCCGTTTCAATTTTTCTTTGGAAGACATCAGAGGAACAGACTTAGGTAAACGCAATAAGGGATCACAAATTTCATCATCATCTAAAAGAACCTCTGGTTGATAATCATTTACTATGTCAAGCTTTTTACTTGTGTCCAGCACATAATACGCAAGAAATTCAGCAAAACATAAATTGTCAATCATATAATATTGACCACGCTTAAATGTAACATTGGGTCGATCCATGTATCGATCTAAACTATTGCGCTTAAAAACATCTGTACTATCTGGAAGCAATTCTTCTAATTCTTCTTCAGATTTACAAGCTCTGTATCTTTTATCAGGTAAATTTGTATTAGCATACACAATTCCTGGGAAACATTTACGTAACCATAACTCTGGCAATACCTGATAAACAGCTTCCTGTAATGAACATTGGCGGTGTGATAAAAATGCTAAGGCTAATTTTCTCATACGATCTGGCAAGTTTAAATTTTCAGACTCTTCGGCTGTCTTTTTCATTGCAAGAGTTGACCCGTTTTCCGATTTAGAGAAATAAGAACACATATATGACACTGCTTTATAATAATTGAACACAGGTTGTAAGTACAAATTGGCTTTCCAAGCTAAAAGTCCTGCTGCAAAGTAATTATTTACAAAACATGAATTTGGTGGTCGATGGTAGTATATTTCAAAGTCTTGATTTGGAGATATTGCTAAAACCCTATAATAGTCAACTTCTGCTATAACTGTTCGATCAGTAAAGAAACGTCCATAATTACAACGACATGGAATGTTCTTGTATTTGCGACAAGAATTTGAATGAGAGTGGATTTGATATTGAGAGACAAGGCTGTGTAATTCAGGCTCAATTAATGGATCAGGGAGGTCTGCGCGTATTGTATTATCAACAAAAGATGTGTAACTGTCTGTGGTTTCGTTTGTAAGAGTTGGTGAATTTAACAACCAAAGAAAAGCACGGACGTGGGGTGAACCTCTAAACTGAAATTCGACTTTAATAACATAATTAGCTACTTGGCCAATAGGACTACTCTTATGAAGCAAAATTTCTTTAAAGAAATTCTCTACTCTGTATTGAAAGTGCCTTGCAGTTAAACCTGGGTTTTGATTAAGAATACCACAACGTCTAACATAATCCAATTCGTTACTGCTAACATCAATGTTATTTAATTTTCCTATTATCACTTCCAGTTCATCCCATCTCAAATCTGCACATGACAGACAGAGTAAGGAAGTATGATGGCAATCCTAACTGTTTAACCATTGCTAAAACATCGTAAAGAAAATGTTTCCAATAAGCAGGTGTTCCTTTAATAGAGTTCATCAATTGGTAACTTTGACCTTCACAAATAAAAGAACGAACTGTTTCATGAAAATTAATTTGCAACTGCCCAGCTGTTATTGTGCCCTTTACCTTTTTCGTTGCAATATTTATTTGATTAAACAAATTTGACTGTTACATTACATAATGAGCAAAAAATATATAATCAGCATTTGAAGAAAAGCGCTGGGAAAAATTTAACAAACGCTGGTTGAAATATTTTTCGCTGTCAATACCCAAATTTTCCAGTGGGAAATAAAAAGGGAAATGCAAGCTCCTCACAGTATTGGTCAGAAAAAAAAGATTGTGGTTGTTTATTCTCACCAGGAGCAATATCTAAAACCTCATCATCTGGATTTTGGAAATTTGGTATAACACACATCGCTACTTGCACAATTCATACTTAGGGGATTTTCAGCTTCTAAATTGTCATCATCAATGTCAACTGTTACTGAAAATTCATTTGTGTCAACCATAGCATCTGTATCACATAAACTTAAAAATTCCTGGGTTATATTATCCATTCTTATCAGCACATCTGAGTAAAAGGAATTGAATTTTTTTAAATATTGTAGGGCTTCGTTTAAAAGCTCAGGACGTACACTTTGAAACACAACATGGCCTCGATAAGCCAATTTTCTCTTCAGTTTAACAAACAATACACCACTACTATCTATACCCTGAGGAAGACAGTTATTAACGGCTTCTACTTGAATAGGAACATTGCAAAAAGCACCTTTTATCTTTTGTTGTTGACATTTAGGCATAACAGCTATTTTTTTAAATAATATTCTTTTTGAAATCAGAATTTGCTCAAGTCTGTTTAAACATTTAATTTCATTAGGAAGATCAACAATGCAATGCAGACATAGTAGGGGCCATTCTGAATAGCTTTCTGGAAATTTAAAATACAATCATTTATTGTTTTAGCACTTTTTTATTTGCGCTTAGCATCAGCATTGTTATATGTATTTGCTTTCTCCTTATTGGAAACCTTTCGTTTTCTAGATTGCTCCCTGTTGTGTTCTGTTGCTTGCTGTTTTTTAGCTTTTTACTTATTCTCCTCAGTTGCATGCCGCTTTTTAGCTTATTTTTGTCTTATTTTACATTTTTCCTTGTTGGCTTCGTTGCCATGCGTAAACGACTCTTTTCTCTATTGACTTTGTTAGAATATAGTCGAGAAAGACTTACTTCTTCATCTGAATCAATACTTATGTAATTATTGTAATTCATATGGCTCATCAACTGTCGTTAGATCAATGTAGGTTGTATGAAGGTATATTTCTAAATCTGTCTTTCTTTGTAATTTCATTAAAGAAGAAACACCATCAGGTGTTGGCTGACCGCAGTTTTTTCTGCTATCAGAATCAAACAAGTAGACACAGTTCTTTTTAGGGAGTATCACAACACAAATTAATTTCACGAAAAAAAGTAACCCGTCTCCAATTGAGTTATTCAAATTTGACAAAAAGCGCGGAATAGAATAGCTACCTAAAAGACCATATTCTTTATCTAAATAAGTAATTGTAACATTAGATCCAAATATAGGCACAGTGTTTGGTAGATCAGGTACCACCGTAAGGTATGTGTTTTTATTGAGAGATTTGTATAGTTTATCTGCTTCCGTAATAATAAAATCAATATCATTAACATTCCAATTACCTGGGGACTTTACTCTAGTTGAAAAAGAAACTGCATACAAGCTACAACATGCACACTGTTTTCCAGCACTTTCGCCGAACATAGGATGGGATTGATTAAACGATCCATGAGTAATTTTCAGGAGAGACATCTTACATTTCAATCCAGTTCACACCACATGTACCTCTAGCACAGTAGCAGTTTTTTTATATATAATAAGATATATATTAATTATAATAATTGTACTTTTATGGTGCAACAAAGCTGCACTAGCTAAAGAAAAAAACAACAAGCACTGAGTATATTACCGCTGATTATTCGACGATATATTGTGAGGGAAAATTTTAAAAATCAAACAAAATCTGTAATTTGACTTGGTCAATCTGACTTCGTCGTGTAGTTCTTTGAGAAATCATGGTCTATTCGATGAAAATAAATTTTTTAAAATAGACTCATTCAAATATAGCTCAGCGTATGTCCATGGTTTCCGCACAGCAAATTTCGTGAGTCACTTACACCGTGTTCTAAACTCTCAAAACTGCGAAGAGCGTAGTCGCAGAAGCTTGGATTTGAAACACGGATCTCCACTTCGCTACAACCGTGAAAAAGCCGGTGTATCTTTTGAATGTACTGAAAGAGAAGGGTGGAGAAACCGTAGAAGAAATGGCAAAAATTTTCCCAAAAACACTGTATTTATTTCGAAATTTTCTTGGATATGAAAAGTGTTATTATAAGAAGTTCGTAGTTTGTATTAAATGTCATTCATTATTGTGCCAAAGAAAGATCTGCAATGTTTCAACAAGTTTGTCCTTGCCTGTCAGTATCTGTGCCATCAGCTGCTTGTGGCATTTTGTAAATCATTTGAAGAGCTTTATGGCAAAGAAAGAATAACACCAAATATGCATCTACATGTCACTTGAGGGATGTTGTATTTGACTATGGGCCGGTATACTCATTTTGGTTGTTCTCTTTTGAGAGGTATAATGGTGTTCTTGGAAACATGCCAAATCATGTGACGGTTTTGTTCTGACAGTACCGTTCTTAACCTTGTTCAAATTGATGAATTCAAAAACGTGTTTGAACCTTGTTTTGAACAACTTAACCATGTAAGCCATCAAAGAGGAACCTTAAATGACATGACAACAGCCAGCTACATGGACATTGTTAAACTTTCATCCAGGTTAGAAAATAGATTACAATTTCTTTTGATATTACTGCATCATGTTGTATTATGTGAATTATTGTTATGCCTACTCATGTTGTTTTCATTTCATAGGTTAACAGATCCTTCCACACAAATATGGCATGGACTGGCCTGTATTTCTGCAAATAAAGAATCGGTGGATGTTCTGGGAACAAACGATATTGTACATTTATCTGCTGCATATGCATTTATGTATCCTCTAATTGATTTTAACAATGTTCTTATTTCACCATCTTTCATGAAAGCTGACGGTATAAACATTGGAAATGACCTTTATGGTTCAAAGTCATCTAGAAATCACAAGTTTGCAAACGTTATGGCATTCTGGGCTGGTTCTAGTGGTCAAATTCTCAGATTTAATGACCAAGGGTTGGCACCTCGTCCTGGCATTGTTAATTTCTTTGTGCGTCATAATCTGGTAATAGATAACCACTATTTTGAGCATTGGTTTGCACGCTGTGACTGGCATCTATCAGTTCCAGAAAACGTTCGTCACAGTTTCGGAAAACCATACGAAATTTGGTACAGAAATTTATTTGAAAATAGTGGGCCAGCTACCTTTATACCTGTTGCACGTATTTTAGGCAAATTTGTTTATACTGATTAAAATTATAAAAGTAGACAACTTATGGTTATTGCTCCTAGATAATGCTCCTGCTCCTTAATAATGTTTATATACAATAGGATCATCTTTAAACAAGCAACATTGGATCCTAAAATATATTTTTTTCATGCAAAATATGGTGTCTGTCTACCTTTATCTGTATAGACTTGTATGATAAAAATTAGTTTTTTTTACATAAGTTTTGTATATAGTTTTATAAAATAATAATGAATTTATTCAGATCATGTGGTTTTCGTTTCCTGGGCATTTTATTATTGTCAGAAAAATCATGTAAAGTACCAGGGAAGAAATTGTCGGAAAGAATATTTTGCGGTGTCAAATTAAATTCCTGCTAAATTTAATATTTTTTGGCATCTGCCAAATTAAATTCTGCCAATTCCACCAAATTTACTTTCCAAAAAATATTTTTCTCTTTTGTAATTTTTTTTGTTTCAACTAAAAGTGAGTGTTTGTAATTGTGCCTATATGAAAGTGCTAATTATGTATTATTGTCAATTTTTTAATGAAACTCAGAACTTTAGCAATATGTCTTTCTCTTAGCTATTGATATTAAATAAATAAAAATGGAACATCAGAAAGCTTCAAGTTGCAATAATGACGAAAGAACAACTCTATGGTAAGAGAAAACTTGTTGACAAAATTTATGTAACCGCAGCGTGTATGTTGATGTGTCGTTTCTGTGTATGAAACGGTTAAGTTCACCTTCTTATACTCTTGTACTGTAAGGAATAATCCTATATAAAAATATTTATTGCTTGCTATTTTAGTACACCACACAAGAGATCCGCTGAAAAAAGGAAGGAAAGAAACAAAAAAAGGAAAATGATGCGTAAGGAAAGAAACCGAGAAAGAATATTCAAGTTAAAGGAAAAGGAGGTTTTAACTAATGAACGATTTCGTGAACTTGAATTTCAAAATTCAGTTTTAAAGAGGCATGTAAAACCAGTTATTAAAGGTCAAAGTAGGGATCTCATACTGTTTGATTCATCAAAACATTTAGTTTAGAATGAATAAGGAGCTTTAGTTTTTAATAGTCTCCCCTCTATTATCAGGGAAGAAAAGAGAATGATAAATTTTAAAAAGTTTTTGAAACAAAGTGAGTTGTTATTATTATTATTCAACTATTAACAGCAAAGTTGCCAGTTTAGTTGAACTGCTAAAACTTCTCTCAAAGATTGCTGAACTAGGACCTCAAGCATCTTATTGTGCGTTTGTAACCGGTTTTAAAGCTAAATTGACATTTCTTCTACCGTTCCTGACATCAAAAATTTACTTCAACCGATAGAGACAGTCGTCAGACACGAATTCATACCTGCGATAACTGGTGGTCATCTATGCTCCGAAAATGAAAGGCTTTTACTACCACTTCTCACACGACTTGCTGGATTGAATCTCACGATTTTTCCTGACGACGCACAAGTACAATTTAACAATTCGAGAATGATCACAAAATGTCTTGTCGACTCTATCAAAAAGCAAGACATTGACGGTATCTACGATGTTGGAAAAACAAAAACAGCTAAAGCACAAGTTAGAACTTTAAAATTGAGTATCCAGAAAGAGAATCTGGCCCTATGCAAAAATAACATGACGGTGAAGCAAGTTAAGGTACACGACATCAACCAACAAAAAGGAGTCTCCAATTGGCTCAATGTATTGCCAATCACTGAGCAAGGTTTTTATCTCAACAAGCAAGAGTTTTGGGATGCTGTGTGTTTACGCTACAATTGGAGCATTCCCAACTTACCCAGCAGTTGCGTTTGTGGAGCTCGATTTGACGTTGAACACAGCAAGAAGTGTAAGATGGGTGGCTTTGTTACGAGACGTCACAATGACATTTGTGATAATGGCAGTTTCACGCCGCTTATATTTTCAATTCACGGAAGCATGGGTCGCGAATGCATCACTTTTTACAGCCGACTTTCGGAAATGATAGCGGATAGAAGAACATACCCATTTCAACTGCAGTCACACATATACGCACAAAACTTTGTTTCGCTCTGTTGAGATCCGGTTTAATATGTTTAAGAGGTTCGAGAAGTTTGTATAAAAGGTTTGATGTTGTGGTTGATCATGAAATTTCAAAGTTGAACTGTTAAATCTTTAGTTAGGAAAATGTTGTGTTGTGTCGTAATTTAGTCACGTGTAGTCCTATGATGTTTTAGTTGTTGTTGTAAAATTATGTGTAGTTTATTAAAATATATATTATAATTATAATTATTCTGTATCACGGCAAAATTGTTGTGTATACCACTAGACCACGAATTAAGACCCGGTTCTTATTCGTAATTTAATTGGATTACTATTTTTCCGGGGGCTCTATATTTAAATTATTCTTCTCTAGTACAAAGTTTATTTAAATAAAAAACATATTTGAAAATATCGTGTTTAAATTTTTTGTTGTTGTATTACCATGTCAGAATAAGTCTGTATATTTTGTTTCAAAAAGTTAGGAAGAACTTAATTGTCTTAATATTACGCCCGTCTGTGCAATTTTGACCTTTTGAAGCGTGAGGAATTACTAGATTTCATTTACTATTATAAATCATATTTACCTTTCATTCAGAAAAATCTTTCAGAAAGCAGGACATTTTTAGGAGAGTGTGACATTTTGATTAGGTACTAATTAGTCAAGGGCGATCACAAGACCCAGGCATGTACTCGTTGCAGTTCTATGGGCCTAAAGTTGTCAACTGAAAGTCCAAGTTGAACTAATCTTTATTTCATTGTAACGGAATGTTATTTTATGATATTTTTGCGCTGTCTCAATACAAAGCCATTTAATGATCAGGGCAGTGTAAACATTGCATTTTTGAATGTTTATTTCATAACTAGACATTCCAGCCTACAAGAAAAACAGTTGTTTGTGAATAAGATCTCAAGTAATTCAGAGAAATACTTATCCAAGGTAACAAAAATGAAAATTGTGTTTTCTATGATTCCGTACATGACAGGTTTGTTCTGCAAATTACACAACCTGAGTAGCAGTTCAAACAATTGTTTTGAAGTCAATTTATATGTCGTGGTGGCCTTTCCTTGTGTATATGGTTTGATTAGAAAAAACATAATAGATCCTGAGATATTGTTTAAAAACCTCTCTAATTTTCCGTCCATGACAAAACGGTATTTTTCAATAATCATGCTGTACACTATCGTCAAAGAAGTTGAAAATGTCGTAAATAACGACGTGGTCACAGAACGAAATCTTTCGACCAGAGCGTTACATGTAAATAAAGTTCTATATTGTTGGTGGAACAGTTAGAAAGAAAACGAAATAGATTGAAGAAGTTAAGTTTAAACAAAGGCTATGTTACATCAATCGGTGACAACATAAATTGCTCCCAATGGAGGCCTGGTAGAATCGTAAATCTACTATACGGAAAAGATGGTCAAGTCCGAAATGCCGAACTGGTTACACGAGACAAACACACGATTATACGTAGACCAACAAACAAGTGATACCTTATTGTAGCGAACAGCGCGAAACAACAAGAACGTAAAAGTGATGAGGTTGAAAACGTGGGTGACGTAAATATACGGACAAACTTTTCTACAGTGACTATTGACGACAAAGATGTAAATATTATTGCCGGGGAAAGTGTTCAGTTAAGTCTTCAGACACTTGTGTTCTGCGGATAACACCGAACGCTGACCCCACATGTAAAGGCAATGTGGCCGTTTTATTTTTTTAGGTTTATAAAATATAGACTTTTTTAACCATTAGTAATCTTTAACCCCCACACCACCTAATACGTATCTATTCAGTGCAAGGAAAACAAAAGGACATAAAGACAAAAATATTATGATCTTGCGCCATAGACTTAGTAGAAAATGATGGTTTGTCAAATTGCATATGCAGAAAATGTGAGAGCTTCTTAAATAAAATTTAGAAATATAGACAGCTTTGTCAAAAATCACAGTTACAACAAAGATAGAATTTTCAGCGAAAAGATGTATGAAATCAACACCATGTACTAAAATGTCAGCAAATGATGAAAATACCACTAAAAATCAGTTAAATTTTAATAGAACTCTGGTACAAGATAACGAATATGCCAACTACAAAAAATTCTCCAACAACGTTTACAGGTTCCACGTACAATAAATATTTGACACACAGCTCAATAGATACATCAGGTCCAACTGCAGTGGCATACATAATGACAAAATGTTTCGAACAAGTTTATGTTGCTATAAAAATAATTGTTTTGGCCGATTTGGCCTTTCTGTGGGAGCAGTTATGTAAAAAAATACAAGCTCGGTACTTTACAACAATACCAATGGTGTAATGGCAAACTTCAAATTTAGTAAACTTTGGGAAGAAATGTTCCAACTGTTTAATAACAGATATTTTTAATACTGTCTCAGGGAACTTAATTGGCTTTCCAAAAAAATGAATTAAGTTTTAAAAGATACATCCTGTAAAGATCTCTGTATACTGATTGGTTCTTCTTTATTCAGGACATGCTTCAGCACATGGTTGCTCCAAATGTAACAAGGTTTTCTCAGAGAACCGCATTTATGGGACATTTCAGATTCACAAATAAGAAAAACGCACCACAGTAGAGCATTGGCAGCAAATGAGTGAAAATTCGGAGGCTGATACTATTGAAGACATGGAGCAACTTCAGGCAAGATATGGAACACGTTATTCTGTTTTTGCAGAACTGGCCTATTACGACACTGTACGGATGTCAGCGATAGACCCAATGGATAATTTATTCCTTGGTCAGTACTAGGTTATTTGGATAATTCTGGTTCAGAAAAAAATTTAACGAGATGCTGATATGTTTGTCGTTTCAGTGGATATTGACAAGAATTTCAGAAAAATAGTAGAAAGAGAAAAAAAGAATCTACATCGCAATGCAGATAGAACTAGTCTTTTAAGACGAAAAGTTTAATGAAAAAAATGGAGGTTTCTTTCCAAAGAATAAGAAGCCACTAGAGAACTTCTCCTTTTTACAGGGATGATCGGAAGGCTAATAGATTTCGGCTGCACTAAAACAAACACCTATGAATGATGAAACATGAGGATTGGTGACATCCACTCATGCTTGGGATCAGGTGTTGCGTCTTCAGTAAGCATTCCCTGCATCCTGCAAGACACCAGCCACATTTATTGACATTATCCGCAAAAACCAATAACTTTTATGAACATTGGAAAAAGAAAAGTCGTCAGCAACAAATCGTTTAGTTGTTGCTTTTACCTACCGACACAGAGCACAGCGCTTAGACAGGTTGTGAAAAAGAATGAAAAGTAGCAAACCTGGAAACAGAAAATCTTTTTGACCTTACCCATGAACACTTGAGATATTATCGTATGGTAATCCTTGGACTGACTAAGAAACCGTATCTTAGGAAGGCAGACTTGGAACCTAGCGGCGACAACCCAAAAACCATTATGTATCTTCTCGAACTTAAACAAGTAATTTACCCAGTCAACTTTTAGGTTTAGAAATCTGCCACTCTCCATTCTTTGGAGGGATTTATCAATCGTTTTAAGATTGCAACGGAATATTTATCCTAACCAATAAAGAACAGAAACTCTTCAGTCACCAAAAACAAAAAGTCTTCACCATCTATGGTCTTTCCCACCGTCAGTATTGCTATCTATTATGACACACTTTGTAAATACTCCATCTTTGTAATGTTTTTATGATAACCTACTCAATGGTGCAGAATCTAGAGGTTAATTTCGCACAATCTAGAGGTGAATATTTAAAAATGGTTCGGGACAAACGTAACAAAAAGCGAACTTTTAGAAAAAGAAACGTAACATAAAGCGAACTTTTAGAAAAAGGAAAGATTTTAATCAATCTATTGCTTCCATCTGGGTCCGTGAAAAAGTTAATTACTTTAATTGCTGTGATCTGATTGGTTAATTTCGATCCTCTAATTATCTCTTCAAATAATAAATAGCCAAAGATGATTACGATCATTGCACGTCGATGACAGCTGTAGCTGTCGAAACGTAGCCTAGAATAAACTCGCTTGTTCATGACATGATAATATTTATATTATTCAATGACGATGACTGAACAGATAAGTGGTAATAATTTTAAAAGTGAACATTTACCTTTATATAAGAGAATAGGAGTAACTACATCGGAATGCAGATAAAACTAGTCTTTTAAGACGGAAAGTTTAATGAAAAAAAGGAGGTTTCTCTCCAAAGAATAAGAAGCCGCTGGAGAGCTTCTGCATTCTCCCCTTTACAGGGATAATCAGAAAGCTAATGGATTTCGACTGTACTGAAACAAACACCTATGAATGTGAAAACATGAGGATTGGTGAAATTCACTCATGCTTGGGATCTGGTGCGGGCCCTTGAGTAAGCATCCCCTGCCTCCTGCAAGACACCAGCCACATTCATTGACACCGTCCGCCAAAACCAATAACTTTTGTTAAACCTTAGAAAAAGAAAAGTTGACAGCTGAGAGCATTTAAAATTGTTTAAATACATTCTAACGCTTGTTTTTAGGTGATGTACAAAATAGCTCAATTATACGGTGGCATGTATCTGCCAAAAAAGTCGTACCGGTTTTATTTTTTGTAATCAAGCGAATCCGCTCAATAATACTTCAAAACTAGTGAATCCGCTCAATAATACTATAAAATGAGAGAATCCGCTTGATAATGACTAAAAACGAGCAAATCCGCTCACGCTCAATAATACTATAAAATGAGAGAATCCGCTTGATAATGACTAAAAACGAGCAAATCCGCTCAATAATCACTCAAAACGAGCGAATCTGCTCAATAATCACTCAAAGCGAATCCCGAACATTGTTACAAGTATCCCGAGCAGTGTTTAGAAAAATGCGGGTGTATGATGAAAACAAAAAAAAAACATTGATGTTAAAGATGGCGTCTTGTAGCAGCGTTATAGAGTTCTTGATAAAGAGAAGCTGCAGTGATAATTTAATTAAAAAGTTTCGGCAGGAAAAGGTAAACTATGATTATTTTTTATCACATGTTTTATCTATCTTACAACAGTAAAATAACTTTTGCTCACAACAACATAGCTTTTTTAAATTATATTTGGTAAATTGTTTTATAGATGCATGAAGAAGCAGCCTATATTGCCCCAGATTTCAAGGCTTTGGTAGTATTTCTCTGCAGATTTCTAGCAAACCAGTTGAGTAAACAAAAGCATTAACAAATGATTCCTCTAACTCTCTTTAAATGTTAAGGGAAGATGAAAGATCAAAACTGTATACCAATACATTGGCTGTTGAGGTGGCACCTGAAAGCATTTATACTGACATGATTTCATTGTATAAGAAAAAAAATAGCATTAGTCATTTGTTAAGTTTAACATTTAAAGATGAGTTGGCACTTATCAATGAATTGGTCACTTGGTTACACAGGTACATCACCTGCAGTATGTTTATTTGCTAGTCGATATCTTTTTTTATCGTTTTGGTATGTTTGATACTATGGACTGAACCAAGTATAGTCATGTTAGCTTGTGACAAAAATATAAGATTTATCGTTTCTTTTTGATTTATAGCGTAATAGCCACATAAAAACTCAAAACTGTGTGTGTATGTTTGATTTCTTCAAGGTCTTCAGTTTGTTACCATTTTAACTTTTTGCTGTTTAACATGAACCTTGCATAATAACTGAAAAAATCACTATATTTATGCTTTTAAACTGTGCCACAGTAAAAGTATTTGGTTTTACGTTTGTATTTTGTTTATTTTCTTTTTACTTTAAGTCACCGAATTTCGCGCATGTCAAGGTTTTAGGAGTCTTGCACAAAACCTAATCCGTCATTTTTTTGTTATTTGCTGACATTTTTCAAGGACTGTTTCGCTGTTTGTTTGTTAGTACTTTTCTTGTTATCTAACATCGGAGGGTTTTTTTTCAAAACATTTTCAAAACATCCAATTTATATGGCCCAGTTCCAAGTCGCTTATTAATCCTAAAATTTGTTTCATTAATTTTTTGAAATTTAAGCTAAATAAACTCTTGCAATTGTCACCCGTGCAAAAAACTTGAATAAAATTTATTTACCGCGAAATTTGGTGATATTGAAATTAACGTACGTATACTGAAGTTTGTAGGGAAACATTTTGTATGATTCTTATGTTTTGAAGACAAAACTGCTATTTTGTTTTGGGACAAAACCCGGGCTTTCTGAAAGGCGCACCGGTTGAATACGATGTGAGTTCCATTGATGCATCACGTTAGTCAGTTCATCTTGTAACAATCCAAAAAAGGAAAACCTAATATACTCCGCGTAGATCGGCTCGCCGAAGAAGTGTTTTAGATTTAACATTTTTTGTCTTCTTTATAGATTATGGAGTTTTTGAGAAAAGTATCCCAAAAATACGATGGCCCCTATGGCTCACTTCTCTTCCAAATCAAAAACACTTCTCTTCTATATAACGAAACAGTTCTTTTCTGTAATTTGACTTCTCTCAGTATTTTGACACTTCTCTGCATGTGGCTCTTTACAACTTGAATTCTAAAATATGGTCCGAAATTTTGCATCATTGCTCCGTAGTTTTAACATTTTGTGAGGTTTATTACACGGCACCAGTCCCCTCGCCATGTGACTTTTCTTTTTTCAACCGTCGTCCGGGAAGCATGAACATGGAGTCTGTAGTACGAGAAATTGTTAAAGAGGAGCTTAAAAATCTGCTCGTCCCTGACAGCAACTATTCTGGAAGATCAAACGGGACAGAACTTTCCACCAGTAAGGAAGTGCCTGATTACTTAGAACGCACTGGGCTTTATGCTTCAAAAATTGTATTTTCATTAAAGACAAGCCCAAAAGATGAAATATATGTGCCAGTAGATAAATCTTTTAACGAGATTGATGATCATATACCACAGGTGACTTTACCACCTACACTGAAAACAACTTAGACCCCACAACAAAAACGTAAAATTTGTAAGGTCTGTTTCCATTCCTATTTTTATCGATGTTTAAGTTTTAGTCATAATAACGAATGTGGTGGAAAGTCAAAAAAAAGTAGAAGGGATAGTGAAGGTGAATGTAGTAGTGCTAGTGGTAGTTTTGCGGGTCAGAGGACATTAAATGTATACTTCGAACGTGCTTTGGATTGCCCTATTTCAGGAAATTGAGATGCATGCACAAAGATGTACCGAGGAAAAGTTTAATTTGCAGGTGGTGAGATATGAACTTGATGAAGAAAGAATAGATGAGACCATACCGTATGAGGAAAGCGTGGAGGGTGACATTGGCAAGCCTACGAAAGAAGTTAATATGTTGATAACATCACTGGCATTGGAAAAGTGTGGTATATTTTACCACCTAAGAATTCGTAATTTTTACTATATTTTCAACAATATGAGATTAGGGATAACAGAATATTGAATCGTAAACATTACTATTTAGTGTAGAGAGATGGAATCCATTGGAATGGATATCGTTATTATGGATATGGACACAGAAAGAACGGGAAATAAAGTTACTGTATACGGGAGTCAAAAAGGAATTGATTTTGTTGACTGTCAAAATGATTTGGAATGGAAGTTCGCCAGTCACATAATGAGTAAGTACAGCCTTCTTGCAATTCGCCAATGTGATTTTTTAAATGCGCTACGATCCATGTTTCGATTAACTTTATTATTTTCACTCTTCAAATTTATTATACTAGGTGTATCGGTTGAAGCGACCATAGAAACAACATCTTTAGGGAAAGAAGTAACCTTGGAACTGAATCAAAAAATTTGTACACCGCTTTACTTTACTTATTTAAAACGAGGTTTGTAATCTGCTTCTAGTGTTTAATTACATTAGTTTTCTCTTCATATTATAGATTTGGCATCACGTGGGAAACGTACAACAGTTCCCTATAAACAAGTAGAGAATGGTTACGTAACAGTAAATGGGCTACCAGCCAATTTTATGTTTAAAAAGCCTAGCAATTGTTCCCAAGTCGAGTTAAAAATATTAAAAGAGAATATGCAACACATATCTTTCACTGGTAAAAACATCATTATCATGGTTAAGTTTCTTCTCGCTATTTTTACGATGGTCTTTTTTATTATTTCTGTGATATATACTGCTGATTAGAAAATAATTAAAATGCACCATACTTTTTGTTTAGTTCCAATTATAACATACCATACAACTAATTTAAGTAGCATTGTTGAGTCATTCGAAATGGTCAATTTAAACCAACAGGAGCAGGAGCAAGAGCGAATTGAACAACTGCATGGCACAAAAGATAATGTAGGGTCTGAGAAAACAGTTGTGCGGGAATTTAATGGAAGAAAGCGAAAATATAGAAAGAAGTAACCTTGGAACTGAATCAAAAAATTTGTACACCGCTTTACTTTACTTATTTAAAACGAGGTTTGTAATCTGCTTCTAGTGTTTAATTACATTAGTTTTCTCTTCATATTATAGATTTGGCATCACGTGGGAAACGTACAACAGTTCCCTATAAACAAGTAGAGAATGGTTACGTAACAGTAAATGGGCTACCAGCCAATTTTATGTTTAAAAAGCCTAGCAATTGTTCCCAAGTCGAGTTAAAAATATTAAAAGAGAATATGCAACACATATCTTTCACTGGTAAAAACATCATTATCATGGTTAAGTTTCTTCTCGCTATTTTTACGATGGTCTTTTTTATTATTTCTGTGATATATACTGCTGATTAGAAAATAATTAAAATGCACCATACTTTTTGTTTAGTTCCAATTATAACATACCATACAACTAATTTAAGTAGCATTGTTGAGTCATTCGAAATGGTCAATTTAAACCAACAGGAGCAGGAGCAAGAGCGAATTGAACAACTGCATGGCACAAAAGATAATGTAGGGTCTGAGAAAACAGTTGTGCGGGAATTTAATGGAAGAAAGCGAAAATATAAAGAGACCATTCAACGCGAAGAGCTTATAAATACCCATTCAGTTAATTTAGTGGACAATGTTCCAAACAAATCTGGAAAGGTTGTGACTCTTCGAGAAGTTTTGGTCAATGATAGGAGAAAATATCAGGTTAAATGGATTGGCTATCGTTCTCCAACATGGGAAGTGGCGGAAAATTTACCAAAACCTGATTTAGAAGAATATTTTCTTAGTAACGTTTAATTGTCAAGAAAGGAGAGAAAAAGCTATTGTTGTTGTTCACTATTAAGAAACTTTCGCGGATTTGTCGATCAGTATTCCGACCGCAGAAAATTCGTTTGAGACCCAGCGTAATTTTTCCACCCCTTATTCTTTCGATTTCCCCGCCCTAAGAAAAAATCCCTGACTAAGGTCGAGCTTGAACAAGTACCTTAACAGGATTATTTAACGCTGTATTGCTAGATTTAATTTTTTGATTCATTGAGCAAATATAGTTTTGCGATATTTATTTTTGCGAATCTGATATCGAACGACAATTGCGAATGTAGGTTTTTTGAATATCATAACTAATCCATACATTTAAAAAATAATGGGTCCGAGAATGCCTCCATAGGATAAATATCACATTGGCGGGCTGTTAGTGATACTGTTTCTAATATCCTTGTCTTAACCCGCGTTAATTTACTGACACAGCAGAATGGCCACACACATCTAATTTTCTGATTAAAGTAATTTCAGTAATTGCGTAAATTTCTCGACGTACTACAGTTTGGAAAGAGAAGAAAGTCGAAAAATTACAACTTCCTTAAGGGAAGAAATTTTTGCGGGAAGAAAATTTGGTGGTATTGACGCCGTCCGCAAAAATAAATTCCCTCTCCGTCAATTCTGCCAAGAACTTTTCACCAAATAATAGCTAATTTTATGCTAAAGATTTCTTCCCTTAAGGTATAGACTTAATTTTATCTCGCGCTTTGTCATCCATGACAGACATATTTTTCAAATAGTTATCGAGGAGTTTCCCATAACTAAATATGTCTGTACCATACAACACAGGACAACCCTGAAATAACTCTGGTGCTAAATGCGCCTTATATGGAAACAGTTTGGTCACATCTACGCAACTGTTCCTAACACATGTTACACGACAAGCAAAACTGAATCCTATCAGAATAGGAAACAAATCCTGTCCGTGAAGAATTACATTGTCTGCAACGATATGGTTGTGTAACACACCCTTACCATGCAAGAAGCTAAATCCGCTTGCAACCCCAGTCAGAATTCGCTTAAAAACTGAAGTTCAATAAATTTCTGGAAAACCCAATTTCCAATGGCGATCAAGAGTATAACCAGCAACGTAATGAGGCACGGAATAATGCGATTGATCGAAATGCACGACTCTAATGCTGCTCACTAGGTTTTCGTGCCGACCACTAAACTTCAAAATCCGGTGCTCATGAATTACATGGGCAACATTTTTAATGTTATTTTGACGACAATCTTTTGAATACGTTTTCAAAATCACAGTATCTCCGTCATCGAACATCTCCCTTTTAGTAGAAGCAAAAACACCTTCACAAAAATATGTTATTTTCAGCGTAGAAATGTACGCTGAATCTAGAACGCAAGGAGTTTCCTCTTGCAATAGTGGATCTCCTGTAGGAAAGCGACAAGGACGCATCAACCGTTTACTGTACTGATCGATTCATGCCTAATTGTTCTACCAGCTTTACCCTTGTGAATTCGGCATTTCTTGGCAGTAGCGACGCATTTTTTTCTTTCAATTCGTGGATCCGTTAGCTCAATGTTGATGTTAAATTTTCTAGTCTCGTCAACCGCTTATTGGCGCCATCCAGTTTTTCTACCAGTTTGTCTTGTCTTGTAGGCATGTACGACCAATTTTTCTTCTTTCTTAGTGGGACATCATTGGAAAGTTAAAAATAACACAAGACCTATACCTTACGATAGACAGAACAATTTAATTTGTGTCGATTTTTATTAAATTAAATTTTTTTTCAAGGTCTTTATTTCTATTTTTTGCCATATTTTAAGGTTTGTAAGCATATACACACAAGGGAAATCCCGAGGTACATTTAAGGGAAATGGCAAAAGACCCAAAAATAACCAAAGGAAATAATTTATTTACTTCATCAAAGCTTTTTGTTTCTTGGCTATCAGCGTCACATTCATCTTGTCCATCAAGCTAGGAAGAATGTACTTTAAACTGTAAGTTAAGAAAATGTAAAAAGATAAATATTAATTATATCACAGAAAAAACATTACTTTATTTCTTTCCGGTAAGGGATAGCAGTCGTTGACAACAGATTCACTTTCCTCTTGTGCTTTCATGTACTTTATCAACTCCAACCGAACCTAAAGCATCAGCTATATTTAAACGCATGCTACTAAATCAAATTATAACATATCTGAAGATCTGCTTACACACCTGAAATCGTTCGTTTAGGTCACTCTCAATATGTTTGATCGTCTCACTTCCATCTACGTCAGTTTCTAACATTTTCTCCACTTTTTTCTGCAGAAAAAAATGCAATATAGTTATACAGCAGCCAGTTGTACAAATAAATACTTTTAAAAAAGGTTGGCTAAAAACAGCAATCTTTATAAAAACCCACCTGAATACATTCCCTACTTTTTACGTGTTGATATGGTGCTGCTAGTCCATATATAGATTAACTGTGTTATACATAAATTAGGTTGTTATCTCACATATATAAAATACTAGATGTTTTTTTGTTTTTTGTTTTCTTAGTCCATCACTCTTGATGAATTGTCGCGTTGTTAGCGAGTTCAAATTCTTCTATGTTATTGTCCGCATTTCTCGGTGATCTTGATCCACGAATGCATCTCAATGTTGATCTTATGAGCGAAAAGCTGATTTTCGTTCTTATGACATTGGTTGCGACCGAATTTGAAATGCTGCGTTTTTCTGCAATCATATCAGATAACCGCTTGTAGAAGGCTTTGCATTCTTTTGCCATTGCACCATTCGCAGCGAACACCAGTGGTGTGAACGTACCATTCTCGATTTGCAACACCCGTTCGTTGTGCTGTCGCTTCTTCTCTCTT
The DNA here is from genome assembly GCA_030067915.1 of Hydractinia echinata. NCBI lineage: Eukaryota > Metazoa > Cnidaria > Hydrozoa > Anthoathecata > Hydractiniidae > Hydractinia > Hydractinia echinata. The sequence continues at coordinate 3,674,168 of JASGCC010000012.1, read as the reverse complement.
TCGTTCATCTGAAAGCATCTCTTAATTTCTGAACGCCTGTACCTCTGAGCGTGTAGGTTAAAAACCCTTACGTCAAAGAATACGCTTTGGCAAGGCGTCCAGAAACCGAGAGCACTGATGTCAAGACGTGCTTCCTTCTGGATGTTTGCTGTTCTCTCTCTCGAAGACCCTCTCCGTTGACCTCAATCAGCATTGGCTCCGTCTTTACGTCATGACAGACTTCTTTTAAGAGTGAGGCGGTGATGTCACGCAGTTCGTTGTGTCGCAGGGTGACCATGCCCCCTTTTTTACAGGACAAGGCATGGCAAAGGTCAAATTTTTCACCACATACGCATTCTGTCGGGAGTCGCTCGAAGTTCCAGTTATACCTTATTCTGATTGCAACACAAAACTGCTGTTTATTCAGATCGTAGCCCCACTCTTTCAGGGGTAGTGTTGTCAGCCAGTTCGAAACGCCACTTTCAAGGTCGGCATCCACCATTTCTTCTCGTAGGCTGTCGAGCTTAGCTTGTTGCTTTTTTCTCCGTTCTGCCTTGATCGCTGATTTCGTCTTGCCACCTTCTACCTGTGTGTCTAGGACTTTAGATGGAGCGTGACCTGGCAGCAATTTTCATATTCTTCATTTGCTGTTCGAGTAACATCTTTCAAACCAAGGCCTCCAAGACGTGGCGGAAGGGACAGGAGTGATCTCTCTCTATCATTAACGATATGTCCACCAGTAATGGCTGGGATGAACTGATGTCTAAGGACCTCTTCGAACGGTTGCAAGTTGTTTTCAATCCCTGGGATTGTTCTGAGAAAGTACGTCAGCTTATGTTGATATCCAGCAATATAACAGCCGTATGCTGCTTGCGGTTGTGTTGTCGCAATCCGAGAAAGCAGAGACATTTCCTTCACCCATTTTTCGACCAATTCATTAACGTGTTTTCGCTTGTACTGTTCGCTTCCTACCACCGACCCGAGATGTCTTTCTCTTTCAGTGGTTATTTTCACCCCAGTTCCTTCAAAAATCCCTCTTGCCTCGTCGAACTTCTCTGGCCTCACGATAAGCCACGACTTTGTTGGTTGGGGATGATATCCATATTTTGGTCCACATTGGATGAGATTTGACCACCAACTACGAAGTGCGACGAGGCTTCCAGATGCGCTTACATCATCTGAGAACGCCACCATCTTGTTGTTCTGATCCTCAGTTGTTGCAATTAGTATGTCAAGTAGAGGGGATATAGCCATCGCGTAAATAGCATTCCGAGTGGATCACCTTGTGTTGTGCCGTCTCTTGACAATATTTCTTGCCCCCCGATGACAAACAGACGTGCTGGCGTTTGGTAGCAGTTCTTTACATATGTAGCAATCGGTGGACATGTGATGGAGATGTTGTGAAGCAGCACTTTTCTGTTCACACTGTTAAAAGCGTTTGCAGCGTCAACGAGGAGGACTGCTTCAGACTGCTCTCTTCCAAACAGCTCTTTCATTGCGTGTATCGCCGCTTCACTACCTGCTTCTCGGGCGCACATTTGTGATTTTGAGGAAGCTTCGACCACATCTTTCTTTGTGACACTCATCACGATTTTTCCTGCTATTCTCTTGAGAACTTCACCTACTCCAATAGGCCGTAGTCCTGGTTGTTTGTCCAGTGGGACTAGTCGGGATGCCATTATTGCTTTGAGGGAGTTGTCGTTGATGTTATCGACGCACATCCTTTTGATAACGTTTGCTAGCGCTCTTCTAAGATCTTGTCCAGTGTCGCCATACATCTTCGAGGAAAGTATCTTCCTCCAACCGTACGCATCCATACCAGATGAACCGGAACCCCCTTTCGTCATCTGGGCTGCTTTGAGAACCATTTGATCGTCTATGGATTCAAAAATGATTGGTTCCACTGTGGGAATTTCCCCTGGCAGTAGGGCTTCTTCATTTGCCTCTTTTCCATTGGGATGTAAGAAGCTTGATTGCACCATTCACATCACCCTTTTGCATAAGCTCTTTAAATCGTCTTGAAAGAGCTGCCATATCTCTCTTCCCGTTGTTGGTAGGTAGTCTTGACTGAATCGCTTCCGCTTCTCTGTAAAGTTTTGCAAAGTATGTTTCCAGGCGTCGTTCGAGAGTCGACGTGGTCTTTACTCTTTGATCTTTTGGATGGTTTCTGTAAGAGCAAGGCGGGCATAATGTGTATCAGCCTCAGCGCACAGTTCTTGAGTGGAGAATTCTCTGTCCACGAATTCAGCAAGCGTGTCGTTTCACGAATGTATGCCTTTCCGGAAGCGCCGTTTGGTAGCATGAATAGATTGCGTTTCCAGAAAACGATTTTTTCGTAAATCTCTTTAGCACTTTTCTCCATCTCACTACCTTTCGTTTCGGACCACCAGAAAGTTTCCGCAATTTGTTCTTCTTGTGGTGGTGGCAAGTGCTGCTCGGGTGCAGGGTGCGGCTGGCCAACTTCCTGATTGATTTTATTTCTCGTGCAGTGTCTTAGATGTTGGATAATTCCACGTTCAGATTTGCATTTCTTACCACAACGTTCGCAATTAAATAGACGTTCACTCGCTTGTTCCATCTCTTCTCGGTTAATATTTGGTAAAACTCTTTCTATATGAAGAATATTTTCCAATAGTGCTATTTTACGCTGAAAAATGTTTCTCCGTAGGTAGAATTTTGTTTAATTTTACCGGAGCGACGGTTGCAATAAAATTTCGTTACAGAAAAGCGTACGTCATCTTGGGAAGCTACTGCATTTTTTTTTTTTTCTTTTTTCAGAACCTTTTTTTTCCTTTGAGATTTCCCACTTAAAACTGGAGCAACTGTGCACCTGATAAGATTCCAAACATCTACATAAACTAAATATTCGCTGGATTACTTGACATATCATGAAAAAAAAATAATGTATCTATAAAAGTCGATGTAAGTTGATTCATTACAAATGTTAGGCAAAAAATGGTGAAATGAATTGAAAACCTAACCTGCAGGATAACCTAACATGAGGAAATACTGCCTTACTGCCTAAAGTACGAAATAGTTATCCACTGAGTTCAACAAACGTTCAAGCCAAATATCTAAAAGAATAAGGGGAAAAAAGCAGCCAACAGAGTCTAAATATAGCACTTCAATGTCCAAGTACAGCAACCACTCTGCCTAGTAAAATTAGAAATTAAGTATTTCCTTGAGGCTGCATTTAATTTTCTCAGGTTATAATTAGTAATTTCTTAATTAGCTGTTAGACTCATGCAATATATTCTGAAATACAAAAAAGACCATCATTTTATGATTATTAATGGTGAATTTGTTCCTGTGATAGTTTTTCTATCTTGTCCTGATTTAGTTCATTGACTTTACTTATACCATGAGTTTAAGAAAATATATCCCTTTTTGCCCATTTGCATATATAAGAGAGCATATAAAAAATAAAACTTAAATGCAAATTCGATCACTATCTTGAAAAAGAGCTAGAGTGAAAAGCGGCGAACATCAAAGGAAATTTGACCTCGCTTTGTTCCTCGTCGGAAAATGATTGAAATTTTAATAAGGGGTTTCAAAAATGGCTTCCACACCTATCGGCATAGCTATAGCTAGCTAGCGATACCTGCGCTTTAGCAAATGGGCCTTCTAAAAAAAATTTTGGGCCCTGATAACAGGATATTGTCCGTTAAAAACCTTTTCTTATTTTTGACTTGACTTAGAATGTCAGAGCATTATAATCAACCCCGAAATATTTTAGAAGGCATCAAGATGGCAGCGCAGTCTCAACATCACAGAGCTAGTAGGAAGAACATATTGTCGTAAACCAGCGAGTCATTTCAGTTTTTTTGGGGGAGGATCCGTTAAGAGGTTAAGACCTTAACGGAAAAAATCCCGTTAATGGGGTCCAAGATAAATATTTGAAGCCCCCTAAATCAATATACTGATGGGGATATGTCCTCTGGCTGATGCAGAACTGTCCAACCCTGGACTGATGATATAGCTATAGCTAGATGAATTCCATTGTTTACATTTTCAGCAGTAAGCTCTTTGGCTTTGCATTTGCATGGCAGGAAAAAAGATGGGGACGCTAGGTGAAGCGAGGTTATTTTTAGTAAGTTTCTTCACACAAAGGTATTGTGTTAGGACTTTAAATGGATATAAACAAATCAGAAGGCATCAATCTACACTCGATAGTAGTTGAAAACCTCAACGATGTTTTCGTGAGAAGAAATGCACAGGAAATGACATCTCTTCAGCAAGCTCTAGCATCTTTCTTTCTGCCACGCGAATGCCAGAGCCCAAGAGCTTACCGCTAAAAAGTAAACAAATGACGTCACACTGGACATAGCTAGCGCGCTGACCAGCTACAAAGGGCTGTAACCATGTCATATTACAGCTGATTAGATACCGTGGGATAAGGAGGATAAGGGCTTACAGCTAGCTATTATGGCTAGGATATGTAGCTCTAGTTAGCTACAGAAAAGCAAGCCAGCTATAGGAGCTAAGTTAAAAAAACAAATTTGAACAGGACCTTCAAATTTACGCTTGAACATATCTTTTGCATTGACTCCAGTATCCACATCTTCCTTTTTATTATTACCATCGTGTTCATTTTGATGATTTAAAATGGTAAGAATATCAATGTTGAATTTTTTTTTTCGTAACGACGCCGCCATTGTTATTCCATAGGCAAATAGCAAAACCTTTCCGCTATCGCTGGAACAACAGCGCAACAACGGAACGCGGCGTTTATCGTTCTCCGTTTTACAGCGGAGCGGGATATCTATCATATACAGTTTACCGAATAGGGTTCTTCACGATCTATGGTCTTTCCCACCGTCAGTGGTCATTCCCAGTGTCAGCCATTCTTTCCTGACAGTTAACTGGATCTGTGTAAGAAACAGGAAAAGAGAATAGGAGTAACTACATCGCAATGCAGATATAACTAGCCTTTTAAGACAGAAATTTTAATGAAAAAATGAGGTTTCTCTCCAAAGAAAAAGAAGACACTGGCGAACTTCTGTATTCTCCCCTTTACAGGGGTCATCTAAAAGCTAGTGGATTTCGGCTGTACTGAAACAAAAACACCTATGAATGTGGAAACATGAGGATTGGTGAATTTCACTCATGCTTGGGATCTGGTATAAAACGTATTATTAAGTGAATATCCGTGTTTGCACGAAAAGTTTTCCAAAGAACTTTTTAGCATCTACGGTAGCTGAAGTCAACGGATATCCATTATATAGACGTCGTAATAATGGTATGCATATCAATGTCAATAATGTTGACATAGATAATCGCTGGATTGTTCCATATAATCCATGGCTTTCCAAGAAATACAATGCACATATAAACTTAGAGGCTTGCATGTCTGTTAAATCTGTTAAATACCTCTATAAATATATTTAGAAAGGTCATGATTGTGCCAACATTGAGATCAACGAACGTATTGATCATGATGAGGTGCAGACATTTTTAGATGCGCGGTATGTCAGTGCACCAGAAGCAATATGGCGTCTTTTTTAATTTAACATGCACCAACAATCTCATGTTGTCCATAGATTGCCAGTGCACTTGCCAAATAACCATATTGTTTATATTCAGCCTGGACAGAGCTGCAGATCAGGCTACAAAATTAACAGCCTGGTTTGTGTTAAATGCAGAGAATCATGATGCTCGCCAATATATGTATCCAGATATTCTTCATTTTGTTTTCAATAAGAACAAAGTTTGGAAACCAAGACAACGCGGTCATGGTAAAATTGTGTCCAGAATGTATAGTGTAAGTCCTCACGCAGGTGAGCTTTTTTATTTACGTATGTTGCTGTTGCATACACCTGGTGCAACTTCTTTTGAAGATTTACGAACTGTCAATGGCAATGTTGCTGAGACATTTCGTGACGCCTGTTTATTGCGTGGACTCCTGCAAGATGATACTGAATGGAACAATACTTTGCAGGAAGCTGTTAACTTTCAGATGCCTCGACAATTGAGGCAACTGTTTGCAGTGATACTTACTCACTGTGAACCTTCTGATCCTTTTACTTTGTGGACAAGGTACAAGGATGCAATGTATGAAGATTATATTCGCCAAATGAATGAGGAACAGGCTGAGTACAGGCTGCTTCAAGATATTAATTCTGTACTTAGGTAATTTGGTAAATCTCTTACTGATTATAATCTTTCTCATTTAGACGAATTACCCCAAGCTGAAAACATTGATGTAGCTATGGAGGCTGAAAGAGCTTCTCAACTAAGGGCTCAACTTACTGACGAACAGACTGCACTGGCTAATGCAGTCATAGAAATTGTTGTAAATGTTGCTAACAATGCAGCCCAAAATAACCGTCTGTTTTATCATAGTCATAAGAAAAAAGATAGTCTGGTAAGAAACAATGATCTATTGTTCTCATGTCTTTATGGGCGAGATATACTGGCGCCCAAACCTCCGATCCTGCACAGAAGTTCAAAATGGCGCATTTGTAACTGTTGTTTGTGCTGTTGTTTGGACTTCTTGTTGGTATTTGGGTTATTTGTTGCAATTTTTACTAGGCCTGGCGAAAATTGTGCTATATTTGGATGCCCTACATCACGGAGAAACAAAGAGCTCAGTATTTTTAAAGTTCCACTACCCAATACTGATGTAAACAAGAAATGGGGGAAGGAACTTATTAGCATTATTACGAAAGATAGGGTCATTGATGATCAGCTGAAAAAACGCATCGCAACATTTAAATTATATATATGTGAACGTCATTTTTCTCCAGAACAAATCTGGGTTTATTCAACTCGCAAAAGCTTGAAAGAAGGAGAGCTACCTCATCTCAATCTTCCACAAAAAAGTATTGGTCAAACCACTTCAAAAGCTCCTCGATCCAGTACTTCAATTCAAAAACGGGAAGATTTTAATATTATTCAAGATCTTTCACCGCCTCCTTCTCCAACCACTATATATAGAAACTTCTTTGACTTCAGTCAACGAATTTCAAAACTGTCATTGAGCAGCTGTTGGCATATTGACATTCAAGACACACTAGTTATTGTTACTTGTACTTCATCTGGCCATATCATCCCAAAGTATGAAATATTCATTGATCAATCTCTCTCGTTTTCATTGAGAATATTTGGATGGATGTTACCTAGCGATCATGTACACCTCCTATAAAAAGTCTTTTCATAACATCACCCTTTCAAATTTTATAGCAGAACTTAATGGTTATAAATTATGTGTTGGTATTGCTGCACCAGATTGTGCTAATAGCAGGGAATTATCCTTTCAAAAAGCATGTTATTCCCAAAAAGTTTGATTATTTGACATTTCAACAAAAATCATTCAAGTCGAATCTTCACCAAGATCAATATTATCGCTCAAATTTTTGCAGTATTTTAACTCTGTCTGTGAAACCTAATCCTTGTGCTAATTGTACAGCACATAACGTTAAATTTAAATCATCTACAGCCCAGAAAGAAACCAAAATGCTTGAACCAGCAAAGTTAAAAGCATCTATCAAATTCACCTCTCCTGAACGCATAAAATTAACCATTCAAAGTCATCGGTTAGAGTGCAAACAACTAACAGCTCAATTAGTGGAAATGAAAACTGCGATTCAAGTTAATGGTGGCAATGTAAGTCGTGAAATAAGCTCTGATTTAGTTACCTTGTTCAGTGGTTGCGACAAAAAAGATGTACCACCGTTTATGAAATTATTTTGGGAAGAGCAACAAAGGTATATTCAATCTTCTTCACCAACTAGTGTCAGGTACCATCCAATGATTATTAAATTTTGTCTAAACCTGGCTGCAAAATCTTCTTCTGCTTATTCGGATTTGAGATATGATCCTAAGACTGGTAGTGGTATGCTGGTTCTTCCAAGCCTGCGAACACTTCGTGATTACAGAAATTACATACGACCAACCAGGGGATTTAATCCTGAAGTTATAAATGATCTTGCCAAAAAAACTGCCACATTTTCAGATATTGAAAGATACACAACAATATTGTTTGATGAGATGAAAATTCAGGAAGATTTAGTATGGGACAAATATTCTTGTCGAACTTATCGGTTTTGTTGATTTAGGTGACATTCATACAAACTTTGCCACTTTAAAAACCGTTAAAGAACTTGCCACACATGTACTTGTGTTTCTTGCTAAAAGTGTTGTCAATCCTCTTTCGTACAGTATCGCAACATTTGCTACAACTGGGATTACATCATATCAAATTATGCCTATATTCTGGAAAGCTGTTCTTTATCTAGAGAGAATAAATTTGAAAGTTATAGCAGCTACAGCTGATGGTGCCTCACCAAACAGACGCTTTTTCAGAATGCATAGATTTTTAGATGGTGACTCTGGCAAGGATATAGTTTATCGTGCTAAAAATATCCATACAAATGACAATCGTTACATCTTTTTTTTTGCTGATGCTCCGCATCTTATAAAAACATCACGCAATTGTCTCTCAAATTCTGGTTCTGGTCGAGCTACACGTTATATGTGGAATAGTGGTTTTTATATTCTTTGGAGTCATGTTACACAACTCTATCATGAAGACCTAGAAAGTGGCTTAAAGTAAGTTCACAAGTTGACAAATGATCATGTCCAACTGACACCTTTCTCTGTAATGAAAGTTCGTCTTGCCGCTCAAGTCCTTAGTGAAACTGTTGGTAGTGTTTTGAATCAATTCGGTCCACCTGAAGCAGCTGGTACAGCACAATTTTGTCTCATGATGGATAAATTTTTTGATTGTTTGAACGTAAAGAACACTGTTGAACATGAGTTGAAAAGAAAGCCATTTTTAAAGCCTTATGAGTCTGTTGATGATGTATGTTTTGCATGGTTGGATGATTTCCTTTCCTATTTTACATTATGGAAAGAATCTATTGAAGAACGTGACGGAAACTTTACAAAAAATGCAAAATCAAATAGGTTTACTTCTTGGCAGACACACGAAGGACTAAAAATTACAGTCAATTCAATTAAAGAAGTTGTTAAATTCCTTTTAGAACATGGTGTACCATATATTCTTTCAGAAAGATTTTGCCAGGATGACTTAGAAAACTATTTTGGTAGACAACGTGCAATTGGATCTCGTCATGACAATCCTTCTGTAAGAGATGTTGGGTATAATGATAATATCATCAAAGCTCAATTTTCCGTAAGACCTATTGCTGGGAATGTTCAGGGGACAAGCAGTAAATTTAACATCATTGATGACACTCCATTACCGAAAAGAAAGAAGACTCAGTAAACCCAAAAGTTCCGGACATGAACTTAAACTGTCACAACGGCTATTTTTATAGCCACAAATTTAAAAACACATTATTTTTTGGTTTCTCTTATTCTGAATGACTAGAGATTGGCTTTTGTTGATGGTTCACTCCAGAAATGCTAAATTCATTTTTACTATGGAATTAGGCAGATTAAACCATAATACTATTCAAGGGTAAATTTGTTTGTTTTTAATTTGGCGAATGTCGAAAAACTGACATATTAATAATATTTACTATTTGAAGCTGCAAAAAATTACTATATAGCAGCTTTTTTTTACTTGGTAAGCTAAGCCGAATAATGATTTTTATTAAGTGTGTGGCTATAAAAATAGCCGTTATGGCAGTTTTTAAAGTTCATGCCTGGAACTAAGTCAATCAGTGTCCCATGTCTGTGCTGCTGCTTGATTTCTTTATTTCAGTTCTTAGTGATCTCTTTTTTGCAGCCTTCTTAGCAGCTTTGTGTTTTTCACGTATATCTCTTGCATATGAAAAACTCCGAACTCTTGTATACAAAGTGAGCATATGTCCCAGAAGGTTTATACTGACTTCTTTGCTGACTTTTGGATCCACAGTATAACAAACACTATTAAAGTTCGACAAAATAGAACAGTTTTTCAACATATCTTCAACAAGATCATGACATTTCAAAGTTGTGTTGAAATGTGAAGTTTTCGATCCAAATATTTTTTCACATTCTCGAAAAACATCTTGAATTTGTTTATTCACTCTCCACAATCCACCTCTGTCCCGTATATTGATCAGTGTCTGCGAATTGTCACAGTCAACTTTGCACGCCTGTAAAATTAAAATAGCCTGCTTGTTGTAATCTGTACACTTCTTTGAGAAACGGAATTTTGTGTGAAGCTTATGTACAATAAATTCAGCTATATATTGCAAACTTTTCAGCTCATTTTCAGAAATCGCCAAAACAGTATCAGGAAGACGCCATAACTTTATCGGTTCCTGAGAGATGAATTAAAATGTGATTAGCAACTTCAGTTAATAAAATGTTGCTTAAAGTCACATCTTCAAACTTTAAGGGTAGAAGATTATCCCCTAGTAAGCCATAAATATGAGAATAAAAATCCTCAGCATCACCATGAAAACTTTCAATCAGGGGCTTTATTTTGTTCCAAAGTTCAACAGCTTCATCAGTTGAAAATTTAAATTTATCCTCTGAAAACATACATCTTGCTGATTCAGGTAAACATCTGTCACCAAAACATATCTCAGCACCTTTTTTCACCATTAATTTTAATGTTAATGGATGTAGCTTCTTTAGAATTTTTTCTTCTTTTGACAATTTTGGCACGGACAGAAAAGGGCTAGCATCTGACATTTCTGACAAGGCATGCTTAACATTGCAATGTCTGGTTAGACCACGTTGTGATTTGCAAACTTTATCGCAATTTTGGCAACGGTAAACCTCATCTTTCTTGCAGCTTTCAACTTCTGTTACAACAGCATCTAATTCTGTGTTAAAATCCACGTTATCTTCCAAAAAACCACCATCAATTAACTCAAATAAGATCATCTCCAGCCAAGTAATCCTCTCCTATTTGAGCCGCCATTATTAACTTTCGTGCAGTATCGGAGGGTCGTCCGACACAACTTAAGGATAGGTTGCGCAAACAATGTCGGTGGTCGTTGCCTCTAGACTATCTTTTTTTCTTATGACTATGGTTTTATTTAGAAGGTGCTGGTGGTAGTGGTAAAACCTTTACGTATAATTACCTTATTTCTGAACTTACAGGTAGAGGTTTCCAAGTTGGAACTGCTGCATTTACTGGTATAGCAGCAACACTTTTGAAAAAGGGTACCACCATTCATAGACTATTCCGGTTACCTGTTCCTATTGTAGAGAACAGTACATGCAACATAACCCCGGTTTCTGCTTATGCTGCAGAATTGCGACAAAAGAGTCTCTTTTTACTTGATGAAGCTTCCATGATTCCTAAGCATGCTTTTCATGCAATAGATCGTCTTCTACAAGATATTTGTAATAATGAGCTTCCATTTGGAGGTAAAGTTGTTCTTTTAGGTGGTGATTTTTCACAGTTACTGTCTGTTGTCAGAAAAGGAAAACCAACTGAAATTGTGGACATGTGTTTAAAAAGTTCTCCATTATGGCACTTAGTTAAAGAATTTCTATTACTTCGAAACATGAGAACAAGGCGAGGAGGACAACAATTTGCTGCATGGCTTCTGCAACTTGGAAAAGGTGTTTTACCTGTTCGGGAGCAAGTACCTTTCCCAGGTGCAATTGAAGTACCATCCCAATGTGTGATACAAAATGAATTTATTGTTGATACTTTGTTTAGGGATATTTCACCGGAAATTATGGCATCATCTGTGGTACTAACACCCACAAATGATGATTCACTTATCATTAATAATAAGGTGTGGCGCTGTTGCCTGGTGAAGAAAAAGTTTATTTTAGTGCAGATGATGTTGTGTGTGATGATGAGGAGGAACGGAATCAATATCCGGTAGAATTTTTAAATAGTATCACACCTTCAGGTATGCCTCCTCATTGCCTTAAATTGAAAACTGGTGACATTGTTATGTTATTAAGAAACATAAACATAAATAAAGGTTTATGTAATGGCACTCGCCTTATTGTAAGATATCTTCACGACAACTGTGTTGATGCAGAAGTTCTCACTGAAAATGCTATTGGAGACAGGGTACTTATTCCAAGGGTACAATTGGCACCTTCGGATACAGGTATGCCTTTTGTTTTACGTCGCAGAAAACTTCCACTGAGATTGTCCATGGTGACCACTCAATAAAAACTTTCAAATTCCAGGACATTTTACCTTTTTTTCCAGGACATTTTAAATTAAAATCCAGGACATTCCAGGACAACAAATAAAGTAAAGTCATGTATTTCTGTGAGCTTAAAACTAAAAGCTGTAACAACAATCTCTGAACTAAAATAAACACTAGCTAGCCAAACAAAAATTAACACCATAACAAAATAGCAACATAAGACTACAAAATACTTTTCCAATCAAACAATGGAATCCTTTCGAAGTATTAATGCTTGCTCCATCTGAACACACTCGTCAAATTGTTCCTTCTTGGTGTTGGCTAACATTCGTAAATCGTTTGATCGTCCAAGGATTTAAAAGTCAGCATTTGTGTGTGCTTTCAATGCCAATTCATCAGCATCTTTAATGAGAGTGTTTATACTGGTTTGGAGGAATTGTTTTTTCCTTTGCACTTCTTCAATTTCAGTTGAAATAACCTTTCGTTTCAATGCTTTTCCAGAATCCACTTTTAACTTTTTCTTTTCGTTATTAATTTCAACATAACGCGATCTTGCACACTTGACAGACTTAACTAATTCCCGTGTAATTGGAATGTTGTATGCTCGCACTTCTTTTGCAATCATGTGATCGTGCAGAATTCTTAATGATTTCAGCGAACATTCTGACTGGTTCTCTTTAATGAATAGGAAAATTTTGAACATTGCAGCAAGGCACAATGAAATACTCAACCTGTTAAGTTTTAGGGTTAAATCATAGAGGTTTGTTCCTCCAAAGTTACTGCCAAAAAGACAGTTAAACTTCTATTTCGCAGGATGCACAATATCAGTGAAAAAAAAAGAAGAAAACACACACACACACAACAAAGATTGCACAATACCAACCTTGACACCAAACGGTTTTGCCCCAAAGCGTCAACCAAGGGATGTCAGGATTCCAGGCGGGGCACCTCTAATCCGAGGTCCACTAAGTGGTCATCAGAAGGCCCTGGAATCCTCTTCTGTCATCAAATGTTTTTTAATACGTGCAATCTATTGACAAGGGTTGACTGGGGTAATAAGTGGGGTCGTCACACCCAAAGACAAGACTTGTAGGAACCTGTAAAAAGGGAACTAAGCAAGTCAAACCCCCTTTGCTAGGCGACGTTTTTATATATAATTTTTTTTTTTTGATTTTTCTATTTTTATTTTATTTTCTATTATTTTAAACTGCCTGGAAGAAAAAGACGTAGGACAGTTAGCTGTTAAGTTCCTTCCGAACGTCACATTGTGTCACAGCTCTGTCATTGCAGTGAAGCCACTGGTCTGTCTTTTGGTCTTGAACAATGGCTGTATAGTGCCCATTATTAAGAGAACCAGAGTGGTTTATAAGCGCTCTGATGTTAAAGTGCTTACGGCTTCTTACCTCAGGGTCGATGGTAACAGGAAGGGATAAGAAGTCTGGGAAACAAGAAACTGGCGACACTTGTTTTGAGATATGACCATTTGACATGATGAAACGTTTTAACTGAACTATAAGGTGTGAACCACTGTTCACAATTTCCGTCATTATAACAATGATCTATTTCTGGTGTTTTTATTAAAACCGAAGTAGCAATAAAGGTTTTTTATAAAAGGTATTTCGCTTATACAGATATGCTACATGGTTTATTTGTATAAAATAAAATGGCTGAGTGATTGTTTTACCTGCACAGGGTAACAACAGGTTCTTTTGTTTGTTGTTATTTAAATGAAAGTTAGGTTTCTTTTTGACAAGGCTATACGTATGTGCGACAAGGTTTATATCTAATAAGTGCTCAGCCTGGTGTTAACAAGGGGCTCTTTCCTGTGTTTTTATTTAAATTGTTTTCTTGATAAAGTTTTCTTGAAAAAGAGTGTTAAACCTATATGTAGATGTACAACACGGTTTACCTGTACTTTGCGTTTACATAGGATTAAAATAAATTTTTGAAAATTCACCTGGAACATTTCGTGAAAAATAAAGGTTGGCTAAATGTTTTCGCTATTACAGGGCACAAGTAAATTGTGTTTTTATTCCAGCTAAAGTTAAATATATTGCACCCAAAACACCTTATATGCTGTGTGTGCCTCACTCTATTTACGATATACTGCATGCCTGTACTAAGGCGCTCCACCTGAATGTGGGGCACAGTTTACAATTTGTATTATTTGTTCCACCAAGCGTTTTACGCCAGGTAACACTGTTACTTATGGCTTAACCCAGCATTTTTCAAATTAACTAGGCTGTGTGCTGTAAATTCCTAAGTGTATATAATATTCAACTGTAAAATTTTGTATATATATATGTTATGCCCTGCTGGTCTAATGGCTATGACACTCATGCAAATGAGAGATCCAGGTTCAAATCCTGGACAGGGTTAGGAAAAACATAATTATCTTGCACGCAACAACCAGGTAATCATGAGTATATGATATAGCTATATTGATGATAATAGGTAATCTTTGAGTCGTAGAGGGAGTACATTCATCACTTTCATTTATAGGTCACAAAAATGCCATGTTTTTGTAATATAGATCTATCAATGATGGTAAAAAGTTTTGTGTTATAAACCTTGTAGGCACAAGAAACCATAAAAAGCGTTTTTTACTTAAAAATCTTGCCTTTCTCGTTGACTGCTCTGATCATTTCTGTACCCTGACTTTTAATGTTGTTAGAGTTATTAAAGACCAATATTGTCAAATTTATTAGAACCAAGTTGACTTTTAATCTCAAATTTATCAAAAATGATGGTTTTTTGGCAGTATGACCAATTATTTAAGATCTTGTATTGACCCAAAATCCTGCTGAGATGATTCACTGTATACTATATAAATTTAATATCTTATTTCTAGGTGTTGATTTTGAAATATTTGCCCCTTAATATTTTCTATGCTCCTGGACTAATATGGTACATAGCTTAGATTGAGTATACGTAATCTTTGAGTTGTAGGGGCGGGGGATAGTTTCTATTAAGGTGCATGCCTGCCTTACTGTTTGCCTTGCCAGCACTTACACTGCATTTGCCTACCCGTCCTATGCCTTTTCTGGTGCCTGCCTATTATTATGGCCTTGTCTGTGTCTCCCATGCCTTATGCTGTTTCCTCTTCCTGTTTCCTTGCCTGCCTTTGTCGTGGCCTTACCTTGCTGTGCTTAATAATTCCCTTACCCTTCCTATGCCTTCCTGGTGCCTGCCTACTATGCCCTTGCCTGTGCCTCCCATGCCTTGCCTAGCCCTGCCTTGCTTTTTCCTGTTTCCTTTCCTGCCTTTGCTGTGCCCTTTCCTTGTCGTGATTAATGCCTTTGCCTTGGCAACCTCTCCACAACACATTCTATATTGTTTCCCAGCAGAACCAAAAGACCTAAACACTAAAAATTAAAAATAACATCACATGGGAATTCATTTATAAAAGGTGGAACATAGATACGCATATACATCTAGAACCTTTTATAGGCCACGTTCAAAAAGGCTAGTTTTCGCATAGATAGTTACAAGGGAATAATCTAGAGATATAGATAGATAGATGTACATATTTTACATGGCTAGCCTCACAAATATCGAGGGATATACCCTGTCTATTATTTCCAGGAGGGGCCATGGCTTAGATGGAGAGTCCTAGAGTATTTAATGCTCATTTTGAGCTACGCAAACCCATTAGGGCCCACGCTCTACTAGACAACTCCTGGCAACATCCAATGGCCCACACAGTGTGCCATCTCCCCAATTTCCCTCACATGGCTTGGGTTAACCCAGGGCTATGGTAACATTCACTCGCCCATGTTGAATCGCCGTCAAGAGGAATCGAACCCCGGTCTCCCGCACAGAGTACGAGAGCTATAACCTCTAATCTACGGCGCCATCTAAGTTGGTACATAAAGGCCGGTTTCCACTCATTCGCTTTAGTCGCGCGACTCTAGCAAATAGATATCTGAGCATGCGCAAAATCTATTTTTGAACATTTACACAACCTTCTGTTGGTCGCGCGAATGGTCGCCAGAAGTTCAAACTTTTTGAACTACCAAGCGAATAAAAAATAATTTAACCAATCAGAAGCCGCTATTTATCAAGAATTAAAAACATTGAAATCATAATGGCAGATGTGGGTCTTTGACACAGAAACGAGATGGAATTTCAGCAACTTACTCAAGAACAAATCCAAGTTCTCCTGACTACAATTACAACCAAATAATTCGCAACAACAAAGTAAGCAAAATATACAAGAGGAAGTTCTTGAAAGTTCTGAGGAATTTGGAAGTTGTAAAGGACAAGATAATGATGGTGTTGTGGATGAAGAAGTGTTCATAGAAGAATTAAGGAAACGTGTGTGTGTGTGGGACACACGCTGCAGAGCATATAAAGATCTAACGAAAAAGAAGCAAGCTTGGGCTGAATTGGCTCATATATTCAAAAAAGATGGTAAGTGGTCTTTCAGTGTTTTTTTAGTGACATGTATTTTTTTTATAATTTGCATCTAGCTAGACACTTTTCTAAAGTAAAAAATATGACGTCTAAAATGGAGGATATGGAATGTAATATTTTTTTACAGCCTTAGTAGGTGTATTTACTTGTTTTAAAATATTGACAACTTTTATTTAAGTTGACTTGTTAAAGAGGCTATGGAAGAATTTGAAAGACAATTTTGGAAAATGTTTAAAGAATCGAATAAATATGACAAGATCAGGTGCTGCTGCAGAGACATTGCCTAGGTGCAAATTATTTGATCAGCTGTATTTCATAAAAGACACAGTAGCAAACAGACCGACAATTAGCAACATACCACAAGAGTCGCAAGAAACTTGCAAAATCGATCAATTTACTCCTCCTCCAAGTTGCTCTTCTGATCAACGTAAAAGAGGGTTTGATGATATATTTGAAGATGAAACGCCAATAAAATCAAGGCCAAGTAGCAAGAAGGCAAAGGCAAAGCTTGTGCAAATAGATGCAGGTGACCAGGCACTGATTAATGCATTGAGAGAGGATTCCTCGAAAAAATCTGAATTGGATGATCCTGACGTGGCATTTGCGCATAGTATTATTCCTATATTGAAGTCGTTGCCTGCAAAAAAGAACGGGCTTGTTAAAGTTGAAATTCAGCAACTACTCATAAAATATGAGTTTGCAGAATAGTTTATTTGTTATTCATATCTATATTCAAGTACTTACACATATAATGAACTACATAGTGATTAACAATAGATGTGTATTAGCAATAAAAACAAGAATGAATTCATAATTCGAGTTAACTACACCCATAAGTACAATACTATGAGTCTTTTTGTAATTATAGTAGTACGACCCTGAACGTGCGGGAGCTTGCATGACAACATGTTTTCCGACGATGGCTCCAAGGCAATTTCCAAAGTTCCACTTGGATTCAAACTGATCAGCTATTTCAACCCATTCTTCTTCTGTTTTCGGGGCTTTAGGAAACCCATTTTTTAAAAGCTGGTCCCATAAAGCATCTGAGGTTTCTTTGATTATTCTACAAACTGATGTTTTCCCATTCTATAACTATCAGCTATGGTGGCTTTGGGCATCTCCGGTAACTAAGTAGCGTGGAGGTAACACATAATCTCTCACTTGGAGTTATTGCCTTCCCGGTCTCATCGGAGGATTTCATTATAACAGGTGCAACATAGCTAAGAAGTTCTTCTAATTTGGTGGGTGTCATTCTAAATTGGCGAAAAAAGAATTCTCTATCAAATAAGTCGCATGTCATTTACAAGCAGGTGGTATTGCTCCTTTCGTTTTCTCTCTCCAAATAAATCTTCCGCACCCAAAATCGTCTGGCTTTCTTCTTCTTAGCATATTTTCGTCTGAATCGTCTTCTCAAAAGCAAAAGAATTATAATTTGCCTTCCAGTAAAAGCCATCTGCATTCATAATTTATAAAAATACTTCATCGCGTGTTTGACATGCTTGTTCCGATATTCAGCCATTTTTGTTTATGTTTGTTGTCAAGTGGAAACTGCATTCGCTTGGTCGCGCTACCAAAGCGAATGAGTGGAAACCGGCCTTAATAGGAAAGAAATCCTGGGGCACTTATACCATAGTCATAAGAAAAAAAGATAGTCTGGCGTCTCGGGGCCGTTTCTATTGTTCTCGCTAATCATGTTGTCAAAATGGGGGTGGCCCGAGCGCCAATACACTAAAATCAGCAAGATGGCTGCCGCAGCCGAAGATTACTTTGGAGATGAAGATTTGGATGCTATTTTGTTGATACTTGAGGAGAATATTCTCGAAAATAATACAGATTTTACTGGAGAGTTCGAGGGAATAGTTGATGAAATCAATGATGAGGTTCCTGCCGCGGGATTTCAGTGTTCTGAGTGCGAAAAAGTATGCAAAAGTCAACGTGGTTTAACCAGGCATCGTAATGTAAAACACGCACCCACAAATACTGATTCTGCCATTGCTTCGACATCACAAAATGTGAAAAAGACCCCCTGAAGAGTTGCTACATCCTCTATACTTCAAGAAATATGTAAACGCTAGTGCATTGAAGCTAGCAAAGGATGAATGTTACTCTGAGAAAACACGTGAAGAATTTGATGGCTACACAGTGACACTTGATGAGGCAAATGCATCATATGCTTATGTTCGTGATGTAATTGGTCAATTCAAGGAAAATGCTGAGAAATTTTATCCCAAAATTTTACAAATGTATATCAGCAGATGAAGTCATCTTTCAGAAATTATCACGGAAATGTTCAGTTCTACTTGGTTGTGAGGTAGCAAATCATGTCTTGGCTCATATCACAGGTTTCTATTGTGAAAGAAAACACCGTTGAATTTCCGAAACCATGTTACAGTGCCAAGGAAATCAATATCATAAAATATTTGAGTGGTTATGTCTTTTCCACAATGTACAGGCGATTGAGACGTTCAAAAGCTACACAGAGTATGTTGGGTGTTCAATGTTTGAAACATACTTATAGTTGGCAAGCAATCGGCCGATGAAAGTTGCGAAAAGTGATGTCCTAATAAAAAGCTAAGGATAGAGGCGGTCTATGGAGTGTTACCCCAGAAGTTCATGCAATATTTACCGAAGTCGAAACATCATTTCGCGAATCAACAGCTAATTTGGTAGACAAATAGACAGCAAAAAAATGGTATCAAAACTTATGGAAAATTCATACATTTTGTGTAATTTCAATAATTGAGAAATATTTCTGCTGAAAAAGTTGAAAAAGAAATAGCGTTGAATTTGTTGGATCACTTGATAACACTTTACATCCGTGTGCGAACGTTTTCTTTGGTGAAAGATAAAATTGAACTACATAAAATTGCCTCGAAAAAAAAGAAGACCAGATCACTTCGAACCGAGATAAAAAAATCATCTGTATCACTGGACAAAGGTCATTGAAACCTCTTATACAAACTAATTAAACGGCTATTTTTATAGCCACACACTTGAAAAAAGCATTATTATGGCAAATGGCATATAAACTTTATATTTTAGAAGGATACTGTATCCCAGAATTTCATATCTATGGTAAGGCACTTATTTTTTATTGCTGTTGTATAGAAAAATATGTTGAACTTCATCCCTATATATAGCAGATTTCGTGAATTTTGATTCTTTTCGCTTAAAATTTGGGAAGGAAGAAAATAATTTTTTCAATACAATGTTTCGCAAATGTTTTGAAAAGTCAAAATAATTTTTGGGGTTTTTCAGCTCTTGAAAGTTTATGTATCACACAAAAAAGATTTCTTCAATATTTTTCTAATTTTTCATTAATCGCTAAATTAAATCTCGTAAATTTCTGCCTAAGGTACTAAGATTACAGTAAAAAAGAAAATAAAGTAAGCTAATTTTATCATCGCAAAAACCGTGAAACTGAAAATTTGAAAACTTCAAAAAAATAAAGGCAAATAAAAATTTTTGAAAAAAATACGTACCTTGCAAAAATAGTTCACATTGCAGCAACTTCATGAGCAAGATTAATACCAAAAATATGTTTTTTCAAATGTGTGGCTATAAAAATAGCCGTTTAATTAGTTCGTTGTGTACAAGTTAGTTCTTTTTGTTTCTTTTACGGCATGGAACAGTCTCAACATCTATTGTAGCGAGTATAGGGTCATCATTGCGGCAGTTACCAGCTATCGGTCGAAATAATTTTGATGTACGAATTGTATTGTCGTTGTAACCAAATCCCTAAGTGAAGGATTATCTTTACGGTGTCCAATTGACCGTTGCTGGTCAAAATAATTTTCAAGTGGATCTTGACAAAATCTTTCGGTAAATACATAAGGTACATTTTGAGATAGCAAGTATTTTATGAGCTCAATACTGGAGTAAACGGTCAATTGAAGTCCCTCATAGGTTTGCCAAGAAATAAACATATTCGCTCTAGCATTATCGGTATACTGAGCATCATTTCGGTCAGCGATAGAAATTTTCCAGTCGGTGAAGTATTTTAAGAAGGTATCAATCAACCATGTGAAACGTTCATCATCAAGGGTTTCATATGGTTTTAGAAATGGTTTTTGTTTTCTGACACATTCTACAGAATTTCTGACATTCATACAGTCAAAAAATTTGTCCAACATCCTGCAATATGTGGCCGTACCAATTGCATCCGGTGGACCATATGTCTGTAAAGCTTGAAATACAGATTCGCTCAACACTTGAGCTGTAAGTCGCACATTCATGACTGAAAAGGGTGTCAAAGAAATGTGTTCATTTGTAATTTTTGGTACCAAGTGTAACCCCACAATCTAAATCATCATGAAAAAGCTTTGAGATATGATTCCATGTCAAATAATGACCGTCATTCCACATACTGCGAGTAGCACGGCCGGATAACGAATTAAGTAAACAGTTCCGGGATGTCTTAATCAAGTGCGGCGGGTCAGATATAAAATAAATAAAACGTTTCTCTTCTGCCATTATGTTCAGTGTACGGTATGTAACATCAATGTCAGGATTAAAATCTTCAACTCGTTCCATGTGTTGATGCATTCGATACATAGTACGGTTTGGCGAGGCACCATCACTAGTCACTCCGACAACTTTCATACCAACATTGTCCTCTAAAATACCAACAGCTTTCCAAAACAACGGAAATAATTGTATTGAAGTAGCATTTGATGTAGCAAAATTTGCTAAAGAAAATTTAAGAGGATTAACAATACTTCGGACCAGAAAAACCAAAACATGACTGGCTATATCTTCTGATTTTGATTTTGGTAAGGTGGCATAATTCAGTTCTGTGTCTCCCAGGTCAACAAAGCCAATTAAATCACCTGTGTGCTTGTCCCACACTAAATTATCTTGGATTTTCATTTCGTCCATCAAAATTATACAATACTTTTCTATTTCTTGAAATTTAGAAACAATATTTGCGAGCTCTTTGATAACAGGTGGATTAAATCCTTGTTGAGGCCGGATGTAATTTTTGTAATCTCTTAAGCGTCTACGACTTGGCAAAATTAAAAAACCTGTTTTATTTTTTTCATCATATCTGATATCATCGTATACCGCGGGTGATTTTGCTGCCAAGGCAAGACAATATCGGATGATCATTGGATGATATCTCACTCCTTTTTTTGATGTTGATAATAATTTTGTTGTTCTGCCCAAAATTTTTTCATAAAAGGTGTAATTTTACTTTGGTCTGCACCAGACATGATAGTCACAAGATCATCACCAAGAGTTTCAGGAACCGGTACAGATTTCTTATTTATTTCAACGCGCAGTTGCTTGTTTTCATGTCTCAACTCTTGAACATAAAGTTTTACACGTTGCGGAGATGTCAATGTTATCGGTGCTTTCGGCTTGGCAGGAATGTTCATATTTGCACTTTTTCTTTTCAAACTAAGATCTTCCTTCTTCTCCACAAGAATACATTCAGCACATTTTTCAATTCCATTTTGTATCAACAGGTAACAATTTGTCGGCCGATACCACTTTGTTTGGAATAAAGGCGAAGAGGTGAATGATCCCATAAAGATTTTTGGTACGGTATGTTCCAAACAGCTAGCAGAAAATTTTTCTGACAGTCCAGGGCATAATGTTAATGATGAAACCAAAGAACATAAATTAGAAATAGTAACATTTTTCACAGATCTGTCATGATTTTCATATATTTCATGTTTCACGGGAACTGACCACAACAAAGCGCGTACTACAAAATCAAGGTGTTGATCAACATAAATCTCAAACTTTGGTACGGAATGAGTTTGATCATGGTGAAAAAAAGACATGCAACTTGTCGACGGTGAAGATACTACCCAACTGTTCAACTTCAAAGAACTCACACGATTTTTAAAATCATCAAAATGATTTGTAATATGATGATGAAGTCTGTGTAGTTGATGCATATAAAAAAGTTCCCTTTTATTTATTATTGTGGAAGCAGAATCACGAGGTTTGGTGATGGTGGAAGATGAAGGATGACTTTTTGTTGGTAAATTCAGTGTTGGTAAAACTCCTGGATTAAGGGTTGCTTTTGTATTATGTTTGTAGTACTCATCCTCCTTGAAATGACGTTGACAAATATGTAAATTACACTTTTCAATTTGACCACGAAGTGAATTATCGATCACGCGATCTTTAGTAATAATTGAGATTAGTTTATCCCTCCAATTCTTGTCGAAATCGCTTTTTCCAGCTGGCACTTTGAACAACGATAAACCCTTATACTCTGGTCGACGTGAGACTGAACAGCCGTAAATAGAACAATTAGCACCAGGCATAACAACTTTCAACGTATCAAATAACAATTTCGAAGTAAATTTCCAAAATAAAACCAATGTTAGCAAACAAAACTTTCGATTTCCCTAACGAACATGCTAGAAAACCGCCATTTTAGATTTTGATGCATTCGAGAGAATGGGCCCGAGTTTAGAAACGGCCACAAAACGATAGAACAATGGCCTATTGTTACTGTCCAGACTATCTTTTTTTCTTATGACTATGCTTATACCAACACCTTATTTTTAATATCCTTAAAATAGAAGCAATCGTGTAGCAAATCTTTAATAAAATTGCAGTATGAAATAAACCAACGTTATAAGAATAGAATTATTTATTCAACAGTATAGCTTTACATTGTTGGTTAAGATTTAGGTTAAATAGCAAATATTTGAAATAGGGCTAACACTGTCAAGGAGACCAACATTATTAGCCAGAGGCTATGACAAGATGTTGGTCACTAAATAGGTGTGACAACCATTTAAAGGAACACATAAATATTGTACTAAAGTTTGTATTCAAAATGTTGGATCTAAAGATATGAAATACAACACGTATATTTAAACAGAAAGTCATAAACAGAATGTATATACGTAAACAGAAAGAATTGAGTTTATGCATTATATTGTTCTCTAACATTGTTCTCTACCTCCCCCACGTCATTGTTACGATAGATATACGAAGTAACAATGTCGGAAAGAATATGGGCAATTGTAGTTCAGGACATATCGTAGTCATCGAACTTTATCGGCGGTGCTTTAACTCTCATGGAGTGACGGGTTGGTAATGTTGAAATCAGCTCAGGTGCTGGTGTGGGGAGGGATCGTAACGGAACACTGGAAGTGGGCAGTGTAGTAAGTGTCGTGGTCGGATCGGTTGTGTTCGGGTTGGACTTGGGTGATGGAGTGATAGGCGTGAGGTCGGAGCTACCATGGTCGGAGCCTTCGACGGGGATGGTTTGGGTAGGTGCCGGAAAGGACGGTGGTGGGATTGTAGTAGGTGTGGGTTTGCCAGTGCTATATTGATGTATGATAAGATAAGATAAGATAATTTTATTAATCAAAAATAGCTGTATAGTTCAAATAATTAAATAAATTGGTAATATGAAGAGAAAAAACAAACAATCTATTTTTGAAGGGAGACCTTACCTAATAGCAGAAGCTAAGACGAGGATAAGGCCACCCTTGGACGAGTACAATAGACGGCACAGGACACACAAGACGGCACGAACATATATAATCACCAGATAAATGAACCGTGTGAGAACAAAGGGAAAATTTGTTACAAATTAATAAGAGGCAATAAAATACTTCTTTAGAACACTTTTAAGACCAAAGTAATCTATGGAAACAAATTTTTTATTCATTGATGTCTGTATCTTATTCCAGGATTTAATGGTGTTAAATCTAATAGAATTTTTACCAAAACAAACGGTATTGACAGTAGGAAGATTGATCAAGCCAGCCTTTTCTGCACAAGTGCTCTGGGCATGGTTGAAGTCAACCGCAAAAGTATTCTGGATAGTAGCAGGCATTTTATCATGAAAGAGCTTATGCAAAAACAGAATGTTCTGACACTGGACAATATCATTGAATTTGAGGATTTCCAGATTGCCATAGATGATACTAGATGAAGCTCTTCGAGATTCAAAAGTCATTAGTCTGATAGCAAAATTTTGTAAAACAGCAATACGATTAACATCAAGACTGTTTGGTTGACCCCAAATTTGATTACAATATTGCAGGTGGGAATAAAAAATGGCATAGTAAACTAGGATAAGGACATTTTGAGGCACAAAATGACGAAGTTTAGCTAAAGCTCCATTAGCCCTCTTGAGCTTGGCAACAGTATTATTGATCTGAGTCTTCCAGCTTAAATCAGAATCTAGTAGAACATCAAGATATTTAATAGAATCACTAGGCATAAGCCTTTTACCATTGATGAGAAGCCTAAAATCATAATTAAGAGGTTTATGTGCATGTTTAAATATAATGTATTCTGTCTTGCTAGCATTAAGAGAAATCTTATTAGCATTCAGCCAATGGCAGAGAAGCTTTAGGTCTAAATTCATTTGTTTGGCCAGTTGTTTCAAAGAGTCACTGAAATGCAGGAGGTTGGTATCATCAGCAAAGTGGTGTACCATAGAATAGTTAATTGCACAATTCAAGTCGTTTATATAAATTAAAAATAAAAGTGGTCCTAAAACAGAGCCTTGAGGGACACCATGTCTGGTAAGATTATTTGCTGATCTAGCTCCATTTAAAGATACAAATTGTTGACGACCTATTAAGTAGGACCTAAATAAAGAGAGAGCATTACCTCGAATTCCATAATGATGAAGCTTGGTAAGCAGAATTTCATGATCAACAATATCAAAAGCCTTCTGGAGATCAATAAACACTCCACATGCATAATTTCCTTTATCAAGAGCATCCATAATTTTTTGAGAGAGTGATTGACAGGTTGAGTAATTTTTTCTGAAACCAAATTGTTGCTTATACAGGACATTGTTAGCTTCAAGAAACCCATACACCCGTTTATATATAAGTTTTTCAAATATCTTATCAATGTTTGAAAGTAAGGATATAGGTCGATAATTTGTAAGTTCCAATTTGGATCCTTTTTTATGAATAGGGATAACCCTGGCAGTTTTTAAATTAGAAGGAAAAATGCCTGAAGTAAAAGACAAATTTATAAGTTTAGAGAGTGGAACGGATAATTTTAAGTTGCTCGCGTTCGGCAATTGACCCATCAAATTTTTTGCGGTCCTTGCAAAATAAAATGCATGCTCTAGGTAAGACAGAGTTTTATTACAACAGCCAACAAGATGTCCCTGAAATTTTACAAGTTGTTATTGATGAGTTGATCGGATCTTCATCTTTGGTGGACGATATTCTCTCGGTAACATTGACCACAACAACGTCCTGTAATTTTTGCTTTTTTTCATGTTCAAGAACCCAAAAGGAGCCCATTTTAACCTTACCAACGCTTATGTCAATATCGGACTCCTTTAATTATTTTTTCCAACCTCAGCAACTTTTAGGCGACAACAAGTGGTATTGTCCCCAGTGTTCGTCACATCAGGAAGCAACAGTCGAGACAAAAATATCAAATTGTGGAAGTGTTTTAGTTGTCCAATTGTTAAGGTATACATCTCTTAATGGGTCATCGTTTAAAGACAACAGGTTGGTTTCGTGCCTTCCAAAGAAACATCACGTCTTGAAAGTACCATCCCATCCCTCTGAGGATGTGTGTTTCAATAACACATTCAATTTAGTTGCCACCATCAACCACTCCGGCACTCTTAGGGCAGGCCATTACTGGGCTTTTATCAAGGACAAGCATAACACCTGGCTTAAGTGTGACGATCGTGCCATTACTGCGGTGGATTCATCGCAACTTAACAATCGCTCAGCTTACATACTGTTCTTTAGTAGAAGTTAGCTTTCTTTTCTGTAACAAAGTAAATCGGGGGAGGAAATTTTCCTAGCGGTTGCAATTTACCCCGGCTGACCATTGATTGGTCAACCCACCGTGAAAGTGGAGTTTGCTCACTCCTTTCTCTTTCTTGAGACCATGTAAGAAGCATAGCAAGGGGGCTTGACGTTTTGTCTTGTCTTTGGGGTTGACCATCCCACTTGTTACCCCAGTCCAGTAGGGAGACCAAGTTCGTTCACTTGGCCTTCAGGATTGACGATCCTGCTGACCCGAGTTCCTTTTAAAAGAGCCAAATGGGGTTATAATTTTTGTTTTTTCTATTTGTGCTAATTTTTCGACCTTAGTAGCATAAAACCTCAATTACGACAAGCTGGTCCTGTTGTTAGGCTGGTCCATTGCAGCAATGATCTGTGTAGGGCTGAGTGTTGGGCCCATTGACACGTGTAAAGCCACTGCCAGAGTCACAAGTTCTGGGGCACAGATCGTTGCCTTCTTTTTCTTATCTACGAATTCGTAATGAATTCCTTTGAAATTTATCCGTTAAAGGATATTCACTTTAATAAGTTTTATTTATTTTATGCACTGAATCGCTTGTTTTTATTGTCTCTAAACTGTAGCTGTTTTTATCATTGTTTTGTTTAATGTTTTCTGTTGTTCTTCTTTGTTCCTGTGTACTGTGTTACTTTAATGTTAGTCGAAGTGGTCATCGTATAATTTGCCAAATCCTTGCAACAAGGAAGATTTTGGATTATTTCGGAATCTTTAGAGGGTATAACCTCTACATAGCCATAACCACCTGTCTTTAGACAAGTATTATCATTACAGCTTGCTGTTTTGTCACCTCATTATCACCAGAAGATTTACCAAGGTCCAAGGAAGAAATACAATGGAGAACTTCAATATCATCAGTTGGTGAAAGAAACATTGAATTAGGAACAGAATCTTTTAAGAAGGAAGAAAAATGTTTTGATGTGAATGGGATACCCATTCTTATATTGTCAGCAATTGATGAAAAATAATTATTAAAAGAGCTAGCAATTGTCACTGGATCAGTGACAAGTAAGTTATCAATGTTCATACAGGTTGGAGAAGCAGAAGC
This sequence comes from Hydractinia echinata, assembly GCA_030067915.1. Classification (NCBI taxonomy): domain Eukaryota; kingdom Metazoa; phylum Cnidaria; class Hydrozoa; order Anthoathecata; family Hydractiniidae; genus Hydractinia; species Hydractinia echinata. The sequence continues at coordinate 3,646,934 of JASGCC010000012.1, read as the reverse complement.
AGATGAACGAACAGAAATTATATTTTTAACACCTTTCCAAATGTTGCCAATATTTTTTTGGTTATCACTAAAATATTTATTGAAAAAATTACTCTTGCTCAATCTACACAGAGTTACAATTTTATTGCGGTACTTTTTGAAACGCTCTAACAAGAGAGACTTAAAATATGAATCTTTTTCTCTTAAAAAACGTTTATGAAGAAGGTCTCTTTTAGTAATAGAGGTAAGGATACCATTAGTAATCCAAGGATTGGATTTTTTTCTACTTTTTTTATTACAAGTCGTTTTTAATGGAGCGTATTTATCCAAAAGACTGTTGAAACTGTTGTAAAAATTATCAAACTATACATTGGGATCATCTGTGCTTGGTTGAAGTATAGCATCCCAATCCGTATATTGTAGTTCAGTGCGAAAGGCATCATGACTGAATTTTTTCCAGTCACGAGCATAAATATCATTAGATACATGAGCCGGATTGACAGCAGACAAATCTCTTAACACCAAGAACTGGGGGAAATGATCAGATATTGAATTAATAATATTACCAGACAAAGTATCCCACTTGGCAGAGTTAAAATAAATATTATCTATAATTGTGCTGGTAGATTCAGTGACTCTTGTGGGCAAAATTATATGAGGCATTAAATTAAACTGGAAGGTAATATTAATGTAATCAGAAACTTCTTTAACCAATTCGGACATTAGAAGGTCAATATTAAAATCACCAAGGAGAAAGATTGGCTTATTTTCAGAAGACGCTTTCTCAAGAAGGGGCATTTAAAAATTGGTTGTTGAACTCATCAACAGACATTGAGGGGTGTCTATAAATGCATCCTACAATCATGTTTTTATCTTTAGCCTGTATAATTTCAATTGAATTTAGATTCAAGTTCACTGCTTTTGTATGCAAGTGTATCAAGATCAAGACGTTCAATAAATTGCAAGTGATTAGAAACATACAACAGAGCACCACCTTTTTCACCTTCAGTAGGCGTGTGTGTGAAGGAGTAACCAGGTAGATCACAATTAATAGGAGGGACATTAATCTGGAATTTAGTTTCAGTGATACCAATAATACTGAAGTCATGCCCAAGTTGTTGTAATAGAACCTTCAATCCATCAAGATGTTTTGACAGGGATGCAATATTCATATGGAAAAGGGAGAATTTACGAGAAGTAACTTGAAGGTCAGTGAATTCATTTGGATCATAATATTTGCAGTTGACACCACCCATGATTTCAGGGATTTCATTGATTTTAAGAGTATTAATCTTTGTAAGAAATGTTTTGATTTCAAGGGAAGAAAGTGACTTGTCGTAGACTAGAGGGGGAGCTTTTATGCCAAAGGGGAGAATTTCATTATTACATTTACAGCAAAACCATTTCTGGGTAGAATTTTGAAGAGATTCATAATCCTTGACGTTGAGACCATTGCATTTAATGTGAATCCAGAAATCACATATATCACAGTGAATTGCCTTTTGATTACAGTTTACAGACTTCCCACATATTCCACACAGATAATTTATCATAAATATAGAGAGAAAACAAAAATGACATAAAACAAAAAACTATAGTATATACAAAAGTTTATTTAACAGACTCTAGGCTTTCCCCTTCCCTAAACAACAAACGGGAGGAGGAAAGGCAGGGTCAGTAAAACTCAAAAACACTAAAAGCAGAACTAGCCAGTTGCTAAAATAAATAAATAAAACAACAGTTTAAAAGTTTATAATAGGAAATGATGTTGGGATGTATAATATTTTAAGGTGACAAAATCTACAAATGCAACTGGAACTTTAACTGTTCCTCCCTTGAAAAATTGCCATGTTGTTCTTCAAGATATCTTCCCAAAAAGTGCTGCTGAAAAGCTTAAGAAGGTAAATGCTTCTCCGGATAAACCCCACATGAGACATTTCCATCACACCGAGGAAAACTACTTGAAAAACCTGCAAGCTAAAACACCAATTTCTTGGGCGAAAATGAACGATGTTCGCTGGTCCACGTTTGATAACACTGTCTCTACTTTGCTGTCTGACAAACTTCATTACTGTAAATCTTTGTCAGAAAAAGTTCAGCTTCTCGAGGAAACTCTTTACAATGAAGGAGCGCTTGTTTTTGGTCATCCTAGCAGTAAATGTTGCAAGAATCTCTCAGGAAAAAATCGAAGAACCATCCGCTCAATTAACCTAATCAAAGAGAAAAATTCTCTGACCATGCAGGTTGAATTATCTGTCAACCCCAGTCAGCGAAAGGAATTACAACAACTTCTCCTTGATATAAAAGGCAAAATTACTTTAATGCGTCGAGCAGAGAGAACAAGAAGAAAACGTCTGAGATTCAAAAAGACACAGACTGCGTTTAGAAGCAACCCATACAAGGCAGGCAAGGATCTTCTCGACCCTAAATGTCTTTCTATTTTAAAGGTTGACCAAGAGACCTTAGACTCTTTTCAGTCTCGTTCTGTAACTGATGACTGTTACTATGTACCCTTTGGCAAGTTAGATGGATTACCACACCCTCCATCTCTTTTAAAGGCGTTTCCTTCATCTATGCTTAAATATGAAGATTATCTCAAGGTTCTTGCCTCCCGTCGAAACGCTTCTTCTCCAGGTATAAATGCAATACCTTATAAAGTATATAAGAAATGTCCTCAAATAAATAAAATTCTGTTTAATGTTTTTAAGTCTTGTATTAAAAATTGTGTTGTCCCTGTTCAATGGCGTTGTGCCCGTGAAATTTATATCCCCAAATCTAAAACTCCCATGGAGTCCAATATTAAAGATTTTCGACCAATTGCGTTACTTAATGTCGAAGGTAAGCTTCTATTCAGCCTTGTATCAAGGCGTTTAGAGGCACATATAATTCATAACAACAAATTCATTAATACCTCTGTTCAAAAAGGTTGTATGGAAAAGGTCCCAGGGTGCTGGGAGCACATGTCCATGGTGTGGTCTGCACTTAAAGAAGCTCGTGCAAATAAATTAGATCTTGCGACCATATGGCTGGACATCGCGAGTGCTTACCCTTCAATACCCCACAAAACTAATATTTTTTGCACTAGAGCGTTATGGTGTACCCGATAATTGGATATCTTTTATTAAGAATTACTACATAGGTATTTATAGCAAATCATTTTCCACTTCTTCACCAAGTGGCTGGCACCAACATATGCGTGGCATTTTTGCTGGTTGTACACTTTCTATTATCCTATTTCTGGCCGGTATCAACATCATCCTTGAGTACACTACCCTTGCTCCTGCGCCACATTTCGTCACTTCCAAAAGTGTTTCACTTCCTTTGGTTAGAGCTTTTATGGACGATATTAACCTAATGTTATCTTCAGTTTCTGGCGCTCAAAATCTTCTTTCAAGATGCACTACTGCTTTAAAATGGGCTGGCATGAGTTTCTGTAGTGGAAAATCAAGAAGTATATTAATTTTAAAGGGAAGGTCTTTGAACTCGACACCTTTTTCCGTATTTAAGACATCCGAACCAACCGATTTTTCATCCTTTATTCCATCCATTCATTCATCACCTGTCCGTTTTCTGGGACGCATCATTGACGGTTCCATTTCTGATGCTAGATCAATCGATGAACTAGATAATAAATTAACATGCGGCCTTAACATCCTTAATGGTTCATGTTTAAAAGGCAGCCAGAAGCTTTGGGTTTTACAAAACATCCTTATTCCTCGTGTCTAATGGCCAATACTTATTTACGAAGTTCCAATATCCCGTGTCACAAGGCTTGAGCAAAAAACATCTACTTTTATCAGAAAGTGGCTTTCCCTCCATAGTTCAACCTCAAATATTTGCCTCTATAGCTCCTGTTCGCCCTGCCCTTTGCCTATTAAGAGTCTCACCACCTTGCTTAAGTGTTCTAAGATCAGCGGTCACTTATTATTAAGAGATTCGAAAGATCCATTAGTGTCTGGCAGTGCCCCTCCTTTGAAAACAGGTTTGTGGAAGGTTGAGGATGCAGTTAAAACCGCTGAGGCCGAGGTTGCAGTTAAATCTGTCATGGGCACTCCGCAATATGGCAGAGCCGGACTAGGTACGAACAAAGCTTTAAAAGTCCCAAGTACAAAGCAGTGCTATGCTTATCGAAAGTTGATTTCTGAAACAGCAAAAAACATCAATAAAGAAGTTGAGATAAGTAGAGCTATGCAGTTACAGGTGCAGGGACATTGGATTAGATGGGAGAATTATGTCAAAAACGACCTGTCATGGAAATCCATTCTAGCCATGCCTCCAAACTTGTTGTCTTTCTGTCTTTCCTCTACGTACGATGTCCTTCCTTCTCCTAGTAACTTAAAGCGCTGGAAAATTATGTCAGAATCCTCTTGCTTTTTATGCAGAAAGGAGGTGTGCACAACAGCACATGTCTTAGGAGCCTGTAAGGTTGCCCTGTCGCAAGGCAGGTTTACTTTCAGGCATGATTCTGTCCTTCGCGAGCTTCTTTTCCATCTCAAAAAGTTCTATTCCGAAGTAATACCATCCACTAAACACTGTGTCCGCAAAGTACCCTTTGTCAAGGCAGGTACCTACACCTCGGGCAAAAGATCAAAACCAACAGGTCTCCTGCACCTTGCCGACGACTGGGTCTTTTTAGTAGACCTAGCCAACGGGTTCGTTTTTCCAGGCCATATAGCCATCACCTCTTTAAGACCGGATATTGTGATATATTCTAACTGTTCTAAGCACGTCATCCTAATTGAGCTTACTTGTCCTTGTGAGGAAAATATGGAATCTTGGCACTCCAAAAAACTTTATAAATATGCTCCACTAGTTGAGGTAATACGCGGTAACGGGTGGTTGCCACATATATTTGCCATTGAGGTAGGTGCTAGAGGTTACTCTTCAAAGTCTGTAACTTGCTGTTTAAAATCTCTTGGTTTCAGGCATTTTCAACTGCACGCAAACTTGGTGATATGAGCATGAAAGGTTCTTTTTGTATCTGGATTGCCAGAGAGTCGACACAATGGTCCCAGGAGCCTTTAGACAGTAGTTCCTCTTCACCTCAATCACAAAACAATCACTTCCCTCTTGCAAATTCTTCAACTTTGAAACCGCATCAAAATGCCCAACCTCCACCCACGCATCCTAATCAAACATCAACCAAAAAGGCTGTTTCCAACATTCACCCTGGGTTGATAAACAAAGGCAATTCTTGCTATGCGAACTCCATTCTTCAAGCATTAACTGTCCTTCCAAAGCTCTGGGCTCAGTTGCCATCAGAGACTTGTTTGTTGTCACCACTAGAGAAATCTATAGTCATGAATATGTCCCTTTTAAGTTGCTCGCGTTCGGCAATTGACCCATCAAATTTTTTGCGGTCCTTGCAAAATAAAATGCATGCTCTAGGTAAGACAGAGTTTTATTACAACAGCCAACAAGATGTCCCTGAAATTTTACAAGTTGTTATTGATGAGTTGATCGGATCTTCGTCTTTGTTGGACGACATTCTCTCGGTAACACTGACCACAACAACGTCCTGTAATTTTTGCTTTTATTCATGTTCAAGAACCCAAAAGGAGCCCATTTTAACCTTACCAACGCTTATGTCAATATCGGACTCCTTTAATTATTTTTTCCAACCTCAGCAACTTTTAGGCGACAACAAGTGGTATTGTCCCCAGTGCTCGTCACATCAGGAAGCAACAGTCGAGACAAAAATATCAAATTGTGGAAGTGTTTTAGTTGTCCAATTGTTAAGGTATACATCTCTTAATGGGTCATCGTTTAAAGACAACAGGTTGGTTTCGTGCCTTCCAAAGAAACATCACGTCTTGAAAGTACCATCCCATCCCTCTGAGGATGTGTGTTTCAATAACACATTCAATTTAGTTGCCACCATCAACCACTCCGGCACTCTTAGGGCAGGCCATTACTGGGCTTTTATCAAGGACAAGCATAACACCTGGCTTAAGTGTGACGATCGTGCCATTACTGCGGTGGATTCATCGCAACTTAACAATCGCTCAGCTTACATACTGTTCTTTAGTAGAAGTTAGCCTTCTTTTCTGCAACAAAGTAAATCGGGGGAGGAAATTTTCCTAGCGGTTGCAATTTACCCCGGCTGACCATTGATTGGTCAACCCACCGTGAAAGTGGAGTTTGCTCACTCCTTTCTCTTTCTTGAGACCATGTAAGAAGCATAGCAAGGGGGCTTGACGTTTTGTCTTGTCTTTGGGGTTGACCATCCCACTTGTTACCCCAGTCCAGTAGGGAGACCAAGTTCGCTCACTTGGCCTTCAGGATTGACGATCCTGCTGACCCGAGTTCCTTTTAAAACAGCCAAATGGGGTTATAATTTTTCGATCTTAGTAGCATAAAACCTCAATTACGACAAGCTGGTCCTGTTGTTAGGCTGGTCCATTGCAGCAATGATCTGTGTAGGGCTGAGTGTTGGGCCCATTAACACGTGTAAAGCCACTGCCAGAGTCACAAGTTCTGGCGCACAGATCGTTGCCTGCTTTTTCTTATCTACGAATTCGTAATGAATTCCTTTGAAATTTATCCGTTAAAGGATATTCACTTTAATAAGTTTTATTTATTTTATGCACTGAATCGCTTGTTTTTATTGTCTCTAAACTGTAGCTGTTTTTATCATTGTTTTGTTTAATGTTTTCTGTTGTTCTTCTTTGTTCCTGTGTACTGTGTTACTTTAATGTTAGTCAAAGTGGTCATCGTATAATTTGCCAAATCCTTGCAACAAGGAAGATTTTGGATTATTTCGGAATCTTTAGAGGGTATAACCTCTACATAGCCATAACCACCTGTCTTTAGACAAGTATTATCATTACAGCTTGCTGTTTTGTCACCTCATTATCAAACCCAACAGGGAGGCGAGAGAACCCGCCCCCTCTTGGGAATTCAGTTCAATCAATACATACACCACATGAGACAGCAACAATGTGCAATAAATATCAGAATTATCTAGCGGATGAAACAAATGTTAGGCTATAAGAAACAAACCAAATTAAATTGGAAAATATATATGCTGGAACGTCCAATAAAAGACAGCCATGTTTAGGATTCATAATAACAATCGTCTAAAGACAAGTTTTGTCATCGCACTACGTGCTATGTTACTCTTAATCTCTTTTTCTGTTCCAGTAATGGTTTCAGTAGACAGCTAGGAAAGACTAGCTGACACTGGGAAAGACTAGCTGACACTGGGAAAGACTAGTGACACTGGGAAAGACTAGAGACACTGGGAAAGACTAGAGACACTGGGAAAGACCAGAAAATCTGAGAAACTGTTACCTGCCCTGACCGTCTAGGAATAACCAAAAGGATACGATTTTTGCTCTTCTTTAAACTGGACCCTAATTCACGGTACGTGCCAGTGGATGAATGGCTAATGGGTTAATTAGTCGCGAGCGGATCCTTACAGAAGTGGCGACACTGTAAGTACAATAGCCTTATCCACAGCGCCAGGCAACTCTGGGTGGACAATATATATCCTGTGCGTACATATTTCTGTAGTTCTGCATTATAATACACCCCTCAAACATTTGAGCCAATGCGGATCAGAAAATATTGATTTTAGAGTAACTTCCACATCCCTACCACCTATAAAGGATTGTCACGTTGCACTTGAAGATATATGCAAAAAAAGTGCTGCTGAAAAGCTTCAGATGCTGGGTCCAGCTTCGGTTTCACACCACAAGAGTTATCCACATCACACTGAAAAGCACCTTCTTCAAGATTTATGTGTGAAAACTCCAATAGCATGGGGTTTAATGAATGACAATCGTTGGACATCTTTAGACAATGCTATCTCAAATAAACTACATAAATGTCATCCTTTGTCTGCTAGGTTAAAGCTACCTGAGGACACCATATACGAGGAAGCACTCAATGTTTTCGGGCACAGCTCTCCATGCCCATCTAAAAACCTGAAGTGTAAAAGCCGACGCACTATGTTATCAATAAATTTGGTTAAGGATAAAAATTCTCTCCTAGTTCAAGTTAATTCAACACCTAACCCTGTACAGAAATCAGCTCTTGAACAAATACTGGCTGATGTAAGATCCAAATTAAAAAAGCTACGTCGAGCTGAAAAAACCCGCAAAAATAGATGGAAATTTAAAAAAGCCCAGGCAGCTTTTAGAACAAACCCATACTCTGCTGGGAAATCAGTGCTTGTAATTTGGTCTTGCATTTAGGATAAATGCAAGACCAAATTACAAGTGAGCCAAGAAACACTTGACCAATACAATTCATCACAGGTATGTGATAAATTATATGATGTACCTTTGGCAAATTTAGAAGGACTTCCATCTGCCCCTTCAGTAACAACATCCTTTCCATCATCTCCCTTAAAGTATGATGACTTTCTTAAGGTCCTGTACACTCGTAAAAATGGTTCAGCCCCAGGTCTTAATGCAATACCATACAAAGTATACAAAAAGTGTCCTCAAACCAACTCCTTCCTGTTTAATATATTTAAATGTTTTATAAAAAATTGTGTTGTCCCCATTCAATGGCGTTACGCCAAAGAGGTTTATATACCTAAATCAAACTCTTCTTCTGAATCAAATATAAAGGATTTCCGTCCTATTGCACTTTTAAATGTAGAAGGGAAACTTTTTTTCAGTCTTGTATCAAGACGTCTAGAAGCTCATATAATTGTAAATAATAAATTCGTTAATAATTCAATTCAAAAAGGTTGCGTGGAAAAGGTCCCAGGCTGTTGGGAACATATGTCCATGGTGTGGTCAGCTCTCAAAGAGGCCCGTGCCAACAAACTAGACCTTGCCACTATTTGGTTAGACATTGCGAACACATATCCCTCTATTCCTCATCGCCTTATTTTCTTCGCTCTTCATCGATATGGAGTACCGCCGTGCTGGATATCACTTATCAAATCTTACTATTCTGGTATATATAGCAAGTCCTTCTCACAAAAAGCCCCAAGTAGTTGGCATCAACACCTCAAAGGCATTTTTCAGGGGTGCACGCTTTCAATTATCCTCTTTCTGGCAGGAATCAATGTCATCATAGAATATACACTTGTTACAACTGTTTCAGGCTTTGTTACGTTCAACAAAATTTCACTACCTCTTATCAGAGCCTTCATGGATGATATTAGCCTGATGTCGCCAACTGTTTCTGGAACTCAGTCACTTCTTACGCGCTGTGCCAAGGCGCTCGAGTGGGCAGGCATGGAATTCAGAGCGGAAAAATCCCATAGCCTCGTCATAGTTAAAGGGAGATCCATGAATTGTACACCATTTTATGTTACTAAACCAGAACCAACTAAGTTTCCTCCCTACATCCCATCAATTCATTCTACGCCTGTCAAATTTTTAGGTCGCCTGATGGATGGCTCGATCTCTGATAGGAAAGCAATTGACGAATTACACACAAAACTATTAGACGGCCTTCGTGTCATAGACAAATCTTTTTTCAAGGGCACGCAAAAACTGTGGATATTACAACACCTGCTGATCCCAAGAATACAATGGTCCCTTCTAATTTACGAAGTATCTATGAGCGCAGCTAGTAAGTTAGAACAAAAGGTTTCCACTTATATCAGAAAGTGGCTGAAACTTCAAAACTGTACATCGAACATATGCTTTTACTCATCAAATTCGCCTTGCCCGCTAACAATAAAAAGTCTGACCAATATTTTAAAAGCCTCTAAAATTAGCGGCCATTTGCTTTTGCGCGATTCGCGAGATCCTTTGGTGTCCCAAAATGCACTCGTGTTGAGTTCAGGATCATGGAAAGCTGCAAACGCAGCTCAAACAGCTGAAGCAGAACTCCACTTTAAAAAAATCAAGGCTCACACTCAATTTGGGAAAAGCGGACTTGGCAGTATTAAACACCCTGCAGTACCCGCAACAAAGCAGTGCCATGCATATAGAAAGCTGGTCAGTGACACGTCCAAACAAATCGACGACGAATTATCCATGTCTAAAGCAATCCAGCTAGAAGTACAGGGTCAATGGACAAGATGGGAGAAATACGTAAAGCAAGATCTCTCGTGGAGCTCCATCCTTGCCATGCCTCCAAATTTACTTTCTTTCTGCCTAGCTTCTACGTTCGATGTTTTACCATCCCCATCTAACTTGAAACGCTGGCACATTACCACAGAAGCTAACTGTCACTTATGCCGTAAGGTAGTCTGCACAACATCCCATGTTCTAGGCGCATGTAAAATATCTTTGACACAAGGAAGGTTTACCTTCCGACATGATACTGTGTTAAAAACTCTGGTGTAGTCAATAAATGCCTTCATTTCATATATTCCAGCAACCGCACCAAAGCGCATCACCAAACAGATCTTTGTAAAATCTGGCCAGGCACCTGCCAAAAGGAAAAGTTTGCCAACATGCATTTTACATCTTGCCTCTGATTGGAAAGTCGAATCCGACCTAAACAACTCATATTCTTTTCCTGGTCATATTGCAATTACCTCATTAAGACCAGATGTAATTATATTTTCCAACTGCCATAAAAGAGTAATACTTATAGAACTAACATGTCCATGCGAGGAAAATATGGACAGTTGGCATTCCACCAAAACAACAAAATATTCATCCTTAGTGAATGTCATTGCAACAAACGGTTGGTCTGTCGATTTCTTCGCCATGGAAGTAGGAGCTAGAGGGTATTGTGCGAACACTGTCACCTACTCCTTAAAGTGTCTCGGGTTTCCAAACTCACTAACCACTCGCACAGCTAAACATCTAAGCCGCAAAAGCATGGAAACCTCTTTCTGTATTTGGTTAGCAAGGAACACTACAGAATGGTCCAACGATACCACCCCCTGTAAAAGCGACCGTGAACATTCTAAAAGCACCCGTGAACATTCTAAAAGCACCGACAAAAAACGACCTTGCAAAATCAATAACCATCACTCAAACAACATTGACAAGCGAATTTCACATTCCACCAAACCGTACCGAAATTCTTTAAATCAAGGATCTGCGAGAAGACCAGGCTTTATTAACAAAGGCAACACTTGCTATGCAAATGCGATCGTGCAAGCTCTGAGTGTGTGTCCGTTGTTGTGCTCTCAATGGCCGTCTGAGTCTTCTTGCATCTCTACAATGCAACGATAGATCGGTCCAAAAAATTCACCCATCATCTCTGAATAGTTGCCAGGTCTACGTCCTTTTTTACATCCGTAGGTAACAAATTGTAACCAAACAGCAAGGGGGTTAGATATTTTGTCTTGTCTTTGGGTGTGACGACCCCACTTATTACCCCAGTCCAGTAGGGAGGTTCAAGTTTGCTCACTGAACTTTCAGGTTTGACGATCCTGCTGACCTAAGTCTGTCATAAGAAGCATTGTAAGGGGGCAAACACTAACTTGTGTTGTCTTGGTGGTTTGACACCCACCCATATTACCCCAGTCACCTTCCAGGCCGGTCCTTTGGAAAACACAGCAATGATCTGTGTAACGCTGAGTGTTGGGGCCCCGTAACACGTTTAAGGCTACTGCCAGGGTCACAAGTACTGGCACACAGATCGTTGGCTGCATGATTTACCCTTTCATTCGTTTAGGATTTTTAAATAATTTATCCATTTCAGGATAGTCAATTTTATGATAAGTTTTACTTATTCCATGTATGTTTATTTAATTCGTTTTGAATTGCCTAGTTTAATCGCCGTTTTTTTTTTGTTGTTTTTTTTTCGCTTTTTTGTCATAAGCTTTATTTGTGTAGTCCAAGGAGGAAAAATTCGTAACATGTGTATCGGATACACCTTGAAATAAGGGGAATGACTATTCAGGTCATTTTGAAATATTATTGTCAAATCACCGACATCGTCTAAAGACAAGTTTTGTCATCGCACTACGTGCTTTGTTACTCTTAATCTCACTAAATTTACGGTACACCGATCATAAGATAAAGTATGATCTCGGTAGGCACAACATACTATAATACTATAAATATATATGGAAAAGGCGGCGGGAAAAAAATAAATAAATAAAAATACGCCTTTTTATCCAAACAAAGAACAGAGAACCAAAATGGCGCGAAACTCGACAAATAAAACATGAAAAAAAATTAATCAAGAAGTTCACTAATATTAATATTTGGAAACAATTCTTGTAAATCAGTATCATGTAAAATTGAATTTACGATGCCATCTTCATTAATTTTAACCTTCACTGTTCCATTTGAAGTCCAAAAGCCAGAGATATCACCCTTATTGTAAAGTTTTTTACATCTCGACCAGAGACCACGGTACATCCCACACAAACTTTCATTTATATATAATTTGGTACCGCCATCAAAACCAAACTTTGTTGAATCAATATCTTTAAGTTTTTTTTAATTAGAAAGTATGGATTGCACATCCTTACGCCTAGACAATTTAACAATCGTACGACGTAGTTTGATGCGGTGACAGGCTTCTACGTTCACACTTTGAATATTTACATTTATTGAACCGAAAATTTCTAAAACTTTATCTTCAAGTAAATCATGGGAAACAGATTCCGGAATACCCACTAACTCCAAACATTCACGCCTGGAATACTGTTCTGACATACCGCATCTTTTTTCAAGTGCCCTTACTCTTGTGCAGAGAAGGGAAGTAACGTTCTGCAAAACCGCTATTAAGTGCTTCAAATTTAGAATTAATGGCGTCTAATTTATCATTTATTTCCTTCAATGCATCTCTCTCTCTCTCTCTGTATGTCAAGAAACTTTTTAATCAGTTCATCTTTTTTCATAGACTTTAAATCAGTTTTAGTTAAAGCATAAGCCATTTCAATGTAAGTTAAAGAAATAAAAAATGATACTTCCGTTATATTAGCAAAGGCTGTCTTCGAGCTTTCTAGTGCATGAGTACACTTGGATAAACACGGATGAAAACACGTCCGATCACCTCGGAGGCCAAGATTATATGTCCTTGGCGATAGTAGTAGTTGGGTGTTTGTAGAAAACGGGCACGTACCATCGTAGGAATTTCCTGTTTCGAAGGGTCACTCTGCCAGAACCGTCGATACAGATTTTGTATTGGTTAAATTGACGGACCTCAACTACCGTACCTGTTTTGTCCCATCTGCGTGGGTTATTACCCACTTGGTTCTGGATTCTCACCTGATCTCCAACAGCGAGTGGTGGCAGTCGACAAGTGTGTTCAGTGAGTCTCTTGACAGACTTCATATGACGATTACGGAGAGCTTCCTGATTGGATAGGACGTCGCGTCAAGTATCGTGGGGGAGGTATTTGCCAGGGATGATGGGGATGAAGTCCCTGATTGGGCGTCCAAAAATACACATCGCGGGTGACAGTTTCGTGTCTTGATCAGGAGTGTTGCGATATTGGAGCATTTCACGTTGGAAGGCATCAGTGTCGAGCTCACCATTCGGTCCGGTGTTGTAAGTGATCATCCTCTTGACGGTCTTGACACCGATTTCTGCACGGCAATTGCTTGTGTCGGACGCCCGTATCAGACAGGAAGATCTTAGTGGCTGTGGCAACGAATTCAGGGCCACCATCGGATGCAAGTTCGTCTGGTATGCCGTATGTGACGAAAGTCCTGCGTAGAATGTCAATCAAAGGTTGGGCTTCCCCTAGTGGATTTCTCGACAATGAGCCAGTTTGAGTAACGGTCCACAGAGACAAGGTAGGAGTGTCCTTTGTAGTGGAAGTAGTCAGAGCACATGTGTTGGAATGGATATTCGGGTATACTGGAGGTGTTGATGGAGCGTTTACTTGGGATGGTGCCATGCGTTTGCAATGGTTGCATTTGTACCTCTGCTCGGCAATTGCTGGGTTTATCCCAGGCCAGAAGATGGACGATTCAGCCCTGTTTGTCATAGATGTGACACCTTGAGGGGCAGCATGGAGCGCGTGGAGGACTTCCTTGCGAAGGGAAGGGGGTATAGTGATGCGGTCCTTGTAAACAGGTACCCCGTCGACAGTAGAGAGGTGATTGCGATATTGGTAGAATTGTTGTAGTGGCTTTGGTAAGTCTTTACGATCAGCAGGGATACCTGATTCTATCATTCCGGCTAGCGTTCTCATGTCTGCGTCACTGTTAGTAGCAATACAAACCTTATCCCATGTTACGGATCGTAATGTGTGCAGAGCCGATATGACTGAGAGTTTTATCCCGATATCAATCATGCTTGTAATAAGCAAGAAAGTGTATTCAGCACCTTCTTCTGGGAGCCTAATCCCAATTTTATTTACATCCACCGTCCCTGTAGACAAGATACTTCAGTGCAGCTTGCTGTATTGTAACCCTTTTTCAGCTTGCATAATTGGCGCAGATCGTATGTCGTATTCTGTCAAGGAATTTGCGGCGTATTGTGCTTGGTGGGGGTAGAATAAGCGTACAGTCCGTGGTGGTGGCGACATCATCAGGTAAGTGTATCTTTGTGGGTATGCGGCTGCCAGTGGGGTGGCGGGAAACTGTGTCGGGAGCCTTGTGATTTATTCCTGGGTTATGAGTCATCTCGAAGCGGTATCGTAGAGTTTTCCTTTGAGATTGCGCAGGCGGTTGTTTGGTATGTTCGCCAATGACCTGTTGCCAAACAGCTTGAGGAGGGGTTTGTGGTCCACAGAGATGATAAGTTTGTCACAACCTAACACAAAGTGTCTAGCTTTGTCCAGCACATCTGCACCAGCTAGTGCTTCTCCTTCAATTGGTGCGTAACTACATTCAGCAGGGTGTGTGAAGCGACTTCCAACGAAAGTTATTTTCCAACTGGCTTTGCAGCAGAATGGCTTGATCACCTGACATTGGCAATGTTTTTGGAGTAGCCAAAATCCTAAACCAGTTTTTGACCAGTCTGTCGCGAGGTAGGTGGGTCTGGATTTGTCAAATATTCTAACCCCTTCCTCGATTTCGTCATGATCTTCTGTTTTGAGTCTTAGAACAGCTTCTCAAGGTGTTAACCCAATGGAAGATTGTCTTGGGTTTGAGTAGGTCGCGGAAGGGTAACATTTTCTCAGTCATACTAAAGGCGTATGTCACCTGATTTATCAAACCAAACCAGGATCGAATATCAGTGATATTTGTAGGCGTAGGAAAATCAGTGATGGCTTGTAGGAATATCTTGCATGGGCGAACGCTATCTGGGGTGATCTCAAAGCCGGAGAACTCTACCACATCTGCGCCTAGGACGGAATTGTCGGGATTTAGCGTGATTCCATTTCTTCCAAAGATATCCAACCATTTGCATGCCTGGAAGAAGCTTTTTCTAGGGTTTCTTCCCAGAGGAGGGTGTCGTCTATGACTTTGATCTTCTGGGGTATGTCCTATACGATGGCGTCGAATCGGACATACCCGTCTTGAGTAACCATCCCCAGAGGAGATGTAACCCTGTGGGGTTGTACAGTAGCGATATCTGCCCCAAGGGGTGATGAATGTGGTGTATTCTCTGTCTTCTTTGCATAGTGCGCCTTGGGAGTGGAGGAGGTGTGATGCTTATCGTTTCCCTGCCTCCTTTGCCTCTACGAAGCGAAATATTTCTTCTAGGGACATGTTTTGATTGGCATTGCCCAGAAGGTCCAACTGGATTTCGGAGTCATCGATGCCACGGCCTGGACAGTCGATCAGATATTTGCATACGCCCGTCTGACCCCGAAGTCTAGCACCAAAGGAACGTTTCATCGTGATCTTGGTGCATGCTGTTCAAAGTGACTCTGGCAACCATGATGTTCTCTTCCCTCACTGCTAACAGTCTGATGGCTTTAAGGACGTCTTCCTCTGTTTGGTCAGTTAAGGTATCGGTGGATTATCTTGTAAGGTCCTTTCGAAGGTGCTCGTTACAGCACTCCAGTGACTGAATTATTTTGTCTCGTCCAATCACCTTGGTGGCAGTGACGTAGTCCTTCCATCGGGAGATGAAGTAACTCCAGTCCTCGCTTGAACCTGCAGGTGAGATTGATGGTCTCCTTATTCTCTCCACTCTGGCAGATTTATCAACCACGAGTCCAGGGAGTGGTGTGGTGTGTGTGGTACCATGGGTGGTAAGAAGTGCAGCAACTATGACGGCATCCAGGTCGGGTGTTGTGTATGGACAGCCTGCGATTGGGCAGCCGACAGATGGCATGATTTATATACTGTATCCACGATATCACAATATTGTGTAAACCAATAACGATATAACAAATGTTCAAGTGTAAACTTCACAAGCTAGTAATAAGATCCAACATAAATAGGTGTGACAACCATTTAAAGGAACACATAAATATTGTACTAAAGTTTGTATTCAAAATGTTGGATCTAAAGATATGAAATACAACACGTATATTTAAACAGAAAGTCATAAACAGAATGTATATATGTAAACAGAAAGAATTGAGTTTATGCATTATATTGTTCTCTAACATTGTTCTCTAGTCACCTTTAACAAATAAACAAACCAAACAAAAATAAAAATTTAATACATTCTATAGATGACTTGCTGAGGCAAATTTCCGAAAATTGCTGTTTTGATTGTACTGCGCGTGCGCGAATTCTCGACAGGCAACATTGTAGCGCCAGCGATAATTCTTTAGCCACAAAGCTTTCTACAGCATGAACGTCATTGAAATGGAATTTTCTACTTATTACGAACACTTGGATATAAAGATGACAAGATTAAGTATTAATCAAAACTGACTTTAACTAATGAATCAACAATACCAGAGCCATAAGATGTTGGTCAACTGATGTCAATTAGGGAGACCAAGTTCGTTCACTTGGCCTTCAGGATTGACGATCCTGCTGACCCGAGTTCCTTTTAAA
The DNA here is from genome assembly GCA_030067915.1 of Hydractinia echinata. NCBI lineage: Eukaryota > Metazoa > Cnidaria > Hydrozoa > Anthoathecata > Hydractiniidae > Hydractinia > Hydractinia echinata. The sequence continues at coordinate 3,630,217 of JASGCC010000012.1, read as the reverse complement.
AGAGCCAAATGGGGTTATAATTTTTGTTTTTTCTATTTGTGCTAATTTTTCGACCTTAGTAGCATAAAACCTCAATTACGACAAGCTGGTCCTGTTGTTAGGCTGGTCCATTGCAGCAATGATCTGTGTAGGGCTGAGTGTTGGGCCCATTGACACGTGTAAAGCCACTGCCAGAGTCACAAGTTCTGGGGCACAGATCGTTGCCTTCTTTTTCTTATCTACGAATTCGTAATGAATTCCTTTGAAATTTATCCGTTAAAGGATATTGACTTTAATAAGTTTTATTTATTTTATGCACTGAATCGCTTGTTTTTATTGTCTCTAAACTGTAGCTGTTTTTATCATTGTTTTGTTTAATGTTTTCTGTTGTTCTTCTTTGTTCCTGTGTACTGTGTTACTTTAATGTTAGTCAAAGTGGTCATCGTATAATTTGCCAAATCCTTGCAACAAGGAAGATTTTGGATTATTTTATAATCTTTAGAAGGTATAACCTCTACATAGCCATAACCACCTGTCTTTAGACAAGTATTATCATTACAGCTTGCTGTTTTGTCACCTCATTATCATATCTACTTGTTGACATATCTTGGGCAGACATCTACCACTATCTTGTTAATACACCTAGCGAGTATACCCACGAAAACTTAAAGGCATATAGATCATTGGAAACCTTTAATTTTTTTGTATGCAATCATGTTCAAGAAGTCTACATAAATGACATATCTCAAAATTCTGAGTTGTGCTGTATAAAAACAAAAGTAAGTTGAGGCTAGGTTGTGTGTTTATGTGACTGTTTTGTGTTACATGTAAGTAACTGCAAATTATATAATTTATATTTTACGTTCTACCAAGTCAGATGTATATATCTGTATATATCAGTATTTTTACCTTGTAAGTCTTGTTCTACTGGACAGTATTATATGTACATAATTAAACCATGTTTTTAGACTTGGCTCAGCATGCAGTCATTTAGCAGCATTACTGTTTAAATTGGAAGCATATGCACGGCTACAGTTAAACAAAACTGCAGTAACCAGTGAACTTTGTCGATGGAACCAAACACGTAAATGTGCTGAACCAGAGTTATTGAAAAAAATAAACTTTAAGCGACCAAGAAGAGAAGACTTACCACAGGAAACGTCTAACAACAAAACGGTGGAACAAAATTATACTGTTGGAAACTTTCACAGTGCACAGTTTAAAATTAATCAAAACAAACTTCGCAAATTACAAGAAGTAATGCCTACAGCTTCATTCTTCACCAGGTATAATTCTGTTTTGTCATTTTTTTTTTTGGATTTTTGTTCTACTGGCAGGCATTATTATAAAGAAATTTCAAATTAGGAACTTTTTTCTCATTACGTTACTGAAAATATAAGTATCCATTGGCACATTAACTTCTTTTTTTTTTTGCTACTAGTGTCACATTAGATGATGACTTCGAGACACAGTCCATCAATTTCCAAACAGACATGGCTGATGAAAATGATATTAATTGCATTCCAGAGCCACTAACCAGCTTATACGATGCTGAAAGCCCGAAAACCTAAAAAGTGCATGTGACAGAAGTTCTCAACATTACAAATCTACATATGATCAAAAATCATATAATAATAATATGACAATGGTTACATCAATGCGAAGTTTAAGTAGTGCTTGGAAACGTCATAGAGGAGCATCGAATTTTCATGAGGTGTGTCACAAGAACTTAAATGTGGTTGGAAAAAACTTGCTGTTGAATAAACTTATGAACTACACCACAATAGCCAATGCCCCTGCATTAAATTATGGATGGGAATGTGAAAATAAGGCGAGGACACAATTTGAGGAAATTTTTAAGAAAGAGCATACATGTGGCCTATTACGCTTTACTGGGCTTCATGTAAGGGCAGATATTCCCTTTCTTGGTGCATCACCTGATGCGTTAATTAATTGTACTTGTCATGTTGTAGATTAAATGTCCGTACAAGTATCGAAATGGCTTATCAGGATGGGAACATGATAAAGACTTTCCGTTAAATTCAGATATGACAGCGAAGGAGAAACATTACCAAATGCAGGGGCAAATGTTGGTTTTAAACAGATCATTGTTATTTGTTTATTTGGACACCTCCAAAGACTGATGATAATTTTTTAATGCTTAAAGTATAAAAAGATTTTTGTGAAAATATGTTGGAGAAACTAAATCTTTTTTTTTTTACAGTACTTCTTTCAGAAGTTGTCACCAGGAAAAACGATGTCTGTTTCGACAACAAGCAACAGCACTACTGTTCCTGCAAGCGCCCATGCTTTGAACCAATGATTGCGTGCAACAACAAAGACTGTGCAACGGAATGGTACCACTACGTCTGTGTCAATGTCACAAGAGCTCCTAAAGGGGCATGGTATTGTCCTGATTGTGTGCAAAATAGGAAAGAGACAAATTAAAAAAATATATTATTTTATGATCTTTTTATTTAGTACTTTTGTATATATTTATAAGCTAAAATACTGTTTTGTATATATTTATAAGCTAAAATACTGTTTTGTATATATTTATAAGCTAATACACTGTAAAATCTAATAAAGTGACTATTTTTTTGTTACAACACTTGGATTTAAATTTACTAGTCCACAGACTGATATCATTATTTCATCAGTCAAATCCACCTGTGTTATAGGGATTATGGATGATAGGATCTTAAATTTTTTAAGTCTACCAATTACTCGCTCAACATGTATTTGCACATGTGCAGTTTGTTGTGAGATGTCAACATCACATGCTGTTAGCTGTTTTTTACCCCTAGTAAATGCAGGTATACGTAACACACCACCACGGGTTGCAATCTCCTCTTCAACTAAAAAACCTCTATCTGCAAGTACACAATCTCCATGCGTAACTAAGTCCAACAATCCGGAATTGATTGTAATAGTCTTGTCAGATGCACGACCTCCCCATCCTGCAGATATAATAATAAATTATTTTATTGTGTTGTGGTTTTTGTAGTTGGAGTAGGTCTGTGCACGTGCGGTTAAGTTTATTTGTCTTTCTATAAAAATTTCTTTGCAGTCGATAATGGAAATGCAGTCCATAAAACGTTTAAATGAAGGTGGTAAATTTGAGCGCACTGCATCTTTATCTGGCCAAACAATAAAATTTCTAAGCAATAAGGCCAAGGGTTGTATCCAAGTACGAAATATTTTAGAAATATTCCCTTCACTGATTCCAAATCTTAAGCTTGTGTCACGGTTCATTAACCCAAGCTTAAGTTTCATTAGGACTATCATCAGGTGATTTTCATAACCAAGACGTTGAATTATAATTTCAATATTCTCCTTAATCATATCTACAATCCATTCAAAAACACCTGCATTTGGTACAACAGTTAAAAAAGCCAAGTCCTTAGGTTTTGTCTTCAAATAGTTATAATCGGTATAACAAGTTGGTTGTTTTAACTGAACACGTAATTTTGAAATTTCGACTTCTTTTTTTTGTTTGTTTAGACTTCTCTTGGAGTAGTTGGTACTTCTCTTGGAGTAGTTGGTGACGTAACGTTTTAATTTCAAGATCCTTTCTCTTTATTTCTGTTTTCAACGACATCTCCTTATATTTCTGAATTAAGTCGACACCAGCATTTGTTTGAACCACTAAAAAAATATCAATATATAATTATTTAAAGACGACACGATTTAAAAGCATGAAGTATAATGTGTCTACAGTTACGTTTGCCGGCTGTTGCTTTAAAGTCGGGTTCATCTACTACTAGACTTTCCTCAGCATCCTTGCTTTCCTGAACATCAACAGATTCTTCCTTTTTTGAGGGGGTAGCATTAGATGTAGCTTTTCTTTTTTTTAACCTTTCATATCGATCAAGATCATGCAAACTTTTTCTCTTGACTGCTGGTTTAAAAGAAAAAACTGATGGGATGTAGTCAATATGTTTGTGGGTCATCTGACTTTTTCCCTGCAATATATAGAGATAAAACTTTTAATACTTTGTAAACACATAGTAGCTATAGTTAGTAGCTGGATGCTTACCTGTCACGAAATGGGCACTAACAGATTCGTGCATTATCCACTTGAATTTCACTTTCAGGTCAGTTCTTTCGCCTTAGCGCAGCTATCCACCTTTTCCGTAGTTTCTTCGTTTTCTCAGTCTTGTTAGTAGGGAATCTGTAAAAACTCAATTCTTTGTTACTCTTATCTCCTCTATTTTCACATTGTATAGCACAGCAACGGTCAGTCATGTCGAACAATCTGCAAATGACGTACTTTCCACTGAAATTAAATTAAACTGTGCTAGCAGTCATGTTTGTTTTGCCTGCCGAGAATTCAAAACAACAATTTACGGAAATTTGGCTCAGCAAGTCATCTATACATAAATGTGTGCTAAACAATAATATCACTTGTACTGATTATACTATACTTAGCTGTACAATGAGAAGAAGAACTGGGTCAACATAGATTTTAGCTTGGGTGGGGTGAGAGAGACTAATTGAGTAAAAGGGAGAGCGTTTTGAACAAAATTCCATGAATGAATGGACTGTAGTCGAATAGAATTTGAGCCAAAAGATTTGGTGGACACAGTGGGGGGATTTATCAGACCAAGAGTAGGTCCACGAGTCCGATGAGAATGGGTATATAGAATTGCCTTAGGAAGATTCTCATGAAATAGATTGTAAAGAAAAGTTACATTTTTCATATGAACCAAATCAGGAAATTTCAAAATGCCAAGATTAAAGAAAAGGGGGGGGGGGGTGGAATGGGATTGTTGCTGTTCAAATGAGATGAGTCTCACTGCGCAACGTTGAAGACAGTAAATACGGTCAATGAAGTGATGACCTGGTTGGCCCCAAATTTCATTGCAGTAACCTATGTGACTGGCAAAAATAGCATGGTAGACAGATTTAAGGACATATTGTGGAACAAAGTGTCGAAGTTTCGCTATAGCTCCATTAGCCCTCTTGAGTTTGATGGCAACCTCATTGATCTGAGATTTCCAACTAAGGTCAAAATCTAGTAAAATGCCAAGATACTTAATGCAGTTACTTGGGAAGAGTTTTTTGTCGTTGATGAAGATTTTGAAGTCATAGTTAATAGGTTTAAGCTTGTGCTTAAACAGGATATATTCAGTTTTACTTGCATTCAAAGAGATTTTGTTGGCGTTGAGCCATTGAGAAAGAAATTTCTGATCCATGTTGATTCTTTTTGAAAGGGACTTTAACGACTTGTTAAAACATATTAAGTTGGTATCATCAGCAAAATGATGAACCAATGAATATTTGATAGCATAATGAAGGCCATTTAAAATGAGAAACAGAAGGGGGCCTAGTATGGATCCTTGCGGGACACCATGTCTAATAAATCTGTACCTGGATTTAGATCCATTAATTGATACAAACTGTTGCCTACCAGACAGATAGGAGCGAAATAGATCAAGAGGAATGCCACGGATACCATAGTGGAACAGTTTTTTTAAGAGGATTTCGTGGTCAACAGTGTCAAAAGCCTTCTGGAGGTCAATAAAAACACCACAGGCATACTGACCATTATCAAGTGCATCCATAATATTTTGGCATATGTTTTTAAGAGCGTGTGGAGTGTACAAAGTACAAAATATCATATTGTGACAAAAACTGCTCTACACGTTTGTAGATAAGTTTTTCAAAAACTTTATCAATATTAGATAGCAAAGAGATTGGTCTGTAATTTGTACAGTCAAGTTTGGATCCTTTTTTAAATACAGGAATAACCTTGGCAATTTTTAATTAGGATGGAAATACACCAGAAGAGAAAGGAAGATTGATCAGAATTGAGAGTGGCTTGGCAAATTCAGATTTGAGAAGAGCCAATAATTGACTAGGAATATTAAAAGTACCAGATGCTTTATGGCAATTTAACGAGGCAATACATGAGGCTAATTCATCAGTGTCAGTTGGCGCGAGAAAAATCGAATTAGAATTTCTGTTTTGAAGAAAATGAGAGAAGTGCTTTGAAGAAAAAGGAATTTTAGATTGTATGGTATCAGCAATAGAAGAAAAATAATCATTGAAAGAATTAGAGATTACAGAAGGATCAATCAGATGGCGCACAGTACGGTCACGTTAAGTTGTGTCAAGATGTTAATTTTTTTTGTACTTGTATTTGTTATCAAGAAACCTTCTCACGGTTGTGAATTGTTCAAAGATGGTTATGCAATTCGTGATAATATTATTCTGAAAGAAGACAGTTATGTGTACCCTTCTTTATGGCAATATAATATGGATAAACGTACATTTTATCGCAAGCGATATTTCTTCAAATTGTTATTGTTGTTATCTGGGGATATCGAGATCTGCCCTGGACCATTTGTTCCCGAACTTAGCAATCTCTTGAAAAATAAAGGATTGAGCATGGTTCATCAAAATGTTCGGGGGTTATTTGGTAACAAACCTTATATCGAATGTATTATCGACAATCATAAAAACATCGACATTATTTCCCTCAGTGAAACACATATCGCTTCTACAGATTTATATCGGTATGAAATCCCGGGGTATCAGTTTCACAGTAGACCCCGCAATCGTGGCTCTGGTGGAGGTGTTGGAGCGTATATATCATCGAATATTACGAGTGAGCGACGTCTGGATTTAGAAAACGAAAATATCGAACTTATGTGGCTGGAAATTCAACTTAATAATGCAAAGAACTTTCTTGTTGGAGTCATTTATCGACCCCCGGATTCTTCCAACTTTCTGCCGAAAAACTTCAACCAACTTTTATCAGATAATTTAACTAAAACGATTTCGGAATCAAAAGAAGTTATTCTAATGGGAGATGTAAATGTTAACTATTTAGACAAGAAATCGAATATTGAATTCAAAACGATCTTGAATTTACATGGTCTGAAGCAGCTCATAACAGCACCCACGAGAATAACGAAAGATACAAGAACATTGATAGATATTATTGCTACTACTAATTATCAAAACGTTAAATGTTCGTGCACTATTCCGTCCGGTATAGCTGATCATGAAATGGTTGGATGCATTAGGAAAGCTAATCACAGTAAATATGAGCCAAAAACAATCACAGTCCGTGATTACAGAAATTACGATCCTGATTCTGCATGTAACGATCTAAACTCAAAGGACTGGAAGTACTTCTATTCCTTGAAAGACGTAAACTCAGCATGGAATGTTTTCTACGACTACCTTATTAATACGATCAACGTTCATGCTCCTAAAATCTCGCGACGAATTAAGGGCAAAGCTTGCCCATGGATGACCCCTGAAATCAAAGGCCTCATGGCGGAGAGAGATCGCAGTTTTCGTAAAAGCAGGAAGACGAAAAAAGAAGCTGATATATCTATGTATAAAAACTTGAGAAATCGTGTCAACATTCTTGTTCGCAAGGCTATATCAATATATAACAAAAACTTATTAGCCGAAAATAAAAATGACCCTAGTAAATTTTGGTCGGTTATAAAGTCTATTTATGATGTGAAAAGGAAATCTGAAATTGTTGACCGGACTTTTACTGTCGACGGAGTGGAAACATCTGACAAACGCTCAATTGCAAATGGATTTTGTACATACTTTTCCAAAATCGTTGGTCTCCTCAAAAATATTTCTTTCCCATTAGTAAATCTGTTACATACTATTTTTTACCAGGACTTAACTTTTTCCATGCCATAAAAACAAATTGGGGGAGGGAATAAATTTCCCTAGCGGTTCTAATTTACCCCAGCTAACCTTGGCCGTTTAGTTTACCGTGAAATAGGAGTTTGCTCACTCCCTTCTCTCTCTTGAGATCCTGTAAGAAGCATAGCAAGGGGGCTAGACTTTTTGTCTTGTCTTTGGGTTTGACGGTCCCACTTGTTACCCCAGTCCAGTAGGGAGGCAGAGTTTGCTCACTTTGCCTTCAGAATTGACGATCCTGCTGCCCTGAGTCATTTTAGAAGCTTTGCAAGGGGGTTTGATATTCTTATCTTGTCTTCGTGGTTTGACGCCCACGCACATCACCCCAGTCATGACAGGCTGGCACTGTCATTAGGTTGACCCACCGCAGCAATGATCTGTGTAAGGCTGAGTGTTGGGCGCCCTTAACACGTGTAAAGCTACAGCCAGGTTCACAAGTCCTGGCGCACAGATCGTTGCCTGCTTTAGTTTACATTTGTTCCGTTAGGAATTATTTTAAGATTTATCCGTTTAAGGATAGTTTCGTCATAATAAGTTTTATTTATTTTTCGTGTGCCTATTAATTCAGTTTGAATTGCCTAATTGTTTTGTTTGTTGTCTTTTTATGTTTATTAGTATTTTGTGCTTTACCACTGTTTTACGCGTCCTGTTTAATGGTCAATGTATTTTTTCTGACAGAATCCTTGTTAAAAGGGAGGGTTTTGCTATTATGCAGAATCTTCAGAGGGTTACAACCTCTAATAATTAACCAGCCGTCATTAGACAAGCTATATCACAACAGCCAGCTGTTTTGTCACTTCATCATCACTTACATGGACTTACCGTACCAGACCACCAAGAAGGACTAATGCGACTTTCAAGTTCAAATACGTCTCCAAAGTTGAAGTGGAGTCTTACCTGAAATCAATCAAGCGAAACAAAGCAACTGGATTGGACGACTTGCCCGCTGGATTTCTTAAGGATACTGCAAAAATTATATCATCACCACTATCACATTTGATCAACATGTCTTTAGAATCAGGACTAGTACCAACACCATGGAAAGCTGGCAAAGTGAACCCAGTTTTTAAATCAGGATCCAAGAATGACTTCGGAAACTATCGGCCAATTTCGATCTTGCCAATTGTATCGAAAATCATTGAAAAAGCGGTACACAAGCAACTTACAGCATTTCTGGAGGAAAATAAGTTATTATCGAAAAATCAATTCGGTTTTCGATCAAAAAGATCAACTGAACTAGCTACCACTCTTCTTCTGGACGATATAAGAAAATCTGTTGATAGTGGCCATGTTGTTGGAGCAGTTTTTGTAGATTTCACAAAGGCATTTGACACTTTAAGTCATGCCGAATTCCAATCAAAATTAGCTGCTTACGGTGTACAGGATAATGAACTATCTTGGTTTTCGGACTACCTTTTTAACCGAAAGCAGTCAGTGGTATACGGTGGTCAAAATTCCAATTCACAATCAGTTACATCCGGTGTTCCTCAAGGATCACTTCTAGGACCACTTCTATTTTTACTGTACTTGAATGACGTTGGTGATAATATAATACATAGTAATATAATACACTACGCAGATGACACCGTCCTTTACTATGCTGGAAAAGACTTATATGAAATTGAGTCAAAGCTGTCTACAGATTTCTCAGCCTTATGTAACTGGTGTGCAGATAACGAGCTCTTAATCAACATGAAAAAGAACAAAACTGAAGTCATGATGTTCGGTACAGCCCAAAGATTATCTAAGCTGCCAAGAATAATCGAATTGAAATATCGGTATGGTATCATTAACGTTACTACCTCATATAAATACCTGGGTATCAAAATTGACAGTACCTTGAACTTAAACAGCCAGTTTGATACTAGTTATAAGAAAGCAAGTGCACGTCTCAACCTCTTGGCAAGATTACGAAATCGCATGGACATTGACACAGCTAATGCTATCTACAGAACTATGGTCCTCCCGATGTTCAGATACTGTAGTCTTGTACAATTGAAACAAACACCAACGCAACTGAAAAAGTATACTACGTTTGAAAGGAGAGCTGCACGTATACTTGGAAACACTGACGATTCGAAACTACCAACAATTGGCTTCCGGAAGAGAACAGCCTGCGAATTCGTTCGAAAGTGCCTTGATGATATGATATGTGAAAACTTTCACAACTACTTCGAGAAAGTTAATCATTCCATCGCGACGAGAAACAACAATGTATCTTTACGTCTTCCCGTCCTGAGAACGGAGTATGGAAAACGGTCCAGTGGGTTTATGGCTGCAAAAATTTACAATGAACTTCCTATAAATATCAGAAGTGAAATGTCATTTACTAAATTTTCATTATTATTAAAAGAGCACCTCATATAGCGAATATCTAATGTTCCCATTCTACTATATATATATATGCTATATTTTATTTTATTTTAGTTTTGATGTTTATCCATGATTCTTTCACCGCCCAGTCATTCTTCCTCAGCTTATTGCGCAGTTTCTGATTTCATCCCTTCATTTCCTCGTTTTATTGTTTTGCCATTCTTTAGTTCCCTTCAAATTCGAACTTTCTATTTTCTCATCCTATTTTGTTCAACATTTTAACATTTTAGCTACGCATTTCTATAAATTATATATTTTTACATACTGCTATATGATGCAAGAAGACTACCTCAATTTTCTATGTTTTGGTATGTCTTTTTATATTGTATATTAATTAATTATATTTTAGAAGTTTATTACTAATAGTTTTTCCCTGTGATTTAGTCGATGATTCACCTCATGAGTTCCTCATTCTAAGGATTTTTACTTCTAATCATTTCTACATTTTGGTTCTGTCTGTTTTTAGCTATTGTGACAGTTTTAGTTTCAGTCTTTTGTTTTCACAGTTTTATGCGTTTTCATTCCTCATATTTATATTTATATTTGCTTTTGTTTTTATATTACACAGGACACATATGGAAAACAGCATTATATGTTGATATGTAAATATCCTGTATAAATATTAGTTAAATAAATAAATAAATAAATGACAAAATTACCAGTTGAAGTTAAACGCTCTCGAGCTTCAATTTCTTCTGCCAAATTTTCTAAAACAAGTTCAATGTCCCAAACTCCACGTCCCATTTTTCTAGACAATATCAGGCTAAGCTCTTCTGGGAGTTTACTATTTAAAGTAGGAATTAACATTGGGCCATATTGTTCGGATTTTATACCCAAGTTTTGAAGACTTCTAATTTGCGATTCAATATTGTCAAATGCTTTGCGTAAACCACTGACATCTTTAATTCCCTTAACAGCATCTAACTTAAGCAGAGCGTTCATATGTGCTGAGATTAATACTTGGTCATCGCCGAAACGTTTTTTCAGTAAATCGACAGCAACTTTATAATTATCATTGGTTAGATTTAACCCAAACAATATTTAAGCAGGAGGGCCAGTTAAATATAACTTAAGATAAGAAAATTTTTCTACGTCTGAAATATTCGACTTGTCAATCATATGCATAAATGAATCAAAAAAGCTTTTCCAATGCAATGGATTTCCATCGAATGGTTTGATACTCAGCTTTGGAAGTTTTGCAGTAGCAATGTTTTTTGCTTGTCCGACACTAAGGTTTAAATCCGCATTCCCAATTGTAGCACTTTGAGCAACTGCTAGCTTAGACCTTGCCAAACTAATCGAGCTCCCAATGATTCGCTCAAATTTGAAGTTGTCACTAACCTGTGCTGTTACTTCATCATCTTTCTTCAGCAAGTCAATTATTTCCCCATTAAGCTCATTCAATGAAGTACGACTATTTGTCAATGTTTCAATATAACTGTCCAATAAATGTAACTCAGTCGCGTTTTCAACCTCGTGAAACACATCTTTCAGCTCATTTCTTAATACATCTTGTGCAAGTCGCTTCTTTTTTAAAATTGAAGCTGACATCATGTCAATAATGTTATACTCAAACTAATGCGGTGGCTAGCCACCTCTTTGTAAATTATTTTCCATATGAAGATTGAGACAGGTAGGAAAAGAAGATTTAGACTTTTTGGTAATAGAATTGATGCCTTGCCACACCTTGTGAATATTGCCCAGGTTATCACTGAAATAGCTTGCATAAAATATTTTCTTGCTCCGCCTACACAAGGTTACAATTAAGTTTCTATACTGCTTATAACGTTTATTGAGAGCAGATCTAATTAAAGGATCTTTAGCCTTTATAGAGGATTTATAAAGACGATCACGTTGTTGAATAGACTTAATAATACCTTTAGTGATCCAAGGATTTAAATCACGTTTGTGTTGACGCTTAGTCAGTGCTTTTGTAGGTGCATACTGATCCAGGAGGCCTTCAACCCTGTTGAAGAATTTGTCGAAAGAGAGGTCTACATTGCCAGAACTTATTTCAAGAGTTTATTCCCAGTTTGTATCAAGAATCTCAAGAATAAAATTTTCACGATTAAAATTTTTCCAATCTCTGACACTTGTCTTAACATTAGAAGGAGAATATACTGTTTTTTTGTTAAAGATAACGAATTGAGGCAAGTGGTCAAAGATTGTAGTACAGATATTACCAGACATGGTGTCAAGGTCAGATGCGTTAGAGAATCTATTATCTATAAGAGTACTGGAGGAGTTAGTTATCCTAGTAGGAAAAGTGATGTGAGGAAGCAAGGAGAAAGAGGAAATTATATCTAAAAATTTCTCGACAGGTTTATCTGTGTCACAGTTTAAAGGCGCGTAATCACCCTGTAGGCAACTTTTTTTAGAGGTGCCTATTTTATTGTAAAAATTGAAAGATATACATAAGAAAACATTATCCTGAAAATTTTATTGAAAACTGACAACCAGAACATGTTCAAATGTTTCATAGAAATAACAAACTCACCCCAATTTCTCTTCGCCTACAGAACCGCCATTGCATTTCATTGCACGAATCATGCGATAATAAACGCACGGCAAAATCGATCACATGGTTGCTGGATTCATGCCATTACAGAAAAAGTAATGAATGAGGGAGAGTATCCGTAGCTGTGTTTCCATCGTAATGCTTTTATAAATGTATCCACAAAGTTCCGAACATGATAAATCACATAAATCAATCGAAGTTTCTGCGTTATTTTTATTATTTAAACGTTTTAACTTACTGAAATCAGACTTCTTTGCAACACTGACCACTTCTTGTTGTTGTTTCTGAAGACAGCTTCGCCTCGCTAGCTGTCTTACTTTTTGATTATTTTCCTTTGTTCAAACAGTTAGTCGTTTCCTTATGGAGACAGTATCAGAGCTAGACAATTAGAATACCTAAATTTTCAGAATTTCCCCTTTCATGCTCTAAATTTAATATCTCCATAGTGCTTCAACTATCTTCAACTATCACAATGAGCATTCTCCCCCGTTGGTTTTATTGGCTTATAATATGCAGTAATCCCGGTCATGCTAATAAAAAAGAAAGAGCGTGATAAGCATTAATTATCATAATTAATAACCACGAGGCAATGTTGTGATTTCTTCTTTCTGTTTTGTTTTGTCTGGTCTCCAAAAACAATGACGAATAGAATAGAAGAAAATTAAATCCAAGTGGAGAAAGTAATACGGATGTTTTTACGTGCGGCCACTTTTTTAAACAGAACCAAAATTTCTTTCCACTTTTTGATGCCATGTTTTGCAAAGAAAAAACAAGCCAAAAAGAACAGCATGGTGAACGGAGCCTACCATATTGGCGATTTTATCGAACTCCATCTCAGAGCTCATTTAAATGTAAGGCCGTTTGTTTACCTACGGTTTTACACGAACATTTTGCGACGGCCCGCTTATTAGACAAGAATAAGAGATCAACAAGATCGTTAAATATGGCGGCTGGAAAAAACACACAATAAATTCAAGATATTAAAGTACCATTATTTCCATTTCTAGTACGTTTTACATCCTCAAATTTTCAGGAAAGTCATAACTCCGTCTGAACTTTGAAATAAATAAATAAAATGTATATGTTAATTTTTTTCGATAAGGGTGATTACGCGCCTTTAAGAGGTTCCCCTAAACGAACCAACATTTTCTTTTCTTTAGAGACAACTTCTAACAAGGGGAGTAAATAAAGTGAACTGAACTCATCTACCGACATACAGGGATGTCTGTAGATGCATCCAACAACTACACCCTTCCCCCTGTTTTGGGTTATCTCTATAAAAACAGATTCAAGTTCTTTAATTTTGAATGCAAGTTGGTTTAATTCTTCACGGCATACATAATTGAGTGATGATGATATATATAAAAGTGTGCCGCCATTATTAGAATTAGAAGGGGTATGTTCAAAAGAATAGTTATGTAGGGAGAGATTTTCAGAAACATTTTGGGTGGAGATCTTAGTCTCAGTAATACCAATGATGCTGAAGTCAAAACCAAGTTGGCTTATTAGGAGCTTAAGTTCGTCAAGATGGAGCGAAAGAGAGGCAATATTTAAATGGAATGCAGAAAAACTTTTCTTGCAAAACTCTTTAGAGTCAAATTCTTCAATTTCATAATACTTACAGTTGACTCCTCCCACGTCATAGGACTGATTACAAATTTCAGGTGAAAATGAATTTAATTGCGAGAAAAAGGGTCTCAATAAATTCATTGAGACAGGGGAGAAGCTCTCATTATCATTACAAGAAGGGGAATCATTTTGTAGCAAAGGGAAGATTTCTTTGCGACATTCGATACAGTGCCAATCATCATTGGAATTTCGTAGGAATGTATAATCAATATTAGTGAGACCACTACAGCGAATATGGACCCATTTGTTACAATAATCACATTGTACAGCTTTGTGATTGTAATTAACAGACTTGAAACATATACCACATGGGTATTGCATCAACAAAAGGTTAAAGTGATAAAACGCAAAAGTAAAGGGAAAAAAAGAAAAAAGTATAAATATGTACTTACAAGAACAACTACACTACTGTGCCCTTGAGAAAGCAACTGAGAGAGTGAATTAACCAGAAACACTAAGTGGTATGTTTAGAAAAATTCACAAAAGATACTATGTGTCATCAATAAAACATAGTTATATATGTTTTAAAATTAACAGCCATTAACAACAATTCCGAAGAGAATAAAAAAAATTCTGAAGCGAAGGTCATTTAACATTTAACAATCAAGAGAATAATTATATGATACCAGATCAAGTAGAGCTTAATAAAACTATTATCACGAAACTATTATCTCGAAAGAAAAAAAAAGAAAAATATTAGATTATGGTAAAAATAGATTACAAATCTTAACGCGATCAAATGACAATCAAAAAATTATCCGGAATACCATTATGCGCAAAAGTTTTGCCCGGTTTAGCCCAACTTAGCAACAATACTAAAACAAGATAGAAAATTCCGCGCGAAAACAGAGTAGGCGTGGCGCGTTGACTGTTATTTCAAAAATTAGAAAAATCTATGTCTTCGAACCGATTTTGAAGATCATTAACATGCGTTATAGGAATTGAATCGCTAAATTCCGTTATCTTGATGCGAATGATACCATTTCTCACACGAAATGAGTGGATCAATTTTTTATGGACATTTCACAATGTTTACTATCTCAATGTCTGCTATAACCTTTTTGCGACATCGTTTATCTCTTGTACTTCATAATTAATTTCATTCGTAGATGCGCTAGAAACTTGTCGCTGTATCATATCCCAACAATTAAGATGATATTGGACATCATTTGCTACTGCGTCAGCTCCATTTGGAACAGAATTGAGCCTTATAAAGAAACTTTGGTCTGGTAGTTGTTGTGCGACATGTAGCAGCTTGTGCCCACAAAGGACGGCAACCTTTGGAGTTTACCTCCTTCCTTTTGACATTTTGGGGCGTAAATATTTCGGTTGAGATAATGGTGTATCAGTTATATATACTGTCATTTGTTGTATTGCTAGTCAACTTTGGTTCTAGTGATGGTCTTCCTCGTATGGGTGCTGAATCATGTGCTTTCAAACGAGAAATGTTTGTTTTATTAATTACACTTTTGTAACATTCTTAATGGTAAAAAGCGTTTTTATCAACTAGTGATTCAACTTTCCAAGTTGTCAAAGGAATTAATAAATGTTCGATCTTCATAATTGGCTCTTTCAATAAGGCATTCAATTAACTTTTTGATGCTTTCAAATTTTGGAAAAGCAGTGATCTATGAAAAATGAGAATAACAATTTCCAAAATAAAGTAGCTTTAAAAACCATAAAGCTAAGAATCATTGAAAAATTACAACATACCTTCTTGTTATTGTTCTCTTGACAAACAATTACTAATATAATTTGACAATTTAAACTACTAACAGGTATAAGATTACTTGTATTTAGCAATATCTAATGAAATATGGAACAAACACTGTACATTATATTGTCTTGAATGATATATAAGAATTTTCAGGGGGTAACACTATTACATTAATAACTTCAAAACTGCTATAAAAACAAATTACCTCTTTATAGAATGCACTTGTCTTATATAACTGTACTTTTGTAAACAACTATCATTGCAAAACAAAAACATTTCACTACCTAATCTTTTTTTTTTAGTCACACTAATTTTCAAATACGTATTTTACCCCCTGAAATTTAAAACTTTAAAATCCCTGTATCTCTTGAGTGCCTCATTTTCAAAATATAGTTTTTATATATTTTTTGTTCATTTTTGTATGTTCTATCTGCTGGAAAAGAAAATTACAACTTTGATATTTTACTGACCAGAAACTGGATGACGTCACCCATGGCCACACCCAGATATGGAAAAAAATGACACCTAGCATTTTTTGTGTTTAAATCAACCAAAAACCAGATTCCAATCAAAAAATTGATTCTAACAAGTCCCTGCACACGAAAAACATAGTGACCCCCACTAAAAGATGTGGCGGAGGCTGTTAATGAGTCCCTTACTTCCCTCATTGGACCTTTCGACAATCGGCCAGTTGGAATATGGATTGACTGATATGAAGTATGCATTGTGGTTAATGTAGTCAAAAACATAAACAATCAAGGAGGCGTCAGGAGAAAAAACACTTTACAGATATTTTATCAGCTTGTTCAACACCTAAAACCAGTTTTTTCAAAGCTTTACTTCACCAAGCAACATCGAAGTTTCCTTAGACAATTTATCTACAGATTTTACCGTAGAGAATGCTACAAACATTGGAAATTTTCCAGGAACTTTGAGAACAAAAACTGCAGCTGGGGAAGGATTTACCTCTATGTTACAACAAGTCAAAAAGAAACAGAAAATTGTCGTTTTAAGTCATTCCAAAAGATGAAGGTTTAAGAAAGATTTGGCTTTCAAAAAAAGTAGAAAAAACTTTAAACCAACATCAGAGTATGCTCTGCTCATTTTGAAGGTGGTAAAAAACGTACATGAACAATATTCCAACGATTGTACCAAAAACTATAGCACCTACACCATTTAAAAAAAGAAACACCATGACTAGTCTTGGTCTAAAAAGAAAGCTACCTTCCCCTGAAAAACCTAAAGAAACTGAGCTGACTGTAGAAGAGGTATTACAGCAAGAGATTGAAAAATTGAAAGCTATCATAGCTAATATGAAAGTTGAAATAACAAAAAAAGTACTCTCTAATATACTGAGGATCAAATACTAACATTAAAAACACAAAAAACCTATAATGGTAAACGTGGGCGATCCAGAGCTACAACAGCTGAAACAGAATTTTTTATGATTCTTGTTAGACTTCGCTGTGGATTTCCTATCGAAGATATTGCAATTCGATTCAACAGGTCGACTAGTAATGTAAGTCGAATACTCATTACTTGGATAGACTTTTTGCACACTCAACTGAGAGTACTACCTATATGACCTTCAAAAAATCAGTGTTATAATAGACTGTACCAAAATATTTACAGAGATGCCTTCATTGTACCGCAGCTAATCAGCTTCTTTTTCCAGCTATAAACGTTACAACACTGCTAAAGGATTGGTAGGAATTCTACCAAGTAGAGCAGTTACATTCGTATCTGATTCATATGCTGGAAGAAGTAGTGACCAAAAAATTACCTGACACAGTGAAATTTTAAATTTATTAGAACATGGCGACTCGTTAATGGCTGATCGAGGATTCGATATTGAAGAGGATTTACCTGATGAAGTAACTCTTAATATACCTGTGTTTCTAAAAGGTAAAACTAGATTTGGGAGGAGAACTTCAAACTAGAAGAATTGCCTCTGTCAGAGTTCATGTGGAGAGAGCAATTAATCGAGTTAAAAACTTTAGAATTTTACAGTCAATATTTCCATTGTCAATATCACCTGATTTAAATAAGGTCTGGGTAATTTGCTGTTATTTGGTCAATTTTCTTCCACCACTTATAGCACAGAATGAGGAATAAACAATTAACATATAAGTGTATAGTATGTGAATGTGAATCGCGCTTCTAGAGTGCTCAACGGGTAGAGCTATATATTATGTGTGTCGGATTCAATAAAATACACGGTACTTTTGTACGACTTTAAGTGTTAGACAATCATCAGGTACAAGTTACCAAATATTTTGTTAAATCTATAAGATAAAACAAAACAAGCATAAATACAAAATCAAAAACATATCAAAAATCTCAAACTCTTATATTTAACCCACACCGATTCTCTTGACGTTCTTTAACAAGTTATATATATATATATATAAATTAAATTTCTTCTTTTATACCTCTTGTTCAAGTAGAGTGCTCAACACCCGTTTTTTAATGGGTAGAGCAATATTTATTTTTAATAAAAGAAAGAAAAACTCGTAAATCTCAAGACTCAGAGTTTCATGTATTTCTTTAACAATCGTCAGTTGAGATATGAACGTTACAATTTAATGTCATCTTATTTAAACTATTTACAATATAATGGTTTCCATATATTGACGTCAGTCCCTTGTGTCGTAATTAATTAGCTTATACTTGTTCATGTGCCTACATTTTGTTATAAATTCTGATCGTTTATTTAGTAGGTTGTCTTTAGATAATGCTATTTCAAGTTTTTCATTTAAACACAAGTTACATTTTTTGGTTGTTGGATTGTATGGTGCACACTTTCTAAGTACTCTCCATGTGATTCGCGGAATAAATCCAGAGTTTATAATTTTATGGTACTCTTTTGAAAGTTCCGTATCATTTATTTATTATTATTATTTATTAATTTTGAAAGATTTCTTGTGATTAGCAAATCTTTTTTTTAAAGTTGTTTCCGAAATTCCTATATATGGTTGAAGCCCTCGAAAAGTTCTTGTAAAGCGGCAAAACGATCTTTCTTCCATCTCTCCTCCCGAATTGTTTGGTCGTGAAATTGAAGGTTTGACAAAAGAAATGTAAAACGATTACGTGACATAGTTGCACTAAATATTGGTGGACCATAGTCGTTAGAAAACAATTTATCAATACTAATTGTATCGAGCTTATAAAGCTCTCTATATAAAAACAGTCCCACAAATGCACTAAGTTTAGATGGAACGGTAGGTTTTATAAACGGGTATTTCTTATTGGCGAATTCATCAGCGATAACCTTTTCAATTTTCATGTTTGTATAATTGACAATCTTGTGAATCATATATGAGTGATAAAATGTTCAAAAGATTCCCTGTTATCTTTGGTACCCTTGGCTACCGGAGCAACACCTTATTGACCTCTTATAACATTTGCTCGATTGTTTCGCCCTGTGTTTACGTTGGTTGGGCGGTTATCGAATTTGTAATGTGTGTCATTGTTTCTATTTCTGTCCACTTTTTGCTATTCCTTCAATGCTTTTGAGTTCCACCGGAAGCTCAAATACATCATAATTGGCCAAGTCAAGGGCAGTATCGATACTATGAACTAATCTTTGGCTTGCTAGTTGACGACGTCTCAAACGGTTCGCACGAGTGGTTCGTACAATGTCATCCGTGTTGTCATCTTCACCATGCTCTTCTACTTCTCCTTCATGTTCTTCTTCCTTTTGTTCTGCTTCTGCTATATTACCTTCGGGATCTTCATCTAAATAAAATAAATTGAGCAAAGTATTGAAATACTTTCAACAAAATAATAGAAGAAACACTATCGCAACGGGAGAAAACAGTAAACATAAATATAGTCAAACCTTCTATTTCCATATCAATTTCGTTGAGCTCTTCATCTGCATATAATTCTTGAAAGTCAAGTTCACCATCATCGTCATCTTCTACAAACTGCAATGTGTTTGCAATTGCATCCGCAGCAGAAATTCTCTGCCTTTTCGGCGCCATCTTTTTTACTAAGAAATTTGTACTAAGAAATAAAAAAAAAGCCGTTCTAAATGTTCATATCAGAATACATGTCATCATCAATAGGAATAGTATAATGATTTATTAGTTACTTGATTTACTGCTAAATGTGATTTTATGAAGTATATAGTCATGTAAGATCTATTTCAACCAAAAAATATCGAATTACGGAAAGTCCGAAAATTTGTATATTTGGGCTCGACCAACAGAGTGGCCGCGTGGCACGCCGAAAAAAATAATTTTTTTAAAAGTCATAAAATTTCAACACGCTACGGTGAAAATTTTTGGAAACGGCGGCTAAATAGATTTGGTCCGTGCACATTATGCACACTGCCGGTATGAATAGGGTTAAAAGAGGATTGACTGAAGTCTTGGTTCACTTATGATAGAGATTGGGCTTGATTATTCATATTAGATCGACGAAGATTTATAAAAAATTTTAAAAATTTATAAAATTTACTTTAGATGATATACCCCTCCTTTATTCATCCATCTTAAAAAAAACAGTATTTGGATAGGCGAGGCAAATTCATCTACTTACTTATCTTTTTCATGACCGGTGATTCCGCACTTTCTATTTCCGCGCGACGCTGGTACAAGTTTGTCATGCCTCATTTCAGCAGATAGTAAACCATTAATGTAGAAAGGGTTATAGAGCGGGGGACAGGATTCCCCTAGGTTCGCAAGCAAAAACCCTTTCCCACCAGAGTATTGCAGATTATAATTAAATACATATAGCTACATTTTGTTGTGATGAGCTAGAACGCTTTTGTTTGGAATGGCATTTCCGTTGATGAAAGGGTTTCCACTATGCATATAATTAGAAATTGCATTGCGCGGAAGAGATAAATATACTTTAATACGTTTGGCAGCAATAAAGAGACACTTAGCGGTACACATGTCACAATGGTACTAAGTGGATACCCTCTAAGAAATAGCCAAACTGATGTTAAAATTTTAGACTGGTATATGTAGCAACGCGAAAAGAATGCTGGATTTTTTGTAGCTATAAATCTTTATAGCTAAATAAAATATCCGGACAACTTATTGAGTAGTAAAGGTGCACTCATACAACAGTTAAATAACCATGTTACCATAAAAACACTATATCTTGAAAAAGTAAATTCTTACAATAGAACAAAACCTGCGTAAATTCAACCTTAATAGATTAGTTCGGATTATATTTGGTCATCATTACATCTTTAATATTATATACGAGTGTATTACGGTCACAGTTTTGTATCTCAAATTTCCAGCTTTCTGATTGGCTAGAGATGCCGTACGGGTTGTGGTGTACGTAACGTCCGTGAAAGTAAAAAGGCAAACAAAGATGGCAGAAAAGATGTAGCGTAGCTGCAAAATTCCACTGGCATCAGGCACAAAAAACGCGAAGTAAGTCTATAGCTAAGACACCTGAAGATAGGAATGTTAGCCTTTGTTATTGTTGCCTTTAGCTACAACTTTTTAAGTTGATGAAGCTAAATGTGTCGAGAACTGACTAGCCTAATCAACTAGCTACCAAAACTTGACTAATTAGTGAAAGAAGGATTCCTTCTCTTCTAATATTGTTGTGGAAAGGAGTGTTGTTTTAATGTGCTTATATGTCGTTGTTAAAGGATCATTATGATATAATTTAAACTAGCTTTGTTGTTACTCACTAAAATGTTTGTTAAAACAACACGACTGTGTGACATATTCCCATGTACAATTTTTTAGAACATCTAGCTATAGCTACCTACATTAATGCTGATTTTGAGTTATACACAGACACAGTTAGGGTCTGTACTCTACTGGATGACTTCCAGCACCTTCAAATGGCCCACGTGGTGGGCCTTCCTCCCCATTTTCATCACACCAGTTAGGTTAACCCCAGGGCAATGGTAATATTTACTTACCCATATGGAATCAACGCCAATATATATCTATATCTATCGACAGCAAAAAGTAATACCAACATCTTGCGGATAGTTCCTGAGTATGAAATCTGTACAATAAATGAATTTCCAAAATTACTTAAAATTTATGAATTTTGTACACACGCTATTTAGTAGGTAAAAAAGCAAAACCACAGAGGGCTAAATGAAATGTAAATCGTAGATTTTTTAGAGGCAAGTTCTAAAAGGCACTGGAATTAATCTTTTTAGTAAATAGTTCTTTTTTTGATTTATTTCTTTGATTACTTTAATTTTTTTGCTTATATGTGTTTATTGTGCTTAATGCGAAATCAAAATAATGAGTTGCACAGAAAGTCATTTAAACAATATATACTCTATTTAATTTATGGACTACTTATTGAGATACACAAGGGTAGAATCTGAACCGAATAAAGGAAAAAAAGTTTTTGGAACCTAGGGGTCATGGACCTGATCCTCACATTATATAGGATAACCTCTATTTGCACATCATTCATTTATATTTTGTTATTTTTGTTTTAGTCTAACATCAAGCACCAGCAGGTATGTGTGGATATGCAGTTTGTGATGGAATTTATTATTATTTATTACAACCCGATTGTAAGAAAAACAACCGATTAAAACGTTATGATGGAAGAACAGCAAAATAGCATATTATAAATATGAAAGTCGTTTTTTTTCTATGGTAATAGTTGTTGTGATTGTCATAAATGAATATATATAAAACTGAGTAAAATTTACTGAAAAAAGTAAAGAGTTTTGAAAAACCAGAAAGAGACGATTGCTGTAATAATATCTCCTATATAATTTGAAAAAAGTCCGTCTGTCTGTGAGGCAAGGTAAATTATATTTTCTACAATTTTCTTTGCCTAAAGAAACATCTTCTAAAACTATGTTCTGTATTTTAAAACAAATCACATGATAAAATGAAATAATTTCATTAGCTGGGAATTTTGCCAGTTTTACTCTAATTTAAATTTGCTAAAGGTTTTTTAAAATGGATTCTTATTATACATATTTATGTTTTGCGTTTGAATGACGTACTTATATGTTGAATATCCCAAATAGAAATTACTATCTGCAAGGAATCTTTTTACTTCTTGATGGTTACTCATGTTTCTAATCAAATATTGGTAGAACTTAGAGATATTTTATAATTTTGTTGTTTTGTACAACACATGCTCAATTTATTTTGTTTTGTAATTATCTAAAAAATAGAAAGCAACGAGCTGTAACTATTTAAGACTGTTTACTTTTTGTTCTCATTTTCTTGAGTTATTGTCGTGAGTTTTGTGAAAAATAATACCTTAAAATTTTTTTTAGGAAAAAGAAATATTGTACACAAATTGGTTTTTTTTATTCTTAACACCAGCAGGTTTATTTATTTATTTATTTATAACGAATATTTACACAGGATTTTTCCATTCAAAAATTAGTAATGTAGTTATATTTCAGTATCACGTCAACAGATCTTGCCAACTCGTGTAGGTGATTAATATACTATCAACTCCCGAAACTCTAAACAAATTTTATAACCTAATTTTAATGTAGTTATATTTCCGTTTATTAATTCGACCTGTTATCCCCTTTCACAGATATAGTTATTTTTTAATTTCATAGTTAATAAGTTAAGTATGGACGCCATAAGTACGGATGAAGTAGAATATGATGCAATGCTGACATCATTAGAAGAAGTTCCGGAGGTGTTAGTTGAAGACATGGAGGTTGCTTCCAATGTTATTATTGACAGTGGTTTAGAAGATACTGATTTCAGTATCACGTCAACAGATCTTGCCAACTCGTGTAGGTGATTAATATACTATCAACTCCCGAAACTCTAAACAAATTTTATAACCTTCAACACTACAATCATGTTCATAATAGTTTTGGAAAAACCACTCTCCCCCTCCCCCCCAATCTTCAGTGTTGGTTGGAGGTCTTTTCCAGAGTCACTGGCAGTATTTTGGGGCACAAATCAACACAAAATCAACACTGACTGTAGGGGGAGAGGGGGAAAATTCCGAAAAAAGGCTCAAAAGCAGTTTTTCCAATAATTTATGAACATGATTGTCTGTAAATGACATAAAAAAATTGAAAAGGGGTTCCCCCTGTTTAGAGCCAAATTTTTTTGAGAGAAAACAAGGCTATTAGGTGTGAATTTAGGCCCTAAAGGTAGTAAGAAACGAATTTAGCTAGCTCCGCCATCCGCCATCTTGAATTTCCATGTGCTCAAATTCGTGATCATTTTACCTGGCATCAAAACAAGAAAACGGCGCCAAATTGAAAGCGAAAGTGACTTAGTAAATAGCAAACTGTCAAAAGGCATTATAATTTCTCTAAAGGTAGGTAAAATACGAATTACAAGTAAAATAACACCTTATTTGCATATTTCTAGAATATTTACGTATACTTCGTATCGGCATAAAAAACATAACATAACCAAAAGAGGTAAAAACAAGTATAAATAAAACTTTGCACTACACAAGATCTGTCCAAACTTTAGGGGACATCTCTACCGTTACCTATACGTAAACAATAAGACTTATATATTTACACTGAAAGCGACACGTAAACAAAAAGGTGTGTGCTTTGACGTTTAAAAATATATACACTGTAACCGAAACATAAACAAAAAGCCTTTAAAAGAATGTAAACAAATAAAACGTGTAAACGTTATGTAATCTCTGTACTTGTTTCAGTTCAAGAATGGCATCTGCTGATCTAAGCCCCTGCCCTGACCAGAGCACCCAAAACATTCGAAGGCGGCAATACCTGGTGACCTACAGTCGAGCGGACTTAAAGGCATTTCCGACTCGCGAGATCTTTGGCACCGCATTGGTGAACTGTTTCAACGGTTCAGGAAAGGTGACAGTGGACTACTGGGCATGTTGTCGGGAAGAGCACGAGTCCACTTCCGGCTACCACTACCACGCATGTGTTAAGTTGTCTGGCCCGAAACGATGGGGTCCTGTGAAGAACGCGTTGACAAAACAACACGGAATCATTGTAAACTTTTCAGAGTCGCACGACTGCTATCACTCTGCGTATAAGTATGTCACGAAAACTGACAAGGACGTTTATATAAGTGACAATCACCCGGAATTAGAAAATATTGGTTCCCCCAAAACAAAAACTTGCATGCGCGCATACCGCGAGAAGTACACAGAGAAACGCAAGCTTGAAAAAGTGAACAAGAAGGACACAACTTCAAAAAAACCATGTCGACTTTCAAATATTGAGGTTTCCGAATACATAATCAGGTATAACGTTAAGACTGAAACAGATTTGTTCGCGCGGGCAAATGCCCGTAAGGACGCAGGGAAAAAGGACCTTGCCAGTTTTCTATTGTGTAAGTCGCCCAAATCTTTACAAGAT
Organism: Hydractinia echinata; assembly: GCA_030067915.1. NCBI lineage: Eukaryota > Metazoa > Cnidaria > Hydrozoa > Anthoathecata > Hydractiniidae > Hydractinia > Hydractinia echinata. Next base: position 3,605,029 of record JASGCC010000012.1, on the reverse strand, counting down.
TTGTTGACCACAACGTGGAAGATGCACAGTGCTTCTGCACAGCTTCATCGCAACGCCACGCCCCGCATGCAACTAATCAGAGAGCATGCCGAGAAGGATTGCATTCCTGAGTGTGATGGCCAGTGGTTACGATGTGCGACCGAGGTGCTTCGAAACAACAACTTGCACCCGTTTGTGTTTGCCGATGCATTGCGAGATCTGTTGGTAAAGGGGAGAGGAAAGTTTCGCAACATCCTCATTGTTGGACCAGCAAATTGTGCCAAAACCTTTCTTCTCTCACCCCTGCAAAAAATTTTTGAGACCTTTTGCAATCCGGCAAACGACAAATATGCGTGGCTAGGCGCCGAAAGTGCTGAAGTGATATTCTTAAATGACTTTCGATGGTCCCCAGAAATGATTTCCTGGAAGGAGCTGTTGTTGCTGTTAGAAGGCCAGACTGTACACCTTCCCTCCCCAAAGAACCATTACAACAGGGACATAGCCATTACTGCAGACACGCCAATCTTTGCAACTGGAAAGTCAGAGATTACATACGTAGGCAAATACAACACGACGGACATAACCGAGAACGAAATGATGGCTGTACGCTGGAAAGTATTCAAGTTTAAGCGACAGATAACACAACAGGAACAAATAGAGCTCCAGCCTTGCAACAAGTGTTTCTCTCAATTGGTACTAATGGGAGAGATGTAGTCTATTGGCAAAAACAAACTGTGTGTGCTTTGATGACACGTTCCACACACGTTCCGCACACGTTCCGCACACGTTCCAAGGTGTTCCAACAACGGTGTCACCTAAACGGAACACGTTCCACACGTACCGCCAACTTCAATGAAATAAAAGTAAAGTTTAATTTTTATAAAAATATGACGGAACGTGTGGAACGTGTGCTAATTCAGTCTTCCCTTGTAGACTTGGCTATGGAACTTGAGTGGAACGTGTCCGGAACGTGTGTGGAACGTGTGCGGAACGTGTGGTAAAACAAGCGTTCTCTTTTGTTGTATTTATGTTCAGAGCAGATGTTATGTTTCCGTGTCGAGCAAGGCGAAGGGACTAAAGCAGAAAATCGTATAAAACAGAAAGAGTTCTACAAAAAACAACACAAACACAGGCGTAAACACAAAAGTAAACTAACACATTAAAAACACAAAAAAAAACAATGAAACACAGCCACTTTCGGTCTGAAGTTGTATGATTGACCAACTATGAAGGCAATTGAAATTTCCTGTGCTTATAGGCTGTGTTTCAAGGGTGCCTAAGGTGAAGTAAATAACTAAACAAAACAACCAGAGAAGAATAACAACAAAAATATAAAAACAAAATTAATACTTCAGCCTTTGTCCCTTCGCCTTCACTATCAGTGACATTCGCTTGTCCATGGACTCAATGATCTTATCGATTTCTTTGGCCGGATACTCATCCATGGTCCGTTTGACACGGCGGGAGAACTGCTTAAAAGTTTCTTTCGTTATATTATTCTTCACCGCGTCCCCTGCCAGTTTCTTGCCGATAAGGTGGAAAAAGTTTTCAATTGGGTTGATGTCCGGGCTCCGTGGTGGTATGGAGAACATGGTGGCTCCTATCTCCTCCAGGGCTTGTCTTGCTGGTGCTGAATTTTGACGAGGATCTCCATCCTGCAAAAACAGTTTTTCCTCTTTGTTGCCACAGATTTCAAAGGCTGTTGGGAAATGCTGTTTAACGAAGGCAGCAAAGTAGGCACCAGTGAGACGGTCTTCATATTGCTCACACATCACAACACCACGCTTGTGAGCAATGGCAACGAAAAAGTTTGCCATTTTCCCACCGGTGCCTGCCTTCTTTCCCTTTGATGTGCACTGGAAATGGAGACCCTCGCCACGCTTTCTCCACATCATTGCTCCTGTCGATCTTGCCTGGTCATTTGGGTTTGACTTATGCACGAACGACGTCCCGTCAAAATAGAAACTTATGCCAGTCGTCCATAAGCATGGGTGGTACTCTTTCTTGATCCGTCTGGCAAACGCCGCTCGTGTTGCCATGTCTTTCCGGGACATCAACCCTTTCCTTCGCGCCTGCAGGTACTTGTAGCCATGGCGACTTAGTGCACGCCGCACAGTCAAATCGGATACTGACGGGTCTACAGAAGCCTCTACTTTCAGGCGGCGCACACTGAAATCGCCTTCGTCTTTCCGAAGCTTCTTTATGTCGCGTACCAGCAGGCGTTCGTCTCTTGTTGTCAGGAGACGCGGTCTGCCTCTGTTTGTTTTCCTGCCATCAGGTTGCAAGTTGGTCACGTCCATTTTTGCATGTCTATACACATTTGACTTTGAGAACTGTGGATATTGTTTGCATATGTCGGTTATCCTCATTCCGACTTCCATATGCAAACAACGGATCCGCACCGACACATCCATAGGAATTTTTTTGTTTTCCCGCTTAGCAGGCCTTTGTTGTCTTCTTTGTTCCATTTTTTTATATAACGAAATGTCTATGTTATATATAAAGAACAATTATAGTCATGTATACATAATATATAAGCACATGATGTGTAGACAGACACACAACAAAAAATAATATGCAGATCCATCGCACAAACAGTCTTTTCATTTGAACAAACAGACAATAGACAATAGGAGGCCTGGAACCTAGTTTATGAAACAAGAAAACCAGCTCTGCATGCACATTATTATAATGAATGACACAGTAGTACTTGTTCTTAATTTAGCCAACACAAACGCACACAAAACCTTTTATAAAAAAAGCCACTTAAAAAAACTAAGTCTCAAATTTTAGAGACAATCATGTTCATAATAGTTTTGGAAAAACCACTCTCCCCCTCCCCCCCAATCTTCAGTGTTGGTTGGAGGTCTTTTCCAGAGTCACTGGCAGTATTTTGGGGCACAAATCAACACAAAATCAACACTGACTGTAGGGGGAGAGGGGGAAAATTCCGAAAAAAGGCTCAAAAGCAGTTTTTCCAATAATTTATGAACATGATTGTCTGTAAATGACATAAAAAAATTGAAAAGGGGTTCCCCCTGTTTAGAGCCAAATTTTTTTGAGAGAATAAAGGTAGTAAGAAACGAATTTAGCTAGCTCCGCCATCCGCCATCTTGAATTTCCATGTGCTCAAATTCGTGATCATTTTACCTGGCATCAAAACAAGAAAACGGCGCCAAATTGAAAGCGAAAGTGACTTAGTAAATAGCAAACTGTCAAAAGGCATTATAATTTCTCTAAAGGTAGGTAAAATACGAATTACAAGTAAAATAACACCTTATTTGCATATTTCTAGAATATTTACGTATACTTCGTATCGGCATAAAAAACATAACATAACCAAAAGAGGTAAAAACAAGTATAAATAAAACTTTGCACTACACAAGATCTGTCCAAACTTTAGGGGACATCTCTACCGTTACCTATACGTAAACAATAAGACTTATATATTTACACTGAAAGCGACACGTAAACAAAAAGGTGTGTGCTTTGACGTTTAAAAATATATACACTGTAACCGAAACATAAACAAAAAGCCTTTAAAAGAATGTAAACAAATAAAACGTGTAAACGTTATGTAATCTCTGTACTTGTTTCAGTTCAAGAATGGCATCTGCTGATCTAAGCCCCTGCCCTGACCAGAGCACCCAAAACATTCGAAGGCGGCAATACCTGGTGACCTACAGTCGAGCGGACTTAAAGGCATTTCCGACTCGCGAGATCTTTGGCACCGCATTGGTGAACTGTTTCAACGGTTCAGGAAAGGTGACAGTGGACTACTGGGCATGTTGTCGGGAAGAGCACGAGTCCACTTCCGGCTACCACTACCACGCATGTGTTAAGTTGTCTGGCCCGAAACGATGGGGTCCTGTGAAGAACGCGTTGACAAAACAACACGGAATCATTGTAAACTTTTCAGAGTCGCACGACTGCTATCACTCTGCGTATAAGTATGTCACGAAAACTGACAAGGACGTTTATATAAGTGACAATCACCCGGAATTAGAAAATATTGGTTCCCCCAAAACAAAAACTTGCATGCGCGCATACCGCGAGAAGTACACAGAGAAACGCAAGCTTGAAAAAGTGAACATGAAGGACACAACTTCAAAAAAACCATGTCGACTTTCAAATATTGAGGTTTCCGAATACATAATCAGGTATAACGTTAAGACTGAAACAGATTTGTTCGCGCGGGCAAATGCCCGTAAGGACGCAGGGAAAAAGGACCTTGCCAGTTTTCTATTGTGTAAGTCGCCCAAATCTTTACAAGATTTGTTGACCACAACGTGGAAGATGCACAGTGCTTCTGCACAGCTTCATCGCAACGCCACGCCCCGCATGCAACTAATCAGAGAGCATGCCGAGAAGGATTGCATTCCTGAGTGTGATGGCCAGTGGTTACGATGTGCGATCGAGGTGCTTCGAAACAACAACTTGCACCCGTTTGTGTTTGCCGATGCATTGCGAGATCTGTTGGTAAAGGGGAGAGGAAAGTTTCGCAACATCCTCATTGTTGGACCAGCAAATTGTGCCAAAACCTTTCTTCTCTCACCCCTGCAAAAAATTTTTGAGACCTTTTGCAATCCGGCAAACGACAAATATGCGTGGCTAGGCGCCGAAAGTGCTGAAGTGATATTCTTAAATGACTTTCGATGGTCCCCAGAAATGATTTCCTGGAAGGAGCTGTTGTTGCTGTTAGAAGGCCAGACTGTACACCTTCCCTCCCCAAAGAACCATTACAACAGGGACATAGCCATTACTGCAGACACGCCAATCTTTGCAACTGGAAAGTCAGAGATTACATACGTAGGCAAATACAACACGACGGACATAACCGAGAACGAAATGATGGCTGTACGCTGGAAAGTATTCAAGTTTAAGCGACAGATAACACAACAGGAACAAATAGAGCTCCAGCCTTGCAACAAGTGTTTCTCTCAATTGGTACTAATGGGAGAGATGTAGTCTATTGGCAAAAACAAACTGTGTGTGCTTTGATGACACGTTCCACACACGTTCCGCACACGTTCCAAGGTGTTCCAACAACGGTGTCACCTAAACGGAACACGTTCCACACGTACCGCCAACTTCAATGAAATAAAAGTAAAGTTTAATTTTTATAAAAATATGACGGAACGTGTGGAACGTGTGCTAATTCAGTCTTCCCTTGTAGACTTGGCTATGGAACTTGAGTGGAACGTGTCCGGAACGTGTCCGGAACGTGTGTGGAACGTGTGCGGAACGTGTGGTAAAACAAGCGTTCTCTTTTGTTGTATTTATGTTCAGAGCAGATGTTATGTTTCCGTGTCGAGCAAGGCGAAGGGACTAAAGCAGAAAATCGTATAAAACAGAAAGAGTTCTACAAAAAACAACACAAACACAGGCGTAAACACAAAAGTAAACTAACACATTAAAAACACAAAAAAAAACAATGAAACACAGCCACTTTCGGTCTGAAGTTGTATGATTGACCAACTATGAAGGCAATTGAAATTTCCTGTGCTTATAGGCTGTGTTTCAAGGGTGCCTAAGGTGAAGTAAATAACTAAACAAAACAACCAGAGAAGAATAACAACAAAAATATAAAAACAAAATTAATACTTCAGCCTTTGTCCCTTCGCCTTCACTATCAGTGACATTCGCTTGTCCATGGACTCAATGATCTTATCGATTTCTTGGCCGGATACTCATCCATGGTCCGTTTGACACGGCGGGAGAACTGCTTAAAAGTTTCTTTCGTTATATTATTCTTCACCGCGTCCCCTGCCAGTTTCTTGCCGATAAGGTGGAAAAAGTTTTCAATTGGGTTGATGTCCGGGCTCCGTGGTGGTATGGAGAACATGGTGGCTCCTATCTCCTCCAGGGCTTGTCTTGCTGGTGCTGAATTTTGACGAGGATCTCCATCCTGCAAAAACAGTTTTTTCCTCTTTGTTGCCACAGATTTCAAAGGCTGTTGGGAAATGCTGTTTAACGAAGGCAGCAAAGTAGGCACCAGTGAGACGGTCTTCATATTGCTCACACATCACAACACCACGCTTGTGAGCAATGGCAACGAAAAAGTTTGCCATTTTCCCACCGGTGCCTGCCTTCTTTCCCTTTGATGTGCACTGGAAATGGAGACCCTCGCCACGCTTTCTCCACATCATTGCTCCTGTCGATCTTGCCTGGTCATTGGGTTTGACTTATGCACGAACGACGTCCCGTCAAAATAGAAACTTATGCCAGTCGTCCATAAGCATGGGCGGTACTCTTTCTTGATCCGTCTGGCAAACGCCGCTCGTGTTGCCATGTCTTTCCGGGACATCAACCCTTTCCTTCGCGCCTGCAGGTACTTGTAGCCATGGCGACTTAGTGCACGCCGCACAGTCAAATCGGATACTGACGGGTCTACAGAAGCCTCTACTTTCAGGCGGCGCACACTGAAATCGCCTTCGTCTTTCCGAAGCTTCTTTATGCCGCGTACCAGCAGGCGTTCGTCTCTTGTTGTCAGGAGATCGCGTCTGCCTCTGTTTGTTTTCCTGCCATCAGGTTGCAAGTTGGTCACGTCCATTTTTGCATGTCTATACACATTTGACTTTGAGAACTGTGGATATTGTTTGCATATGTCGGTTATCCTCATTCCGACTTCCATATGCAAACAACGGATCCGCACCGACACATCCATAGGAATTTTTTTGTTTTCCCGCTTAGCAGGCCTTTGTTGTCTTCTTTGTTCCATTTTTTTATATAACGAAATGTCTATGTTATATATAAAGAACAATTATAGTCATGTATACATAATATATAAGCACATGATGTGTAGACAGACACACAACAAAAAAATAATATGCAGATCCATCGCACAAACAGTCTTTTCATTTGAACAAACAGACAATAGACAATAGGAGGCCCTGGGAACCTAGTTTATGAAACAAGAAAACCAGCTCTGCATGCACATTATTATAATGAATACACAGTAGTACTTGTTCTTAATTTAGCCAACACAAACGCACACAAAACCTTTTATAAAAAAAGCCACTTAAAAAAACTAAGTCTCAAATTTTAGAGACAATCATTTTCATAATAGTTTTGGAAAAAACCACTCTCCCCCTCCCCCCCAATCTTCAGTGGTGGTTGGAGGTCTTTTCCAGAGTCACTGGCAGTATTTTGGGGCACAAATCAACACAAAATTCAACACTGACTGTAGGGGGGAGGGGGAAAATTCCGAAAAAAGGCTCAAAAGCAGTTTTTCCCAATAATTTATGAACGATGATTGTCTGTAAATGACATAAAAAAATTGAAAAGGGGTTCCCCCTGTTTAGAGCCAAATTTTTTTGAGAGAAAACAAGGCTATTAGGTGTGAATTTAGGCCCTAAAGGTAGTAAGAAACGAATTTAGCTAGCTCCGCCATCCGCCATCTTGAATTTCCATGTGCTCAAATTCGTGATCATTTTACCTGGCATCAAAACAAGAAAACGGCGCCAATTGAAAGCGAAAGTGACTTAGTAATAGCAAACTGTCAAAAGGCATTATAATTTCTCTAAAGGTAGGTAAAATACGAATTACAAGTAAAATAACACCTTATTTGCATATTTCTAGAATATTTACGTATACTTCGTATCGGCATAAAAAACATAACATAACCAAAAGAGGTAAAAACAAGTATAAATAAAACTTTGCACTACACAAGATCTGTCCAAACTTTAGGGGACATCTCTACCGTTACCTATACGTAAACAATAAGACTTATATATTTACACTGAAAGCGACACGTAAACAAAAAGGTGTGTGCTTTGACGTTTAAAAATATATACACTGTAACCGAAACATAAACAAAAAGCCTTTAAAAGAATGTAAACAAATAAAACGTGTAAACGTTATGTAATCTCTGTACTTGTTTCAGTTCAAGAATGGCATCTGCTGATCTAAGCCCCTGCCCTGACCAGAGCACCCAAAACATTCGAAGGCGGCAATACCTGGTGACCTACAGTCGAGCGGACTTAAAGGCATTTCCGACTCGCGAGATCTTTGGCACCGCATTGGTGAACTGTTTCAACGGTTCAGGAAAGGTGACAGTGGACTACTGGGCATGTTGTCGGGAAGAGCACGAGTCCACTTCCGGCTACCACTACCACGCATGTGTTAAGTTGTCTGGCCCGAAACGATGGGGTCCTGTGAAGAACGCGTTGACAAAACAACACGGAATCATTGTAAACTTTTCAGAGTCGCACGACTGCTATCACTCTGCGTATAAGTATGTCACGAAAACTGACAAGGACGTTTATATAAGTGACAATCACCCGGAATTAGAAAATATTGGTTCCCCCAAAACAAAAACTTGCATGCGCGCATACCGCGAGAAGTACACAGAGAAACGCAAGCTTGAAAAAGTGAACAAGAAGGACACAACTTCAAAAAAACCATGTCGACTTTCAAATATTGAGGTTTCCGAATACATAATCAGGTATAACGTTAAGACTGAAACAGATTTGTTCGCGCGGGCAAATGCCCGTAAGGACGCAGGGAAAAAGGACCTTGCCAGTTTTCTATTGTGTAAGTCGCCCAAATCTTTACAAGATTTGTTGACCACAACGTGGAAGATGCACAGTGCTTCTGCACAGCTTCATCGCAACGCCACGCCCCGCATGCAACTAATCAGAGAGCATGCCGAGAAGGATTGCATTCCTGAGTGTGATGGCCAGTGGTTACGATGTGCGACCGAGGTGCTTCGAAACAACAACTTGCACCCGTTTGTGTTTGCCGATGCATTGCGAGATCTGTTGGTAAAGGGGAGAGGAAAGTTTCGCAACATCCTCATTGTTGGACCAGCAAATTGTGCCAAAACCTTTCTTCTCTCACCCCTGCAAAAAATTTTTGAGACCTTTTGCAATCCGGCAAACGACAAATATGCGTGGCTAGGCGCCGAAAGTGCTGAAGTGATATTCTTAAATGACTTTCGATGGTCCCCAGAAATGATTTCCTGGAAGGAGCTGTTGTTGCTGTTAGAAGGCCAGACTGTACACCTTCCCTCCCCAAAGAACCATTACAACAGGGACATAGCCATTACTGCAGACACGCCAATCTTTGCAACTGGAAAGTCAGAGATTACATACGTAGGCAAATACAACACGACGGACATAACCGAGAACGAAATGATGGCTGTACGCTGGAAAGTATTCAAGTTTAAGCGACAGATAACACAACAGGAACAAATAGAGCTCCAGCCTTGCAACAAGTGTTTCTCTCAATTGGTACTAATGGGAGAGATGTAGTCTATTGGCAAAAACAAACTGTGTGTGCTTTGATGACACGTTCCACACACGTTCCGCACACGTTCCGCACACGTTCCAAGGTGTTCCAACAACGGTGTCACCTAAACGGAACACGTTCCACACGTACCGCCAACTTCAATGAAATAAAAGTAAAGTTTAATTTTTATAAAAATATGACGGAACGTGTGGAACGTGTGCTAATTCAGTCTTCCCTTGTAGACTTGGCTATGGAACTTGAGTGGAACGTGTCCGGAACGTGTGTGGAACGTGTGTGGAACGTGTGTGGAACGTGTGCGGAACGTGTGGTAAAACAAGCGTTCTCTTTTGTTGTATTTATGTTCAGAGCAGATGTTATGTTTCCGTGTCGAGCAAGGCGAAGGGACTAAAGCAGAAAATCGTATAAAACAGAAAGAGTTCTACAAAAAACAACACAAACACAGGCGTAAACACAAAAGTAAACTAACACATTAAAAACACAAAAAAAAAAATGAAACACAGCCACTTTCGGTCTGAAGTTGTATGATTGACCAACTATGAAGGCAATTGAAATTTCCTGTGCTTATAGGCTGTGTTTCAAGGGTGCCTAAGGTGAAGTAAATAACTAAACAAAACAACCAGAGAAGAATAACAACAAAAATATAAAAACAAAATTAATACTTCAGCCTTTGTCCCTTCGCCTTCACTATCAGTGACATTCGCTTGTCCATGGACTCAATGATCTTATCGATTTCTTTGGCCGGATACTCATCCATGGTCCGTTTGACACGGCGGGAGAACTGCTTAAAAGTTTCTTTCGTTATATTATTCTTCACCGCGTCCCCTGCCAGTTTCTTGCCGATAAGGTGGAAAAAGTTTTCAATTGGGTTGATGTCCGGGCTCCGTGGTGGTATGGAGAACATGGTGGCTCCTATCTCCTCCAGGGCTTGTCTTGCTGGTGCTGAATTTTGACGAGGATCTCCATCCTGCAAAAACAGTTTTTCCTCTTTGTTGCCACAGATTTCAAAGGCTGTTGGGAAATGCTGTTTAACGAAGGCAGCAAAGTAGGCACCAGTGAGACGGTCTTCATATTGCTCACACATCACAACACCACGCTTGTGAGCAATGGCAACGAAAAAGTTTGCCATTTTCCCACCGGTGCCTGCCTTCTTTCCCTTTGATGTGCACTGGAAATGGAGACCCTCGCCACGCTTTCTCCACATCATTGCTCCTGTCGATCTTGCCTGGTCATTTGGGTTTGACTTATGCACGAACGACGTCCCGTCAAAATAGAAACTTATGCCAGTCGTCCATAAGCATGGGTGGTACTCTTTCTTGATCCGTCTGGCAAACGCCGCTCGTGTTGCCATGTCTTTCCGGGACATCAACCCTTTCCTTCGCGCCTGCAGGTACTTGTAGCCATGGCGACTTAGTGCACGCCGCACAGTCAAATCGGATACTGACGGGTCTACAGAAGCCTCTACTTTCAGGCGGCGCACACTGAAATCGCCTTCGTCTTTCCGAAGCTTCTTTATGCCGCGTACCAGCAGGCGTTCGTCTCTTGTTGTCAGGAGACGCGGTCTGCCTCTGTTTGTTTTCCTGCCATCAGGTTGCAAGTTGGTCACGTCCATTTTTGCATGTCTATACACATTTGACTTTGAGAACTGTGGATATTGTTTGCATATGTCGGTTATCCTCATTCCGACTTCCATATGCAAACAACGGATCCGCACCGACACATCCATAGGAATTTTTTTGTTTTCCCGCTTAGCAGGCCTTTGTTGTCTTCTTTGTTCCATTTTTTTATATAACGAAATGTCTATGTTATATATAAAGAACAATTATAGTCATGTATACATAATATATAAGCACATGATGTGTAGACAGACACACAACAAAAAATAATATGCAGATCCATCGCACAAACAGTCTTTTCATTTGAACAAACAGACAATAGACAATAGGAGGCCTGGAACCTAGTTTATGAAACAAGAAAACCAGCTCTGCATGCACATTATTATAATGAATGACACAGTAGTACTTGTTCTTAATTTAGCCAACACAAACGCACACAAAACCTTTTATAAAAAAAGCCACTTAAAAAAACTAAGTCTCAAATTTTAGAGACAATCATGTTCATAATAGTTTTGGAAAAACCACTCTCCCCCTCCCCCCCCAATCTTCAGTGTTGGTTGGAGGTCTTTTCCAGAGTGACTGGCAGTATTTTGGGGCACAAATCAACACAAAATCAACACTGACTGTAGGGGGAGAGGGGGAAAATTCCGAAAAAAGGCTCAAAAGCAGTTTTTCCAATAATTTATGAACATGATTGTAGCGTCGTTATCATGAGTATTCCTTAAAATTCCTGATAATACTTACCCGTTAACTCTGACCTCGGATACCTTGCAAACCGCTCTTAAGCCTACTCTTAGTTATAATGTTCAGTAAATCGAACTGTTCACTGAGCAAAGGAAAATTTACTAAAGCGACGAAAAGAAATTATTGTAAACATCTTAAGTGTTAACTTTCCGGTTGGATATAATGTATTACATACTTACGCAAAGTTAGTACGCTTTAAGATTATCATGCTAAACTATATCAAGAATGCATTACCATACATAAAATTGAAGCATGTTCCACTTGACACTAAAAAGATTAGAGTTAGAGGGAGTTGATTGTAGTTTACATTTTCTTCAAAGGAACATATTTTTCATATTTTCCCACTTCATATCTTGCGACTAAAAGATGGCAGATTTAAGAATATTGATACATATTGTCAGTATCGTTTAACCCATCGTTCACTACTTTGCTAACATGACAACAGCTAAACTTTGCGTTGTCACCATATTAAAAGAATTACTGAGTATTGTGTTCTATATCATATTTACCTTGTCATATTTAGCCCATTCAGTGGAGGCAGAGACAGATAAAAAGAAAATCGCATTGGCAAATTTAAATAAATGCCACGAAGCGTTAGATTTGGAGACTTCAATAACAACAGCAATGCTTTCATCTTGTTTTAAAGCGAGCAACGCGATAATAAAAGCAGAGGACACTTGCTTGACAATGGCAGCATCTGGTTATTATGATGATGTGTTTTATTGCTCTGTTTTGCAAATAGAAGTACCAGTTGGAAGAGTTTATGTGTGCCGCCTCTTTGAATCTGGCGGATTTCAAGGGTATTTTCATAACGAAGGGCAGTGTTTTATTCAGCAACGCTTAGGTTTAACGAATGACCTGTTACCCTACAATGTCTATACAATGGATGATGTCAACATGGAAAAAATCAGATCTAGAAAATTATACCAAACAATGCGCAATTCTGGTAATTCGTATTAAGTAATCGTTATTATAATCTGGTAGAAGAGTGTTTTGAATTTAAGCTAGAATAAAAGAAAGTTGCAAGGCTTTTTTATTTCCCAATCCATTTTAGAAGGGCAAGTTGATGTATCGCTGCAGTTTCTTCGTATCTTGGACGAATGTGCTTTTCTTAACGCATCATACTTTCCAATAACCAAGTTGCGATTGCGTTTTCAGATTATTGAAATTAGAAACAAACTTTTGCTCTCGTAAATTATAATTTAAATAGCCGTATCTTCATTTCTTTAGAAAATTGCAACGAAAAAAAGAAGAATGTAACTTCAAGGAATATAAAAGGCAACAAAAGTAGTTTTTACAATACTATGAGCTCAATTATGCCAACCATACAATCAGAAAAAGTGAAATGTCTATTGTCTTTGGTATTACGTTGCACAACAGCCAAAAGTTTGACGCAAATGAAAATAAAATTGAGAATCGGTACGTATGTAACCTTGCGCGCATGCGATGAAATTATTATACTGAATTATTAATTTATTAATTATTGTTTTTTTTTTATTTTAGTCACGTTATATGCGATAATAAAGAAATTTGTTCAACACCCCAACCTCAAATTACAAATATCGTTCCAAGTCAACATTTTCACAAAGCATACGGAGATGTCTCCTTCATCAATATCCCCCCTCTGTGATTTCTCTGAACGATCAGTTTTCTATTATTTCATCTTTATCAAACCACCATCGGTGGGACTGGCCTGCTAGTTCCTCACAATTGAAGTATGAACAACGGTTTTCCACATCTATGAAGTACTATCCCGGGTCACCAAGAAACCGGATCATACAAGCATGGTGTTACAGAAATGACCCAGGAAATATAATTGACGCGTGCCTGAACAATTTGTTCGGTTCCAAATGCGAAATTCCGTATTCAAAAAAGAGGTCTGGAGAACCTTATCGGAACCGATATCCTGTTGCAGTAAGGTCAAAACAAGCGGCAACTATAACACCAGCCATTTATCCGAACTTGGCAGATGATTACGGAACAAATCTTTATAAATATTTCTGTGGTGAATTATTCCGTCATAACCGTCTTCACTGGAGATTAAGAAACGAAAATAAACAAGTTGTTGCTATGGGTGGTTACAACAGCTACAGTGGGGACTTTATGGTAACCTTTTCTTTCTCTTAACGTTCAAATTAATTTCAATTTGTTTAAATTTAGCTGTTTTCTACTTTCTATGTAATCGCTATGTACATTTTTTCAGCTTCTTGCAATCATTACATAACAATATACACCAGACATAGACGGACGGTAACAACAGACACGGTTACGAGCTATTAATTTTTTTTCCAACTTTTATTTATACTGATTTTTTACCTTAAAACGTTCTCCATCTATAAATAACATTTTAATGTCCGTTATATTTCTTGAATTTTTAGAATTATGAATACGTTCATGTTACTGCGGTAAAAACGGAAACGACACCGATAATTACATGCCAATGTAAAATCTTTAGTACGTTGCAAGCCTCAATCGATGTTGATCATGGAAATTATGCAAATGCGAGAGAGAGGGTCACACGTTGCCATTGTCGCTTAATGAAGGAATTAATGATATTTGTAGATTTTGACGGCTTAAACGAATCAGCGATTATTCCAGAACATATTAACAAACAGGTGTGTTTTGTTATATTCATTTGTAACTACATTTGTAAGTACTAAATACCGGACAAATTATTGGGTAACAGAAGGGGTCAAATTTTGAAAATAATCTCCTTAATTAACTATATGTGTTGTGTCGATAAGAAACTCTGACAGAAAGGCTTGTTATAAATCTGTATAAGTCTGTTTTAATTTTTTTATTTTAAATCTTAGATTGTACTGGAAGCTCTTGAATGCACGAATCAAGTCATTTCACTTCCCGCCAAAACAGGCGTTAAACGTTTTTCTATTGTTGCAGATCAAGTTGAATTTGTTACAGTGTGTAATGTTGACAAGACTCACAGACAAATCGCAACATGTCACTCAACTCAATGTCGTTTATCAAAGAACAAATCAACAAAACGAAATGTAAGAAATTTAACTGATTGTTCATCAGTTTGTCAACATCTTAAATTGCTAAAAGAAAATTTTGACGAAGTGCCAACGAGGATGGAGATGGATATCGAGGTTGATGATGGTAACTATGGCGATAGCAGTGATGAAGATGATACTTTACCCTCTGAAAAGGTTATTAGTTTTACTTATTACAGCCAAACCTATATACTTATAAAAGCAGACTTAAAAAATAATTTTTTGAGGAAACAAGCAACGTTAAAAATTGATGTTTGAAAACACAAGAAAAAAGAAAAAAAAAATCCTTTTTTGTGAGAAACGATTCAAAGTTTAGGCTTGACTTTAGAAAGTAAACATTTTATGCCAGAATTATTTTGAATTTATGGACTTTCTGCATTTTACACACATCTTTTCTTCGTAGTGGGAAGATATATTTGATGTGGCATGTGGGTTATGGACCTTTGGCAAGAATTGTCCTTCTACTCAAATTGTTGATTCCAATCCAGATTCAAACAATTTAAGTATACAATTCTATCAACGAAGTAGAATAGGTATTAAAGAACCAGAAACTTTCCCATTGTTTGTTCCTAGTGCTAATGGAACGTGTACTTGCCAGGTAAATTTTTAAACCATTTAGAAATACTATTACTCTCTTACAATTAGTTGATTAAGGTTAATATGTTTTGTTACTTAGGCCGGATGGACGTCTGACGAAAATCCAGATGGTCTATTGGAAGAAGTCGGAAAGACTACGCTGTTTTTAAGCTTAGGTAAAAGATTATCAATTTTAAGAAGCCTTTTTCCAAAACGAAGCCATTTTCCATCAAAATAGCCAGATTTACCTATCCAATCTTTTTAGGCGCCGTAGAAGCAAAAGTCTGGAAAAGAAAATGTCTTCAAGGTACATGCATAAGATTATGGACTGGAGAGGATGAGTGTATATTCAGGCTTTCCGCTCACACGTGTGCCGCATATGAAATTGGTTGGATGTTTGTTGATGCTGTAAATAGAGGAAAAAAACATTTTCAGGATTTACCATGCGCATGAACAAAACGTACAAGCGCCTGTTTCCGACAGGCAAATCTTTTATGTCCAGTCGGACTTTTATTGTGTGGTGGTTTGCATGGGCATCGCATATGAAAATCGACTTTCGTATGTCCTGCTCTTGGTGCGGCGGAAAATGCAGTTCACTTGCTTGTGATGGTACGAAAATTGGATTAAATTTTAAACAAGCATTTGTTTCACCATTGAACGCTCCAACGAATCTGAAATTTTGGAAACGAAACTGAGACGATTGGATCGGTGCTTTATTCCCACATCCATGAACAACACCGCAGCATTTTGCAAATTGGCGCGAGACACTTTTCAACAAATGTGTCAATTTATAATTGATGGGGATTATAACCAGATTTCGTCACTTATGTTCGAAGAATATGTGCAGTTACTTGATGATCGAGTTGTACCTTTTATTTCTCGCGTTTTTAACATACAACAGGAAGGTATAGATCGAAACGAACAACTGGCTGCCGCCAAGTTGTTATCGATGTTGTTTACTGATTGTTCCGTTGATGTCATATGTCCTATCGCTTTAGCAGAAAAGCTGAACAGTTTTTTTAGCACTAGCAGTATGGACACTAGCATTTGCCGAAGATGTTAAGACATATTGTCCTGAGATGGCATGGTTAATGATACAATCATTCCTCGTTCATAATGGGACGATTCCCGAGGACACGCTTAGCTTTTTCGTACACATATGCGAGCGTGTAAAATCTATACATTCTTTTAATACTCAACCTGCACCAACTCAGAAATTAGAAGGTACTTATAACCCGGCAAAGTACGGTCGAGCGTACTACTTTACTGAGAATGGAGAGCAATTAAGAAAAATGCGAAGTTTTTCAATGGATAAAAGGGAAATAAAAGACACCGCAAATGATGGCACCCCAGATGTTAGATGTTGGAAGGTGTACCCGGACGTGTCCAAAAAAAGGGACAACATATCTTTTTTTGTGGTTTTATCATGCTCACTGTCTTGGGTTTCGCATTATAACAGGAAGTGAAGGAAGAAATGACGCACTGGCATCATTGTATACCCATTTGGAAAAAGGGCCCGAAACCATTTTTTACGATTTTGCTTTTGGCTTAAGCGAGTACGCCAAAAATCGAGAATCTGGGTATTTTCAAGACATGCCTTTTTTTCATGACGTTGTTCCACGGATTCAGCCATAAATGCTCTCAAGCCTACAACAGTAGTAGGTTAAGTGGAATGAACTCACCGAACACAAGTATCTGTGAACATATTAACAGCTTTCTGCAAAGAATTAAAGCCTCGGCAAAATTAATGGGACAAGCGCATTTTCCGTTTTACGTTCAATTATTCATACACCAGTGGAATATTAAAGTTTTTAATAGTAGCCGGACCAGAATGAAGATTGGTTACTACGGTGCGTTTGAGTAGACACTGACTAAGAAGATTGTGCAAAACGATATAAAGTAACATTATCAGGTTACAAAAGTTCTAAGCCTAAAATCTATTATTAAATATGCTGCGTGATTTTATATAGAAGCCTGAATATTTACAAAAGTAAAAAAATATCCACGTATATTATAATACAATAACTGTACTGGAGCTTCTACATTGTTTGTTTCATAATTTGTTAGCATAATATCTAACTGTCATGAAATTGTTATTGTCACTGATCTTAACGCCTTGTTCACACTAAGGAGCTAACAGCGTTACGACTTTACCAAGATATGTAATGTGTGTAGGTGTAAAAGGTGTTAATAACTTTTTCTATAATGTCAAAGTTCAGGTAACAAAGCTCTTGATATTTAACACAGACTTCTTACTGACTTCAATCAAAGCTGTGTTTAAATACTTAATAAATTCTATTTGAAAATCTGCCTTAGGAATAGAAAAGAAGTGCTTTTAATAAAATTATTTGATATACATAAAATAAAGCAAATATGTTTTTGGTTTACATATATACATGCTTGACAGCATTGGAACAAACATTAATTTAAGTTTTTATAAGTTTCATGTCTAGCTTTTTCATATTCAGTGTTCATGCTGCTACTGAGTATAAGATATATAACAAATGAAAAAAATATATATAACTAAGGTAACATATTGTCTTCCTCTATGACCATAGAATGTGCTGCTAAATTTGTATGCCAATCTTTTCCTAGACCCATGTCATATCTCATTATTCACATCGCAAATGTCATTTCTTCCCAAGCTATATAAATAAGGAAAATATATTATCTAATAATAAATACACAGTTTCACATTGTCAACCGCCAAATATGTAAATAATTATTGTGGCGCCGTAGGTTAGTGGTTTTAACTCTCACACTTTGTGTGGGAGACTGGGGCTCAATTCCTCTTGGTAGCGATTTAATATGGGCAAGTAAATGTTACCACAACCCAAGCCATGTGAGGGAAATTGGGGCATGGCCGCTTTTCCTAAAGTAGGAACCAGCAGTAACCAGCAGTATTTTGAACTAACCAACAGAGAACCAGCAGTCTTTTTAAGTAACCACAAGAGAACGATTAGTTAAGTAGATAAAAACGAAATGAATGCAACTACCGCTTCGAATGCGCAACATGTTATAATGTACACAACAGTTCATGACACGTTTTTTCTGAAATGTTTATGTCTGGTGTGAGTCGGGCTTTATGCAACAGTTGATTAAAAGAGTGAAGGCTTTTTTTAAAAAAGTGCGTAACTCAAAATGAGCATTAAATACTCTAGGACTCCCCATCTATATTACTTCCAGGCCTTTCCTGGAAGTAAGAGACAGGGTATATCCCTTAAATTTGTGAGGCCAGCCATGTAAAATATGCGCATTTATCTAGTAGGTTTAAGTAACACTCATACTTAATAACACCTATGTCTACAAAGTACATGTCCTTTTGAAGTGCATTAGAAAGGCTTTGCTTGGAGTACTCTACACTAGAGTGCGTATCATCAGTGAGTGCTATTATTGTAGCTGCAGATCTACAATAGCACTGATGGCAACATAGCAGCTTCATTTTTATTTGCCATTAAGCTAGCCAAAAGAAAAAGGAAAGTTGGGTGACTATACCCTGTATTGTGTCAAGCATCAGCTAGGCTAGAGTAAAGCTAGCAAGCTATAGATTTTGTGTTGTAAAAATGTTTAGCTACCAAAAAAGGTAAAAAGTAAAGGTAACTATACATACATCCTGTTGTATATAGTTAGCATTCCTTTTGACTCCCATAATATTCAGTTTTTTCAGCAAGAACGTTTAAAATCCAAGCCAGAACTGCCTTTACATTCCGCTACAGCTGTCGCGCCATTATTTTTTCCTAGACGAAAACATTTGCCTTATATGGACACAATTTCACCATATATGGGACAAATCTTCAGATACGAAACTGTGACTGTAACGGTGTGATACTGTTAAAACTGTTAAACTTTATCTCTGGACATGACGGAGGGTAGTAAACGACATAAGAACGCGCATATTTATATTAAAATAAATGTCTGTCTTCTGTGTATTAACGAAGTCTGTAGATACTTTACAGTAAAGCTAGCACGCCATTATAGCGCATTTTGCATATCGGCACATAACGGCATGGTTAAGGTACCCAATACCAAACATAAACATAACGGTAGACTAATAGTCATAAACTCAACAAAAACTACTAAGAGAAATAAAAAGTTTCAGTGTTTTTTCTGGATGGTTATAATATAAGATGAGTAGCACTGGAAGAAAGTATATTCTTTGCTAATTTTTATGGTAAAACAGTTCATGCTCATTTTAGTAGGCATACATTTGCGACAAAACCAAACCAATCACACCTACTTATCGTTAAAAACACACCAAAACACAAGCTTACCCTAACAAATATAGTAAAGGGTTATGCGTCTTATTCCTCTGTCTTAAAAGGCTAGTTACTCCTATTCTCTTTTCCTGTTTCTTAAACGGATCCAGTTGACTGCCAGGAAAGACTGGTTGACACTGGAAAAGACTAGTGACTGTGAGAAAGACCACTGACGGTGGGAAAAGCCATAGATCGTGAAGGCTTTTTGTTTTTGGTGGCTGAAGAGTGTGTGTTCTTCATTGGTTAGGATGGGTCTTCAATTGCAATCTCGAGACGATTGATAACTCCTTCCAAAGAATGGAGCGTGACAGATTTCGAAGCATAAAAGTTGACTGGGTGGTGAAGTGAATCACTTGTTTAAGTTCGAGACGATATGTAATGGTTTTCTGGGTTCCAAGTCTACCTTTCTAAGGGGCGGTTTCTTGGTCAGCCCAAGCATTACGATACGATTTCTCAATTGTTCATGTCTAAGGTCAGAAAGCTTTTCTGTTTCCAGGTTTGCTGCTTTTCATTCTTTGTCACAACCTTTCTAAGGGCTGGGTTCCAAGTCTACTTTTCTTAGCCCTGGGCTCTGTGTCAGTAGGTAAAAGCAACAACGATACGATTTGTAGTTGTCGACTCTTCTTTTTCCAACGTTTAACAAAAGTTATTGGTTTTGGCGGATGGTGTCAATGAATGCGGCTGGTGTCTTGCAGGAGGCAGGGGATGCTTACTCATGGGCCCGCACCAGATCCCAAGCATGAGTGAATTTCACCAATCTCCATGTTTCCACATTCATAGGTGTTTGTTTCAGTACAGCCGAAATCCACTAGCTTTTCGATCATCCCTGTAAAGGGGAGAATACAGAAGTTCTCCAGTGGCTTCTTATTCTTTGGAGAGAAACCTCCTTTTTATCATTAACATCTCTTTCTTAAAAAGCTAGTTATATCTGCATTGCGATGTAGTTACTCTTATTCTCTCAGATGAATTGTTGTTTTTTTTCAAAAAATTTTATTTTGGCTAACCATATATTTGAAAGAATTGGTACGCGAGCAGGGAGGTAAAAAAGAACAGTTGTAAACAATAAATAAAACCATCGTATTTGCTCTAGACACATACAGTTGAACAGACACCCAGGTGGCGTATTATTATAACAAATAACTTGACCTTTGTCCTCACAACCATTGTTAAAATCGTCTTTAGATTGTCTCACAAAACTCTAAAAAACTTTACTATCACAATACTTGTAGTTATGTAGAAAAAGAACGTAATAAAAACATCACAACCAAGATAAGAAATGCTTGATTGTTGTTATATGCTCTATTTCTTCATAAAAAGTAAGTTTGCTGTAACGCAATTAATTTTCGAGATATTTTGGCTTTGCGAAGACTAATTTCGCAAAGAAGTACCACGAAGATAAATATTTGCCAATAATATGCAATAAGAATAATATTAATGAAATTTGCAGAAAAAAACCCATATAATTATATAGAAGTACAATCTAATGTCACGGAAATTAGTTTTATTCGCTGCAGTATTTCTCAACTTTATAAAGAAAAGTAAAAACATAAAAAATCCAGCATTCGTTAAACGAATATTATTATTGTCACATTTGCAAATAACGATTTTTTTGTAAATTTTGGCGATCACATATTTTTACGAATTCAGAGAAAATTAAATCTCGGGAATAATTAATCTCGTTAAGGCATTCTTTAAACAAAAAATACAAATAATCCCATACATCTACTTTTAATCCATCCTCAGATTCTTCGCTACCCTGTCCAACAATTAAACTTAAGTTAAGTTAAAAGTTAAGAACTAAAACAGGAAGTCTATTGATTCGACTATAATTAATGATATAAAATTACCTTCAAAGTCAACATTACAAGCCTTTTGGTGTTTTGTTTTTTCTTGCTTTTCCTATAATACATGGTTAATGTTAGTGAGGAACTAAAGAAGATCACTGAATGTTCAAGTTAAAGTGAAATTCACTTCAGCAAAATTATTGACGGAACGGCAACAAAACATTTTGATTTTTGAATTCTTCTCGGTTCTTAAGTTTTCCATTCTTATCCGCGGAAGAAATTAAACTGGTTTCCGATTCGGTTAAACAAAACAATAATTCAAAAAACCAAACTTTTTTCCCATACTTTCGCGAAAAACATTGTTAAAATGAAAATACACCTTTGAAAAAACAAAAACACGTCTAAAGTTAAAATTAAATAAATTTTCAGCCTACTTTACTAAAAATTGGCACTGGCATATTGATCAAGAAAAGAAAAGAAGAACTAGAATTTTCAGAAAATATCAGCAGAGGCAAAACTCTAGATAACGTTCCAGTTAATAAAATGTTTGAGCTAGCAAAAGTTCCAGTTATCATGTGTTCAGGCATATTGGTTCAAGTTAATGAGAGTTGATTAAGTAATAAAAATAAAAGCAATATGTTGATAAATAGAAAGTTAGAATCAAGATGGGAATAAATGCACCTCACTCTTCATAGGAATACACTCTTTCTGTTTGACTGTTCCTACTGGTTTTGTTTGGGTTGAAGAGCCTAAAATAAATAAAAAATAGTACAAGTTTAGCCTTCATTTCTTTTGATCGAGAGGTTCTTCTAGTTTGCTTGCGGAACGATCTAAGAATTTTTCAAAAGCTTCCTAACATATTATGTTTATATTATTGTCGCTCTTGTCCAAATAATACAAAAGATCGCAAAATTGAAATATTCGGTAGTAAAGTGTAAAGAATATTGCTACAAGAGCGCTTTAAGTTAGCTCACCACTGTTTTGGAGAGATTCGCCTCCATCTTTAGCATTTAGCAACTTTTGTTAACTCGATGGTTGACTTTTCTTCGCGGTACCGTCTCTTGTGTACATCTGCAGAATGACCCACGCGGTTAGTAACCCAAGTCAGTTCGCCTTTGTCCATATCTAGCAGTTGCTGGACTGTTGCCAAGTGTTTGCGAATTTTTGTCGATGTTATCAGCTACGGCTTCTTTAACTGAGCCTTCTTCGCAACCTCGTTAACTTCCTCCCATCCACGAATTGCGTTTGCAGATCCTCGAGTTGGCCTTGTGAATAAATATGGGTTTCCAAGGTTTATATCCATTTTTTCTCTTTGTTCATTCAGGACTGATATTGCATGTTGTAGACCTTTAGTAAAAATTATTCGTACGCGCCTTTTTCTTTTGCCTTTTACGTGAAATACTTTCAAACGAATCGCCATGCGTTTCTCTACATGATCGATGAGAGACTAATATCTTCCTGTCTCTTCCACTGATCGCATCGAAGCCAATCTGATTTTAAAACCTTTGTCGGCTCCCCACCACGTCTTGCATTAAATGTTATTATTCTCACAACAATTGCTTCTGAACCCAAGTCTTGATACAGGTCTAAAAATAGCCTGGTATCTTCAATGATGTTTTTTTCTTTTGATCGAATACCCCCAAGTACGCTTTGTACAAGCAATAGCTTCAAGAGATCTACCAATGCGAAGTAGACTTGGGATTCCGATAGCGTCATCACCTTTATGTTGCGCTACGTCTTCCCTTGATTATGTTATCTCGATTACTTGGGTCGATTAGTGCAAAGGCACTGGCATTCTGAATGCCAGTTACTTTTCTATAGGATAATTTCAACCTACCAATTCCACGCAAGTTGCTGGAAATCTCATTAAAGGAGTTTTTCCTCCCTTTTCGAAAAGTGTGTATCCGTATAAAAGTACACCTTCGTCATTTTCAATGACTTTGAAAACTTCGTGTTACACCATACTTGAAAGCAATTGAGATTTTAATTTTTTGAACTTGTCATACTTCACTAGTTGTTCTTTTAAAAGTATTCTGCTGGCTTTGACGTTTGTTGCGTGTGATGAAACTCTAGGTTCACCGTTTGTTTCCATTGGGTGACAAAAACTTAAATGCCTGACTAGGGGTTTTTTATTGTATACACCATGGCAATTAGTGTACTTTTTCGAACTACTGTTACGAAATATCTTTACTTTTTCGAACTACTGTTAGGTAGTCGGGATTTTCACGAACATACTCCATATTTGCATCAAAATCCCCTTTTCTGCGAAGTACTGCAAATTGTTTTACTTGTTGCTTCTTTGACATACTTAATATTTTTTAACCGGATCATGTTTTTTGTGTGTTAATTTGACATGCCTTGGTATCCTGTAAACCCACTGCTTGCAAATTAATCAACAGTGCTTCTTCCTTACATCTTCATGTTGAATATGACAAAAATGACTATCTCAAATGTAAAATATGTTTGTTCAGATGTATTACAAACATACTCGTACAATGAGGCTAAGAAAATGTTCACGGAATCAATTGTTAGTATTTTGCTTGTATAGATGCTTACGTTTTATGTGGCAAAAATTAATATACTAAGAAAAAAATGAGAAATGAGAAAATATAAGAACGAAATAAGAACAATTTCAGGCTGAATAAGTAAAAAAATAAGAACACTTCGGGCTGAAGCCAAATTTCCTGGGGTTTTTTTTCAAAAAAAAAGTGCATGAGCAAGTAAAGAGATATACCCCTTGTACCAATGTAGATTAGAAAAAAAAATAATGCACAATTTTTTAAAAGAATCATACTTTTTTGTTTGGGACCTCGTTATTCTTAGAAAATTGACATTTTAAGCCGACAAATATTTTGATTAAAATACCGAGTACCCAGCTAGATATTTTGGGTACCTTGGTTCAGGAATATGGGTAGAAACCCTTGAACCTTTTACAGAAGTCCTGTCCTGCTCTTTGTTTGTTTGCCAAGGTTTTGTTCGTATGTGACAATTAACTCCTTGGAAAAAGGAAGAATGGTGTCTTTTTGGGAGCACATTCTTTAGAGGAGCAAAACCTCTAGACTTTAAATCTAAGACTTAACTGGTCGAGTTTATCATTGTGCTTGCACTTTGTAATTTTCCTTCTCTTCGTTTAGAATTGCGATGTTGAAAAGGTTTGATAATTCTTGTAAAAAAGTGCGTAGTTCATACACTGGTGAAGGAAATGAACATACCACTCTCCACTGTAACTTTGAATCTCCGCAGCAATACCTCAATTCTGCACCCGCTTGTATTTAGTTTAGTCAACAAGTACAAACAAACAAAAACGTATTCCTCTCCGACAATGACAGGGCGCAGTTTACAGTTTGAATATGCCACTGGACTATCATTTACATATTCTTCCAACCGTGTTGCATATGTTCCATCAATACAAAATAACGAAACAAATTTACTACATTTTCACTTTAAAATTGTTTTATTCAAAACAATTCTTAGTGCACTTACCAGCAACTGTTAAAGAAAAAAAGAAAAGATCCCAGCGATTCTTCGTAAGCATCCTGTCTTTTATTCCCCTCCTCGGCTGATATGTACTCTCCTGGATACTCCAGCAAGAATTCTCCCATTGAATATATTCTTTCGGCAAATACTCCAAAACCTAAACAAACAAAGAATGATTCGCAAATTGTCTTAAAGATAAGTAATAATGCTTATTGGTAAAATATGATTATTTTACTAATGTTTTTGTTTATGTATTTTTTCTGAATCCTTTTTCTTTCTTTTCTTCGAGAATAAATTTTCGCGCGACTTCCTCATGGTCTATTTTTAATCTTTTGGATCGTGTCTGCGAAATAATTGCATTTTATTAACACTGAAATCAAATTTAACAGGAAATAATTGGATAGAAATATATCTACCTTGTGTGAAACAGCCATGATTCTCCTCTTCTGTTAATGATTCTATGGGAATTTATGAAAATTAGTTTTTTGTCATTATAAACGAGATAAGCAAGATAAGTCTAAATAACAAATATTTCCTATGTATGTGATTTTTTAACTAACACGAAAATAATGTTTACAGTCGTCCGTTAAAACTTGAATGCCGTTAATTCTTACATTCAATAACTCGAACATATCCTTTTTACAAGAATACACTTTACCAGTATTTAGTCCCGTGAAAAATACACGTTTCTTATTTTATAAGAACACTCAACTTAAAGGAAGACTTCAAATGTCCTTAACTTTTTCAATTTTTTTTGTTCCACATTCTTCATCATCCGTAAAGGATTTCCTTAAATTTCGGAAAAACACAAATATTTAAAGGGGCTGAAAAGGTTGTTTTTTTTACTTTAGACTTTAAATCTATATAGAACCAGCTGTCATTAGACAAGAAATATCATTACAGCTAGCTGTTTTGTCACCTCATCATCAATACAAACTTTGTTTTTTATAAGAACAATTTTATAATAAGGCTGAGAAGGGATTAAAAATGAGAATCAAATCAAAACAATGACAAGGCAGAAATTCTGCTAGTTCACTTTTTTTATAAAAACACGAAAGACCAGGGCCCCCGGTTTATCTTTTATTTGTCGATTTTATTATAAAGAAATAGGAAGCGGTACAGCGAACAGCAAAGCAACAAGCATACGATCATTTTAATCCAAAAAAGAGAACTGTACGCTAGGTGGAATTTTTGGTATGTATTTTAAGCCTCCATGATAAAAATAAAAATACTTTTATTTAATTTAAATACAAAAAATCGCTCACCTACTCCTGCTAAGGAACTGAAAAGAAGCTTCCAACTAACGAAAAAGAACTTTCTTTTTTACAACGCGAAAACTTTAAAGTGGAGAGTTGAATTTTGAGAATGATGTGGAATAAATTCGACCCCAATTTTTTTTATTCTGCGCAAGGTAAAATAAAACTTAAAACGCTGGGAACGAAATAGCTTTAGCATAGCATTTTGCCATTAGTCACATCCGAATAGAGAATTAAAACCTGTCCTAAATCCAGACTCAGTAGTTTTTAAGATTTTTTGAAAAATGTTGAGAAAGATTAAAGCCCACTCACTCCCAATCTTTAGCCTGACATGGTTAAAATGAAACGTAAACCACTTTCAACGAAATAGAAGTAAATAAGTTTGCCATTAGTCACATCCGAATAAAGAGACGTTCTTCCTTCTCCGAGTAATTTGAAGCGTTGGTGGATATGCACTGAATTGTCGTGTTTTTTATGTGGGAAACAATTGTGCACTACAGCTCACGTTCTAGGTGCCTGCAAAACTGCTCTTGCGCATAGCAGATTTAAATTCCGCCAGATTTTTAAAAGAGCTTGTGAAGTTTCTCACTACATTTTGTAAGTCCTTCACGTCGCCTATAAAACAGCTAAATAGCATTAATTTTGTTAAAGCAGGTGCCCACACTCCTGGTAAACAGTCCAAACTTACATGTCTTTTGCATCTGGGCTGTGATTGGATGGATTTTGTCTGACTTCAAGGACGGATTTGTTTTTCCTGGGCATATTGCTTTAACATCACTCAGGCCAGATCTCGTTATCTATTCCAACAACAGGAAGCATGTGATTGTGATAGAGCTTACCTGTCCATGCGAGGAAAATATGGAAACTTGGCATTCCATTAAGGGACACTATTCAGCAGTTGTATACGGGGTATTATCGTCTGCATAACTCGCAAAATCAGTGTCACTAATAATAAAAAAACATATCGCACAAAAAGATGTTAAATAACAAAGGTCCCAATATGGAACCCTGTGGTACGCCGAAAGTTATTTGAAGCCAAGAACTGAAAGTCGAATTAGCCCCCGTTCCCTGTTTACGATTTGATAAATAGTCATGGATAAGTCTTACGGATGGTAGACTAAATCCATAGGCATTTAATTTAGCAACCAAAAGTTCGTGTGAGAGACAATCAAAAACCTTTGATAAGTGAGTAAGCAAAGCTCCGAAGTGATCTCCTTTGTCAGCCGCCTTTTTCCATTTCTCGAGCATAACAAGGAGGCATTGCTGGGCACTATAGCCTTTTCTGAAACCATATTGAAATTTAGACAAAATGTTGTCAAAAAACGTAGACATGTGATTATAAAGACACTTCTCAAATAATTTAGAGATATTTGGAAGCACACTTACTGGCCTAAAGTTTTCTTTTTCGTGCTTTGAGCCTTTCTTATGGACTGGTGTTACATTTGCTAACTTAAACTCATTGGGAAACTTAGCGGTATCCACCGTGTTATTAAAGCATCTTGTCAAATATTCTGAAAATATATCTTCATTTTCTTTTATCAGGTTAGTTGGAACATCTGATTTCTGGGTAGCTTTTGATGGATTGAGATTTCTTATTTCTCTTTGCATTTCCTCTTTTTCTACGTGAGAAAATGAGAAATGTGAAACCTTAACTTTTTTCTGTATTGCAAGAATGCTGGGATGATTTCGCTATTTGATGATTGCTTTTATTGTTTTATCACCTACATTTTCTGCAAGTGGGTCACAACCTTTATATTTTTCAATATTCATATTTGAAACTATGTTTGTAAAAAAAGAGTTAAAAGTTTCCACTACCTTTTTATCAGAATTCAAGACTTCGTCGTTTTTTACTAGCGTAATTTTTCCTGAATTAGTCACCCTATCTGAGAGAAAGCTTTTTACGGTGTACCAAATTTTTTTATTGTCAGTAACATCGTTGATATCCAAATTATTGTAATATTCTTTTTTGGTTTTCCTTATTAACGAAACGCAATAATTTCTTTGTTTTCTGTAAAGCCTCTTAATTTCCCTTTTGTTTGTTTTATTTTTCAGATATCTGTTGTGCAAGTGGGATCTCTTCATAATTGCCTTGCTAATTTCTTTAGTTATAAAGGGAGATTAATTGCCTCTCACAGTCCTTTCCTTAGTGGGAGCATGTTTATCTAGAATAGTTTTTCCGGTAGTAAGAAAATCATTTAGACCTTTTTCATCGAATTGGGGAGTAGTTTTAGATAACTCTCTTAGGAAATCAATTCGATAATTTTCATTTGAAAACCCTCTGTAATCCCTATAGTTGATTACTTTGGGAGGTAATTTTGCGAACGTGGCCTTCATCACAGTTACATTCATCTTATGGAAATCAGACAGCCCTGTCTCCACCACGCAAGAATTCTGAAAGCTCCTAGGTGAATTAGATTCCAAATGCTTACGTTCAATAAATGATTCGTTAGTTTCTTTCTCTTCGAAAGCATCAAGAACAAAGTCAGTAGTACTATCATCGTTAATAAAAACTGATTCATTGTAGCTATCGCCTACGATTTTGATAATATTCCTATCTACGAGCTCTTTGAAAAAAAGTTCATATTCAGCCATCTCAATTTGTTCATTCTCACGAATTAAATTGAATATACCTTCCGTTGTTGGTCGTTTCTTTTTTTTCTTCCTTATAATGTCGATGGATTTAATAATTTCTTGTTGAATATTTTTTTTTAACAATAAATTGCTTTCGTAAAATTCAGAGCTCCGACCGTCTGCGTCTGCCATTTCGGGGTGGTATGTATGTATGTATACACACCAACCAGATAAACCATCTAAGTTCATCACTAAGATACTGCCGCACGTAGTGTAGTGGGTTCGTCTGCGGCTCCCACTTCTGGGACCGCCGATCGAATCCCGCTCGCTGCCAGGCAGTAGGTTAGTGATAAGCAAAGTAGTTCTTCTTCAATATGACTTGATTATACTCGCCCGTCATGATTGGAGGTCCGACCGGGGTGAAACATTCTCTGTTGAGAATGAAGAAATACGGATCAACATAATGTATTAATCGATTTAGAAACAAAGTTACAAATGACTGTTTTGTACAATACAACTGAAGAAAGATCAAATTACAATACACCAGCAAAAAATATACATCAACAGAAAACATTAAATCTATATATGATAAAGAAAGTGAAAAAATGTCATCTGAACCTTATATATACAAATCAGAAAAATGCCATTAAAAGAGCACTCTAAACAAATAAACCATCTGCCTTATCACATTATTGCACAAGTATCACAAATGTAAATATTAAAAAAAGTCATAACAACTAAAGTTGGCAAGAAAATGTGTGAAAGGAAAGGGAAATTATTTTTATTACTTACGAAGGATTATGCGTCAAGTCATGTAACAAACGAATTGTGGAAGGAAATATGTTATAATTTTCCTTTTTGTTGTTGACATATTCAATGCTCTTTCAGGTAAAGCATGTGATATTTGATGATAATTTTTTAATGAACTTAAAATACAGTATTGCTTTTTATATGCAATTTTGATGAAAACAGGCACCAACTCAGTTTAATTCAGAGAATCAATAGTGTTTTCCTAATAAATACCGAGCAAGAAATAAAAACTCTTCCAGAATTTTGTTTACGACGTTGATGTTAATTTTACTGTTAAACAGAAGCAGCATATTTTTATCAGCATTTATATCTTTAGCGGTTTTAAAAGTTTCACTTTAAGAATCGGCACATCAGCCCCAACTAAAGGTAATTTTCATGCGCGCGCTATGCAACATGTCCCATAGCATGCGCATGCCGCCACTTCTCATTTGCGGCAGAATGGTCTTATAAAAGACATTGATTTAACTGTTTTAAATGCTTTTTTGAGTTAAAGTGCGATCCAATGATGGCAGCAGGAATAAGAAGAGAAATGGTATTGGCTTTACTTTTGCTAGACGCTGAAGAAGAAGAAGAACATGCTTTAGAACAAGCAATAAATTGTTAGGTGAAACCGTGGCTCGGAAATAGAGAGTGTCATGACGTTTTTCATACAATCTTCAAGGAGATCAAAAATTTCGTTCAGAAGTGCAGAGTTTTCTGGATAATAGTAAATCAACTTTGTTTTCTCGGATGTAAATGGCGATTTTTCTTTTCTTTCGTAAGATCAGTTAGGATAAACTCCATCTGCTCATAAAACCTCCATTTCCTTAATGGAACTTAGCTTCCAGCAATTCGATTTACCTCCTGAAGCATAAATGATTGGAGAGAATGGAAAGTTTTTGAGGTTATCAGAGTTGTATGCACCCTTGAATTTACTAACCAGATCTTGCTTTATGGCTTCTTTTTTCTTTTATCTTTGTAGTATACATCACTACTACCCCATAACGCAGGATTTGTTTTATAAACGTTGATTAAAATCAGATTGCTTTTTCTTTTCGTCTGATATTTTTGCTTTTTCTCCTATCTTCTCTCTTTAATTGATGTTCGACTTCTCAAGAAAAGCAATGTTTACAGTTTCTTGCATTTTCATTGGTAAATTACACTATGCCTCAAACGGTTTTGCAAAATATTTGTTGTATGATATGGAAACACAAGCACAAATGTGCCGCAACAATAATGTTTTCCGAGACATATTGCAGAAGGTGGTGACACGAGCTACATTCGATATGCAACAAAATGCTCATTAAATTTTGTTCCCGGAACACAGACACAAAATAGATTCAGATCTATTTTGTCCCTGAAGTTGTGGAGCAAAATGTTTGCTCCATTGCAGTAAAAGGTAGATATGGGACACGAGAAATTTTTGTTGTGCGCGTGCAATTGAGCAATGTTGCATAACATGCGCATGAAAATGTCCCTCGTGCCCCCTTAGCTTAAGTTTCGTGCTATCTTTTTATTGCTGTTCAGTAAATTTAATTTAACAATTGTAGAATCAGCACCAACATCACAGTTCTTGCAATAGTTAATTTGTATATTTTACTCTTAAATCCTAAATAGTCTGCCAAAAAAGACTAAGACATCCATCCCACACACAATATTTTTTATTGACTTACCTATACACTTAGAATTGTTAAAATACAGAAGTAAAATACACCATTTCTTCCACCTCTCGCACAAATCTCTGTAATGTGGATGGAGGACTTATGTGAACAACTTGAGATATCTTTGGAACCTAGAGCAGTTGTAGCAAATATTAGTCTTATTCATGAATTTGACTTTTGTAACTCCTTCAATATTTCCTCTTTTATTACTGCTGTACAAGAAGCATGAGAGTGAGTAAACAACCTTGCTCTGGGACAAATTTGGTCACCAACAAAATAGTTATTTATAAAATATCAAAAATATTTTTGCATGTAAATTATTGTCATGGGATAATTTTCTCTTTATACATTTAATTTTTCTGCCAACTATTTGAGAATAACTTAATCCTAAAATTTGAGCGTCTTTGAATGTTTAAATACTATCTTTTTGGTTTGGTGATACAGCTATAACTTTATACTTTACAAGAGAGAGTGATTTAATCAAACTTTTAACAGTACCTGGCGCGGCAGTAGTAGTTAAAGTCAAGGTAACAGCATTCGGGAAAATTGCCTTTAAGGTACATAACTCACTGTAAAGCAAATAATGCCCATTAATAATTTTAGAAACGTTGTTTTAAATCTTTTGGTGTTATTATAATGTTATATACTTTATTAAGCAAAATAATTAAACTAAAAGAAAGTCCTTCATTTTGCAGTTTTTCTGTTTTCAACTTGTTCGATTCGCAATCGTTAAATCGAATCCTTTTTTTCTTCTACTGTAAATTTATGTTCTTATATTAAAGTATATAGTTTTATTTTTAATAACATATATTATAGTATGTATAAAAGTAGAGACAACAACAGACAAATATTTTGCTTATATATAAGTTTTCTAACAGTCTGAAAACACACCAGACTGCAAAATGACTGTGTTTTTATTGCTTACAATGTGCTTCATCTATAACACAACTGACAACATTTTCTTCATCTATAACTTTTAGCAATTCTCGTCCTTTGACACTAAGCAGAGATTCTGCGTGGACAAATACCAGTTTTAATTCCTCATTTTTAATTGAAGTTGATATCTCAGGCTGATCATCGTCCTCCTCACATGAAAACAATTTCTTAGGTATTTTCTCCAAATAAAGCACTCAAGCACTAATACCTTTCACTTGTAAAACTTTCAACTGATCCACTATTATAGAATTAAGAGGGCACACCACAATACGTTATTTTGGATATTCTTTCTGGGAAAAAAGTCTGCCAATAAATAAATTTTTCAAATCCAGTAGGACAACAACATCCGCAAACAGGAAAAATGGGACACTATTGAATTTAAAATATTACGAAAACCAGAATGTAAGTGAGTAGCCAGAAGACCCAGCATAATTTATCTTACTACTAGGAAATCACCATTGCTGAAATTTGATGTCCTCAAAGAAAGCTTAGTTAACTAGGCTAGCATATGAGGGATTTTGCATTTTGAAATGTATGGGTTATACCTGAAAAAGAAAATTATAATGATGCCAAGAGATTTAAATGAAGCTAAAATGGCGAAAGTTTTTAAAATTCCACTAAAGAACAAACAGTGTTTAGATGGCAATGCAAATTAAAAGTTTGGACATGATGAAAAAGACTGGATTATTATAGCTATCCAAATAATGTAACAGCCAATCGGGATTTATTCTATTATTTTTATCTGCCATACTTGTCTTACAACGGAAAGGAACTCTTTTCGACTCTTTCAACGCGTTATTCTGTCTCTTGTTAGACTAGAGGCATTTTATCTAGAGGAGTACAACCTCTAGCTTGTTTCTAAAGACCTAACAGGTTGAGTTCATCATTGCGGTGGCTAGCCACCTCTTTGTAAATTATTTTCTTTTCTTAACTTTACTTGATAATATTAAAATTGAATTTACATCTTATTCCTCTAAATACCCAATGGTAAGAAAAAAAGCACGCTATTCTCTTGTTCCTCAACCTACCATTGTCTAAACTTTTGATGTTTTTTCTGTGAACTTTAAATTTAATCAATGAAAGCATACACTTGACGGGTAAACAATCGAGTTAGTGGTCCAATGGCTATTTGCATGGAGATAATTCTGCCCGAAACCTTAGACACCTCTAGCTAGAGTTGAGTTAGAATATAACCAGGTATTTTCCAAAACCGCGGTCAAACTCTCATAAAAAATATCATACAGAATTTTGCTTGTGGCGTCACAGCTTTCATCACATTTTGAGCAAGATGAAAATTGAGCAAGATGAAATCACCAAATTTTCAAAAAATCTATATATATATAAATAGAATGAGTTGGTTCAGGAACGCCATCAGCAAACTATATAGCACCGTGTCGGCACCAGTGACGGCAACCCGCGACGCTCTTGTCGATCGACTACAGAGTGTGCGGGATACCGTGGCTTTCTACTACAACAGAGCAAAGGAACAAATTTCAGGAGGGACAACGCTTCACGACGAGGTTGAACAAGAGGCACAAGAGGAATACACAGAGGACATCCAGGGCCCTGGGGATGATATACAGATGCTGGAAGATGGAAATAGGATCAAGACATGGAGGTTCAACAAGCATTTGAATCAATCCCTGAAGGACGCAATTGTGCAAAAAATTACTTCACATATAGAAATGCGCGTTAAAATTGTGTACAGCTTCAGCTGTGATATTTACAAGGGTGGGGGTGATGTGTCTGATTACCACAAAACTAAGTGCTCCAGGTCACTATCAAGCATCGCCGAAATCGAAGCGTTCGTAGAAGAATGCGAAATGAAGCGTCTAGATCTGGAGGATTATGAGTTTTGGACCAAGGCTTATTTACCACCTGTTAGGACCACTGAGACCCCGGGAGCATATGAGGGAAAAATTGTCTTCGATCACATACAGATCAAGGTGATAAGCACGCGTGAACCCCTCTTGGGATGCGGCCCTCTCCCGGCCTGGTTGAGGAAAAAAAGGTGCATATACGCCATGGATGGTGAGGATGCCAGAACGGACAACCTATGCTTTTGGAGATGCCTGGCTATAAGGGATAGAGTTAATGTAAAAAGGGGAACAGAGTTTCTAACAAGACCGGCCCTCGCCCTAGCCCGAGAGTACTACGGGGGACCCCAGGCTTAAACGTAAGAATGTCAGGCCTACAAGACTGGTGGATCTGGAGGACGTTGCCAAGCAATTTAGGATCAACATCAGAGTCTTTGAGCCCAAGACAAACTCCGACAAAGCACCATGGCGACTCGTCTATGGTCAAAGGCAACACAAAAAAGGTTTGGGGGGCATTAATCTTGGTATGCTGGACGGGCACTGTTTTTATATCAAAGATTTAGATGTGCTGACCCAACACTGGGAATGCGAGGTATGTAAACAGAAGTTTAATTACGCCTCTGCCCTCACGCGGCATAAAAAGAACGAATGCGAGGGTGTCAAGATGACAACAATGCCTCGAAATGGATAGAATATATGTCAAAACAGACCGGAAGGCATATACATCATGCCTTATGTGGTCATGGTGCTGAACGTGTTATCCGTGAGGGTAAGAAAGAATGGAAAGTAGATGGCTATGAGCCTATCACAAAGACCGTTTACGAGTACAACGGTTGTAAGTGGCACGGATGTCCCTGCCTGTCCGAGAGAACCAAAGCGGACAAGGCTCATTACGCTTCAACCCGGTCCAAGGAAAAGATGATAGAGGGACAGGGGTACAACCTCGTCACGGTCTGGGAATGTGAGAAACCGCCCAAAATCAAGAGGTACTTCCAGAAAGAGTTCAGGCCATATCCCCATTACCTGGTATTTGACTTTGAGGCTCTCCTATCCCCCTTAAATTACCAGCAAACCTCTGATCTAACATACCTTTCGAGACATGTTCCGATAAGTGTTGGTATTACTGATAGTTTGAATAACCACCCGACGTTCATCGAGCACGAAAATCCCAAGGTCTTGGTCAAACAGTTTGTGGGGCAGCTGGAAAAGAGGCATACCCTGATCGTGAAGGAGGTCGAGAGAATGTACCCGAAGCCTGACGACTTTGACATGCTCTCCAAAAAGAACCAGGAGCTGTGGAACGAGTGGGTAAACCAAGTCTCTATAATAGGGTTTAATTCCGGCAAGTACGATATCAACCTGATCAAGCAGTATTTTGTCGAAGAGATCGCGCAGGGCGATAAGATCAAGGTGGCGAAAAAAGATAACAACTACATGTTCCTCACCACCTCAAGATTTAAATTTCTAGACATCAAAAATTTCCTTGCTCCCGGACTGAGCTATGCCGGTTGGTGCAAGTCATTAGAATGTAAACTGCAAAAGCTCGTTTTTCCATATGAATGGTTGACGAGCCACGAGAAGTTGAGCCATGTTGGACCTGTCGCGCACGAGGATTTTTATAGTCGGCTAAGTGGGAAAAACACACTATCCCGCGAAGAGTACGAGACATTCTGCACCGAGTTTTACAAACGAGGCTGCATGACCATGATGGACTGGCTGCGCGAGTACAATCTAGCCGATGTAGAACCGTTCATCGAGGCCGTAGATAAAACGAGGCTGCAGTATTACGAGGATAAGATAGATATTTTGAAAGACGCTGTCAGTATTCCGGGCGTGTCGATGCGCTACGTATTGAACAAGTCTCTACGGCTGAACCCCAAGCTAGAGCTATACGCCCCGGGGGACCCATGTAGGCACAGGTGCGAGGACTCTTGCTACACCAAGAGTTGTAAGAGTTGTAAACAGGTACAGAAAACCTGTGAAAAATGTACTAGGAATGAGGCCTACGAGCTCTTACGAACAGGGATGGTGGGTGGCCCCGCTATTGTATTCTGTCAATACCACGAGAGAGACGTGACGGATATAAGATCTCACGTATACAAGGAATCCCACACTTGTAAGACCATTCTAGGGTATGATGCAAACATGCTATACCCGAGTACCCTTATGCAGGATTTTCCTTGTGGGAAGGAAAAGCTGATCAAAGTGGCTACACCGACATCAGCACATAACTTAGAGATACTTACGCGAGGTGTGAGAGATGGATCGTTGTTTGGGTTTGCCCAGGTTGATATTGAAGTACCCGAGCACCTAAGCGACAAATTTGGCGAAATGGCTCCGCTGTTTGTGGTCAAGGAGATACCTAACGACCAAATCCCCGAGCACATGCACGAATACTTAAAAAATACATGTCGCAAGCGTTTTCCGGGTACGCGTAAGCTTCTGGGGTTGCTAAAAGCCGAAAAAATCCTTCTGTATACCCCTGTGCTAAAATGGTACCTCGATCATGGTTTGAAGGTGACTGCCTTTTACCAATTTCTTAAGTATACTAGAGGTAGGCCCTTTGAATGGTTCCCCGAAGAGATTGCCGATGCACGACGACAAGCCGATAAGGACCCCGATAAACGTATTGCGGGAGATACGGCAAAGTTGAAGGGGAACAGCTTCTACGGCAAGATGATGGAAGATTTGGCGAGGCACGCAAATACCACGTTTACGAGGGATGAAAAGGAGGTTGATGCAGCCCTGCGAAGCCCGTACCTTGAGGATCTTGAAGAGATTGGGGATGCGTACGAGGTAAGAATGGGCAAAAACAAGTGTACTATCGATAGGGCCTACCAGTGTGGTATTGCCGTTTATCAACTCGCGAAGTTACGCATGCTAGAATTTTACTACGATTTTCTGGACAAGTACGTGGATCGTCGGGACTTTGAGTATATTTACATGGACACCGACAGTGCCTATTTTGCCATCTCTGGGGAAGAGTTAAGAGATGTCGTTCATCCCGAACTGGCTGATGAGTATGATGAGGATGTAAAAAACTGGGTCGTCACCGATAAATACTCGAGTCGAACAGGAGGGTTATTTAAAGCTGAATTTATTGGGTTTCGGATGATTGCCCTGACAGCCAAGTGTTATTTTGTAGAAGGTAAGGAAGGCACCAAATTTTCTTGTAAAGGTATGTCCAAACGACAGAACGCTCTAACCTGGGGTAGATACCTGAGTGCACTAAATGGTGGTATTGACAGGGCTAAAAACATAGGCTTTAGGGTACATGAGCAGGGTATGATCACGTACGAACAGAACAAACTCGGTCTCTCGGCGTTTTATGACAAACGAGTCGTACACGATGACGGCGTACATACATCCTCGTTTGTGGCCCGGGGTGCAGCACAGAAAGAAAAAGAGGAGACAGCAGAGACAGCAGAGCCTGCAGCACAGAAAGAAATAGAGGAGACAGCAGAGACAGCAGAGCCTGCAGCACAGAAGGAAATAGAGGAGACAGCAGAGACGGCAGAGCCTGCAGCACAGAAAGAAATAGAGGAGACAGCAGAGACAGCAGAGCCTGCAGCACAGGAAGAAATAGAGGAGACAGCAGAGCCTGCAGCCAACAGTTCCATACAGTCAACGGTTGTATATCTTTATGGTGTAGGTACACTGGCTATATTGGCGATAGCCTTTGGTATATGATATAAATGGACATATGCCTACTAATCGCCATAGTCCTACCCTATGCCATGATAGCTTACATACTTTTTAGATATCGACGTATAATAAAGATGTCTTCCGATATCGCACAAGTCTTTGACAATGCCTCTGCAGAAACCTATGAGCAGATATAGAAGCCTATCGATAAACGCCAAATTTTAAAGGAGGCCCTGAGGAAGGGCAAGGGGCACCTTTTGCCTAAGAAGTGCACAGAAG
Source organism: Hydractinia echinata (assembly GCA_030067915.1). NCBI lineage: Eukaryota > Metazoa > Cnidaria > Hydrozoa > Anthoathecata > Hydractiniidae > Hydractinia > Hydractinia echinata. The sequence goes on along the minus strand of JASGCC010000012.1, from coordinate 3,567,383 downwards.
GGTTTGTTGATAAGGCTCCGGAAGAGGCTATCGATAAGGTACATACGGAGTATGTACAGCGGGAACTCCAGGAGAAGGGGGAGAAGACGGCCAGGGCGCTCTCTACCCATGTTATTAGCCTCTATGTCAGCATGATTGGGAATTTTGTCGACAACGACAGCGTTGACGAGCTACGTCGGGATATAGAAGAAGACCCCATAATCCGGGACTCTATGACCGATCTAGGTATCCTTGTATACTGTACCATTGGGAGGTGTCTGGCACCCCTCTTGGTAGCAGGACATACCGCGAGGCATATGAGCAAAAGGAAACGGAAGGAGGAGGAGGCTAAGGAGAAAGAGCCCTAAGGGCCTACATTTAAATTTGTTATAAGTCTTTTGGCTTATAACAAATGAGTGAAGACGTTCAGAAACAGCAAGTGGAAAGGGTCATAACCAAGACGAAGAACGAGGGTCGCGTTGCTGCTGGCAAGAGACTTGCCGAATGGAACAAAAGGAACAAGGCCGACCTGCAAAAGAACGTGGGTAAAGAACCTTCACAAGACGATCAAGAACCTGTGACAGGTTCCAGCAAGTCAACCGATATATACCTTTATGGGGTTGGCACACTTGCCGTGCTTGTTATAGGGGTTGGAATTTGGTATAAAATTGGCAGGGGTGGTTGGAATGAATCTAATAAGCCTGCGGCCCATCTGGAGCCCCAGCAGGGCAAAACCAAGCCAAATATCGATATTTTTAAAATGCAATGATTTTTTCTAAAAAATGACACCTAATAAATGGCAACAAGTAAACACGATGACAGGAATATGAGCCCGAAAGAGACGATGGTTATTGATAGCCTTTGGGAGTCTGTTAGGCTGGTCTCGTATACAATCCTGATCGCCATGGGAGCAAAGAAAGCCTTGGGGGCTTCTAGACCCGGGGCCAAGATGGACCTTGAGGACGGCCTTAAACTTGCCGGGTATATGACGGCAGCAATATTATTCGATGAATATGCCATTAAACAGGGCTGGTATAAAAAATCAAAAGTACCTCCTCCAAAATAGATCCGACGCTTTCCAACGAAGATGGCGGGTTAATAAAATGAATATGATGTACATCAAGTGTAAAAAACTTTTAGCCCCGTACATGTTCAAGCTTAGGGGCAATGGTCGAACAAAGAGTTGTATGGATTGTCTTGCTAAAGCGAGGGAGAGGCGTCGTATAAAATGCAAGGACCCTGTTATCGAATACAAGGTAGACCCTCTTGATATTGACAGGGAGATTCGGGGGCTTCGGTACCTGTGAAGGATTGGTAATAGCCCGTCCCCCTTTGGGGGTTGGTTAGTAACTGATATATGATGTGAGGGTAATTTTCACTATCCGCAAGGGTAGTGAAAATTGGCCGTCCAACCACCCCCCAACCACCCCCCCCCCCCCCCGGAGGAAGCCGGTTATAGCGACACTTATTCAGCGAGCTTCAGGAGACGTTCATGTGTGTAATGCTCATCAAGCCTGAAATGCCTTTGCCGGTTGACCATTCCGTTTAATCCTAAGGTTGTCTAAAGAAATATAGTGTTTACATTTTTGGCATCTCTTGCTTTCCATATTAACTCGTTTTTGCCCTTAAGGACAAGCACGAGTTGTGCTCACTCCAAAATCTCCCAAGTCCTAGGGTGTTCAAGCCTTATGTATAGACAAGAGTGTTTGGATTTTTTCAGTTCAGCCTTGATTTCATCCCAGTCTGAAATAAGGTTGGTTTCCTCGTCTAGCATCCTCATGTCGGTCCTTTCCGAGGGATACCAGGCAAACAACTGCTTCTTTTGCCTCCTCAGATTCTTAGGTAATGCGGTATATGATTGGGTTAATAGCCATAAGCTATGCTTTCTATGTCTGCCCGAGACCGCCAGCTCAAGCAACGGCTGCCTTTTCTTGTCGAGACTCTCGTCAGAAATCATGTCGTCAACCACAAACAACGTTTCCTCGCATGCCAGCAGCGATGACAATTTTTGAATCCATTCAAACAACTGGTACTTAGGGTCTATCAGGAAGACGTAAGGGTCCTTCCATAGTGAAGCCCTCTCAAGGTAGGTCGTATTCCACCGTATAGTAGGGCACGTTGTGATAGTGTCCCCTATACTCATGTTCAAGTAGGTTCAGGACACGTTGCGTCTTGCCACACGATGTGGTCCTGTGAAAATTGCTGTGTGGGGCTCTTTAAGAACGTCCACCATTTAATAATAGTTGCCCCACTTACTCAAATGGATTTTTGAATATACCCCGGCACAACTTAAACATATCAACACACCACCGTGATTGTTCACCAAAGACCCCCAGCAGGCAGGGCAGAGCTTGGTATTTTGGGTCTTATATTCAAGGGGTAGTGGATTAAATACTATCTTACCCTGTAGGCATCTCAGTACCTTGCGATATTTTTCAACGGTCAGTGCCTTTTCCTGGCTCTCGGGGGGTGCTTCGATGAGCTCGATGTACCGGGGTATGATGTTGTATGTCAACAAGGTATACAAAAGCAGGTAATTTTCTTGAGGTACCTCCGGGATCAGCATGAGTTCTTCTGAAACAAAGCTTCTTTCAGGACCGTCCTTCAAATAGTATAGCACGCGACTACCCGCTACTATACGATCCAACCTATACATTTTCCTGCTCCAAATGGCGTCGGTTCACCATGCTCCTCCCCCTGTTGTAGCAAATACAAGTATAATCCATCCTCAGGTAAGGGCCTCTCCTCGGGGTATTCTTCGCTTTTCGCAAGCGGGACATCATCCATCTTAATCGCCTTATTGGGCTTCATATCGATCATAGCAGTCTTGGTATTGTTTAGACCTTTCACGATGGTATACAGATGCTTGACCCTTTTACTGCTGGTCTCATCAGAAGCCAACTCTTGGGCATCCTGAGGCTTGAAGAGTCTTTCGGCGAGTACCTTGTTATAGGACTCTACAAAGGCCGTGAAGGTATGGTGATATTTAGTGGTAGCCAGCTTAATCTCAACACCCTTACCTTCCAGGAGCTTGGTCACATCCGATTTAAACTCAGAACCTCTGTCGCACTGGAATGTTTTGGGATAATCAAGGGGCCCTGCTTTGTAGATGTCCTTCAGCATCCCCGCGACTTCACTGGCCTTCTTGGTACGCAGGGGTTTCGCTACCTTATAACGAGATGCAACGTCAACCCCCGTGAGAATGTACTTATAGGTACTACCATACAACCGATCATGGGGCATGTACAGCAGATCGAACTGATGCATTTCCTTCGGTCTTGTAACAGTAAAATGAGGGTGTGCCGTAGCCATAGGAGTTGCCTACTAAGCCAATGTATTACCTTCTTTTTGGAGAGACCGCTCTCCTTCGCGAGTAATTTGACGGCTTTCCGGCCGGTCCAGAGATGTTCTGGGGTATAGTAGATATGGCTTAGTTTTTCAGCCTCCTCATCGGTAACGATATGTAATGCTTTTGACATGTTTATTATATACATGTTAAAAACGTTCTTACAAATACTTGTAGGCCACAAAGCCTAGCAGAGATAGGGAGCCAAGTACGAACGTTAACTCACCGTCTTGTTGGGGTTTGGAAGGTGTGTAAAAATCTTTCAATTGTGGGGCCTTCTTGCTCGAAGCGATATAAAATTTGTACAGGTCGTCATCGAGCTCACGAAGGCTTTTACCAGCCTTTATCTGCATCTCCCGCTGCTCACTGAACCAGTTCAGTTTAGCCTGTCGGTCTCTTATCCATTGGGCCTGCGCATCATTGAGCTTTTCCATAGCTTCGTCATGCCTTTTCCGCTCCGCTTTCCCATGCCCCGAGAGCTTGCTAAATAGATAATTTGATCCACTGAACGCTAGAGCATTTATGGCGGCGCCAGCGACGATTACAGCGATCGTTGCCATACTTTTATTAGTATTCGACGGAGTGGAAGCACCCATCGAGTATATTCAGTTGAGCGTCCATCAGTAAGTATACATGACATCGTATGTCCCCAGCCCCGTCAGCTTTCTTAGTCTTATGTAACGTGATCCCATCGCTCAAACGCTGTAATGGTCTTCCAGAGCCATGCAGGGTATTGTCATTAGAGGCTCTGAAATCAACTAATGCATATCTCTCGTTGAAGAATTGGCCAATCGTCACATTCGAGTCATGGCTCCCGAAGAGATTGACGACCTGCTCGAGGTGGTCTTTAGGAAGCATGGCATGGCTATACAGTTCGTTAGGTTCACCTTCCACCGTGACACTTATCTTCTCAATTTTTGGATTGTAGAAGACTTCATTTACACCAGCATAGGCCTTCACTTTCCCAGGGTCTATAAAGATTAGCAAGACACCTTTCAATGATTTAGCTGGGGTATCGATTTGGAGGTTGTAGCTGGTATCGGCCTTTTTAATGGTCACCACCTTGCTTCTCAGGATCCGCTCATAGGGCAAGGCGAGACGGGCATACCTTGACATCATGGCACTTGCGAGACCTTCATGGGTGATCTTGTCAAACTCAAGTTTAATATTGGTTATTTTGTATGCGGCATCGGCAGCCTTTGCTGCCATAGATCCCACGGCTGCTGTCCCTCCATCCTTGATGACATCGCTTTACTGTGCGAAATGTAGAACGAACTGCAATCTATCATGTAGCTCTGCTTGATAAAATGGTAAGTCCCTGGTTAATTCAAACATTTTACCCAATGGGATGGCGAAAGTGTTGTTATACGCCGCAGCGATGGCTTTCTCCTCATCTGTCCCAACGTACTCAGTAGCCTTGACCTGCAGGGCTCTGATGGCCCCATCGTTGGGGTTGATCCCCTCTAGGATGAGATTGTTGTCCCTATCAAATTTGGGTAACCAGAGGTCCCTGTACACTGCCAGGATATTGTAATCCGATATATTCTGGACCTCATTGCCATCCAAAGTAACTCGCAGATATTTAACCAGGCTTTTGCCGATATTGCTGACCAGGGTACGCTTCGTATTGGTCCCCGTCAGCGTCAGGTCAAATAAGAGCCTCAGACTGCCAGGGAAAATGACATCGTTCTGCCCCATATTGGGTATATCAACGTAGAGGTCCTCATTCTGGTTGATCGTTGATGGTATATGCGAGATTTGAACTCGCTGCTTTCGTCCTTTGATACCGAAGAGCTGCTTCGTTTCTGCGTATGGGTCTAGGGTTGTTCCGAATGCACTCATGTTTATTATATGGGAATCTTGTAATAAATGCCAACTAATCCAGTATTTGATCATGATCTTCCGGATGAGGTCAGTAAACCCGATGATACTACGTCAAAACTCCCATCAACGCCAAAACTCCCATCAACACCGGGGCCTTCAACTCAAGGAGAACAACAGGGCGTCCCGGGGGCTGGCCTTTCGGAGCATAGGAAAAAATTGTTAGAGGATAAGGTCAATGACCTCTACGAACGTTTTGAGGAGAGGCTGGGGAAGCCTATTGCGATACCATACGACCAATTTAGGGTGGAGGGGAGGCGTCTTTTTTTCAATGATATAGACCTTACGCCATTAATTACAAAAGATAGGGGTGGGCTGCGAGCTGCCGGTGAAATGATCAAGAAATTAAAGGCAGATCTCGTGCGGGATTTAGGCTTTCCCGACTATGTCACTACGCCCAACAGGGGTAAGGCAGCGGCCCGGGCACTTGGGCAAAAGGTTGATGAAATTGTGAGGAAGGATGCCGATAACATTTCGATGGAATCGATAGAATCAATCGAGGAATTTGTGGATACCACGGAGGATTTTATAGAAGAGACGACTTCATTTGGTGGTACTGATGAAGAAGGTTTCACTAAACGTGAAAGAAAGGGACTTAATCGTGAGCTCCAAACTATAAGGGGAAGCATTAAACTATTGAAGGCTAAGATGATCACATACGATAGCGAGATCAAGACGGCAAAGGGCAATGTGAAAGAACTCGAGAAGGTAGCGGCAACTGTTGTCAAATACGCAGCCAAGCATCTATCGCGGCCGTTGGGTTTGTCGTGTTCTATGTTAGGGGGGCCTAGTTATTTTTTCAGCCATATATACGCAATAATAAGACCTACCCCCGTCGTGATCAATACGGCCTTGGTATCCTCGTGTTGGTTTTGTTGGTGGGGCTGTTCGGGAGGATGAGGAGGCGTAGTATGTTTTGTAGGTATGGTATGCCTTGATAGCATGTATAGGTGCTGTGGTATGTATAGGGGGTATAGCATGTATAGGTGCTGTGGTATGTATAGGTGCTGTGGTATGTATAGGTGCTGTGGTATGCTTGAGGGGCGTAGTATGCTTAACAATAGGCTTGTTATTCACATCAACCTGGGTACCAATATTGACATTGGCAGGTGCGATCAAAATATTGTTGTTATACCCTAAAATTTTGCCTATGCGGAGGTTCATGTCTGAGGGCAGCATGTAGACGCTGGGCATGACGGCAAAATTCACTGGAGTTCTGGCATATTGCAGCACCTTTTGGAATTCTGTGATGTCATGCCCTACATTTTCCTGACGTTGTACCATGGCTTCAAATTTCTGTATTAAAATCTGTCTTGCTGTGTAGTTATCCGCACCTGAGCCGAGTAAGGATGCCTTTGCCCCTGCCTGCGATCCAAGCAATAAGACCACGTAGATGCGAATACTCTCACTTAGCTTGGTCAGACCCTCCGATGTCAAACCCTGACTTGCTGGTATAATGAATTTGGCCACCATCACCATCAACCTGTGGCCACCATCTTCCGTTGGTGAGTGATGCCGATACTGACTTGGTCTTGTATAGGCCATTAGGATCTGCACCATACTCGCGGCATACTTGCGCATACCCAGAGGTTGAATAAGGGTTCTTATAGCGTGAGAACCCATCATTGTAAGGCATCGGAACCTTCATCCTTGCCAGAACACGCCGCACATGGTAGTACACGTGAAATTTGAATATGGAGTTTACAAGTGGTACGGAGCCTGTTAGGTGCTTAGCGGATATACCTAGTGCAGTGCTTGCGCAAGGGTTGCAAAGTTCACCTGAATATTCCAGTAGTCCAACGCTTGTCCTCTTGTCCAGCCCTGAATGACAGGGTCGTTCAGGCCTTAGGACTGCCGGAAAAAGGTTGGGGGTAAAATCAAAAAAGCATAAGAACATAAGGCTGATCGCCGAAGCAAAGCTGAACTCGATCGTTGATCTAATATCAAAGGCTGTTGAAAATGGGGAAATTGATAAATACGAGTTTAGCCATGTATTGCAAGAGAAACAGAAGTACATGGTCTTGAAAGAACAGATGAGGCAGAGGTTCAACCGCATTGTTGACTCCATCAATGAACAGGAGCGTGCCAAGCTAGTTGCCAGGGGGAGGCAAGAGGGTAGGGAAGAGTTTTTAAAAAACGTACAATCTGCGCAGTATGCAAGCGCTATGTAGACCCTCCACCTGAGTATAATTAATTTTATATATTTTATAACCTTATATGGGTTATGAAATATTTTAATCCTCATTCAGTAGTGATTCTTTTTTAAAGTCTTTATATCGACATTCCGTAATATGTACCTGGGGGTAGTAGTTTTTGCTGTGCACATATGTTGATGATAGTGCCAGGATGGTACTGGCTTGGCAGGGCTCATCATAGGGTACTGGCATACCGTGGAATTTGGTCGTTATCACGCCCTTGTAATATTTGAGCTTGGCATTCACGTAACGGTCCTTTTTGACCGGCTCCGTCGTCAATTGCTCGGAGATAAGCTCCTCGATCCTGGACCAGATCTGACGATACTTGGCAACCCAATCTGGGTACTCTTCGAAATCAAGACTCATTGCTGGTACTGCATTGGCGTTGTACCGGGTCACCCCATGCGCGGACCAGATTTTAGGTGTCTTCACTCTGAAGGCTACCACAAGGTCTTGTGTATGGTAGCCTATGATGAACCTCTGATCCTTACCACTATTGGCCGGTACTGGATTTGACACTGTCAGGCAGTCCACGTTGATATCGTTGATGTCTGCAAAGGTAGTCGCAAATGAGTAGAATAGCTTAGGGCTGACGAGCTCTTTATCAAATTGTAGCATCTTGTTTTATTGTAATTCGAACGACCCCAGAGAGTTACATGTCATTGTACATACGCATCCACCCCCGTTATAGGTGATATATTCCTGATAACAGGAATAGCATAGCATTTTACCACTTACCTCAAACCTTCGGCCGCATGTACATCTGTCATATTCATCCAGTAGACGTTTACAGGTCCTTACATTTAACGCACATTTATTAGTATCTTACAACTATGCTGTAAGATAACCTTGACCTCCATTTAACTCCACAACTTTTCAAGAATGACCTTTTCATCCTCTGAAAAGCACCAATCGATGACCCTGTCAGGATGCCAGGCTAATGGTGCTAGCTCGTCCCTAATTCTGGCCTTTTCGGCTTTCCTCTGGCTATAGGCAAAGAGTAGCTCGGGCCTAGTGTTCATGTTACCAAGCATGTCCCAGGTGACAAACCAGTCCGGCACATTCTCGAGCATGAGGGGATGCTTTTCAACAGCCTCGTTGCACATGTCTTGTGTTTTGAACCGGTCCGACATATAGCTTAGCATGCAGGGATTATCCTCAACAGCCCAGTTGCACATATCCTGTGTTCTAAAACGATCTGGTATATATAGGAAGGATAAAGAACATGGAAAAATATTGAAGACATTGTTACACATGTCCTGCGTTTTGAGCCTATCCGGCACATCCTCCAATAGGTAGGGATTATTTTCAACAGCCTTGTTGCGTCTTGAACCTATCCGGCACATACCCGAATATATTGGGATACTTTTCGACGGTCTTGTTGCACATGTCTTGAGTCTTGAACCGATCCGGCACATATTCGATTAGCCATGAATTCTCCTCAACAGCTTCGTTGCACATGCCTTGTGTTTTGAACCGATCCGGCACATACATGAGCACGTGGGATATTTTTTCAACAGCCTTATTGCACATGTCCTGTGTCATGAACCGATCCGGCACATCCTCGAGCATTTCGGGATACTCCTCAACAGCCTTGTTGAATAGGTCTTGTGTCTTGAACCGATCCGGCACATACATGAGTGCATAGGGCTCCTTTACAACGGCCTTGTTGCATATGTCTTGCGTCATGAATTGATCTGGCACATCCTCGAGCATTTCGGGATCTTTTTCAACAGCCTTGTTGAATAGGTCTTGCTTATACCCAGTCAACCCGGTAATAGCGTCGCGGGTTGCCGCCACTGGTGCCGACACGGTGCTATATAGTTTACTGATGGCGTTCCTGAACCAACTCATTCTATTTATATATATACAGATTTTTTGAAAAATTAGTGATTTCATCTTGCTCAATTTTCATCTTGCTCAAAATGTGATGAAAGTTGTGACGTCACAAGCAAAATTCTGTATGATATTTTTTATGAGAGTTTGACCGTGGTTTTGGAAAATACCTGGTTATATTCTAACTCAACTCTAGCTCCTCTCTAGCTGAAGCGAAATTTCTTTTATTTACATCTTGAAGTAAGATAAACAAAGGTTCGATTTTTTCTTCTGTGGGTACAGATAACTCCATATTGCTTGTATATATATTAAAACCCGCCTGTTTTGGAATAAGCCTTGATTTCTTTATTTACGTTCATTGTTATTCCAGCTTTTCTTAAATCGTGTTTTACATTATCAGCGTGCAGTTTTGCCAGATAGAAACTTTTTGCTGACTGAATTCCGTCAAGTACATAGTATTCCGTATGCCTTGTTTTCTCCATTTTTTACTAGAGGTTTAGTAAGCTTAGTGAAAGCGTAGCATGGGCTGGCTAAGCCAAAACGTAAAACTTTAAATTGAAAAAATCTTGTTGTGCCATCTTTATATGTCCATGCAAATCCCAAGTATTATTTGTCTTCGTCATGAATAGAAACATGGTGATAACCACTTTTTAAATCGAAAGTAGTAAAATAGTATATATTTTTTCCAGATGCTGTCTAGCAATTCTTAGGTCCTCATATATAAACTTTAGAAAATTTAGATATCAATTGACATACCTCAAATCTATGACTAATATCAACTTTTTTCCTTCAGTAACTGTCAAAGGATGGCAGCAATATGGTATACTTTTCACCTCTTCGATGTAACCCTGATGAAGGAGTTCGTTTATGCTGGTCTCAACAAAATCGCTGTGTTTTAGACTAGACGCGTTGTTTTCGGCGTACAAAGAAGGGATTTGTCGAGAAAAAGGTAATCTGTATCCATGTTTAACCATGCCTAAAACGAAAGGTGATGCTTCGAGGTTGCTTCTCTGGAATTCGTAATTTTTCGATAGTTTCCCGACAACGCTTTTTGTAGCCTCCTGATGCTCCTGGTTAAAAAAGCAGGATGTCTGAAGGAACTTGAACTGTTTGGGTTTCTGTTATATGGGCATTGCGAATAGAAATGTCCTGTCCTACCACAAGCCCAACAACTTTGCTCCGAATAACCTTTGTAATCTCTCTTAAAAGGATGATGCGCGTTAGGCTTATCAAAGCCTCTCTTATCACTTCTGGATTTCTTTTTCTATTTTCGCGTTGGCTGATCTTATTGCCTTGTTTATCCTTTTCTCGTCGTCAGAGTCTAAGGCCTTATCGTTGCTTAAGTATTCATTAACTGAAGTCCAGTTTTCACTATTAGCCAGTCTAATCAGTTTAACACGTTTGCGTACCAACTTCTTACCTTTCTCCAAGATTTCTTGAGTCAATTCGAGGTTCCTGGTTGTAACTCTTTCCTCAATCTTAGCTTGGGTAGAATTAAGTTGCTGACAAAACTCGAATTGTGATCTGCTGCCTTTACTTTTTAGGTCCACAACACGAGTCTTCAGTTGGATGTCATCGTGGAGGGCTTTGTTGTCGTTCCTTCGTTTTGCCAAAAAATTGCTGTCAATCTTCTCAGCTACTTTCGAAGCAGCCGTCAGTGTTCCTTCTTGGTATTTGGAGTGGGCATTGTCGACAATGCTTTGGATCTTGTTTTAAATATCTTCCATGTTGATTCACAACGAGTTAACGATAACAGCTTGTTGCGAGAAAGAAAGAACAGTATTGAACTGTTGAATATATATTAGACGCGCTTCTAACAGCGGATGCGCGTAATTTACGCACTGATTGCAGTGCAGAACCCGGAAAGAAACTTTGTTTCCCGAAATCTTCGAAATCGGAAAACATCGCTTTTAACTTGTTTTCAGAATTCCTGTAGCTGTAGGGCTTAAAAATGAACATATTTTTAATATTTTGCATTAAAATGGGACGCGTCGCGTAGAATTTAACGACATGTTTTGCTACCATTTTAGAAAAAAATTCGAAAAACAGAGGGTTGTCTTCAGTAGAACGACTTCGCATGTGAAAATATATGGTGCAGGACACAAAAAAACTGATTTTTATTCTTTTGAGGTGCATTTTCTTAAAAATACTTCACATTTTTTCATTGACAGTCATTGATTCCATAATGTAGCACGTAAGCTCTGTAGAAAACCTAAACATATTGGAAACTAAAAAAAAATTGCCCTGATAAATGAGCTATCAAAACATGGTTAAAACGGGCTAAAATACCCTATTTTCGACAAATTGACCTCACAAAAAAATATTTAACAACAGTCGTGGACAGTCGTTGAATATTAAAATACTATCTTTTGCGAAGTAGAAACACCAAAAATTAGAAAAAATGGAAAAACTTTACCCCTGGCAAATGCACTTCCAAGTTGATACACTTCGCAACTTTTTTATATAATCAACGTAAAAAGAGAATTTCCAAGATAAAAACATTGTATTTTTGCGTCGTTATCGCAAGTCCTATCTTCTTTCGACTAAGTTGAAATTCGAATGTTTATATTTTTAGTTTCGTGCTAGAGAACAACCAGATTGCATTCTCGTGGGATATGTGGGCATCGAAAAATCTTCTTTTATACTGCTATTTTGTTTCATACTACGATTATTTACGAATTGTGCATTAACAAAGTTATGTTTTCACAGAAGATACTAAGAAAAGAGAGGGTTCATTTCTGTTTTCCCAAAAAAATCAGTGTTTGTCAATTTTACCCTCCCCCTGGTAACTTAATTAGGATTTTTACAATGATGCCCAACTAGATAAACTTAAAACATAGTCTTCCACCCTTGTACAATTAAAACAAACGAACGGACTGGCGACTAAGTTGCGCATGAAAAATTTCTTCCGCGGCGCAAACTTTCAAGACTCGGGTTCAAAAAAGAAATGGCCTCCACAACAGACGTACGCGTGTTTTTTCCGCGGTCTACTGGGGAAAAACTCAAAGTAGAGTTCAAAAATGAGACCCTGTACAAAATGAAGCAGGATATGAGTGAGAGTGTCTTAGTTAAACAAGTAAACAGCATCCTCGGCTCACATGGAGTGTGCCTTAATGGAAGATACAGCCGTGAAATAGCTAAAAACGTCAGGAGCATGGTGAGAAAATTCGAGGGAAATCTTCCTCAACACGTTTAAAAGAACTAAACGACTGGCGGTACTCCTTAGCATTTAACAGGGATTGGCTTGAGAGCGAACGGTACAAGTCCTTTCCCGCTGTGGAGTCGCGCTGCCTCGAACTCGAAAACCGATGAGGCGAACTTAAACAGCAAGTTTACAATCTTCTGAAGCACGAAATCTCGGAACGAAAAACTAACGTAAAATGGCACCACGAGGTTGGACAAAGACAGCAGGAGCGACAGAAACAAATTATTAAGTGAGTAATATATTTTCGAAACGGAAATTTATCTCAAGTCAGGCGCTGCGGATAGCGGAACATTTCGGATTGCTTCCGGAGATATTGACACATCGAACTATGAACAACGAAGAGTTGTCAATCAATATTTTAGGTAAATAATAATTGCTTTTTTTTTTTTTCTATGCAAGGATGAATACAATTTTACACACACTACAAATAAAAAATGAAATAAAGTAGTACACACGATAACAGACGGATACACCAACCCACTTTTAAAAGATACAAAAAAATGGGTCGGCTACAGAATTAAATAAAAATAATATATTAAAAAATACAAATAAAAATTTAAGATAGGTCCAACGTTTGTTTGTAGATGTGATAAGGGTATTACAATAAAAAAACGTTCAGAGTCAATTAGGAACGTAATAGAGGAATTGATAATTTGACTGTTCTGAACAAATTTAAAAAGAGAACTATCGCCGTATAACAAAATACGAGATAAACGAGTTTTAGACAGACCAGTGATAGAAGTGTCAATATTAGAAAGTGATTCAAACTTTAGGACTTTCCTGGTTATTGGAATCCCTGGGTTGCTAATAGTGGAAATCGTCAAGTCGCAGGACTTCTTGTTCAGGGGAAAGGGATGGATTTAGCTAGCACAGATAACCTTTGTATGGATGTAGCTTTGTTGTTGAAACTTGTAATTTTTCAGAGAAATATCTGTTTTTACTCCTAACTACTATGAGTCTTTCAGAACGGTTATAAGTTAATGTAATTTCCGAATGAATTTCCACAGTGTTATCCTTCATAATATTACGTATTTTGCCTTAGTAGCTATTAGCAATCACATGTTTGAGAGGGAAATTTAGGATAAGTTTACCGAGTTCGATTTCAAAAATTTCAAAAATCAAACGACGTAAATTTATCCCAAAATTTCACGATACTAAAATTGTAATTACTGGTTACTCACACTTTATATGGAAAATAGCCAAAATGAAATGGAACTCATTGCTTGTATACAACAAATGTTAACAACAACATTTACAACGCAACAATTATTGTTATAGTTTAAAGAAATTTCCTTATAGAACAAAAGTGCTCAAACATTCGAAATATATTCGCAGCAGGAAACTATAACACATCAGCGGGAAATTTCAAAACAGCAGAAAATTTCAAAATAGTTGCATTGACGACGTGTAGCGTATTTCATTGAGAAGTGTGATGATAAAATAAACAAAACTCGTTTTATTTCAAGAATGTAGTTCTGTGCCTCTTTTGCTGCAAAATTTAAAAAAACAAAGGTAACAAGATATAAATTAAAAGTTGCCACAACATGTTCAAGAGTCACTTTTTGGTTTTAAAGCACAAATTGCTACATAAATTTCAGGAATTATTTTTAAAGTGCGAATTACACATTAGAAGTGCGAGAAGAAAACATTTGTAGTGCGAATTTTTGTTAGTGAGATCAAAATACTTATTTTGTGCGTTTGTCAAGACAAAAGAAATAAGAAAGAACGTTTATAAGAACATTAAATGTGAAGCAATTTTTCTGTTTCTTTTGAGTATGCGCATAAAGCCAACATTAGCTACACCAAATAGTATATTTATGTAATTTCCTTAAACTGTTTTCCACGTATTTGAGAGAAGGAAATCTATATATTTATCTATATATCTAATCATTTTAACATTTGCTAACCGATTCATTTCAGGCAGAACATTATGTTTATCAATTTTAAACAACAACAAAAACTCTTTCTCCACTGACGATTGTCTATTTTCCACTTCAAGAAAATTTTTCACAACAGAAAAGCTTCTAAGTAATTTATGTAGCAACTCGTGGATTTTATGTATCGAATTGTAATACTGTTGTTTGTTATTGCAACTTGTATCAACAAATAACTGACAACTCGCGATTTACTAAACCACTCTACGATATACAGTCAAATGCTAATATAACGGATAATGTTACACCATATAGATATGATAAAAGAGAAAGAGATACAACGCGATAATTTTCTATTCAAAACCCTATTGTTTAAACAAACAATGCGGAGAAGGACGTCACTGGCTTCCAGTTCTTTTTGCGTGTTTCTCGCAAAACGACTAATTACCGATTCTTTCAGTATAGAATCACCACAATTTTCCTTGTAAAGGATTAAGAAAATAATTAGGTTTTCCACTGAATTCCGCTAAAGTTTATTGTTTAAATGGCTCTCAGGGGCTTACCCTCGCCTTCGAAATAATTTATCTGCATAATTTTCAACAGAATCAGGAGAAGAAGCTCGAAGGTCAAGCAGCCATATTTGTTGTTGTCGTATGTATATCAAAAACAAACATGTTCATAGATGTACGAAGGTAAGGGTTTATTCTTCACTTTAGTAATAACCTTTAAGTGAAGGACGATGGCTAGCGGAAGTTTAAGGATGAAATTCAACTGTTAATTTTCGGTGTTGATAAAGTCTCCCTTTAAATATACTCGCTGTATTATACCACGTTTTTTTACGTAAAAATGACGGTCTTTGAAACCTCGTGACTTTAAAAACTTACAAGTTTTTGTAAAAAAGCAAATTGTGGCTAGCTAGTTATCTTATTTGAATACTAGTCGATTAGGCCCGTGAAAAAATCCACTCAGGCAGAAGAACAATGAAAAATTAGAAGATTTTAGGAATTTTGATGACGTCAGCAGTGTCCTGTTCATCTACATAAAAATTGAATGCGTTTTTGATAGTTGGAAAGGCCTGTGGAAAAATGACAAAAAAGCAGTAAAAATAAGGATAACTTACGAAAACGATAACGTTACGAAAAAGAAAACTTGGGATTTTGTTTTCCATAAACCTCCATAAACCTAAAAAATAATAAATTATGATAATACTTTCCTATTTTTGTTTCCTGTAAAAAGATAATTCAATGGTTACATACAGACCGTATAATATTAATATATTGGTAAGTAAGTTACCTGCAGTTGATGCTTTTTGAGTCTTTTCAATACCAAAAATATGTGATGCAATTTTAACATGGCATGCCCTGACTTTTAGTTCATGAATTATCTCCTTAAAAAGAAAATAATCCACCTAACGAAGCGCGCCACGGGAAGGCAAGTCATGGGGCTTTGCGCTTCAACCTAAAAAAGAAAAAGAAAAGTACGTAGTGTGCTTTTGTACTAAAGAGAGTTAATAAGGTAAGTTTTGGGCAATATGACCAATTCCAGTAGATTGTGAGTCCCCAATACCAGTGAATGTTGAAGTGAATATTGAATACATAATATAGATAACATTAACAGTTTTTTATAAGAACAAAATGTTTGAACATATGGCTTCAGAGGCCCAAAAGTTTAGAACATGTTAAGAACATTTAAGTCTTTGACAATATCACGAAGTACGGAAAAACAATATGAGTAAATATACAACCATTGAAAATGCTATTAATTTAATAAAAAGTGAAAAGGGTGGTTTTGTCAATAAAATACTCAATCTTGTAATTCAATTCTATATTTACAACTGATTAAAAACAGAAAAGATAAACTAAACTAACCGATTAGTCTACTTACTTACAAACAAACAGACAAACAGCCAACAAACCAACCGACGAACACACTAACTAACCAAACAAACAACTTACAAATAACTCACTAACTAACAACAACTAACTAACAAACAACTAACTAACAAACAACTTACTAACAAACAACTTACTAACAAACAACTAACAAATTAAGTAACTAAATAACTAAACAATGCCAGCAACTTTTATATGAAAATAGACCATTTGAGTAAAATTGTAAGCAACTTTGAAGCGTTCAAAGTTATATATGAAAATAGACCTTTCAGAGTTTAAAATTCCAAGCAACTTTTAAGAGTAAAAAGATATATATAAATATAGACTATTTAGAGCTCAAATTTTCTATTTACTTAAAAGTTACTGACAAAGTGCCTCCATTAAATTGTAAATTGAATTGGTTTAATGAGCTGTTTAAAGTGTTGGCGTTGGTGTTATTGTTGGTGGTGGTGGTAGCATTGGTTGAGGAGTTGGTATTTTTATTGAAGGAAGTTTTTTTGGTATTTTGACGCCATTTAAAATCTGGTCTATCCTGGCCCCCATTAGCTTTCCAAAATTTAAAAGCTTTGTTTGATTTGGGGTCAGGATGTTCCTGCCGATATAGTTTGAAGGCTTTTCTGGACAAATTCACTAAAATAAATTAGCTGTGTTTTTAGAATTAATATCATCCGAAAATTGTAAGTAATTATTTGTTAGTAATTAATTATCGATTGTGCTAAATTATCGATTGTGCTAACAAAAGCAGTTGCAAAAAATAAAAAAATTATAATAATAACATTTACCTGCTTTTTGTTTATTTTCTTTGTTCATATCCTCATCTATAACCACAATATACACAATAGTAGTAATTAGGCATATTTGAATTATTCTCATTAGAACCATTCATTATTTTGTGATACATGTTACGAAAATAATAAAAAGTCAATTTCAATAAAATATTAATAACATTTACCTGTTTTTTTTTCCGTGCTGTTATGTTCAACTTCGACAACATCATCACTCTCATCTATAGAATGTGTGGAATAGTTATAATTAAACAGTAGAAAAAAAATGACAAAAAAAGGTATTTTATAAATTTAATTATTACCATCACTTTTCATCAGGACTTCCTCATTAACCTCGTCACTAATGTTACATGCCATTTTTTATTAAATTTTACTCTGATAACCTGCATTAAGAACAAATATTAATTAAGAAAAGAGTGGGTGAGATTAACTTAAAGCTGCACAAACAAATTGTTCTCACAACAAAAATATATGAAATACTTGAAAAATTGCAAATTGTTGAACAAATGAATAAAAGATGTGATCAATAGTTGATAATATTAAAACTTAAATACAGAAAACATTTCATGAAAATCTTGCATATTAATTACTTAATTATTTATATTATTGTTGCAAATTCTTATTCCTATCTTGGCTTTTAGTTCATGAATTACATACACATTTTTTTACATGCAATTCACTTAACAGGGTGCACCACGTGAAGGTAAGCCTTTGCACCCCACCTAAAAAGAAAAGGCAGGATAAAATGTTCTTAATGTTGATACTTTTAATAAAATATGATATAAATTAAAGAAAAAAAATAAGTTGTCCTGATCTTTACGTTGTCTTCGGCCTTTAAGGATTGTAATTAATAGAGCAATTTTGTACATCACCTAAAAACAAAACGTTAAGATGTATTTAAAAAAATGGTCAACAAAAATTAAGGTTAAATATTTACCTTTAGATTGTGCGAGATTTTCATTTGGGAGGTTATCATAAAACCATTACGATGGAGTATTTACAGAGTCTGTCATTTAGAATTTAAGTTAAGGCTATTATGAACATGCACGAAATGAAAAGTTGCATTAGCAATGCCAAAAATTAAATATTATGTTATTGAAAGAATGCAGGTAATGAGTAATTAAAAATATAATGATTGAAATTTAAAAAAATTATATAATAGTTATATAAATTATATTTATAACATTTTTGTTTTATGTTTTAGTTATAGTTTTCAAACTGTTTTTGATATAGTAAAAAATACTTCTGCATACATAAAAAGCCAGTGTGTAAAAACACTGAAACCATGTAAAAATGGTATAATACCCCTACAAACAATGTCTCTAGAATACATGATCCATTTAATGACACATCACCTTAACAGTAATACATACGTTACCAGAACGAATGTAATAACCAACCGTAGGTATGTGCATGAGTCTTAAATGAACTTTATTATGCATTGAACATTAATTACAGTTAGAAATAAAACAATAGCAATTTTTTTACAGAAACTTTCGCAAATTGGCTGAATTGGATTAACTATCTATTATTTCACACATTTTTCAAGAGAATATGTATACACAAAGACATTTGTTTCACAAGAATAAACATTTTTCGATTTACAGAAATTAAATTTTCCAAGTGGCCTAACTTTCGCAATTTAGCCTAAAATCTGGAAATTGCTGAATTTTGTTTCTCTAAAGATTCTACGTTTAAATAAGTACTTCTAGTTCATTTAATGAGACATCACCTTAACAGTTATACATACGCTATCAGTAAAAAAATGATAACCAACTGTAGGTATGTGACATTAGTGTCTTTAAATGAACTTTTTGATAATATTTAAAAGTAACAGAATCATAAGTACTCCTAGTTCATTTAATGAGACATCACCTTAACAGTTATACATAAGCTATCAGTAAAAAAATGATAACCAACTGTAGGTATGTGACATTAGTGTCTTTAAATGAACTTTTTAACAATATTCAAAATTAACAGAATTATGTGTGAACTTGTGATTCTGGTAATTTTAAATATTATTTATGTGAGAACTTGACGGTAAACAATATTTTGAGAGTAACATTTCCCATTAAAAAACCCTTGCTTGGATGAGGGAACAATAATTACTCTAACATCATCAAATGCCCTTGCTCTAGAAAAAGCAACATATAACTGACCATGAGAAAAACATGGCCTGCGCAACAATATACCAACCTTTTCAAAGGTTTGACCTTGTGCCTTGTTTATTGTCATAGCATAAGAAAGCCTTAGTGGAAGCTGTCTGCGACGCAAAACAAAAGGCATACCTGTATCCGAAGGTGCAAGTTGCACCCTTGGAATAAGTACCCTATCTCCAATAGCATTGCCAGTGAGTACTTCAGCATCGACACAGTTGTCGTGAAGATATCTTACAATTAGGCGAGTGCCATTACATAAGCCTTTATTTATGTTTATGTTTCTTAATAACATAACAATGGCACCCGATTTTAATTTTAGACAATGAGGAGGCATACCTGAAGGTGTGATACTATTTAAAAATTCCACCGGATATTGATTCCGTTCCTCCTCATCATCACACACAACATCATCTGCACTAAAATAAATTTTTTCTTCACCCGGCAACAACTCCAACACCTGATCATTAATGATAAGTGAATCATCATTTGTAGGTGTTAGTATTACAGATGATGCCATATTTTCTGGGTGAAAATCCCTAAACAAAGTATTAACAATACATTGATTTTGTTGTAACACACAATTGGATGGCACTTCAATTGCACCTTGAAACGGTGGTTGTTCCCGAACTGCTAAAACACCTTTTCCAAGTTGCAGAAGCCATGCAGCAAATTCTTGTTCTCCTGGCCTCGTTCTCATGTTGTGAGTTAATTTAAATTCCGTAACCAAGTGCCATAGTGGAGAACTTTTTAGGCACATGTCAACAATTTCAGTTGGTTTTCCTTTTCCGACAACAGGCAATAATTGTGAAAAATCACCACCTAAAAGAACAACTTTACCTCCAAATGGAAGTTCGCTATTGCAAATGTCTCGAAGAAGACGATCTATTGCATGGAAAGCATGCTTGGGAATCATGGAAGATTCATCAAGTAAAAAGAGATTTTTTTGCCTTAGCTCAGCAGCATAAGCAGACACCGGAGTTATGCTGCATGTACTGTTTTCCAAAATAGGAACTGGTAACCGAAATAACTTATGTATAGTGGTACCATTTTTTAAAAGAGTTGCTGCTATACCAGTAAATGCAGCAGTTCCAACTTGAAAACCTCTACCTGAAATTTCGGAAATAAGGAAATTATAAGTAAAGGTTTTACCACTGCCACCAGCACCTTCTAAATAAAACAAACGGTTATTTTGGGCTGTATTGTTAGCAACATTTACAACCGCTTCTATAACTGCATCAGCCAGTGCTGTCTGTTCTTCAGTAAGTTGAGCCCTCAGTTGAGAAGCTTTTTCAGCCTCCAAAGCTACATCAATGTTTTCAGCTGGAGGTATTTCATCTAAACTTGGAAGATTAAAATCAGTAAGAGATTTACCAAATTGTCTCAGTACAGAATGAATATCTTGAAGCACCCTGTACTCAGCTTGATCCTCGTTCATTTGGCGAAGATAATCCTCACACATAGAACCCTTGTACCTTGTCCACAAAGTAAAAGGATCAGAAGGTTCACAGTGGATAAGTATTATTGCAAACAATTGTCTTAATTGCCGAGGCATCTGAAAGTTGACAGCCTCCTCCAAAGTATTGTTCCATTCGGTATCATCTTGCAGTAGTCCACGCAATAAACAGGTTTCACGAAATGTCTCAGCGACATTACCATCCACAGTTCTTAAATCTTCATAAGATGTTGCACCACACGTATGTAATAATAGCATACGTAAATAAAAAAGCTCACCTGCGCGAGGACTCACACTATGCATTCTAGAGACAATTTTAAGGTTAAAGTTTCGTCTTGGTGTCCAAACTTTCCTGTCGTTATTGAAAACGAAATGAAGAGGAATGTCTGGATACAAATATTGGCGAGCATTGTGATTCTCTCCATTTAGCACAAACCAAGCTGTTAATTTAGTGGCTTGATTTGCAGCTCTGTTCACAGCTTCTTCAACCTGGTCTGGCTGAAAATAAACAATATGATTATTAGGCAAGTACACTGGCAGTCTATGGACAACATGAGATTGCTGATGCATTTTAAATTCAAAAAGGCGCCATATTGCTTCTGGCGCACTGACATACCTAGCGTCTAAAAACGTCTGTACCTCATCGTGATCAATACGTTCATTGATCTCAATGTTGGCACAATCATGACCCTTATAAATATATTTATAAAGGTATTTAACAGATTTAACAGACATGCAAGCCTCTAAGTTTATATGTGCATTGTATTTCTTGGAGAGCCATGGATTGTAGGGAACAACCCATCGATTATCTACATCAACATTATTGACATTGATATGTATTCCATTATTACGATGTCTATACAATGGATATCCATCAACGTCTGCAACGGTAGACCCTAAAAATTTTTTCGGAAAATTTTTTGTGCAAACACCATCCTCCATACACCTAGAATTAGGATTCAGATAGCCACATGGTCCATGAATCATACACGACCGAATAATTTCAAACAGCTCAGGTTGTTCCTGTTGATTAGGAATTTCAGCTGAAATAACACTGTCTATGTCATCTGCATCCCGAAGTTTATCATTGGGATCTAAATGAAGTAACAAATGACAATGAGGTAAACCCCTCTTTTAAAATTCTATAACATAAACATGTGATACAGTTTTACCTAAAACACCCCTTTCAGTAACATCTTTTAGGAGTTCATTTAGTTTCAATTTAAAAGCTCGAGAAACTAAATCAGGCCGATCATGTGCACGTTGGCCTGCAAACAAATTTTCTGTAATCTCACGCCATTTTGGATTGCATGTAAAAGTCAGAAAAAAATCTGGTTTTCCAAATTTACCAATGACAGCCATAGCATCTTGATAGTTTTGAGCCATGGCACGTGGACTTCCTTGAAAACTTGAAGGAAGGACAACAATACGTCCTGGTTGAAGGTCTCGCTCTTCAGCTCGTACATTCAAGTGGTCAGCTAAACCTTCATAACTGTCAACACGCAGGTTTGTTTGATTCGCACGAACGTAATTTAAGTTGTTACCCTCAACTTTAACATAAGAATCCACACAATACTGTTGAAATAATTTCTTACCATAATGAATCGGGCTAAAATTTTCCCGAACAGCTACACGGTAAGTATAATACTGCAACATTGTAGTAGTATTTCGAGTACGGGTTGCACGTTCGGCAACATGGGGTATCCCATAATACCAACCTGGTTCACCCCTTGGAAAAAATAGAGGATAAACCATCGGCTCTAAATTTGCAGATAACGTAGAAATATTTCGCAAATTGCCTCCACGTGGGTAGGTAACAATATCCCTGTTTCCAGGAGGAGCTCCATCTTGGCCAACAAAAACTGCGGCTACTTCGTCATGATGTGGCAAGTTATATCGCCTTCGATCACTGCCAACTCTCATGCACATGCGTACTTCTGATGGGACACGGTTTTCAGCTGCTGCCTGAGCTATTTCATCAGCTTCAACTTCAGCCATGTACCTGTATGCAGCAGCAAAAGGACTAACTCTGTTCATTATATCCTGAACAGTTTGCATCACGTCTTCTCTACAGCCATTATTTTCAGGACGTGCCATTCTCTCATTGAGTGCTCTACCTGCTTCATAAATATAAAGTTGGTTAAAAACAGGAGTTTGTCCCTCAGGAGGGTGAAGATCCCCAACACGATGCCATATTTGACCGCAGATACGAAAGCATGGTGGCCCACGGCCAGGGGGAGGTCGAAGATTTGCTCCAAAGGAAGCAAACGAAACTGCACTATTATACTTACGTATATTCATTTGAAAGTTCCGTGCCTGAGCAGTATCATTATTTGTTAACAGTTGCCTTAGCTGTTCAGGGTATGGTGACAAATTATCAAGTGCAACTTTACCATTATGGCAGCATTTAAAACACTCTTCATTTTCAAACTTTATAGCTTGACAGTACTCACAATTTTTGTCCATAACACCTAAATAATAAACATTAGGCAATACATGTTGACGTGCAACATTATAGTATGGGGCATTTCTGCGAGCACGAACAGCAAGGTTTCGTTGTGCATTTGCTTGTCTTCTGTTTGCAACCTGCGAAACATTTTGCCTTTGTCGAGCAATAGTTTGCCTTGTAGCATCCCGAGCACGTCTATTGGTAGCCTGATCATTATGTGGTTGACGTGCGATAGTATGTCT
This sequence comes from Hydractinia echinata, assembly GCA_030067915.1. Lineage (NCBI taxonomy): Eukaryota > Metazoa > Cnidaria > Hydrozoa > Anthoathecata > Hydractiniidae > Hydractinia > Hydractinia echinata. The sequence goes on along the minus strand of JASGCC010000012.1, from coordinate 3,544,087 downwards.
TTCAGTATCACGTGCACGTCTATTGGCAGTCTGCTCATTACATTCAGCACTACGACTTGCTGCTTGCCTAACTGAATCACTCTGATTCCTATTGTTAACTTGATTAACTGTTTCGGAATGGCGTAAAGACGCAACACATTGTGCATGTCTACGCCTAGCTGAAGACACATCATCAATAATTGATGTACGTGGTATGACATTTACCTGTGGCAGTTCAATATGTTGAGGAAGATCTGGTATCTGACCCATAATGAGACCTAATAAACTTTGATTATTTTCTGGGCGCTGAAACACAAACCTACCTGCATTATTGAACAGCCTAAAACCACGTACACAGTTGTTACTGTTATTACTCTCTGGATTAGACATGACAGAAGAATACACAACTTTAATTAGCTAGGTAATAGGAACCAAACTCTAAAAAATATATATATAAGAATTGAGATACATAAGTCACTTTAACTTTCCTTACTAAACTAAACTTAGGTAGCTAGATAGCTAACTGCACATTTTAGAAACTTCTTTTACTCCTTGCAAAATGTCCCCCTTTTACATTTAAATTAAAATATTGAGAAATTATCAATAAAAACAAAAACATTGAATTGCATGTGGCCCTTTTCTTGTAGCTAAAGTTTACAGGAAATGTGGGAAAATTATACTGTAAATTATTTTGTCAATATAATTTGTATTCAAAAAAGAAGAGAAGTTTGACTACTAAGGTAGTTATTGATAGCTAAAAAAGAGGTATTGCAACATAACTCATAGGTTAGTTAGAAGTGTTATAGCTAGGGCACTAGGGATAGAGTCTTAAAGATGTGGATAGAGATAAGCTAAGACACACAGTTAAATATAGTTAAAATGGGGAGGCTTAGGTAGGTATATAGCTATTTGTAGTAAAACACACACATAATATATATATATATAAGGAGAAAAAATAGCAATGTAAGAGAGTTCAACAAACCAAGCTTTCCGTTTGGCCAGCAGATTTGTTTGGTAGCCAGCTAACAGCTTTGTGTAGCATTTTGAATTTTAGGACAAACACATTAGTTACGCACCAGGGGATACATTAATTATGCAAAAAAAAGTAAACAAACATGGTAGTTTATTGTTATAAAAAACGCAGTAAAATAAAAAACTTGAGGTTTTCAAGTGTCTTTTTTATGGAAAATGCGAGTCTGCTTGACAACTTAAAGTGTGATATATAGGACAGTAAGATGTAGCTGGATGAATGAAAATAAAAATAGCTACCCTTTAAAAGCTTAACAAAGATAAATTTGAAATTTCTTACTTTTTTGTACTCTTTTCTTACTTTGTTGTAGCTCGGTCGTCGTCTATTGTCAACCAAAAATAAACTCTGTTGTAAGTCGTCGTGTTTTATTCTTGACAAAAAAAAATCTCTAGCTAGATATATATACTCCTTAGTCGTAATAAGTAGTAAAGAAATTAGGTGACTTACTAAATATGTATAATAATTTCTTTTTCACTGTACGTAGCTAGCTTAAAACTTATTTTACGCTTAAACCAAAATTTGCAACTGAATGTTGTAAAAGCAACCTACTTCATTTCCCTTTCTAAATCTGAAAAAAAAATTTACCGGCTGGTTTGATCGTCAAGGGAAACTTGCATTTTTCGGCAAATGAAATTTATTTATTTTGATCACGTGATTTTGTTTAACAAATGAAATTGATTTATTTTGATCACATGATTTAAAATGTAAACAAACAAAATGTCGCGGCTTTTATCGGCAAAAGAGATATGTATTTTCGGCTAACTTCAAAAGAAAATGACCACATCAACTTTGCCTGTCACAGACAGACGGACACACTCTCCGTATTATTATAAGAGACTAGTCGATAAGGCCCGTGGAGAAATCCACTTAGGCAGATGGGCAATGGAAAAATAGGTTGTTTTAGATGTTTTGCTGACGTCAGCAGTGAAGATCCAAAAAAAATTAGAGAAATTTATTATATTCTTTTATTGTAATGTGTAGAGGTTAAAACGCTGATCAAAATAATGTATAGGATGATATGTTTTCGAGGAACGCAAAAGGAGATATAAGGGTTTAAAAATTGTGCTGACGTCAGCAAAGGCCCGTGAAAACACAAAAAAAAATTTTTAGAAATTTATATACCTGTTGTCTTCCTCGTATAGATCTTGAAACGCTGATCAAGAAAATGTATAGGATCATGTACTTTTGACAAACGGTTGCAGAGATATTAGAGTTTGAAGGTTTTTTGATGACGTCATCAACCCGTCCATTCCGAAACGGGTTTGGGGACCTAGGTTTGGGAAACTTACCCAAATTGGTCCCAGGTGGTCCCTAGTTACCCACGCGGTGAAAAATCATTAACGTCACCACCTCGTTTCCAAGTTATTTGGCCTCAAAGTTTTAAGTGCACTGTAATGGCTTCCCATAAATTATAATGCAACAAAACCTTTTGTTATATATTGCATATATAAAAATATATCTTTAGTAAACTTTAGACAAACTGTTAATAAAAATCAGTCCTTTTAGCAACTTTCATGCTGTTTTACCATCAATAAGCCTTACACAAAATTTTAAATCTCACATAGTATTCTGTCACAAATGTTCACATAAAATATATATAAAAAATAACAGAGTGCAAAACCAATTGGCAAATTTTTTAGGCTAATTAGTCAAATCAGAAATGCAAAAACAAAGTTTGAGTCATAATTCATGTTAAAAAACAACAACAATCAATTTAACAGTTCATTTTATGTCAATTTTTGCACTAAATTTGCAACACAAAATACAAATTCTAAATAATTCCTATGGTTTTCTTTTAAGTTTAATCAAAATATAAAAGATGAGAGGTGAACGCCAAAATCAAAGTTTGCAAAATTTAATTATTTTGGTATATATGTCTATTGATATATGCCCTCTAAAACAATATTTCAATCCAAAATGTGAAAAAGAAAAACAGTTTGCAACAAAATCAGTTATTCTGATGATATTGCATACTTTCTTTCCACAAAAGTGTAAAAAAAAGAATGGTTGTAGGAAATACTTCTGGTTCAACAAAAATCAGTATTTTTGATATTTTGCATCTTGTACTCATTAAATATTACCCAAATTTTAACTGTGATTTGGAACGCATCAAATTTAGAAATAGAGAGGGATCAGTCATTTCGGTATGTTGTACAGAGTCCTGCCCGGTAAAGAATTTATATATAAAAAATATAAAAAAAAAACTTGCAATGTGCAAAATCTAATTCTCCTTCTGTATGTCTTCTGTAATCAGTCTTTGCCCACAAACTATATATTACATGAAAATGTCAAAACCATAAATTAGAAGAAATTAAATTTATACATCTTAAAAATAAGTAATTTCTGTACTTTATTCTTAGAACTTTTTTGCAGGAAAAGAACTTCGCAAACCAAAAATAGAATCAGGAAAATGTTTAAATTTTCAGGGTTAATAACATTTTATGAATTTGTGGCAATTTTACGTTTTGTATATATATTGTCAGTTGAATTTCTCGTTTTCATATAAAAACAGGAATAGCTTGCAAGTTGCAAAGTCAAATTCTACAAAAAATAGTTCTTTCGCTATATTGCATGATCCAAACACATAACATTTCAAAAAACACACAACAGTTTGTATATATTATATATATACACTATGCATATATATATAAATGAAAAGTTACCCCAGCCTTTCATGTACATTTTTTACATTTAGGGTGAAAAATGTGAATCCTTCCGCTGCCTTTCCCAAAAAAATTAAAATAAAAAATAAATAATCAACAACCCATGTAAATACTGCAACAAAATCAAAAAATGTGAAAAAGCTACGTAAAGTTTCCCCATAATGTGAAAAACCTCTGTCAAAGTTTTTTCGGTGTTGTACTCCCTCAAAAAAGTTGAAACTTTTCTTAAATAAGACAAAATGTCATAAACAAAAACATTTTAGTCAGAACATCTAGAACAACAAAATCACTACACTTAAGGTACCAGAATTACTACATGTTAAATAAAAATCGTTTCGTCATATTACATGTAACCGATGTATATAAGTTTAGTTACACAAAATGTGAAAAATACATTATTTGCATATATACACAAAATGTGAAAAATACATTATTTGCTTAAAAACAGTCCTTAAACTATTCTTAAATATTATGTAATACTTTTTTAAAAGTTGTTGTGGCTTGGTAATTTAAGCTTAAAATGTCAAGTGAAATAAGTTACAGCCACATTCTTAGCAAAGACCACCACGATAACTACGGTAGCTAGCTTACATGTAAAAAGCAACATAAAACTCACAAGTTAGCTAGGTACTTGTAATCTTAAGTTTGAAGCTAACATAAGCTAGCTACAGCAGCTAATAGCTGGTCAGTTGAATATAAACTGGAGACTTAGCTAGGTAAAAAGAACATGGCTACATAATTATAAAGTCCGAGCAAGCTAGCTATAGGTTGTTGTTGGTGTGGTTGGCTTTATGATGCTAGCTAACAAACATGTCTCACATCAATAATATCATCAAAACTAAAAAAAAACATAAACAAACCTTTGAAACCTTGCTATACTTCATTTACATACCATGCCTTTTTTCAAATGTTTTTGTAGATTTATTTTGAAGGCAAGAGAAGACAAATGCTTAAAAAGAACAGCCATCTTTTTTGCAAACACAATTTCCGTTACTTTGTGCTAGAACTTCATTTAACAAACCACACAAAACTCGCAGCTTTTCACGACAAAGAAGACATATATTTTACGGCAACATCAAAGATTCTTTTCGGCGACATCAAAGGAAAATAAACACATCCACTTTGCCTGTTACGGACACGTTGGACACACAGACACACAGACACACTCTCCGTATTATTATAAGAGATTATATCAATATAGCTTTAGCAATCTACTATCTTATTTCTATTTAGGTTTCAGGAGCTGCTCTAAACATGTAAAATGATTGGATTGCAATGGGCAGGGTAGCTGCTAGCTAGCTATACTGCTAGCCATATGAAGGATTTCTCTCACAACTATCAGTTTTGACTTGCTAGTATTTAGACCACATTCAAGTGATGTAAGCTCTGAACTCAACTTCTTTCGGATCAGACAAATAAAATATGCACTGAGAATTTATTACCAAAAATTTCACACAATTCATTTCAAACACACGTTTTACAACAACCCTAATCAGTTTTAAAAAAACAGATCAGCATAACCAGGAACGTCGTATAGAAATGTCGAATGGCGACATAATTAACAGGAACATGTATGTACATGCGAACCAAGTTACTGATTAAAAAAAAATCCACAAGTCGTACCAGATGAAAATAGAAGTTACTTATCGATATACACCAAACATATTGATTTTTATTATGTTTTGGACAAAAGTATTGTCCTGAAAGATCCATTTTTGATCAGTGATAGCTAAATCGAGCTATATAAACATTTTCAAGATAGCTATACACAAAATACCAACACATGAATAGTTATAAATTGACATTGAATTGGATTGACAATATTTCATTGAAACAAAATGAACAGTGTGACATTCAGGAAATTTAGGGAATTTTGTTGTTATATCTGCAAAACTTAAAAAATAAATCGTTTGCGACAGTTTCTTCCGCGCTTTAAGTAGTACTTAATATACCACAACATTTACCGGGTATGCGGTGATCTCATAGTTTACACTCCCTCTTGGTATTTTCAGTAGGTATTTCAACACAAAGGTTGATGAGTATGTAGATGGAAGCAAGTTCTACTCAAGTAAGAAGTCAAGTACAGGAGTCCATTTTTACATGTGATTAACGTCATTTGTTCTTCTTTCAGCTGTAGAGTAATTTAAGAGCATATGTTTAGTGTCGAAAGCTGTTTCACGATTGCAGTTCTAAGTCTTTTATTTCTTTTGCTATTTCGGAACATTCATTAAGCAGTTTGACGAGTTCTTCACGCCTGCTTAATCTGGCTGGTGAACAATCGCCCTAAAAATAACAACATGCAGAGGCTGCATCAACTATCTCGCTTTAAAAAGGTGCAGCCACAATACTTTCACAATGGTGACACACCCAATTCTGTTGTTTAATTTACACTTGGAAAAACCGAAGTGGTATATGCTACTCGACCTGTGGCCACAAACCATGCTAGGTTTTGAAGCCTATTAAATGACTCTGTTCAGTTGCCAAAAAACGTTTAGGACAAAATAAAAATTTAAGGCGTGCATGTAGCCATTAAGTTTACGCAAATTTAAAGCAGCTAAATGGGCGACTAGCGATATTTACAAAAAAAAATTCTTTGAGAAAACGATTTCAAAATTATGATGCATCACGGTATACACACATTTTTAAAAAAATATTAAAATTCTAACCAGGCAGGTCATTATTATTATTTCTCCATTTCTTCTCTATATTTTTCTCTCTTTTTAGTAATATCTATTTTTCTAATTAGACCTATTTCTTTTAACCTGAATAACCAAAAAGAAACCCAAAATTTCGTAAAAATGATTTGATCATCATAACCAAAATAAATAAAGGGTGATTATCCGGACGAGTGTAAAGGTTGCTAAAAAAGCAAAGCGAGGAGACCGGTGCGCTTGGGTAGGGACACGCTTTTTCTTTAATAAGAATATGCTTTATAAGAATATCAGGCTAGGATTTTCGGCTTTAAACAATAGTTCTATCGTTTAAACAATAGAGAAATAAAGAATATTGACCAGCTTGGTTAGAACTTTGATATTCTTATACAAGAAAACGTGTAATAGATGTCAAATTAAATATATACAGCGAGTAGATTTACTTTGTCTATGTCACACGCTGATCGGTGTAAAAATGGGAAGCTGAAAAATTTAGGACCTTAAAGCACCCGGTCAATGACGTTGTGTTCAGTATTTTAAAGAAACTTTTTTTTGCGCTCGCGAAGTGTTTTTGCGCCCGCGAAGTGTTAATCCACACGCGAAAGAATTGTCCTCTCGCATATTACTGTATTTTAAAAATGCTGAGATAGACGAATACGTAACCGGACAGTACTTAAGAATGCTTTCCAATCGCATATTTTTTGTGAAAAGAAATTGCCACACCAGCCCAAAAGAGGTGAAAAAGAGAAAAGTTTGCAACTTTGCTTACATCTCTTTAATAATAGCCCTGTTCCGTCTGTCTGTTTGTGCACGAAATAAACATTGTGCTACGGAAACACGTAATATGCGGTATATAAAGGACGGGCAACTCCGTAGATTTTTCAACGGGCTGCCGGCTAGTCTCTTTAACAATAGCCGTATTATCTCTGTCTGTCCGCGAAAGAGCGACGTGCAACAGGCACACGAAATAGCGTGTAATTTAAAGACGGGCGAACCCGTAGATGTTTCCACGGGTTAACGACTAGACAAAATACGGCTATAATAATAGCTGTATTTTGTCTGTCTCTATAGTGTATTTGTTCCACTTTGGGCACAGATACTAATGGGAATACACAAGTTCTAAACCTAGCTTCACGTGTAGCTTTATTCTGCCATCTTAGGCTTTCTTCCATCTATATATTACGTCATACATATATCCTAAAATGCCGTCAGCCGACATCCATAAATACTATATCACTCCTTTTTTTAAAAATGGTTAAAATCTATCAACAAAATATCAATAAAGTTTCAAATAGTGCAATGTTCAAAAAGTCATACAAACTCTTCAGTTGTACAGTACTTCAAAGATTCAGTTATTTTCGACAAAATTCTTAAACAAATAAACCAATCGTGAATCAAATTATCAATGTTATCATTCTAACTGTGTAGTCCTAAATCGCATGTTTTGTATCGTTCAAATAACTTGTTACGGTTATCGTTTCGGATAAACAGGTTTCCGAATTCTTTGTGGATACGTCTTCTTAATCCACACGCGCCGTTTCCGCTGCTCCTTTCGACCTGTCTCACTAGACTGCTCTACTATAGCCTGCGATGCCGCTGAAACCACCTTATCATCGTCTTCCCCCGGAACATCGGTCTTCACTTCTGCTATCTGAAGTTTCTTCACCTGTGACGCATTCCTCAACAACTCACTCCCATCTTCTCCCTTTATCACGAATCCTGTACCTTTCCTATCTACCACGGTGTACTTCTTGTTATTGTATGTAGTAGTCAGTTTGTTCTCTTTCTTTTGTTTCAATAAAACTACATCACCCTCTTCAATTTCGATTGGTTTAGCTTTCATAACCTTGTTGTAGTCTTCTTCCATTTTCTTTTTGTTTTGTTGTTCTTTTGCTTTGGCGTTATCATGGTGCTGACCTTTTGATGATTGCAAAAATTGTGGCAGTTTTGTTCGAATTTCGCGATTGAACAACAATTTGGCAGGTGATTCTCCCGTAGGTGAATGAGGCGTACTGCGATAATCCAATAAAAACCTTGTAACAGCATGTCGCCAGTTCTTCCCTTCTTCCCATGTGCTGTTTTGATGGTTTTCAAAAGCGTTCGGTTAAATTGTTCGACTTCTGCATTACCCCTTGGCCAGTACGGTTGAGACTTTGTATGAGTTATCCCATTCGATTTGCAAAATTCGTTAACTTCATCCGAAACAAAATTGGAACCATTGTCGGTTTTCAAAACTTCTGGGATACCATGTCGAGCAAATGTATCAACAAACGATGCAATTATTTTGGACGATGTCGTGCTTTTCATTATGGTACATTCTGGATATCTAGAGTAAGCATCAATGACAGTTAATATACTCTCTCCATTTGGAAATGGACCAAGTAGATCAGAATATACGATTTGCCACGGTCCTTTCGGCATAACTGTAGGCTTTAATGGTTCGTATTGTGTTTTATCAGCTACCAACTGGCATGGTACGCATGTACTAATAGTACTTTCAACATCTTTATTCATGGTCGGTCACCACACTTTGGTTCTTAGAGCTTGTTTTGTTTTAACAATGCCCATATGATTTTCATGTACAATACTCAATATTCTGTTTTAAAGGGATTTTGGAATCACTATTTGTTTTCCTTTCAGCAAAATGTTCTCAGAAATACACAACTCAACTCTGATACACAATTCGCGATAGGGCATCTGAGGGATTTTGTGCCCCCGGCTTGTATTTTATCCGGAACTTGAATGGTTGTAATCTCAGCACCCACCGCTCCAGTCTGGCAGATGGTTTTGATTTCGGTGAGTAGATATGGATCAATGGCTGATGATCGGTGTACAACTCGAATTCTGTTCCAATTAAATATCGATGAAACCGTTCACAACTCCAAACTATTGCCAGACCTTCTTTTTCTGTCTGACTATATCTTCGTTCAACATCAGTCAATGTCCTACTAACATACTCAATCACTTTGTATCTTCCGTCCATTTGCTGTTGCTCTAATATTGCTCCTACAGAAAATGGTGATGCATCCACAGTAAGTCGTGTTTCTGCCGTTGGCGACCAGTAAGCCATAACTGTGTCTGATTTAAGTACCTCTTTTAAGAGTTTGAATGCAGCAGATTGTTCTTTCTCACACATATTTTCCTTTGCTTCTTAACGATTGTCTCAATGGTTCCACAATGTCAGCAAAATTATCAACGAAACTGGACATGTATGTAGCCAATCCCATAAAGGAACGCAGCTCTTGAAAATTCTGGGGCTCTTTCATATCATTGATTGCTTTGACTTTGACAGGGTCTGCCATTGCACCTTCCTTTGATAATGAAATACCAAAAAAAGTAAGTGTCTCTTTGGAAAACTCACACTTTCTTTTGTTTAACTTCAGTCCTACTGATTCGATTTTGCTCAAAGCAGCTTCTAGATTACTGTGGTGTTCTGCTATCGTTGTCCCCCATATAATTATATCATCTGATATATTCTTTGCACCTTTCAAACCATTCAATACTCTTTGTTATAGTGCATGCTGATAGCATTCAGACGCAGATGTGATACCTAAAGACAGTCTTTTATACCGCCTAACTGGTGTATTAAACGTTGTGATAGGTCGAGACTTTTCATCCAGTTCCAGTTGATGGTAGCCCATTTTCAAATCAAGTTTTGAAAATAACACTGCACCTCTCATCTCCTGTTTTAATTGTTCCAGTGTGGGTATTGAATGCCTTTCTCTCTGAATTGCTTGGTTGGCTCTTCTCATATCTATGATCAATCGTATGTCATTGTCTTTCTTCGGTGTTGCTATTAACGGTGACACCAAGTCGGTGGGACCTTCAGTTTTTTCAATAATGTCCATGTCCTCCAATTCATGCACTTTCTCAATAACCTTTTTCTGCAGATGGTATGGTACTTTTCTGTTGGTTTGGGCAACTGGTGTAACACTCTCGTCTATATGTAACTTCAGTTGAAAATCTTTTAACTTCCCCATACCATCAAATACCTTCTCATAATCAGCCAATATTCTGTTTAATTCCTCATCTATACAACCTACTATGTGAGCTTCTTCCAACATTTTAACCACTCTCAACTCTGTTGCAGCCTTCTTACTCAACAAACAACCTGCTTTTTCTTTATCAATGATAAAAATTTTTGTTACTATTTCTTTCTTTCCAAGTCGAATTTTCGTTTTCAATTCCCCATACAAATCAATTGGTGAGTCTGAACCAAATGTCTTTAATCTTGCATTAGACTTTTCTCCTTTAACACCTAATTGTCGAAATGTTTGTTTATCGATAATGGTGACGGTCGACCCAGTGGTTTTCGTTTTCAATTCCCCATACAAATCAATTGGTGAGTCTGAACCAAATGTCTTTAATCTTGCATTAGACTTTTCTCCTTTAACACCTAATTGTCGAAATGTTTGTTTATCGATAATGGTGACGGTCGACCCAGTGTCAACGATGAATTCGATCTCTTGATTGTTTACTTCAACTTTAATCTTCTTTAAATTGTTACTGTCATTACTGTCATTATTGATGATAAACAAGAATCCATCAAAATCACTATCCGCATCTGATTCAGCTTTTTCTACCTTGTTCACATTACTCCTCATTCTCTCCTGTCCTGACCGACACACCTTCTCGAAATGACCAACTTTTCCACACTTTCTACAGCTGGCCCCCTTGGCTGGACAACCTGAGTCTTTAGCATAATGACCTTCTCTACCACACTGAAAACAGCTACCTCTCTTCTCCTTGGAACCCCCTTTTACTGAACTACCTCTTTTAAAACTACCACCTCCATTTCTTTTATTACTTCCTCCTCTGAACATCTCTGAACATACCTCCTCTTCTACCATTACTTTTTTTACCACCAAACCCAAAATTTTCAACTTTTCCCACCAAACCACTACTTTCTTTCTCTTCTCTCTTTTCAATTTTTTCTGCCTGATTTGCTGATTGTTCTAGTCTGCTGGCTATCTCAAGCAGTTTATCTATAGTTAGACTGGCCTCCTGGAGCAACTTCCGCCGCAAACGCGCAGACAAGCAAGTTTGTACAATGTGGTCGCGAATCATATCATCTTCAAGAGCAGCAAATTCACAAGTTTTTGCAAGAGTTCGCAAACGAATACAATATGTGGAAACATTCTCACCCTTCTTTTGTGTTGCAGAGTTGAACAGATGTCTCTGGAACGGAATGTTTTTCTTTGGTAGAAAATGTTTGTTGAACTTCCCAATTGCATATTCAAATTGTTCATTATCAGGTTCTGTTCCTTTTATGGTTTCGTAAAGTTCTTGTCCTTGTTCCCCCAGGAAATGTAACAGTAATGCTTTCTTTTTTTTATCATCTCGAATGTTCACAGCAATGATATAAACCTCCAAAGATTTAACCCATCTCTTCCATTTTTCAGCTAATGAGCTCGGATCTACATTCACGTTGAACATAGTAAGCCCTGGAAGACCATTCATGTGACTGGTAACTTCTAACATGATGTCCGGAATACGTAGTAAATTCCAATAACGCGTATGAAATATTCCAATTTAATGCAACTTCAACCTTTCATCTTTCACCTCGTCGCCACTATAGTGTATTTGTTCCACTTTGGGCACAGATACTAATGGGAATACACAGGTTCTAAACCTAGCTTCACGTGTAGCTTTATTCCGCCATCTTAGGCTTTCTTCCATCTATATATTACGTCATATATATATCCTAAAATGCCGTCAGCCGACATCCATAAATACTATAGTCTGTCCGCAAGAAAAGTGTCTTGCAACTGGCACACGACTTAGCGTGTAATTTAAAGACGGACGACCCTGTGGATGTTCCAAGGGGTAACGACTAGTCTATATTATAATACCCGTATATGTCTGTCACGCAGTACCGTAAGTAGCGAGACGTACGCGGTGCGGTATAAAATAGACGGGCGAACCCGTGGATATTTTCACGAGCCGCCACTAGTATTAAATATTGACACAGTAGTTCTGTCCCGATAACCCAGTTGGTTAGCGCGTTGCACTATGATACGATGGTCTGCTACAGTGCTAGTTCGAATCCCCTAGATGTCGCGTTTCTAAAATAAAACTTTGCGAACAAAACCTCGTACTGCAATTGCGGACATTGATAGTTAGTTACAAGTTAGAAACTAATACTATCCTCGCAGGCGAGATAAATTCGCACATTTTAATCATGTCGACGGTTAGATTTATTCTTGATGACGTCAGCATGTCTTCGAATTCTCAGGCCGTCGTGATTCATAGTACGGGCGGGTTAGAAAACTCGACTAGTACATTTTAAAAGCTGTTTAACTGAACACAAAAGGGGCAATTTTGCAGCCTAAGAGCTGCGTAGAATTAACTAGCCGTGGCCAAAAAGTTCCATGTCCAAGATTGTTAGACATATAATTTATAAAACAAGAAAACCTGCAATACACACAATCCTATAAATTACCCTTATTCATGTTGCGGGGAAACGGTGACAAGTAAGGGGTCACGAGGGGCGGAAGGGGTCGTTTGCCGAGATAATTTGTCTTTAATTATACGAAAAAAAAAATTGTCGAGAGGGCTTTTTTTTAAGTGAGATATGCAGAAATTATATCGTTCGTCCTGGGACAGTGTGTTTTACGGAAAAAAATATCCTGCATGGGATCCGCTTAGCTAAGAAGGGGAAAAAGTTGTCGATATAAACAATGATTTTTAGTATAATTATTGATGAGAGACGCATCTCAGTAAACATACCATCCAGTCCCGCCTCTTATGTGAACAAGTATTTTTTCAGGTATGTGTCAGGTTTGACGAAAGCCTGGTTGTTACTACGTCATCATTTTTTAAACTCTTCAGGCCAATTTCCATCTGTTCAACAGTTAACACTATACTGAATGAAAACTTTAATTCCATGATTAAATTCTGGAAATTTTTTTAATGCCTGATATTTTAACATTCAAATTTTGTGATACCGTTTTTCGGGTCACACAACAGTTGTGCGATTTCGAGTTAAAACATTTTGTTTTTCCCACCTAACGTTTGTAAACATTGTAAACAAGACTGTCTTGCAGCAAAATATTTTGTGTCGTTCACTAATATTTACAGCATAATGGAAACCTCTATATTGAAAGCCAATCTTTATTAACCGTCTCTATTAAAATTTCCTGTATTCTAACTTTAGGTACTTTAGCTAATATAATGGTGTCTTCAAGAATATTTTGCAGACATTTACTTCGGCGAATTCGGCCAAAATCCGGGAAAAAAACTACCATATACCCACCCTCGTCCCCACGGTTCTTAGCCTTTTAGATATGAGGGGTGACGGCGAAAAATACCCTGGTATCGTTAATCAATTTTATCCAATATATGGCCAGATTATACAAACACATCATACGTTAATTTATGCGACCAACAATGGCGGAACTTTAGCGACCAGAATTTTATGTTCCAGCAACAAAAAACGTATAACATATTGTATTGTCTCACTACTAAAATATACAAGAAAAATTATCTTGGTAACTGTAATAAGCGTCTTTAAAGTTTGGAAAAGAAGTTGTGCTGTTTTTATTAGCAGGTTACATAATACTTTACTATGGTTTAGCTACAACCGTCCACATAATCTTTGAGACAAACTAGAAATTCTATCAAAAAACCAGAAATGGCCGTTGACGCAAATGTCCATTTTTCCAACTGAGACGGTTTAAACATGTAAAAAGCTATAATTAGCCTATAGCAGCACTGTAAGGCTTCGTTCTAGTGAACTTTTCGGTTTCACTAGTTGAATTCAGCTGAAGTTCCGTAAGCCTGGAGGCAGTACGTCGAGTTTGAGAAGACTTGTGGTGCGAGTTTGGGAATTTTTTTTTGTCAAAAATCGAAAAGTCTCAATATATTATGTGGGTGATTGTAGCTATAGCTAGCTAGATACCTCCTGAATAAAAATTTTCTTTGCTAAACTTAGATAGTTCATTGTTAATTTTAAATCCAGTTTATAGAAAAAGTTTTTTATTTTCGTGGCGTTTTGAATCCTATGAGAAACAAGGAAGTGAAGAGAAGGCAGACTACTTTCTGAATATATGTAGACAGCTTCAGACATTATGTTATGTAAAAGAGCGGTTGGAGTTTATTTCTCACTTTTTGCCTCCTAGGTTGAATGCTACAAACTTAAAACATGATTTGAAATCAGGTGAATGCATGCTTCAGGTAGACTACAGTGAATGATATCACAACAAAAACCAAGACGAGATCCATCAGTCTGCTTACTTTAGTCATGAAACCTTTAGTATTTTAACGGCATGCGGATATTTCCGTCAAAACGAAGTGCATATATGGAGTGACGGATAGGCCACCCAATTCCGTTTTGTGTTCGCTTTACTTATTCAGCTCCATCCAGACAAGAAAAAGGAATGGAATTACAACGAGGCCCATCACGGCAAAGGGCCAATGGATGGAATGGGCGGGACAATAAAAAATAAAATCATTAAAGAAGTTAAAACTGGAAGAATCGTTGTGCTGAGGATTTTTCCAAACATGCTAGCCGACTTATTTAATCTGTCACCACCCTTTACCTTTGTTTACTTTTTGTGCTTGAATATTTGCACTATTATCATTAGTTCCTGAGTTTCTGAGTTTAGCCTTTTTCAGGGACACTGATAAACGATTTTTGACAGTATATCAATTTTGACAAAAATAGTACAAAAAACATTACGAGCAATTCTCATGATTGAAATTGTCAGATAGGGTCTAAATAAAAATATGTGCCATGCTTGATTGGTGCAACCCAGTTTCTTATTGGCTTATATCACAGAAAGCTACTCTGTCAATAAAAGATTTTGTCATAATTTTGTAAAATTCTGTTGCTGGATACCCATAAAAAAAGTCGCCAAATTTCAGTTCAAATGAGCCAATTTTTTAACATACAGCTCTTTTTAAGCTGTGGGCAGGTTGATTTTACCCGCCTTTGCATGAAAACGGTTCAGTTATTATTAAAACTCATAGATTTCTCAGGGACGCTAGACCCCGCTCTCTAAGTTTTATTAATTATATTTTTTTTCCTGAATAAATTCAGCAATTTAAGTGAATATTTGATAAATTTTTCGAATAGGGTCCCCAGGAAATATACATATTTGTAGGATTTATTCTTGTGCATCTTATTTCACACAAATAGGTTGATGTTGCGTTTCACTGAGGAATAAAGAAACAAAGTCACGCTGAAAAAGTTGAGATAGCTAATAGCTAAATGTAAACAAAGTACCATGCTAAAATACATCAAAATAGCTGTTATCAGCACGACTCCAGTAGGTTTTTCATCACCTACTACGTAAAAAGCATATTAAAAACCTTTTTTGTTTAACCTAGCTAGCTAGCTACAAAACACTTACTAAAAGACAGTGCTGTTTGTTTTTATTATTTTAGCAGTCTACTATTCTTTCTTAATGTACACCGCAGCACCAAGACCGAGTCAGTTATATTTAATAAATCTAACAAAGTAACTCCAGAACGTTTTTCATAAATTTTGCTAGCTTTATAAAGTTTTGTTTACAAAACTGATCGATCACGGCTTTATGCACCATCTTCTTATTGACCTGAAAACTGCTGACTAAGGACAAAAATCATCATAATGCAAAAATGTGAAAGCCAATCATATTTCAAAATCCGGTCAACGATACCAGGGTATTTTTCGCCGTCATCCCTATCGAAATATCGAAAAGGCAAAACACCCTGGGAATCCATTCCCACATAGCAGATTTTTGCGCCTGGGCGCAAAATGTGACGGAGATTTTTTGGGCGACGAATTTATCGCTTTTGTGATTTCAAATAAATTCATATGCTATTTACAAGCTCGTGAGCTTGTATTAAAACACAAATGTGTCCCACAAGAATGGAAATTTTTGCCTCTCTGAACACCGAAACGGAAGTAGTTGAGTGTTCGAATCTCATCTTGGTAACTATTTTTACTTTTTTTTTCTCTGCTGTTATAAATTTTACTTTTTAAAAAGATAAGATAAGTGTTCAAAAGCATTATTCAACTAACTGGTAAAGTAAAGGTGTGTCCACCAAAGTTTACAAAAGTGAATGTAGGCAGAATTAAGGTCTCTCCAAATGTCTGGAAAGTAGTCTGCGAAAAATAAAATTTCCACAACATTACGTAAGAGAGAAACGAAGACGCTCCACCATATCAATTTATTAAATACATCGATTTTACAAAATTTGGTTAAAATGTAAGCAAAAGGCAAATTATATTGTAAATAATGACGAGAACGGAATTCTTTTCGCTACGCTAATGACACGCTAACATAGAGAAATATGATTTAGGAAACACTCCGAAAGAACGTAAATTTTCCGATTCCGTTCTTGTTATTTGTCTCCGCGCCATAAGTGCACAGGATTCTTTTTAACGAAGTTCGCTGTTTGTGACAATTCTGGTAATATATTTCGAACAATTAAGATTTACTTGTATATTATTTTTTTATTTTGCTTCTTCTCACTGAGTGACTCTTTTATATACCCCGTTCTTTTTTGGGGGGTGTACTGAATTACTGAATTTCGCAAATTTTAGGTGGGGCTTGTGGTCTTTCTTCTTCCTGTCAATCAGTTTACCCCAGACTGACCCATTGATCTCACAAATCAATTTTGAAAAATAACTGCATAGTGTGTAACAAATATTATTGCCTATCTAAATAGCAAAATTTGTCGTGTCTAACTTCGTAACAGAAATCACAATCTGATAGACAGCTTTTTGTAAACTTTATTTGCGAGGTTGTTTACGTATATCATACGTCTTGTTGTTTTTTAATACACCTTTCCCGAATTTCATAAATTATAATAATTATGACGTTATCCAAAATGTTATAATAGTTTTATGCTCTTCAAATAAGGATATTTAGATAGAATATCAAATTATCATGACAAAACTAAAGTTTTTAAAGCAATATAATATTCTGGTTGAATTTTATTTACATTTGAAGAAAAAAATTAATTTGAAAACGAGGCTATTCTTAGTAAGCTCGGCTATATAAAGGGTTTGACCGTAACTTTCAGCTCGCAATTGAGGCACTTAACGAACAGAAATATTTACGAAATTAGGTAATTTGTTCTACATTTTGCTAAGGAACTTGGGGATAAGAATTATTTTTAGTATCGACCTCTTTTAGTGAGTTTGACATAATTAGGAAATTCGGGAAAGGTCTATTGCCGCAAGCGTAGTAAAATGTGATGCAATCATTTTATTTTCAAGTGATTATATTGGCTATTGCTCAAAATCTCTGTCACAAAGTTGAATTCATTCAATTTTGCGAGGAAGCTTTTTTCTATCGCTGGATCATAAAAATCTCTGAACCAGCGGTGTTTTTGTCTACTTCGCCCGGCGGTTTAATCACAACTGCGCAAAATGCTACTCTATAGAAACCTACCTTTATACGACCATACAAAACTTGCTTATCTCAAAGGCACCAACGTAAAGTATGTTGTTGATGCAACCTTAAACGCAGCACATTTTTTAACGTAAGTTTAAGAAAACTGAGGCTGGTGAGAAGGTCTAATTAAATAATGGAACGCCGAGAAGTGACACCCCCGGACTTCCTTTACCAAGAACACCTCGGTTATTGATACACCGGCCTAAAAAACCGCCGGATCATGCAAACAACGGCCAAAATGACCGCCGACGTCACGTAGCAGCACCGAAAAACAATCGCCGGGACACCGAAACGTCCGCCGAAACGCCCGCCGATCTGATAAATAACAAAATGATAAACATACGTTGGTTGTTGCTGTTTCTTCTTCAGATTTATGATCAGTATCTACATAAAAAAGAAAGTGTAAAAGTCTATACAGAAGAAATACACATCAATACATTATCAATTTTATGCTTAAATATGCCTAAATACTTTTGACTAACTAATTCATTTAGCGCACTTTGTCTTAAATATTGTTTAGCTACTAAGGAAGCGTTCACGTACTTATGTTTTTTTAAAAAATTTCAAATACACTTTTCCTGAATTACATGTTTTTTACAAATTTTAGAATTTTGATTTTTTGACTTTAAGACCATATTTAGCATCATTAAATTGGTGTGTATATAAATTTTTAACTTAACAACGGTTGCACAATAATGTTGTAGAGAGGCAACAGTTGCACAATAAATGTTGTAGAGAGACAACAGTTGCACAATAAATGTTGTAGAGAGACAACAGTTGCACAATAAATGTTGTAGAGAGACAACAGTTGCACAATAAATGTTGTAGAGAGACAACAGTTGCACAATAAATGTTGTAGAGAGACAACAGTTGCACAATAAATGTTGTAGAGAGACAACAGTTGCACAATAAATGTTGTAGAGAGACAACAGTTGCACAATAAATGTTGTAGAGAGACAACAGTTGCACAATAAATGTTGTAGAGAGACAACAGTTGCACAATAAATGTTGCACAACAGTTACAGCTTTTAATACGGACTTCAGCGTAGTGGTAGCGCGTTTGGCTTGTAATCATAAGGTTTCAGGTTCAAATCACGACTCCAATGCACTTTAAATGTAGTGTTCTCAGGCCATTTGGTGCCATCTACTGACCGCTAACCGGTTTATTTGACAGGCAAGCAAGTTAGAGCAATGGTGTTCGTATATTTGGTGGTAATGTAACATAGTTACAGTCTGAGGAAAGGAAAAGTCAGCCGTTAGAATGGAATTCCCAAGGACATTAAAACTTCCCGTTACCTACTGACATACTTCCTTACTTAGTAAACACCGACCTTTATTAGTTGACGTGTTTTTAAAGTGTTCTTTTGGCCAAATGTCAGGTTCTAGGTTCTGATAAAAAAATGATTTTGTTGGTAATATTAACATATGCAAAAAAAATGGAGGAATTCACCTAATTCGCAAAAAAGGTTTAAAATTTCTATTTAGTAAAATATGAATATCACAAACATGTAGGACATATTTCTTTTTCTAGCAGTTATTTTAAAGATAAAAGTTCATGTCTAATTGAAAAAGGTGCTGATGATGTTGTTTGTGCTTCACGAAAATCAACAGGACATTTTGTTTGTAAACGCTTATTTTTAAAAACAACACAAAATTTTGACCGAGGCTCGGCGTTGCTTACGTCTCTACGTTTTACAGGCTAAACCGTTGCACTTGGGACTAGTGTGGCAAGCAAAATAAAACTTTATTCCAATCACGTTTGTTGCATTACGTGACTAATGCAACAAGGAAAATCCTGAAGTTATTTTTATAGTTCCTGTTTCTTTTTGGCGCTTTTTTTTTATTTTTTTATTAATCACTTATTTCATGATGGCTGTTGCTTGTAAGTTTTTTGAAGGATTTGAGCCTCATGTTGTTAATAAAATGTTGCTTTCAAAAACGTAGAATAAACGTGCATCGCATCGCATTGAATCATGGAAATTATTATTTCTAACGCATAAAATGCATCACATAAGAAAGTCCTACCTGGTATGAAAACTTCTGGCTTATTCATTGCGCCGTTCTCATCCACAACATGCATGTCAATCTCGCATTTTATAAAAGCGCCTGACGTTGCTATGTGTTCGTCGGAAACTTGTGAGTTTCGGCTTTCGTTCGATGTCGGATTCCTATCTACTTCGAAACGTGTGCTGTCGGATTTGACATGTCCTTTAATGTGATTCTCAATAATTCGAGAGGCCGAGGACGAGCATCTCGAGTCGGTAAAAAAATCACCAGAGTTTGGTACATTAATTAGTTCTTCGTCTATTGTTCCTTTGCGAAGTATTTCCTGATTAATTTCATCAAGAATCTTAGGATCGACGCTATTTCGCAGTTTTTCGCTCCCTTTACCAACCTTCTTATCAATGGAATTTAAATGTTCGAGACTACTGTCACTCCTTTGATGGCTGAGTCTCCTTGTTGGCTTATTACGGTCATCCAACTGATGATTAGCTGTTAAGGTTTGAAACTTTTCATTCTTGACTGAAGATTTTTCCTTATCCTTGATAAAGTGTGCAGTAATTTTCTTTCTTTTCGCGCCATTTGAAAAAGAAGCAGGTACATAAGGAGGCCTAAATTATAATAAATTTTGATCTTTGTCATTTTGTTATTGTGTAAACATGCGCTGAAGATATATGAAGCCATCAAAGACACCAATCGCTGCGGTATTGCACACAAAAATAAAAAAGAACTATAGTATATGATAACTCACTTTTTTGGCGGAAATGAATTTGGATTGATTTGTTTTTTCAGTAATATATTTTGATATCGCATATTGTCCGGTTTCACTTGCAATATAATTTTTTCTTTCCCAAACTGGTTTTGGTTGCGGAAAAGCAATCGGAATGCCGATACATCGTCCTAAATATTACAAATCAGGTTAATGATAACGGGGCAAATATCACGTTTCGGGTTTTTAAATACTTGCCCAACACGTTAGTCATTACGATCGTAAAAGCTTAGATTATTTCGACAAATATATAAAGTAAGAAATTAGAATATTCACTGATACATTGGGAGCCGGCACAAAAACTGAATGTTATACAAACACAAATCAGTAGAACCTCGCCATGGCGGACGCCATATGGACCTCAATGATATGCCCGCTATAGCGAAGTGTCCGCTACATAGCGGTTCTTTCTAGATTACCCTTGTATTACTTCAGAAAACTGCTCTGGAATGTCATGCTATAATTAAAAGGACCGTAAAGTGTGTCAATAGGGGGCTTTTTGGAAAGGCAAACTTTTTTTACAAGAATTGTGATCCATTGACCCATTATTTTGCGTGTCCCCTATAGAGGGGACAGTTTTATGGGATAATGTAAATTTGGATCTTGAAACCATGTCCTTTATAGAGATATTTTGTTAAGAGTTTAGCCATCATTTCATCCATTCCTGTAAAAAGTGTCCGTTGTAGAGAGGTGTCCGCTAAAAAGAATGTGCGCCATAAGGGGTTTTACTGTACTACGAAAACACATTTCGAGCAGACACAGGGGTCCCGAGCTGCCGTTGGGGTGCCATACACACAAGGATTTGAACAGACACAACGATTCCGTGTAGACGCAGGGATTTCGAGAAGACACAGGGGCTCCAAGCACACACAGGGGTTCCAAGCAGACGCAGGGGTTCCAAGCCGACAACGAAATGCCAAGGAGACACAGGGGCTGTAAAGATATGTGGTTCAAACTTACTCTGCATACACGCTTGTAGCATTCTTCTAAAGCATTGACGTCATGCTTACGACAGCATTTTTGGGTGCTAGATGTACGGTGTTTCTTTAACAAACTAATATTTTGTGCATATGGACTAACTAACACTTTTGTTGGCATTTTCCTACAAAGAAAAATAAAGAAATGTAACGATCAAGACAAAAACGTAACGAACAAGATAAAAACCGTAACGAACAATGAATAAAATGTAACGAATAATGAAAAGAACATAACGAACAACTAGAAATATGCGTACAAGAACCAAACCGTAAAAACGACGTTTCCAGCTGCTATTAAACGCAATTAAAAATTCATCATTCATCAACAGCTCAATTTGTTGTACGTTTCAAATTTTGACAGTGAAAAGCAAGAGCTTTCTTTTTTAATATGAGTGTTAACTTACTTTAAACAAGGATCACGTGTCAATGAAGGGCTGCTGATTTTCTTTCGGGTGGTAGCACTCTAAAAAGTATAAAAAATAGACACCTGAATCGTCCTTGACGTTTTGGATAGTTTAACTGCCGCAATATTGCATAAATAAATTGTTTTACCCTCACGAAATATGGCAGAAAAGATGTTTTTGCCATGTCATTCAGTTTGCTATCAAGGCTTGCTCCCTAAAGGAAAAAGTAAAGCAAGAAGAAGATAGAAACAATAAAAATTATGAAATGAAACGAATTCAATTTTTTTACTTGGACCGAACAGCTATGTCGATGCTGCGAGGGCTTCATGTAGACGTCACTCGAACGTGTCTCAACTAAATCATTTTTAAAAACTATGAACTACTCAACTTTTTGCAATTATAACAAATTATGAGTAATATACAATCCATTATCATCAAAATATTTTAATTTGTTGCGCTCATAAGGGAAGGACGAAAGAAAAAAAAACATTTTGAAACAAAACATTCTTTAGAAGTATCGAGTTGTTGCATACCTTGATCGTACAAATTTAGTAAAACAACCATCTAGAGATGGGCGATGTAACCGAAAAGTTGAGCGTAGACAACACGCACGTCATTTATACGATGCACATATCTAACCTAGCAATGATTTGTTCTTGTAGTCTTTTTAAATGTTGCTCCATCACAATTGCGCATCATGGTCGAATTAATCTATAAAATACGAAAACAGTATCCCACTGCGAATATATGTTCAAAGTGAAAAATATGTGATTTGTTTTGTTTTACAAAAATTATAAAGATAGCTATTTTGTTTGTTTAACGAGTTTTCTTTTGCTTCTTCTAAATCCTTTTTTTCCATTTAATGGTAAAAGTTTTAAATAATTTATATTCTTATGTTTACATGGGCCTACTTTGTATTCATAACATATAACATATATAGAACCTCTGCGAAAAAACACACAGATGTATTTGGTATTTTTATCAAAATATTTTAAGCAATTGCACTCTTCTTCTTTGACGTTTTTTTTAAGCTGACGCAAATAAATTATTAGCAAAAAAACACAGAAGTTACCATAGCAACAAGACATGGAAAGCAACACAATAAACATAAAAATGAGAATTTGTTTATTTTGTGTAATACCAAAGCACAGCAAAAAATTTAGCCAGTTCAAGACTCATTTCCTGGCGAAATTTGGATGTGTGTGTGAAAATAGGAAAGAAATCATTTGTGATAAAAATCACCATTTGGGTTTTTTCGTTCTATGATGGGCCATTTCTTTATAGAAAAGGGAGCCGTTTTCATTTTCGAACTTTAATTTTTCACATGTAAAAAAATTAAAAATGCCTTTTTTGAGAACATTTTAATTGTTGGGCAAATTTGTAACCAAAAACAGTGGTTAGGTCAACAAAAATGAGCATTTTGTTGACACTAACTGTACAAACGGTTTTCTTTGTTACAAACAAAGATTTCCTTATCATCGTCGTTTCACCATACATCGGTAAATATTTTTACAAAAAATCTCTTTTATACATTTTCTATAAATCCTTATGGTAATATTTTGCACGACAAACATGAGTACAAACGTGAGTAATCCCCAAACGATATAGTTGCCAATATATAACTCTTTAAAATTCGTAAAATATCTCTAGTGATATGACACGATATATTTAAAACACGCAACAAGTTTCAATAAATCAATAAATCAAAAATATTTTCAACTAAAGAACAATTTATAACAATACTAGATTGTAGGAGCCGCGGAAAACTTCACATATGCAGAAGAACAATAGAGAAGAACACAAAAAATCTTTTTTCAGAAATTTGTATACCCGTTGCTTCTATTGTGTAAAGTCTGAAACAGTGATCAAGAAAATGTATAGGATCATGTAACTTCGACAAACGGTTGCAGAGATATTAAGTTTTAAACGATCTTTCCATTCCGAAACGGATTTAGGGACCCAGGTTTGGTAAACTTACCCAATTTGGTTCCAGGTGGTCCCTAGTTACCTACGCGGTGAAAAACGACTAGACGATAAGGTCTGTGAAAAAATACACTTACGCAGAAGGTAGGACAATAGAAAAGATCCGTCATAAAATTTTAATGACGTCAGCAAATATTTCAGTATATTGCACCTGTCCTTTACCAAAAATAAATAAGTCTGAAATGTCAAAACGTACGTTTGCATGGTGTTATTCCTAACTTAGCAAAAATGTTCTTAAAATCTTAAACAAAACGTCAAATGTAAAATCGCATTGAATCCCCCACACAAAACTTTTACAAAATATAAAAACGAACCTTGCAAGGTGTAAAATCTAGTTGATAGAAAAGTACAACAACGCAGTCACAACACCAACACCGACACTCATAAAACCGACAGTAAGAACACCGACAGTTACAACATACCGAAAATCACAACATCGATAATATCAACGTCAGAAATAATGCATCTCAAATATATACATCTTATAAGGGATTATGTGAAAACCTTTAATATTTTTACTGAAATGTCAGAAAGCAGGCTGGCAAGAGTTAGCACAAATCAACAAAAATAAGTTCTTTACGCATTTTAAATATTGTTTTTTACCCTAAGAGCTTATACAAAAAATATCAAAAGGCCAAAAGTTGGAAAACATCAAATTTAAATCTAGAAAAATCAGTCATTTCAGTTGCATACCATCCTCTCCCACAAAAATTTACACAAAATGTAAAAATCAACCAGTTAAGAAAATAAAATTATTATTTTTAGTATGATGATCCGTATTTTAGTATGATGATCGGTTTTTGAGGAGCACATCCAAATCAACAACAAGAAACCGCGGTCGGTTTAAAATCACACAGAAAACTAAAGCTCACGTAGCAGCCAATATGGCACCAAAGAAATAACAATTTTGTGTTCGTAAAGATCGAAATTATACTTAATTTGTTTCATATTGGCTCGCTTAACATAATTCAAATTTTTAACGAATAAACAATTAAAAGGGTACAGTAAGGAGATATTTTAATATTTTAATACTACTAAACAAAGAAAAAACAATACAATGAAACTATATAACTGCCAAATTACAAAAATATCACAAATTAGAACTGGAGACATTAAACGTGGAAAGATAACATTACATAGTAATGTTTTACATTCTCATGTTTTTTTGTAGATTTTGGAAAAACACATGATTTTTTTTTAATTAGCTTTTTTTGGGAGCCAGCTGAATCTTTAGTCACACAACAAGCATAATCATGGTCATGATTTCGAAAAAAATTCAAATATTTTGAACTAAGTTTTTTCACTTTGCTCTTCTCAGTTGTTTCATATTTTTTTGAAATTGAATGAATAATTATTTTTGTTCATTATTGGACTATCTAGACTATTTTTGCATGATGTACTCTTAGATACAAAACTAGCTTTCACATTATTTTGATGGCCACTTACAAAGCTTCAAGGACATAACTGTTATTTGAACTGCTGCTCATAGTAAAACAACAGAAACCAACCATCCGGGCAACACCTACGCAGGTCAGCAAATGTTGCAAAACTATTTGCATTACGCCTTAAATCATCAATATAGATTCAATTTAACAGCGACAGTAAAATGGTAACTCCTATTCCTAATAACACTTTTCAACTCATACACTATACCACATACTGTAATTTCTTCTGGTATAGTAACCAAATTCATCAATGGAAGAGAAAACTCTACAAACTGGAGAGCTGCAAGATTAACAATATAACTTGGAACATTTAATCTTTGTTCGCATACATTACATGTAATCTCATTAACCGAAACATTTTGTGATACTAAATGTGCTTGCCAATTTTCGATTAAGTTTTCTGGTGCTTTTCCTGCTGAGCACGAGATATATTGAATAAAAGAATTTACAGAACCTTTACAATGATCTCCACACTCTTCACAGATAACTTCGAAAGAACAGACAGACAAAAACATAGCCTTTTCCAGTTCATTGGAGAACTTAAACACATTTTCCTGGAATATTTCTGAGAATTCAGCATTGCTGTCCCGGGAAACAAAGGAAGGGCACTTATCTAGAATATAATTCCAAACAGCAATCTAACATGTTATACCATTATCTGATAAATAAAATTTATGGAAGAAATACAAGCAGACAAATGCATTCTACAGCTCTGACATGCAGCATATACAATTCTAACAAATGGAGAAAGATTTTCTTCTGCAATAGTTCTTAATTTTGGGTATACAGCATAGAAAAACATCTCAATAAAACTGTCAATTGCGCAACTAAATACACCGGTTATTTCCAACACGGTATTCATGAGATGATAATGACTCGGAACAAGTGTCATTTTTCAACTTTTTCTTTCCTTTTATCATGAATTACGAGGTTCAACTGTTGCTGAGTTTTCCACTCATCCGAGCCTTCACGCTCAACAATTATACCGTGTTTGAATGAAAACGAAATAGAAATATTCGAAAGGAAAGAACTTTCTTTTTCGTTGAACTTGGATAACCAGAACGGGTATCTTAAAAAGAAAGGGGCAAAAGAGTGAATGCACACGCTTTTCCATCAAGCCAAGCATACGCGTGAATTGATGGAGATACTGTTTCTTTTTATGGAGTTAATTAACTCCGTCATTCTTCGCCACTTATTTCAAAAATGGTAGAAGTTTGCAGCGAGTCGAGATTTCAGTCCATTCACCGCTGGTGGGACCGCCATCAGGCCCATCGAAAACAAATCCGCAAAAAATATTTGGTTCTATTGTTCGCATGCCCTTTTTATGTTAAAAATAGAGAAGAGAAATAATAAAAATTAAAATGAAATCACAAGCAAGAGTTTCAACTTCTTTTCAAAGTTTACATATGTCATATTCAGCATATTAATAAAAAATCATTCTTAACAGTACTGCCGATATTATTCTATGAAAGCATGTATTACACAACGTTTAGACGTTTTTAACAATGACTGTGATTGCCATTATGAAAACCGGTATTCCAAGTCATTGTCACTCTCTTCAATGAGCAACCCAGTTGAAATTTCGCAATCTTCAAAAGTATTAACACTTTTGAACGTACATACGTTTTGAATTACTTGGTACTTTTTACCAGCGGGGGCAGATAAGGTAACGCTATTCCTTTGACGACAATCTTGTTCTTCAGAATACAAAGTTGAATTATTTATTTCGGAAGTAAATTCCCTTTGCATTTCACTTCCGGATTTACCCAACTTTTCTAACTCCTTGATAAGCGCTATTTTCAATGATTTCCGAACGTCTTCTGGCGCACGGATGGAGGAATAGTTGAGCTTTTTAATACCTTTTGTCATTTCAACCGTTTGCTGGAATGCCTCTGAGCCTTTTCGGTTATCACAGCTCCAAAGTACTCGTGTCTCAATGGAAGCAACGTAGCGTGGTATAAATTTCCACAGTCGATTTTCGTCACTTCCATGGCTGTAGGCATGTACATGTGTGGTATCATCGTCGGGCTGTGCTAGCTCAGCGTCGGGATAATAGAAATTGAAGAGTCTGTAGTATTCACCTTCTTTTTGGAATCTCCAAAGTTGATCATCGAAGTAATTACCGCCAAATGAAGAGAGCACATCATCTCCTTCCCCGCCTTTTGTTATTCGATATCCTCTGTGCAAACTTTTCAAATAAAAAAATCCCGGCTGTTTTGGTTCCGCTTCTAACAACCACAGATCTGTTGCGTCGCACACTCTGTGTTGCGTCAAATACAATCTTGTTGCATTGTCAGCGATGTTAATTCTTCCATTGAAGCGTTTGTTGAATATAAAATATGTCTGGTTTACATCTGGCATTATCTAAACGAATAAGACAAGCATAAATGAACTGTCAAGTCTTATGTTAGATAGTCGAATAGTCTACACGTTTATTATACCCATATTTCACGTAATACATGCTTCAAAGAATTTCTGCTGTGCATTGGATGAGAACTCTTATAAATACGAAGGTTTTTTCAACATATCGAACGATCTAGGTCATTCAGAAAATCTTTTCCTAGTGTAATTAACATGTTATTGTAACGATCTCTCATTATTTTAATTAAGGCTATTTTTCTTTGATATTTGTAAGTATAATTTTTAAACTTTTCAATATTTTTTATATATATTTATCAAAACTTTAAAACCTTGTAAACTGGTATGACAATTAGAATTGTCGAAACATGTCTCGCAATTCAAAATATGTGTTTTATTTTTAAAAGTAAATAAGGACTTCAAGAAATTAATATATGTGAAATATAACTAGCGTTGTAGCTACTCTAAGGTGCTGTTTATATGAGAGGCGGGACGGGACGATTGCCGGGACGGGACGGGACAGGACAGGACGTTTGTCGGGATGATTTTGTCCCGCCTTTGTGGCTGTTTATATGAGAGGCGGGACGGGACATTTGCGGGATCCCGCTCTCATTAATAATTATACTAAAAATCACTTTGTGTTTATATGGAATTTTTTTGTCCCGTCCCTGCTAAGTGTGTGTTTATATGGAAAAAAACGTCCCGCTTGAGCTGGGCCGGCTTCGCCGAGACGGTACGGATTGTCCCGAGACAAAACATATGAGAGCGGGATCCCGGCAAATGTCCCGTCCCGTCCCGCCTCTCATATAAACAGCCCCTAAGAAAATTTAGAAACGACATCGGAGGTTGAGGTATTTGATCTTTGGACCTGAAAAAGGCTCCTGATTTTATAATATTCGCTTTAATATTAACACTTTTAAGATGTTTGCGATCTTGTGTTCTTATTACGTGATGTCTAGTGTTGTGGAATATTAAAAGCGGAAAAAAAATAAGGAAATGTAAATCTCTGACAATAGAACAATACACTATTGTAAAAGCTTAGATAAATGACTATGTAATAAAAATTAGTGAGTAGTGAAAAGCAATGAACATTTTATTTTATTATATTTCGATATACAGTGAAACCTCTCTATAGCGGACACCATCGGGACCTCAAAAAAGTGTCCGCTATAGAGAGGTGTCCGCTACATAGAGGTTCTTCCCAAAATTAGCTCAAATTTCTTCAAAAACCATTCGTGGGCTATTAGGGCGTATTGAAATCGACCGTAAGAGACTGGTTTTGGGAGAAGAAAGACAGTGAAGACAATATATTGAAGTTATGCTACCTTTCTTTCAAAACTAAAACAAGCTCAAGACTTGACAAAAAACATTGAGATATTGCTTTGTCTTTGCGAAGACAATTTAATATCTTCCACTTTGTCAATTCTCTTCAAAATAATATCTCTCAGACATGGAAGTGCTCATTAGTGAGGATAAATACGAGATCGCTATACCTCTAAGGATCATGAAAGACCGTTTAAAGTTCGAGTGTGACAGTTTTGTCAGAGGATACCATGCTTACATGGATATTTGGAAACCGCTGATTGGTGAGTGTTTGAAATGCGTGAAAGAGCCAACCAACGAAGTGGACACAAATGCAGTTGCTGTGGTTCGTACAAATTATCATTGTACTAAAGAAGTGGTGGTTGGTTATGTGCCTAAAAATGATATCTAAAGTCGTGTATATGTTTCTATCCCTCCCTTATTGCTCTATGGAAATTATAGTGACTGGGAAACGCGTTAACCGCGGAGGTGGATACGGCCTGGAAATCCCTGCAAAGTTTCGTTTTTATGGCCCTGAAAAAACCATAAAATGGCTGAAAGATAACATACAAAAGATTGAAGAATTATTAATTCTTTACAAAAATTTGTTTTGTATGACTGATTCTTAAGTCTGTCCGCTGTAGAGAGGTCAGTTCCAGGGGGTAATGTCAATCGGGACCTTGAAATGATGTCCGTTATATAGAGGTGTCCGCGATAAATTGTCCGCTACATGGAGGTTTTGTTATGAGAGTTTGACCGTCGTTTCCCAAGAAAAGTGTCCGTTGTAGAGATGTGTCCGCTATAAAGGATGTCCGCTATAAGGAGGTTTCACTGTACATTACAAAAAATTATTTATTGTTGGCCACTTCTTACTAATGACTTTGTAGCTATTACCGCAATGGTTTTAGCTCAAAGATTATGAAATAAACGGGCCCCTTTAATAAAAAAGGCAAAATATCATATTATGTCCACCCTTCTTTGATTGTTTTGCTACACAATAAGTTTAAAACAGACCTATATATTGTAAGTAAATATTGGAACAACTTTGAAATTAAAAATTAAAAACCCTGGTTGGGCGTTTTCTTTAACATTTTCAACACGTTTTTTTTCAATTACTTCAAAAAGCGAAGTAACAGCCAGCCTGAAATATAAAAAAATGAACAGGACACCAAAACCAGGAATTATAGAAGTACAAATAGCTTCCGATACTTTCCTTCTTAAACGGTTATTTCCTAATTGAAATTTATCTCGAATTTCCTAATTTATTAGAGGAGCTAATTATATTCCCAACATTTCAATAATACCTAAGACCACCTTTTATTTTAATTTCCATTTGGGATTTGGCGGCCCTTATTTTACATTTCTAGATTAGACCCTAAAAACTAATGTGATTAAAGCCTAACTTCTATTGATGGACTAATTGAACTTAGCAAGCAAACACGTGATTTCGGTCTTTTCAAGCAGATAGTTGAGAATGTAACCGATAGAAATTTAAACAACATTGAGCCTCAATTTGGTGTCACATATAAAAAAAGCATGCAGTATATAATAAAGGAGAGACATACGTTTTTTGAATTATTCATCTTTATTTGAGATTATTGACGCTTCTGCCTTACCACTGCACGAGTAATTAGAATTGAACATTGAACAATCTAAAAAGCGTAGTTCTTATTACAATGTTATTCTTTTTATTATCGTTAATAAATAGGTATGACAACATTGTTCTGTAATTAACATATAATATATAATTACCATTCATTGCCATAGGAAATAGGGTTCGCTGCATTCTTGACTTTGGTTAAGTTTGACATGATCTATACCGTCTTTTTCTTCTCTGTTGACATTTTATTAATTCCTTGACAACTAGATGTTGTGTAAAAGCGTTATGTAATGTTGTTGTAAACACAAAAAATGCCCTTAACTTCCAGAAGGTAATGTCTGTAAACGGATAATAATGGTCTATTCAGCTTTTATTACTTTTCTTTGTTTCAATTTTATGCGTTGGTAATGAAAGAATATGTTTTAAGCTTCAATGATTGAAATCTTTAAGGTTAGCTTTTTATTGATTTGTGAAAGTTTTTGCTGAAGAGCATCGATTGGCGAAATTTATGAACTCCAAAAAATTTTTTCCTTCAAATCGCAAAAGTTAAAAGTTTTTTAAGGTTTATGTTGGCAAAATATCTTAGCACGGCTCATTCCCTACTAGCTAATATGTAGCTAATTTTCCAATTGGTGAAAGTTTTTGCCCGAAAAGGTTCTGCACTTAAAGTATATAATTGTTCATTTATTCCATGCTGGCCCCCCAAATCGGCCATATTATATTTGATATTTTGATAGAGAAAAGTGGATACCTAGTTATTGCTTTTTATGTGAGCAAAGTTAATTATTCTCAAATGCACTGAGTTCAAATAAAAATGATGAATATACTCATTAATATGGATTTAATAATAATCATAGTTCAATATAGCAATTGAACTTAGTTGCTAATGAGTTTTCGATTGATGGTAATTCTAAACGTTGATTAACAATTCCAAAAATTTTGTCTATTTTTTACTTGTTTTTATTATTATTTCTTGTCAAAAATCGAATTTCTGTCTAAAAGTTTCTCTCAATCGCCAATTGCTTGTTTGGGCAGCTACTTTCTTCTTTCAAGCTTAAACTAACCAACGAAAAAGTTAAAAAAAGACTGGCAAAACAGTTTCTTGCCGAGACAAAAAAATTATGTTTTTAAGTAAAAAAACAACACAAAAAGAAGAAAAACGAAAAGGAAAAAAATGGTAACAGTTTAAGAGTAACGAAATTACGCACTTATTGGTTAGAAGTTCATAGAATTTAAACATGCTTTTCCTTCGCATACGAAATGTCTTTTTGTGCGATATTAGGTGTTTACACGACACAATTTGTCGCATACTTTAAGATCGTTCAAATCGAGTTAAAAAAAACGCGGTGAAGTTCAAAATAAAACTGCGATGCAACCCTTTGGAACACGCAGACAAAATACGACCATTAATAAAGAGATAGCCGGAAAACCCGGCGTCGAAACGCCGGGGTAAGCCACAAGTCAAGGTGTGGCCCGGCGTTGAACACTCTGTTGAGCGCTTAATAAGAGCCGTAAACTGTATCACACGATCAGGTGGAGCGCTTTAGTACAGGTATACAGTATGTCGTAAATCAAGTAAAGCGCATACACCATTATGGCCGGGGTAAGCCAAACGTCAAGGTGTGATCCGGCGTTGAATACTCTGAGGAGCGCTTAATAAGAGCCGTAAACTGTGTCACACGATCAGGTGGAACGCTTTAGTACAGGTATACAGTATGTCGTAAATCAAGTAAAGCGCATACACCATTATGGCCGGGGTAAGCCAAACGTAAAGGTGTGATCCGGCGTTGAATACTCTGGGGAGCGCTTAATAAGAGCCGTAAACTGTGTCACACGATCAGGTGGAACGCTTTAGTACAGGTATACAGTATGTCGTAAATCAAGTAAAGCGCATACACCATTTAACGCAACAATAGCTGAAATAAAAACAGAGTTTACAAGGCGTTGTTACTTCGTTATAGCAAAAACAATCAAACAATATTATTTTATTTTGCGGAATAAGTTTTTGTAAAAGTTAAAAAATTAATCGTGACACCGAGCTGAGCGCTTACAGTTAAACGGTGCTGCACAGACGTATAGGGATAATACCCTTTTGAAAAAAACTTTCTCGCAGACTCTGTTTAAATTAAAACACAAGAAAAAGTCCATTGCTAACACAGGGCTGAGCAGTTAGTTCAGGTAAACAGTGTTGCCCATCTGTACAGGCGTGATACTCAAGAAAGTTTAAAAATTAGTACAGGTTTTACAAAAAACAAGTCTGTGGTTAAAACTGGGCTAACCGCTTGGTTCAGTTAAACAGAGTTGAACAGACGTATAGAAGTACCCTTTTTCAGAAAAACTTTATTGCAACTTCGGTTTAAATAAATAAAAACAAACGGAACAGCCTGTCGTTACCCGTCTAGCTAAAACAATCGCTCATCCATTTTATTTGCAGAAAAACTTTTCAGGAAAATAATAAAGATGTAGCTACCTAGCTAACTGCATTTAGCATAAGAATTATTGCTTAAGAATATTGTTGTAGCCAAACTGCATTTTTATAGCTACTCTCACTTTTTAGCCAAAGATAGGAGCTAGCTAACTGGCTATACAGCCTCAACATAAAAATAAATGTTGGCTAGGATAAAAAGCTTTTATGCCATACAGAATAGTAATAAGTAAAGCCCTAGCTTAGCTAGCTAGCCTTCAAAATCTTCGTTCCTAGCCAAAAATCTTAAAAATGGTGCGTTTAAGATCTGTACGTGACTAAAAAACGTGACAATATATTTATCTTAACATTTTAGAACATACAAAAAACAAATATCACACAAATAAAAAGCTTATAGAAAACAAAAAGGTGAAAAAGACCTACAAACAACACTGACCATCATCACTTTAAAAACTAAAATGGCCATCATGTTTCGGTCCTCATGTTTCTTCGTTGGGCATGT
Organism: Hydractinia echinata; assembly: GCA_030067915.1. NCBI lineage: Eukaryota > Metazoa > Cnidaria > Hydrozoa > Anthoathecata > Hydractiniidae > Hydractinia > Hydractinia echinata. Next base: position 3,510,611 of record JASGCC010000012.1, on the reverse strand, counting down.
CCAGGCCGCGAGAGTCTTGGATTGGGTTTTGAAAGAATCAGGCGTTTTGATTGGTATACTACGTGCGAGCGGTCAAAACAAAGCCAGCAAAACTGTCAGTAAAATTGTCCTATTTGTTTTCTGTGGCTCCTGAGCGGAATCGGTGATTGAGGTCACGGAGGTAATTATTATTAAAAAAAAGCCTATTAAAATAATGCATTCATTTGTATCACTTAATTTATTTTTCTTACTGATAGTAATAAATTAAAGTCATTAAATTAGTTAAGGAAATAAATTAATTTTTTGGATTTATTTCACTCAATTATAAAGTTTTTCAATAAACAACCCCCTGGCTCTTAAAGACTCGCGGAAAGATCAAAGGAATATCGGTAACCCTTTTGAACAGACAAAATACGGCTATTATTATAGAGATTATACATGTTTTATCTTAATGATAAAGTTAATCTCTATATTAAATAGCCGTCATCTGTCTGTGTTTGCGTATAATGGTACCGCAAGTAGCGAAACACACGAAATGCGGTAAATAAAGAACGAGCGACCCCATGCATTTATCCACGGGCCACCGACTAGTTACGAAAGAGAAATTTGGAATAATAAAGAAGAAGCGAAACATTGATTTTTCAAAAAGTTCTTGATTGCAACAGAGCTAGTCATATAAAAATTCAAAGAAGAACAGTAGTAGGATTGCGCCACATTACACCACAAAAACCTTTGGCTACGAAATTTTAAAATAATAACAACAATGTTTTTATGGCAGCGAATTAAAAGAAGACGTAACAGGAAACAACAACTAAGATGAGAAAACCTTTTCAAAAAAAAAAGGGGAAAGTTATTATTTATTGTTAGTTTATGAATTTAACTTCCAATGGCCCCCAACAAGCAGTTGATTTTTGTGGTTGTTAGGAAGATTTGAAAAGAATTTATGAATCCATAACTTTTGTTCACAAATTCAATGCTAACAGAGGTCTCTCTGCTGTACTTAACACCAAACACTTTCCTGAAAGGTGTTTTTATTTTGTGAATAAAGAAGTGCAGAAGAAATTGTTGTTTTTCTAATATTTTTCTTGAATAAAATGGATTGTGCAATTGTTTACATTTTCTTGAATTTCATTGGTTAAAAAGCTCGAGAGAAAAAATACGCGCTGAAAAAGTTGAATGAGTTCAACTTTTTGAGAGAAGCTCGGGAGCATCTTTTTACGTCAGGTCAGCGGTCATTCTACTTCATTGCGCATGCTTGTGGGAAAAGCTCTTGAGCTTTTTCCGCCCGAGCGGAAATTGCAGTCGTATGGAAACCTACCTTAAATAAGCAACTTGATCAATGCTTGTACGTTTATTGCTCTCCATCTTAGATGATTTCGTTCTCAAAATTGCTCTGCGTATTGGGTCTTATTTAATTCTCTTTAGGGATGATAGTTCATTTAAAACTTTAAGTGATTATAAGTGAAATATAAAAAAAAATATGTTGTGATTATTGTTTCTAACAGCAACAGATATATCTACAAGTGTTCTTTTTCTTCTGGTATTTTTGTTTTTGTTGTGTCTTTTTCGCTGCAAACTGATCTGAAAAAAAATATTTTTATACCATGTCTGACACATCGGAAGAGTTTGACGAAGAAGACGTAGAGGTGCAACTTGGTGTAAGTAATTGCGTTTTACAATTCTAATACTTGTTTACCTTAAAAAAACGTTTAAATAAAAGGAAAAAATATTTCGCATAAACGTTCTGAACTGACAAAAAAATATCTTTCTGGAAATTTCTAATCTCTTTCTAAGGTTGATCTGCAGAGATTCGCAAGCCATTAGTCGCATCTCTTTTCTCTATTAATAATAGCCGTATTCTGTCTGTCTGTCCGCAAGAAAATCTTCGTACTAAGGAAACACAAAATGCAATATATACAAAGGACGAGCAAAGTTTCTTCCACGTGATTTCAACTACTCTCTATAATAATACCGTATTTTGAGCGCTCAAAATTTATTTATTTATTTGTTTCGGATCCACCGCAAAGTGAACTTTACAAAAATATGCACGGCTAACGAATTCCCGTTGATGTATCCATGGTAACGGTTAGTTGTAGAATATTTGGTAATATTAATAATCGCTTGATACTTGGTCCCTTTATTCCACGAAAATAATTACTACATAATAAAATAATTACAATTACCTTATTGTAACAACTTAATTACCATTCTTTCAACATACCATCCAATCAAACAAACGCACGTTTTTTATTGTTTATTTAATAACATGCATTTGTTTGATTGGATGGTATGTTGAAAGAATGGTAATTGAAGATATATCAACAGTAGAAAATATATTTAGAGCAGTTTGGCTTTGTAAGTAAGCAAATTTGGGAAGCAACATTTATTTTGGTCATTTTTAAAATAATCAAAACATAGACTACATATTTTTATTAAATGGACAAATTCTTCATTATAGATTATCGTTTGCACCCTGTGCTGTCAATAGCTTGAACATCATCAATAATTTTTCCCTTTTTTACGATAGATAAAACCAAGAAATTTAACTTCAGCCTGAGGTGTTCAGCTGGAAATTGTTCTTATATCTCGAGTGTTCTTATTTATTTTATCTTTATTACAATACACGTAAAATGTTACCGCAAGTAGCAAAACCCACACAATGAGGTATAAAAAACACACCCAATGAGGTATAAAAAACACACCCAATGAGGTAAAAAAACCCACCCAATGAGGTATAAAAACCCACCCAATGAGGTATAAAAAACCCACCCAATGAGGTATAAAAAACCCACCCAATGAGGTATAAAAAACCCACGCAATGAGGTATAAAAAAGACGGGCAAACCCAGTTTCGTAAAATCCAACAAATAATTATGCCTCGGTAGATATTTCGTCATATTTTTTTAAACTTTTTTTTTCATTTTTTAGATACTATAAAAAATTGGTAAAAATTAAAAATTGTTCTTATTTTTTTTTTTAACGACTCCAGTCTCATTGTTCGTATATAATTGGTCTAATAAAAAGTCTAGCTGGTCGTAATTTCGATGGCACATTGTCACTAGTTGAAGCGGATTTTTTCCCGTCCTATGAACTCAAATTCGTTGTAAGTAATGTCAAAAAATGTCTTTTCCATTAAGTAGCACACGTCTGGCAAAGTTTCCGAGCGAACGCACCCTAAGGCGTAGACACATGTTTTCAGTTAAAAGGGCGCAAAATTCTTGATTTATGGACGTTTATGGAGCATGCTTAGTGTTTTAGGAAATTTCAACTCTCTCGTTGGCTCAGATGGGTGGCGGCTAACGACTCACCCACCCCACCCCCGCATCGCTTTGACCCCTATTGAGTACATCTGCAGTATCTTCCATTTTACATACATATAAAACAACCAAACAGAGTTTAATATCTCGCAAGGCATATTAAAGTGATTATAATTTTCATTTTAGAGCTACGAAGGAGATCGCAATGAAGAAGGAGAGCGTCATGGTTATGGGACAACTACTTTGCCCAACGGTGATACTTATGAAGGTCATTACTCACATGGCAAGAGACATGGAGTAGGAACCTACAGATTTAAAAGCAATGCTAAATATATCGGCGAATATGTTGATGGGAAAAAGCATGGTCAAGGTAATTAAGATTTGCGTAGTTGTTCCATGGATTGGCATTTATTATATCAGTTCTAAGGCAACGCCAGTTTTTTGTACATCTGCCATTATTTTGCATCCTTTACCATCAAACCTCCACATCTAATGCTAACTTCACACTGAAAAAAAAGTTATGCGTCTCGGTGCGTTTTCACATATATAGTAGCCGCTAAATGAACTCTTTTTCGGTTTGTCGCATGACGATGCGGCAAGTTTAGATCGAGCCTAAACTTGCCGCAGCGTTTTGCTTTGCCGCATGCTGAAATGAGCTTTTTCATTGTTTTTCTGGATTCACCTGTTTGTTTCTATTGTATACAAAAATAAAACTTAAAAAAAAGTATTTTAAAATTTATTGTGAACAAAAAACACGCAATAGTCGTGTCGCGACGTGGCGCACCGCGAAGAACTGCGTTTTCAGTGTAAATTTAGCTTAACACCATTTATACGACATAAAAGTTAATTCCTTAAATACCATTTATTATTCTTGGTATTGTCCGTATAAACTGTGCTAGGTTTTCAGTTTTTCAAACTTAGGCTATAGATTCGTCTTTATGTTGTACTAGAAATTTGTTTCTAATTTTTACTTTTGCTAAATTAAGGGAAATATCGATGGCGTGTGGCCTTGTTCGACATTTTTTAATCTATTATGCTTTTTTAAACATTTTCAGAAGCTTTTGAACTTTTGTAACATGCAAAATTGCGTAGAATCGTAAAATTTTCTTCTACAGTGTTATCAATATGATTTCATTATGGACTCGGTTAATTTATGCTTTGTTATAATCTGCTAAATCAATATTATTTGCCAGAAATAATTGTTATTGGCAGGAGAAGAAATCGAACAAACCGATAAACGAAAAAAAAAACCACGTGCTTGTTATAATTGGCTAATCAAGGGAATCAGGAATCATTAAAATAGTTTCACTATGTCTATTTCCTCTCTTGCCAATAATAATAGTATATGAAATTCATCACATGGTATTTGCAAAATTTGCTTTTTGAGTTCGCAAAAATATGTTTTTGGAGAACTGTGCTGTAAATATTTTTTAGTATTCGTCAAAAAAAACGCAACATCTTTGCTTCTTTGCTAAATTAAAAAAAGTATCCAATACAGTTATTTAATCTTTTACTTTCAGGTACACTTTGGTATCCAGATGGCTCCCATTATGAAGGTAACTGGACGGAGGATCAGCGAAATGGATTTGGTACATATTATTACGTAAATGGAGACAGTTTTCAAGGGGAATGGTATCAGCATCAGAGACATGGTCAGGGAACGTATACCTATGCTTCTACTGGTAGTAAATACGCGGGGACATGGGAAGAAGGGAGGAGGAAAGGTTCAGGAGAGATCATACATACAGATCACAGATATATAGGTTAGTTCAAACTTTACCGAAAATTTAATTTTCCCGTTTAATTAACGACTGCTGCGTAATTAAGGGGTTTTCCATTAGAATTACATAGATATGTAGTAAATGACATTACCATTGATTATTCTTGCTCTTTTTTGTGTATTTCTTACTCTATTCAGGTTTTAATTTGAGCCCCCGTTGCCCGTCAATATTGCGCCATGCGGGCGTAAAGTATGCTTACAGGCGTTTTTGCCTATTCTTGCGGTTTTGCAACGTTGTCCCTAAGTTGCTTGGAAATAAGTTAAAAGTCGTAAATTCTCATTAATTAATGTTTTCAAAACTAATTTCGCACAGCTAAGGCCTTTAAATGTTTCATGGAAAGTGCACATTGCAATAATCCATTCTTCGATTTTTCGATGACTGCAAAGATATGAATGAGACTGCTATCTCTGAAATTTGCTCATAACTAATCTCATTTTCATGTTGTTCTACATTTTCGCATGTTTAATTCGCGGAACGAAAATGGTTATGGCAACAGGTCTATTTTAATTTTTAACCGAGTCTCTCCGACTTTGATCTGTAAAGGGTTTGAGAAGCAAAGTGTCAGCTGCCTAATGCAAAGGAATATTGATAAACATCGCTAGCAGTCCGAATAAAGAAGGCATAAGAATTATTTTTTCAAAACTCTCAGTTGAGAAGCCTCGTTTCAGATGCCTGTTGTCTCTTTTATATAACAAGGAATCATTATTATAAAAGAGACATTTAAATGCGAATGATTTTTTTTTTTTTTTTAATATTTTTCTGCAGTTGTAAATACGCTCTGGCCACCTTTTAGAATTAAAAAGTTTTTTTCTTTCATTTTTCAATGAAAATATAATTGATATATGCAACATGATAAGAGGTTGTTAATATTCCTGCATAAGTAATCAGAAAAAAACCCTCATAACTCTTACTTCTAATCCCTTATTTTTATTGAAGGAATTCATACACCATGTAATCCAAACGTTTTTATTTTTAGGTTTTTTTGAAGATGATATGACCAAAGGATATGGGAAATATAAATTCGATGCTGGTTGTGTTCTTCATGGTGAGTACACCATTGAAGAAGAAGTTGAAGAAGATCCTAACAGCGAAAGTGATGAACCGACAGTATATTTAAAGCCAGTGTGGAACACAAAAGGAAAACTAACGGTCAATTAATACATTCGATAGGACAACACGAAGACAATGGTCAATCAAAAAACTGAGAAGGCACTTATTGTATAAATTTTATTCTTTGCCTTTTTATTTTTTCTATAAATACTAGATACTTTTTACACGCCATGGCGTTTTATTTTACGTCTTTATTGCTGCGTTAAGTTTGATGCATTCTTGCTGCGACGAGATGTCCTTTTGTAAGTAAGTGAGTAAGTACTAGGATCAAATGAAACTAATCGCAATTTATCCACTATAAAGCAAATGAAAATTTTATATTAAAAGATCAATAAGAACTTCAGAATACTTTTTCCTAAAGGCAATATGACAATAATTGTGTATTCTTAAGCCTTTTTAGGAATAAATTAGAAGGCTGTACTCCAATCTCTTGTTTACCGAATTATACCCTTTTTTCTCATTGGCAACGCAATACGTCCTAAATAAATTACCATATTTTAATATTTTATCCTAAGTTCTGCAAGTTGTTATCTACTGGTTAGAAAGAAATTTTTCTGTAACGGTGACTATAAGACAACTTTATTGTTGTGAAGAAATTAGCTAAGTTGGCTGTTAAAATAAAAATAGCACCTTGGGATCCTAAATTCTAATTCTTAGATTTGTTATAGCGTACAAATTTACTTTAAACAACCTAAAGCGACCACCTGGCAGTTTAAACTGTCCTATGCGAATTCCTTCAGAAAAAAAGAATGCCTTCGATACATGGACTAATTCTACAGAGGGAACACCCCGTCCGTAGCAAAATTTACAATATGAAATAGCATAAAAGTACTTTTGCAAGCGTTTCTTTCAATGGTGTGAAAGATAGTGGACTGGGTACGAAGTTTACTTAGTGTCTTCGGCATATAAAATTTTAAAACATGTAAATAAATTTCAGTTGTAAAATACAGTCCCCTTGATTCTGGACCAGACTAATGGTACGAGCAAATAAGCGATAATGAATGAATAATTTGGCCAGAAAGATTTATAAATTGATATTTTTGAAGCGAGTTGTGAATTGTGAGAAAAAAAGGTTAACAACTACATATGTTGTTAGAAGGAAGATAAATATCTTTGCACGTAAATGCTTGGATGTATGTGTGCAAAAGTGTAAACTTTAAAACAAGCGTGCCAAAGCAGATGCTATTTACATGTAGAACTCTTCAAGCGTTTAAGTCACATTTGATATATTTGTAATTCGCTGATGAGAAATGTTTCTTTAGATTATTACAAACGTTTTACATATAACGTAACTGCATTACGTTATAGGTAAAACACAGCTATAAGGCAAGTAAAAAATTAGAATAATCTGTTTATTCTGGAATATTCACTTCAAATCATACTTTAAGAAGAAAGAAAATCGACCAACCGGTATCGTATTTCAAGTTTCTTTTCTGTGTGAGTGTAAGAAAATTGGACGTGTTTCATGCAATTCGAGTTATTTATAAGAAAGAAAAGTGTTTTTCAAAATACCATGTCCAAAGTATTTATTCATCATCGCTTATATACCCGTACCATTGCGCTGAAATATTTTTAATTTAGGGTGGGTTACAATTTCGCGCATTTCGTCAAAATTTAAAACTTTCACCGCAGTTTGTCAATACTAGTATTTGTTCTCTAAGGTATTAGTTTTGCCTCTACACTTTACAGTAATATATCGCAAGTTATTTCTTACCAGAATACTATTAAGTTTAACCAAGATCTCAGAAAGGCTCGATTTTCAAATAAACACATTTTATTGCCGAGCCAACCGAATCAACCAAGCTAACACAGCTACATATAACGCACAATGTTAAAATCTGTCTTTATAAAAACAGCCTCTAAATTTATTTTTCTACTTCCACACTTTGTTCTCAAATACTAATCTTAAATACCAATGCTTTTAACACTGTCTGTATACAAACATTTTTGCCCTATATGTATACAATCTACACAACAAAATATCAGTCTTATATACAAGTTATGACGTTTCCCGCTTATTCGATTTAAGGAAATCTTAGATATGTTTATCTTTTTTCTTAGTTTAGTTAAAATGGCGTTATTGCTTCTTGTTGCAGTTGTCATTGGTGTGATGGCCGGATCTTCAGAACAGTCAATGGCAAAACATGTCGCTGCAAGTCGCCGGCGCCATGTTAGGATTGATTGTGCATACGCCAAAGAAAGTTTTGGTTTCGTTGCAGGGGAGATTCAGACAAGATATATCTTTCAAGATATGTCTGATTTGAAATGTGAACTGGTACGTTGTTTGCTTTTGCGAATTTAAGTTAAGCTTGGTTTTCAAGACAGAGATTAAATTCACATTGTCAAGTGAAAATATAAGTATACAATTCCGGACTATACTTTTATTTTCTTAGTCGGATAAATTGACCAACGATTCAGGGAACTGCGACTATGTTTCAAATGGAACTTTTAAAATAACTCCGACTAAAGATTTCAACAGAATGGTAGGCAATTACTTCTTTGTCATTGAACATAGCGTTTAGTTCTCCGCTTGTTTTTAGCTTCCTTATTGCTCTTAAAAAGAAAAATTATATGCAAAACAAACTTGTAATAAATGCTCATTCTCAACCATTTTTGTGTGATAAAAAACCCTTGCAAAAATTTTTACCAAATAAATAACGCTACATTTTATTTTTATTTTTCATTAATCTGTATTACATTTCTGATAACATAATAACTATTGATCTTGCATAATTGCCCCAACCCTTAACCTGACCTTTCTCGCTACTAAAATCACAACCTTGATTTACAAAGGAAATTAGGTATTTTTCCGCCAAAAATGTGACAAAAAAATTAATTCAAAAGTATAAATCAACTCTAAATGTGAAAAAAAAACTATTGTATGTATTTGTTTTTATTCTGCAGGATATTGATGCTTTGCGGTTCTACAGCACAATGTTTAGAGATATCTATAAGGAGTTTAGCAATATGTCTAGTGACTTAAGAGAGGACTATCCAACTTGGAATACTACTTTACCCGCGATTGAGCCACGTATGAGGGAACTCCACAACACGCTTCGCAGCATAAGAAGGGTACGTTGATCATTGTGTTAAGTGTTAATAATGGTAGAATTACACAAATAAATGTTTATAGACATAGAATTTGTATAATAATATCTAACAATAACTTTATGAATAGCCATAGCTACCACAGTTCAGAAGTATCTTAAGAAAGTAAATTAATTTTCGAAAATTATTCAAAAACAGCTATCCAAAGGATTAAGATAGCTTTTTATGATATAAAAACAAAGTTTCGACAAGACATGCACACATTTATGGGCGAAAAAAAGTTAAACTATAATCCACAGGATTAAAAACATGTGTAGTGTTCAGTTTTGGCTTAAATAAATGGTTTGTGGCTTCGACTCGCCATATTTAATGCCTAAATATGGCTAAAATATGGCTAAGTAGCTAATACTGTTATGAATGCTTTACGAGATATTAGATACTGCACGTCCATTCGTTGAATATCAAATTTTATTTGATAAAGTTTAAGCAATACTTTACGAGGCACAATTAAGTGGAATATTATCTAGAGTAAATAAATCTGATATTCAACAAAAATGGATATGCAAAATCTGTTTTTTACCTAATTTATAATTGTTTGTTGCCTTTTGAATTAAATGTTTAAATGCTTTAGAAATATAAAATGCGTTTGTAGACATTTGCAAAGTTCCCGCCTCAATCATTTTAAAATTATTTCAACCAATCAAGTATAGTAATTAAGTTTAAAACAAAAGAAATTAATGCTTGAACGATTTGAATGATTTGAACGTTTGAAATCAACATGAAATTGATCACAAATAAAGCGAAACAAATGTTAAATTAACTTGAAGTTTTCTCTGTTAGTTTCATTTGCCTGCCTATGGAGAATACAAAATGTCTAAAAAAATTTACTATTCCCGTTTGCAGGAAAATTTATTATTATTTTCCACAAATAAAGACACAGTTATAAGTCCTGACTTTTCAAAGAAATAAAACCTACTCGCTTTTTAGTTATTTTATTTAACATTTATACATCTTCATATAAAATTCTCAACCGGGAACAGACTACTGATAAAAACTTTATTTTCGTTTTAGATTCTGATAAATAAATGTAATTTGACACCAAAATTGACGACAGTTCCAAATTACATATTGACATATGAAAATGCTAAGAAAAAATACAGTGTGGTGGAGAGCGCGTTTATAGTGTTACAACAAGCTGAGAGGGTTATTCGTATGTTGAGAGAAGAGATGCTGCATCGCAAGAAATGTTTGGCTTAAACATAATGTGATAATTCGAAAATAATTCCAAGGACGAAATTTTTTATTGTTGGCTATAATTTATTCCCGAACCATTTTACTTATTTTGACTTTTTTTAACTATTTAAAACTGATTTTTTACCGATAATATATCCTTATCCTAACTGTGGTTTTTCTTGTGATTATGCTCTTCTCCTATCTCAAGTTTGCAAATAATAAAATTAGATGTGATACAAACGAAATACAAATGCAAATATGCTCAACAAACTTGTCCAACTGCATTCAGCAAAAAACTTCATTTCGTTCAAAATTGTAAATCGTATTGTGCTAAAATAAGATATTTAAGAAATGTAATCGATAATGAAGGATACTTCTACACCTCTGAGGATACCTCTACATAAAATCCAATACATGTCATGAGAGAATTTTTAAAAACGCCTCGATTAAATTCTAACGGCGGAAGATAGCATTGCCTGGATCACATGTAATCTTAGTTAGATACTTGTAAAATGGGTAAAATGGATGAAAGGTAAAATGGGTAAGACTTACGTCGTGCCCCATTTTACCTTTAACACGAGGAAGCAATAAACATGGTTATTAAACAGATATTAAGCAAGGTAAAATCGGATATTCGTAATTATTCAGTCGAGCTTGGGATATTCGACGACGCGCAGCGGAGTCGAATATCAACAAAGCGAGACTGAATAATTATGATATCCGATTTTACCGCGCTTAATATCTGTTTTATCATGCACCATTAATTGGAAGGGAATAAGATGACAAAAACAATTCATTTTGTTTAACACAATCAGCAATTTTTTAAACTATAACAGAATAACACTTCAACAATTTTCTAGTTGTTCTAAAACATTCGCGCTTCAGTTATTTTCAGCTCTCCATCTGATTGCTTATCCTTTGTGTACTACTATCGAGAACAATAAAAGAAGGAGTGCGATATAATACATCCTTTGTTTGATAACATTTTTATTTAATTAATTTTAACTCTCCATCTGTTTGACTTGCATGTAATTTTATAAAGGAACTATATATATAAACGAAATATAGTGCCGGAGAGACTATCGAATATCTCGAGCAGATATTCGATATCGGATATCTGCTGAGATATTTGACTCTCGGCTAACGACTGCACGAATATCCAAAAATATTCTGTCAGACGCTCCCGCCTGAGGCGCATGATAATAAGGAATATTGTCATCCGTCGGAAGTTTCTTTCCTGTTATGAAGAATTACTTGATATTTGGTGGCCGGTTTTTCAGGACTGTTTTGAAATGAGTAGTAAGTACCATAGTAATGACACTTGTCTGAAGAAATGCGATGCGTGCACAAAACCACGATGAAGACCAGTACCTTACTGGTCTTCATCGTTGTCAACACAAAGTCAAGCATCCAGAGCGAACCAAAGAAAGCAATGTGCCTGGGAAAAGGTCGTCAATTAACTCCACATTACAAATGAATTTCAATGTGGTTCTTCTAGAAATATTTTAAAGGAAGAAACCTTAGCGGAAGAATCTTTCGCGAGAAATAACTGTCGTTAACATGATTTTTTGCGACAATTAACTTTCGCGAACGGTGCCTTTTAAAATCTTTCGCGACAAAATATCTTTCGTTGATGATCATGTCAATAATGTTTTGCGACAAAAAACTTTCGCAATAGGCATATGTGTTGATTAAGAAGGTCTCGAAACAGCGCGTAAAAATACAATAAAATTGTCATTTTCTACGTTAAAAAACCCCACATGATTTTAAATCGATCCAAAGGGTTAGTTAACAATTATAACGTGAAACCTTAAACAATAAAAAATAAAAGGATAAAAGTAATATAAATAACCCTTTATTTTATTTTTATGCCTTGTTCAATATATTTCAATTTGAGGGACTAAACTTTTACGATTAAGCATTTTCAAAAATCTTCGCGGACCCTAACTCCTAGAATTGCGAAAGGTTCTTTAGAGCAAGACATTCTTCAGCATATCCGTAGAGATAATCACCGCAGCACTATCAAACAGAAAAATCTAGGAAACTTTTTTCAACATAAAAGTCTTGCAGAACTTATATTTACAGACAGTACAAACAACAATTTACATGAAAACGATGGGTGGAGAAACAACTTAACATTGCAGATATTACCACTTATTTGTTTAGTCTTTTGTCATTGAATAATATAGATATTATCATGTCATGAACAAGCGAGTTTATTCTAGCGTACGTTTCGAAAAAGGGTGGAAATCAACCAATCAGATGGATCGTTTAATTGCTTCCATCCAGGTCCGTAGTAAAGTTAATTACTTTAATTGCTGTGATCTAATTTGTTGATTTCGGTCCTTTAATTATCTCCTCGCTAAAGATGATTACGATCATTGTCCGTCGACGACAGCTGTAATTTTTACAGCTGAAGAATGAAAATGTAAAGTTGTAAGTTTTACCATTCAACCAACCGTTACCATTCAAATATCCCGTGGGAGAAGTTTCAAACAACAGAAAGCAAGCTATTAAACTTGCCCACAACCTTTAACGAAAACTTGGAATGTATGCTAACTATTGTACGTATATTTTTGCAGAGCAGCTCGTTTAATGTCGGAAGGAAAAAACGTGGTACTTGACATGCGGTGCACCATGCTGTGTACTACTCAAAGAAGCCGAACATAATAAGGCTGGTATTCGACTATACTGCTACGTATAGTGAAGTATCCCTCAAATATCTTCTTCTACAAAGTCCTGACATAACAAATCAGTTTGTTGTGGTTTACACTAGGTTCACAGAAGAGCAGTTTCTTGTGAATATCAGATGTGTGTATACTTAATTGGAGGAACGCATTTTTCAAGTCCTTGTAATTGAGTCATACTGCGAAGCAAAGCTTGAGTGTCTGGTTTAGGCAACAGGATTGTTGCTTACCATTTCTTACTTGTGGTAAGTGGCCGACCATGCGATACTGAAGATAAAATGCAAGATATTTTTTTATTTTAAGCGGATGTGACCACAAAAAGGCAGACTATCAAGGCAAAAGATATTAAAAAATGGCAGCGTGTTGGCAGTAAAAGAAATGTGCTTTTTAAAGAAAGCATATAAAAAAGAACGTGGACCCTGTGTTCTTAATATATACATTAGGTGTATACCGGCAATGCCTACCCAAGTTTCCCCATATGGTATGGGTTGTGGCACTTGCTAAACATGCCCGCGCTGTTGACCGAGCCACGAAACTTGTGATTGCGAAGCGATCACCATGATCATGAGGTTACGCGCCGATTAGGTTTCTTTGCTTACTCTTGCAACGCAAAGACTAACACCTAAAGAAGGTGCAACGAGGCAACTGTAGAATGGTCATAGAAAGTGTCCATTAAAGATTGAGCAACCTCTTGATGCGCTTGGCTCTATTTCTAGGCAAAAAAAATACTACTTGGGCAGTTGACAACAACTCACAGAACACTGGAACTAACCCAAACATATAAACAAAGGTCTCCTTTAGCATTGTTGATTCTAAATTAAAAAGTGATTGCATGAGAGAGTCTGAGAATGCTATGATCATATGTGGGAGATATGGGAGTATTCAGAATGTGCTAATATTTATCAGAGCTTTATTTTAATAACTTAATTTAAAAAATATCATTTTTCCGTAATCTAGTTGTCGTGGAGTTAGAAAGACGTTTTTTTCACCATTGATAGTCAATGTAAACCATTGAACTAGTGTATTGTAAGATGCACCCAATGTCCGAAATCTTTTAGATTGACTAACATGGAAAAAAGTAGCCTTGCTAAATGCATAAATAGTGGGTTTAAACATTGAACCCTGCGAAAAAAAAGAATACATAAGTACATACAATGGTCGTCTTAAGTCAGAAAAAATTTAAACATGTTGAACAACTGTCAAGGCACACAAGGAAAAGGCTTGTTTGGTTTCGCTAACGTAACAGTAGCAACAGATAGCATCAATAAAATTATTTGTATATTTAAAGAGTTGGAGACAGGTTATCCTACAACAATATCTGTTTGTAATGAAATAGTAACTGATTTGATAGGAGGAAGAAGATACCTGATGCTGTTAAATGTGAAGTACAAGAAGAATTATAGACAAGGACTGCTCGTTTACTTACAAATCATGGAATGGAAAATGTTGTAAGAACAATACAAGAGGGCACCTGATACTAATTAAAACACAACAAACATTCTAAGTGATAAAATGCGAATGTAAATTAACACGTCGGAGAACCAATGTGGTACAAATTTGTGTTCTCGTATGAAAAATTGAATGAACTGTATGTAAGCTTGCAGAGAAAGCTGCAAGGTATAGGTATGTCTTTTACATTACTTAAGTAATAATATCTTACAAAAAATAAACAAATAATGAGATAAACGTGTCTTAAGTGACCATCTGTGTTTATTTCATGATTTCTTGAATTAATACTTGCGCTATTGAATTGACAGAAGGTTCTCAATAAAAACTGACGAATGATATCTTTATGAATAGTAATGGATATTTAGTAAGCAAACACTATTTTCCGCCTGTTTAGATTTTCAAAGACGAACCAGCTGACGGTGAAGAGCGTAACGTGTTTGATGTTCAGCTCTGATGTTCATATTGATAAATTTCATTACACGATTAATTGAAAATTTAAATGTCCAGTACATTCCTTGCTTTTTCACTACATTGCTAATGAAGTTTTACTTTCTCTAATGATTTTTTTTTTTAATTCAACATTTAAATGAGAAGCCGTGCTATTATCTATTTTTCGTATGTTGTTGGATTTTTATAAATTAGTGGCATGTCTTAAAGCCCGAAAACTCGAAATCAGATAATATTCAGACCCTGTCCCCAAAGGAAATTTTTTTAAGCATAAAATTATCTTTGCAATGATATTTAATTCATTTATAATTGGTGAGATTGAAGTTTTCGCTCTGGTCCAGGCCCCGCGTCCATAAAGGAGCATCTCCGTGACCTAATCGATGGATATTTTTTTCTGTGATTCACAATAGTATAATTATTTTTTTTTTTTTGAGGTTAGTGGTTATTTTGAGCTAATTTTTCTATACTACCAGTATATTTCCCTATCCTGCATAAACACCTAAGTGAAGCAAACTAATTTGTTTGATCAAAAATGTCAAAAGTACTTAACCCAAACGCGTACACTAACATACAAGTGTGCGTAGTAAACCAAGTCTTCAACGATCCAATTTTTTTTCAAATACAAGCTTTTTTTATATACCTTAATTAATAAAATTTTCGCGCACCACTGACGGGTATATAGAAAAGAGTAGCTAAATGAACACATCAATGTATCTCTCAAAGTTAATAAGTTACAAGCTAATAATTTTTACTTTACATCAATGGATCGTTTTAGGAAACTCATCTCGTTATTTTTCAATTTTGCGCAATCTAATTTTCGCGCAACAACAGAATGCGCAAAAAATTAGTATACTCGCGTAACCAAGTGTTCGCGCAGCGACTTTGCGCGAAAGTTTTACGAATTAAAGTACGCAACACAAAATTTAGTCAAGGCTTGCTTAAGCTTCTGTATTTTATTAATCGCAACTGTTGCTTACTTGTTCCATCTGCGCGGAAGCGAAGAGGAAGATGGTTTGAAATACCTTTCGTTTGGTTATGTCTTTAATTAGTAAACACGACGAAAAATCAAGAGGGTGTGCCGCGGCTGAACTTACCATGTTACAGTTCATTCGGTCTTAAACGAGGTTATAGCATTTGATTCGAAAACTACTTTTTTTGCCCGCTTAGGTTCCCTGTGCGGGGCAATAAAGTGTCGGGTTTGGACATTCCACAGTTGGGATCTCTATGCCTTTGCCTTTGAAATGTTCAAAGTAGGCTCAAAGCAGTCCGGTCGATGACAATCTAGTAAAAATTGCCGAAAACGGCAATTGTTACTAGATTGTCATTTTTGGCAATACAAAGAAGTTGCCGAAAACGGCAATAAACCAAATAAAAAAAATTCTTGTCTTTTAAATTTATTTTCATGAAATCCCACTCGTACGAAAAGTCAGCCATCTTTGAACTATTCACTGGGCATGCATGGTTTTTATTAGCGCCAATTTTGATGAGAGCGCTAAAACCTTAAAAGATTATGGCATGGGCAACCTCGACCCCCGGGCTCTTTGTCTTTTTTTTATAACGGGACACGACGGAGATACGAAATACTTTCTCGCCATCCTAATATTAAAAAGAGAAAAAAAAGCCCTGGAGGTTGTGGCATGGAAATAAATTCGAAGGAAGACATTGCATTGACGTTCCAATTTTTTTCTATAAATTTCGGCAAAAAATTAAATTGACCCAGTACAGTTTTATTACTGATACAGTACGCGCAGTCATCAGATAAAAATGAGTGTTAATATCGGTTCTGCTCTAATGAAAAGCATGGTGTCGTTGAATGAGGCTGAAATGTGGATGAAAATCTATCATTACCGAAAAAGCTGCCAGAAGTAAAATCGGTGTCATCTCCTATTGTAGAAAAACTTCCGGAACAACTAAGACAAAGTATTCCTGGTGCTTCACAAGCTGTGAAAAATTTAATCGCCGATTTTGTAGTGGAACAATGGTCAAGTAACGTGAGAACACTCTCGCCAGTGAAGGAAACGCTACCACAGCCTGCGAAAAGAACTAAAAAGAAGGTAGCATTGGATTGTTCATCGTCAACCAAAACAAAAAGAACATATAAGCGAAAAGCCAAAAAAATTGACGAAAAGAGGCCACCCTCCATGCCATTTCTACCAAAAAAAGAAAATTACAAAAAATGATGGCTGCATTACATCGTGTGAAAAAAAATGGTCGGAACGTACACACGACGAACGCTGATAGAGTGTTGCATTTGTAGCAAATGGGCGTGCGATGGTTGCGCAAAGATAAAAAAATGAGCAAAGAGAACATTGAAAAACTGAAATTTTATTTTGAAATTTGCAGAAAAAAAATAGTATAACACTTTTTAACGTAGCTATAACAGATAGTGGGTCTAAAAGTGTGGCAAATTTTGTGGATAAGGGTTAAAAAGAATACATAAGTAATAAACTGTTGAGACATATGCACTACAATAGATATATATACTAGTAATTTGTTTTCGATATTCTTTAAAAAGTTTGCTGCAGACTTAGATTTACAATACAGTTTCCAATATTTTTTGTGATATAACAATTAAAAAGACGTAGCGTTAATCATTTTGCTCATCAACACACTCTTTAAGTTCTAGAAAAAAATCAACAAGTGAAGCGTGGCTGTCTTTCAAATCATTTAGCAGACTTTGAAAATACTCCTGTGTGTGTTTGCATAAAATTCGCGAAATGTAATTGTTTATGTCCACTTTTAATGTGTCCTTTGTCTTTCTTCTCACGTCGTTGAGTTCGATTCCTCTGGTGTAATATAAACTGGGTGCATCAACTGTCCGTTATTAAGAATCTCTTCCATCAAAACGTTTTTCGTAACCGTGTAAAATCGTTTTATTTTAGCCAGTTTAGTAAAGTTAACCAACTCTTCGTCGAGTTGCTTTCCATCAATTGAAATAAAATCTTCTTTAAGGAGAAATTCGGATTTTCGAATACATTCCCTCCATTCGTTTACTTCGTTCGTAACGTCGTTATGCCTGTACCCCGAAAAGGAAGAATTTTTAAAATCAACCATTTCGAAATGCTTTGATTTAAGCTCTTGAAGTTGGTTGTAATTTCGGCATACGTTTTTCCACATATTTTCCGTTGGAACACCAGACTTCGGAATCCATCCTAAAATAAATTTTATTTTATTTTGTATTCAAGGTTTCAAGGGAGCTTTTTGAAAGAAAAGGCATAAAATATAATTTTGTTACAAACCTTGAGTATGCTTATTGATGTTCTCCAAAACAAAGTCCCAGCTTTCACCCTTTGATGCATCTCTTGACAGGCTTATGGAGAAATACTTTTCGTAAACTGGTTTAACGTCTTCTTGAATTGTAAACATTTGTGCGAGGAAGTGAAAATCTATCAACTGGTAGAATGGGTGCCGTCTTCCATAAAACATATCACTAAGCTTGTAAACAGCACTTTGGGCAAGCTTCATATTATTACGCCGTAATGCCATACGAAAATTAATAATTGCAAAGGTATAATTGGTAATCTGACTGCACAAGTAAATATAATTTGGAGATGATTCCATTTCGCTGGTAAAACCTAGGAAACCCTCAACACTAAGTTTTGAATCTTTGCATGTTTGCAGCTGCGCTCTGACGTACAAAACAATCAACTCCCGTAGTGATCCAAAAAAAAGATTAGCAATAACTCCCACGCCTGATGGTGATCTTTACATTTCTTGGCGACAAAGTGTGCACTGTCAATTTTGTATCCCATTAGATAACATAGCTTGTTGAGATAGGGCTCCCAGTTTAATTCGAAGAAAGCTTTGATAGAATTCATTTCAAAGTGCCCACCAGCAGGTTTTAGTAAAACCCAGTCAAATTCCCGATAATAACCAACAAGCGCATTATGTTTGCTCATATTGTGTTTAACAAAAGTTTCCTTTTTGAAGTGAGACGTGTTACAGATTGAACAAGTGTATGTCTCCTTAATAATGTTAAAACACATTCGAAATGGTAAACCATCACATTCAACTATAATCCATACCGTTCTATTCCAGCTTCTTTTCCAATTTTTCTCAAAACTTCTGTACACGTTTGGTATGAATTTGGATTAACGAATGTGGACTCACCAACCGTAACTTGTGGAATTTCAGTTGGGTGATTCGATTGTATTTGCTCGTATCTCCTAATCGACTCCTCCGTAGGTATCTAGTGAAGTTTCTTTGTTTCAATATCTGCAATCACGCGGTAAACGGAGGTTTTTTCACAAGCAGTACATATCAAGGATGATTCCCTTTCTATTTTTTCGTCAATAAAATCAGTAACCGAACCATCTTTGGTTTTTTGTTCAGCTACAACCGATTTGATATTTTGTCGATTTTATGGTATAAGCTGTTGTAGTGCTCTTTGTCTAATTCTAAAAATACTGGATCTTCTGCGTCGCAGATCTTTCTAACCAAAGAATTGTCTCCATACCATTGAACTGGTTTGAGATACTTGTTTTCTTGCAGGTGACCTGATTTATCAAGAGATATCCATATGTGAGTTGTTATCACCGACGATTTTACTTTGTTTTCAACAGCAACATGCCAGGTCTTTCCAACTTTTTGATTATTATCAAAGGCATGACCTACATCACCGTCAGGTGGAATAACTGGTAAGCTTGCGAAATCTGTCAACCAATTGCTAATTGTGTCATACTGCCCACCTCACGTAGCAGCTCCATTCAGATCAACCACTTGTCTTGATCCTGTTTCATCGTAAGTTTGAAGATTATTTAAAAAAGCTAACGGGTAAACAATATTCCCATAATTGAGCTTGTAAATCTCCTCGATTACTCTTGAAAGAAGATAAACCTAATGTTTTTAAGTAGGTTACCAAACTTCGGTTACTTTCAACAATTGATTGGTACGTGTCATAACTGCTGAGATAGATTATCTGTTTCTATTTACTCTTCAATTCTGATGCATTCTTCTTTACTGCATGGTGTATTTTGTTCCCAACCAAAGAGGATATCGATGTGAGTCGTTCTTCAGTAATATCAGTAAATATTGTTTCAAAGAATTCGTCCATTTCACTATCAGTTTTAAGATTTCGAAACGCATCAATTGCATTTAAAAGAGGTTCGTTGTTATCATCTTCATCGTCGCATTTGGCGGCTTCTTCTTGAGTAATAGAAGTCTACCTCGACCAGGACCTGCCCTAGACACGCGTTTTCTCTTTCTTCCGGGCGTTTTAGGTGCTGCATTGCATACTTTACAGTTTTCACAATATTTTTTGAATTGTGGTGTTTGGAAGGAACTCACGCCGTTCTTTCGCTGCGTTTCTTACTCTTATAAGGACCGCCTTGTGTTTATTACATACCTTTGGTGGGTGAATCCCTGGATCATCCTTGCCAATATCGCAACCAAGTCGTAAAAATTCTTTAGCATAAGCCTCTTTCGGTGCTGGATAGTCTGTGTCCTTTAAGATACAATTTCCATATCGACAACGATTTTGTAAGTTTTTTTATGATTTTCACTCATTTTATACCAAAACAACGTACGCCTTTTCAAAAACGCGTATGTAAATCAATTTACATTCATTGGAGTGATTAGTGTAAGTCTGTTACAATGAAATTGATTTCAGTTCAAATAAATTGATTTGTTTCGCTTGGTTCGTTGTTAAATGTTTGTGATTCTTTAAGAATGGACGAAACAAATGGTTATTCTATATGAAAGATTTGCTTATAAATGGCTGTTTTTGGCAATATATACAATCCAGTTACGCTCTTCTTTATTGCTGATTTCGGCAAGTATTCTGCTTTTAAACACGTATGTGGAGACAGTACAATCGAGTTGAAATTAAAATCAAAAATGTAATGTATTCACATTGAGTTGAAAACAAAAATAAAATACAATTCAAAGAATTTAGATTATATGTTGAGAACTTAGTCCATGTTACAAAAACAAATTAATTATATAATGTGTTCAGATTACTTCAATTTAAAATCAAAAACAAAAAAGATATTATAAAGACAATGTAATTGAGTCGAAAACAAAATTGAAAAACGATGAATAATTTATTCAAACTGGAAAAATCACGAAGAAAAAACAACAATAAAAAGTTTGCAAGAACTTACAATCCTTTTCTTTATACTATAATTTCATCATAATATAAGACTTAACGCTCTTCGCTAAGGGTTACAAATGAAAGTCCAAAAATGACGGAATCTTTTCCGTCAAATATCCACAATTTAGAATAACTGGCCTACTTGGTACATTTTTTTTGGCATTTACACAACGCGGGAAAATTAGAAAACGAAACCAAAAATAAAAACGGCTGCACAATAAATAGATGTTTACTTTTACTGATTTTGCTGCGACGAAGATTATCTAGAGCAAGGCAAAGCAAGCGATGTTGGGTTCGTAAAATATTTTCCGAACATAATTTTTAAGGGCAATATCATGTGCTTATTCAAGAAATGAAATTGTTTGACCATGAGTACTTTTTTAAACTATTCCGAATGTCATCAACTCGGTTTGAGCATTTGTTGTCACTGATTGCTCCAATTACTACCAAATGTTCATTGCACAGGGTGACAATTAATCCGTCAGAAAGAGTTTGTTTAACATTACGCTATCTAGTGACTGGTGATTCTCAAGTATCCATTGCATGTAGTTATCGCGTAAGTCCGACATCAATTACTCGCATAGTTTCAGAAACGTGCGAAGTTCTTTGGACGATGTTATTGAGGGAAGGCTACTTGAAATGTCCTACAACGATGAATAGTGGTAAAAAATATCCCAAAAGTTTAAATAATTATGGATTTTCCAAACTACGTAGGTGCAATTGATGGTAAACACGTTATGATTCAAGCACCTGCATCATCTGGCTCTACTTTTTTTAATTATAAAAATCATCACAGCATAGTTCTGTTAGCTGCATGTAATGTCACTTACGAATTTACGCTAGTGGACATAGGTCAGTCTGGACGGAATAGCGATGGAGGAGTGTTTTTAAATAGTGATCTTGGAACGACAATCAAAGGTTTGGCATTCCTAATTCGAGTATACTCAAGAAAATTTTCCGTATGTTTTTGTGGGCGATGAAGCATTTTCCCTCAAGCGATTTATGATAAAGTTAGAATTCATCTTAATAGCAAAAAAAATAATATGTAACCAGCTACCACTTTTCTTAAAAACGAAGGGCTATAGACGATTGTTTTTGAATATCTGCTTCAAGATTTCGAATCTTCCGTCGACCAATAATAAAAACTGTGTTGAAAATAACAAAAACTGTGGCGGCTCTCCATTTAATAAAATACGAATCAGTTAGTTATTGCCCCCTAGGTTACTCTGATGTAGAGGCGACAGATGCGGTATAACACCTGGAGAATGGCGAAGTGAAACAACAGTATTCCCTGTCGGTAACCAAGGTTCTAATAACGTTGCTATCCTAAAATCAGCCGGGCTTATGCTGTTTTCCATATGGTAATCTTATTTTCTTTTGTAAAGTTAGCAAGTTAGAAATATTTTAGGAGAATTACATTTCGCAAATGTAGCGCCAGAAAGACTTAATAACATTTATTCTCCCGATTTACATGTTTTCCCAAGAGCTTTGTGTAGGCGACATAGGACATAAAATGAAATAAGGAAATCAGTCGAATTTCACGTATCTGTTGTTATAAGCGTTAATAAGAAAAGAAATGTTCCTTTAATGCACCTAATTCCGGCGCTCAGTTCCTATTATGCCGAGTTCTGGTCTCGTTATGTTTTAAATTCAAAAATTTGCCCTGCGTCCCGGGTTTCACGCTCTAGGGTCCTGGATTCCAAGTCACACTTTTTTCGTATGCCGCAAAGTAAGCTAGTAAGCTCACCCTCCATCCCACGACCCCAATTCCCTTTATAAGTTCAGTTTTTTGAGCTTTTCCATCAGTTAAAAGAAGTTTTTGCGGGTTTGAGAACTGCTTGCATTCAAGTTATTATCACTTATTTGTTATACAACTTTGTCAATCTTGCTTATTTATAGTTGCATATACACACATACCACAGTTCTATTTATAGTTGCATATACACACATACCACAGTTCTATTTATAGTTGCATATACACACATACCACACTTCTATTTATAGTTGCATATACACACATACCACACTTCTATTTATAGTTGCATATACACACATACCACACTTCTATTTATAGTTGCATATACACACATACCACACTTCTATTTATAGTTGCATATACACACATACCACACTTCTATTTATAGTTGCATATACACACATACCACACTTCTATTTATAGTTGCATATACACACATACCACACTTCTATTTATAGTTGCATATACACACATACCACACTTCTATTTATAGTTGCATATACACACATACCACACTTCTATTTATAGTTGCACATACACACATACCACACTTCTATTTATAGTTGCATATACACACATACCACACTTCTATTTATAGTTGCATATACACACATACCACACTTTAACAGTAAGTTTATTTTATGGTACTCATTTGTTTAGTTTACTTTAAATTTTTTCTTTGTCTTATTTATTTCGTATTGTTGCTACTTTTTTTGTTTCTCCTGGTCACACTCAGGCCTTCTCTTTTGCTGGTCAACTACTTTGACACGCCCTTTGTGGACAAACCAATCATTCCCAGGACACCTTGTATCTTTTTGACATTTTATTTTTAACTCTTTATTTAAAGTCGAACTACTTCACTAATTTATATAACAATTTAATTATAATTAATTATAACACGTGTGTTCTTCGGCCATATGTATTTATATCTCTCCTCTTCAACAAAACAACATCACTTTCCATATACACTCTCCATGGAGACGATCGCCGTCCCCGTGTCGAAAAGATACAAGATTACCTGGGGTGGAGGTTGAGTTTGATTTGGCTAATACATAATGCGTTGATAAATTACCGTGTGTATGATTAGTGTAGTGTCACGAACATCAACAACGATGTTATAATTAAATTTTTATACAAATTAGCGAAGTTAAAGATACTAAAATCAGGTAGAAACATTTTTGTATTTGGTTTTATCTTAATATTTCCTAAAAGGGAACTACTTACTTTTCAAGTTATTTGACTTTTGCAGCTATATATTTTATTTCGATGTAAGCATAGTATTACTATATGGTGTCCTTTCTTGTACTGTCATTGTTTAATAATGGTTTTATTAATTTTTTGACTTTGAAAATTTTTTTTAATACAAACCATGACGGACTCGACGCCTCGCAAAAATGTTTTTCTGCGACGCAATAATTGCGCGACACATTCGCGCCAATCAGGTTTCAAATTGGATCTTTGTATCAAGATACAACCCAATCGCCATAACCCACCCAAAATTAGATTGGTGAAAAAAACCCAAGAAGAAGTAATTAAGATGGCTGGCATAAAAAATGCACTTATACAAAACTAAATAAAAAGCTTTGGAGAGAAGCGTAAACAAAATAATAAATAATAGTAGCTACAATCTTGGACATAAATTAGTGGACAAGTATTAAATTTTAACTCCCCCTACCCCCCAAGCTCAGTGTTGCAGCCAAAACAGTGATTGGCCTTCAAAATTCAACCTTGAAGTTGGGGGGAAGGGGGAAATTAAAAAGTCCATACATATTTTGTCCAAGATTGTCTCTAATTTTGAAGACTTAGTCAATTTTGGTTGGCTTGTTTACGTGCAAGCTTTTGATTGTCCATGAGACAAGTTGCTAGCTAGGCCACTTCGGCTGCATGCCTTGGTTTTAATATTCCGTAAATGCCAAAAAGTTGCAATAATTTTCAATAATTAACAAACAAACAAACAAACAAACAAACAAACAAACAAACGAAACATGGCTTCGTGTTCTTATATGAATGGTTATTTATTTGGAGGTAGGCCATAGTCGTGTTTCTTTTGTATAACAGACAAACAAACAGAATAATGCGTTTCGTGTTCTTATACAAGTTCTTCGTGTGGATGTGGGTTGCATATTAAGTTTTCCTATTGAGGTAATTGATAATTTAATTAGAAGTATGTCAACACTAATAGACATAGTGGTGAAGGCTAAGGACCAGAGAATAAAGTGTTAATTTGAATGAAGTCTTATGCGCATGAATCCGTGCACAGCTATTTACCGTGTGGTTCTCAAAATACCAGGTTGGTGTCTGGCACGGTATAACCCAAAAACTTTTCATAGTAAGGTGCACGAGATTCTTGCGTTTATATATATTACGACATCTAATTTATGTTAAGGTATTTACGACATCTAATTTATGTTGAGGTCTATTTTGTGTAGGTAAAGGTTGCATTTGTCTTTTAAAAGACAAGACATTGCACGTAAGGAAAACAGAAGATTTTTTTCCACACGTTACCGTCGCGCTACACGTTACCGTACACGTTACCGTACATGTTACCCTGCTTTTCAGCCTACGGAGTGTCCAACACGTTACCGTCAACTTTGTGATAAATAATGTTATATAAAACTTATAAAAATGTGACGGTAACGTGTTCGTCTCACCAAAGTTTCATAGTAAAAATAACGGTAACGTGTATGGTAACGTGTGCGGTAACGTGCAGTATTACGGTAACGTGTCGGTACAACCTGTACAGCTGCCACCAATCACTTTTGCTTTCAATACTAATTTGCCGCCAAAATTTGAATGTTTGTTTTGGTGTCATGTGAAATGTGCACGGAATGTTTTTGAGCTCGCAAATTTTGAAAATGGCAGCCGGCCATGTCACCATGTGGAAATCATCTGTGCAGGCAGTTTTTAAAGGTATTTTTTGGATTTCAATGGTTATTTTGTCCTATCTATCTTTTCATTTTTTTTATGAATTTTAGACAATCTTGGTCATAAATTAGTGGACAAGTATTAAATTTTAACTGCCCATCCCCCCCCCCCCCCAAGCTCAGTGTTGCAGCCAAAACAGTGATTGGCCTTCAAAATTCAACCTTGAAGTTGGGGGGAAGGGGGAAATTAAAAAGTCCATACATATTTTGTCGAAGATTGTAGCTAAATAGCTATTCACTAGCTGGCCTGCTACACATTATATAGCTAAAATAATCAAAGTGAATTGTTACATGGTTTAAAAATGTAATATTATCCTTAAAAGATAATATTTTTAGCAGACAAAAAGAGACCTAAACAACAGCATTGCAGCTTTTAAAATAGCAGACTGACCGTCAATTTATTCATTCTAAGACAAGCACACCTTTAATTAATTCTTATATTATATCCGTCAGATTTTGTTACTTTTGTCCAACAATATAAAAGAAATAAAAATAGACTCATATTTCCCAACAGGTATATTTGAACACAATTACTTTTTGTTTAAAATAATAACACCTATAAAGTAAATTAATTTGTTTGATAAAAAATGTAAAAAGTATGTACCAAAACACCGCGTGCACTAAAATACAAAAAACTGTGCAGACTAAACCAAAATATCAACGGTCCAACTTCTTTTCTCAGGTTCACGCTTTTTACATATACGCAACACACGTGTTGCGTATATATCGTGTTTCTGTATTTTCCAGTCGCAACTGTTGCTTGCTTGTTCAACCAGAATTAAATTTAGTTTTCATCAAGTTTGATGTTTGAAATGTCCATAACTCCTATAACATGTCTATTACTGCTTTTTAAGCCTTTCCTTCAAGTTTTTCCCACTACAAGCTGAGTGGTTTTTTATCAGTTCATTTTTTTGAAAGATTTAAACTTCATCTTGCTTATGCAATTTTGCTTCAAAAAGAGGGTGTACTCAAATTTTTTTTCACTTAGGGCCGACCAGCATACTACAATTTTTCGCCGGTTTTATCTTTGTCCTTTTCGTGAAATTTTGGAGCCGTACAACACACGCGTTTTTACGAATATGCTTCATGAGAATATCAGGCTGGGATTTCAGGTTAAAAAGAATAGACCTAAAAAAAACCCAAACAATTCGACATAGATGTGCAAGATGAGCTAGTTGCTCACTTCGTAAATATATTGGTGCAGTGCCATTTTTAATTTTTTTTGTGAGGCTGTGCATTCTATTAATTCTTGCGTTTGGTAAACTCTCCGGATACGAAGGTGCGTTCAGTAAATTCTCCGGATACGGAGGTGCATTTGGTAAATTCTCCGAATACGGAGGTACGTTCGGGAAATGTTCCGAACACGGAGGTGCATTTATTAAATTCTCCGGATACGGAGGTGCGTTTCGTGAATCCTCCAGATACGAAGGTGCGTTTCGTGAATTTTCCAGATACGAAGGTGCGTCAGGTTAATTCTCCGGATACGGAAGTGCGTTCAATAAATTCTCCGGATACGAAGGTGCGTTCGGTAAATTCTCCGAATACGGAGGTGCAATTGATAAACTCTCCGGATACGAGGGTGCATTTGGTAAATTCTCTGATTACGGAGGTGCGTTTCATAAATTCTCCAGCTACAGTGGTGCGTTTGGGAAATTCTCCGGATACGAAGGTGCGTTTCGTTAATTCTCCAGATACCAAGGTGCGTCAGGTTAATTCTCCGGATACGGAAGTGCGTTCAAAATTCTCCGGATACGGAGGTGCATTTGGTAAATTCTCCGAATACGGAGGTATGTTCGGGAAATGTTCCGAACACGGAGGTGCATTTATTAAATTCTCCGAATACGGAGGTGCGTTTCGTGAATCCTCCAGATACGAAGGTGCGTTTCGTGAATTTTCCAGATACGAAGGTGCGTCAGGATACGGAAGTGCGTTCAATAAATTCTCCGGATACGAAGGTGCGTTCGGTAAATTCTCCGAATACGGAGGTGCAATTGATAAACTCTCCGGATACGAGGGTGCATTTGGTAAATTCTCTGATTACGGAGGTGCGTTTCATAAATTCTCCAGCTACAGTGGTGCGTTTGGGAAATTCTCCGGATACGAAGGTGCGTTTTGTTAATTCTCCAGATACCAAGGTGCGTCAGGTTAATTCTCCGGATACGGAAGTGCGTTCAAAATTCTCCGGATACGGAGGTGCATTTGGTAAACTCTTTGAATACGAAGGTGCATTTGGTAAATTCTCCGGATACGGAGGTGCGTTTCATAAATTCTCCGGCTACAGAGGTGCGTTTGTGAAATTCTCTGGATACGAAGGTGCGTTTCGTGAATTTTTAAGATACGAAGGTGTGTTAGGTTAATTCTCCTGATATGGAGGTGCCTCCGGTTAATTCGCCGGATACGGAGGTGCATTCGGTAAATTCTCCGGATACGGAGGTCTGTTACTTAAACTTTGCGGATATGGAGGCGCGACATGAGGCTTCTCCGGATAAGGTTGTTCTGGATAAGTATTAGGCTGCGGACTTGCAGGATAGTGTGAGAAACCAATCTGCGGTGGAGGACCTTGTGATGACGACGGGGGCGGGTATGGAACACCCGTTCCAGCAGGAAACTAAATGTAAAAAAATAGTTACACATGCGGGAAAGACTCATCGTCCAAAGTCAGGTTCGTTTCTGATTTTTAAAAAAAAAACACACTGAGCGTAAACGTAGCTGCGGCACCATTTTATTTGCATGATTAAACAGGAGTTCCTTAAAAATAATATATGACAATAATTGGAGTTCTTGATCAACGTAAAAACAAGACATGCACAGTTTATAGTGGCCGTTTTGAAGTATGTATTATTAAGAAGAAGTTTTTGTAAAACATTTTTGGCGTGCTACCCTGCCAGTCGAGGTTCGCAGATAGATTTTGTAATATATAAACCGAAGCAAAAAATTAAGTTAAAAGTTATAGTGCAAATGATATCGTTAGGAACAGTTGGTTTTTTACCTAAAATTACTGGAAATATAAACATCCGAATTTAATAATTGGGTATTTAATAATTGAACACATGAAATGAGCGAGTTCACATACCTGATAAGGTTGAGCAAAGGTATACACCGGTGTATAGGTTAGTTGGCCACCAGTATGTTGGTCATCAGCGATATTAACCGCTGCTTCGCCTGCAACTGCTGCATAGGAAGGTGGTGCCATGTCTGGATAACCAAGTATATTGGCAGGCGGAGGTGCGAAGTTGGATGGGACGAAACCTAAAATTAAATGAAAGCGGCGGTAATACAGCTCTCACAATACTGCGGTAATACGGCTCTCGCAATACTGCGGCAATACAGCTCTCACAATACTGCGGTAATACAGCTCTCACAATACTGCGGTAATACAGCTCTCACAATACTGTTAACAACAGGTAAATTTTTATACGACTTGCTCAAACATATGAAATTTGAAGAACATGGAATGGCCTTATGGAAGAAAATTAAGGTTTGTTAAAAAAATGATTTTGAATCGTATTGATACAAAAAACGATAAAAGTTTACAGTGAATAAACACTGAAGACCAAGAGATTTTCTCAGAAATATGCTATAAAGGCACTTTTGACTAAAGGTGGAACTTCGGTAGCGTTGCTTCATTAAATACTTTTAAAAGCGACAATATGTTTCATAGAAACTTTATCAGTCATCTGCATTTGAGAGCACTTTTTTAAAACATTTCAAACAAAGTGACAATTCTAGGGAACTAAGCGTTGAAAACAAAGTGAATTATATAAAAAGTTTTGCTGCCATCTTTTGCGCTATAAATTTAGCGATTTGGAGCTTAATTCGCAAATATTTACGACGCATTCTTTTACATCAACATTAATGTATGTCCGAAGATAAACGAAATTTCTTTTTCTAGTCACTTATAAAAACTTGATGATTCATATTATATTATTCCAATAGGAAATGTGTGATTAAAGGTGTGTTTTCTTCGTGTCACAAGTTTTAACCAGGCTTGTTCACAAGAGTATATTCCGTAATCATGAGAAACTTTCTTCTAAAAATTTTTTCTTATACTAAACTAGTTGTTAGCCCCTGAAATATTCAGAGGAGGGAATACGCCTGCGTACATATTTACCGCATCGGTGTTTTGTGCATTCTTGTTCGCCTGTATCCACGAAGTAATAAAATTATTCTGCCAGGGCTCGAAATACAGCTACGGCGCAACTATGTTCAATGGACAAAAATACGGTTGTTATTATAGACTAGTCGTTAAGCCCGTGGAAAAATCCATTAATATTTCGTATCTCCGTAACTTCTTTTTTGTCGTGCACAGACAGAATACGGTTATTATTTTAGACTAGTCGTTAAGCCTGTAGAAATTCCATTAGTATTTCGTATCTCCCTAACGTTTCTTTTTGGCACAGAGTACGGGTATTATAGACTAGTCGTTTAGCCTGTGGAAAAATCCATTAGTATTTCGTATCTCCGTCGCGTTTTTCTTGTGCACAGATAGAATACGGGTATTACTAATATAAAGACAAGTCGTTAGCCCATGTAAATATCAAATTCAAATTCACATTTGTTATTTATGCATAAATATTTAGCGTGTCCCTGACACGACTTCTTCTTGCGTTGGCATACATGACGACACTGTTCAAAGAGAGCATTATCGAAGTTTTGTTTTCGGATTACTCTATCTTTAAAACTCACATCAATCTTACAAAGTTTGACACTCAACCTCATTACTACGTTTCTTGTAGAATTAACACGCGCGAAATGTTGAAAAAATATTTTGGATTATACCTTTCATTGACGTGAGTATTAGAAATTTTGAACGGTGCCGTTTCTTTATGTCTGCCTAACTAAAATACTTACGTAGATTCATTCCCCTAAAAACGGCGGTTACAGGTTTACATCTTACAATTTTAGTTCTTTAGAATTTAGGAGCTTTGGGGGTCAAAAATCACGAGAAAACACGATTTAAACAAACTTTTTGCAGATAATGAAGAGTTACCGGTAATCAAGACTTCCCTAACACACACAATTTTTTGAAGTAAACAGATAATAAGAAATTGTAGGAAAAATTAATTTTTTAGGAGCAAATTTTAGGTTATTTAAGACATTTAAGAACTCTCGGTATTTTAAGAGCATATAGATTTGAACAGGGTCTCTCTTTTTAGGTATTTCAGAAAACTTTAGGCATGGCCACTGTGTTTAGTATTTGTCTAGATCAATAAAACTTACTTGCTGCTTCCACTGGTTGCCGCACAGGTGGCTGTCCATATGTCCTTCGAAATGGAACAGTACCCAAAGTAACAGGTACTGTTATCTTAAGATCGGTCCCCATTGGCACCTCAACGTTAATAACAACATGATACGAAACCGTGATGACTCCGGAAGTCAAGATAGTTGGACAAGTTGCTGGAATGGCGAAAGGCTCGTTGGACCAATTTGCAAACTCCCTCTTCGGTATAGAAGGACCTATATTAAATTGAAAACATGTTTAGTTCTGGTAATTTAAAAAGGTTAATCTTGGAAGTGCAGCAGTATAAATAGTGATTGCATATTGCAAGTGTTCTTTTGTCCTTTAGAGCAGAACAGGTAAAGCCAATGTGCAATATTCAAGATACATGACAGGGAAAAAGTGAATTCCTGGAGTTTTTCAGAAGTTCTCCAGGAATTTTCCAGCCTTTCTCCAGGAGTACCTTGACTCGACAAAACAGAAATTCCATTACAAAAAGAAACGTATATACAGGCCTCACGATCTTACGTAAGAAAAACTCAAAAAACCTGGAAATAAACAAAAGTTTCAGACTAAAAGTTTTTTTTGTCATTCTTTGAAACATTTTCAAGAGTGTATTTCATTTTCAAGAGTAGATCCCATTTTTAAGAGTATATCCCTTTTCAAGAATATATCCCATTGTCAAGAATATCCTAATTCCAAGAGTATATCCCTTTTCAAGAGTAGATCCTATTTTCAAGAGTATATCCCATTTTCAAGAGTATATCCCATTGTCAAGAATATCCTAATTCCAAGAGTATATCCCTTTTCAAGAATATATCCCATTTTCAAGAATATATTTCATTTTTAAGAGTATATCCCATTTTCAAGATTATATCCCATTTTCAAGAGTATATCCCATTTTTTAGAATATCCTAATTCCAAGAGTATATCCCATTTCCAGGAACAGTGTTCATTGTGTCTTTCTTTTTGCGTCACATTTAAGAAAATTAGAGAACATTAAACCAATTTTACACAACATTAAAAGAGCTTTAAGTGACTTTTTATAACTAGCAAGGGTCAATGAGTTTGTAAGATGCGTGACAACCTTGCAAATGATCCTAACGCCAGGCTAGATACACTAAAGCAATGGATTTAAACATAAAGCTGAAAATTAGCTTCAACAGTTAAACATACCAGCCAGTTTAGCAATGGTTTGGACATTTGATTTCGTCTTTCTGGAGGAATGATATTGCACGTTTTGAACTAACTTTGCTTTCAATGCTGTCATATTTCTACTTGTATTATTTTGAACTTGTGCATTGATCAATATGTGTTCACCAGGACAATACGCAGCTCGGTCCAGGCTTGCTAAAATAAATATACATACAATAATATTTTTAAACAAGTCAAAGTAAGTAGATCATAAAGGCTTGTTTTTTATTTCACAGCATTTCCAGCTATAGCCCAAAATGTTCAAACTCTTTTTTTTGTTAGCGAGTGCGCACCTTTATAATACTAGGGATTTTTCCCAAGTGTGCAACTGCTAACAAAAAGCTTGCGATCTTTTTGCACTATATCAAAAAATGCAGTTAAATGGAAACGAGTTTTTAATCAGTGATGATAAAACTGCTATATTGTTATTGATTAAAGTCTAAAATGTTAATATGTGAGGGGTTTAGTATCTTTATAAAAGTAATATAATATATCTGACACGGGTAAATAATAAAGGTTATTTCAGCAGCCACCTGGAGAAAGAATAAACTGTCTAAAGCTCTTACACAATCAAACTTTATATGACATATCATACATAATAGATATTGTTATGCTCTGGTTTACAAAAGAAACAGTTCCTGATTTTTTATGTTTTTTCAAACTGGCATTGACTGCTATAAAAATGTCAAACTTTCTCCTATAAAAACCTACCACTAAGATTCAGTGGACCTGCTGCACAACACAAACAACCAACTTCTTTATGTACTTCTCCACCTGGTCCAGTTGCATAACTTGGCTGGTTTGTATCAATAAGTTCATTGATGATAACCGGCCGCTTGATTTTTATATCAAATCTCCATGGTCTGATAATTTGCGCTAGAGCACAAAACAATCATACACCTAAATTAAGCTGTGTAATGGGTCAGAGTTACTTTTTGGACAATTGGACAACTGTTTTAATTCACTTTCCTTTTTTTATATTTCAATTTAATACAACAAATTGCCTCCTTTAGAAATAGTAATAATAAAAAGTTTAGCACTTATGTCCGCCCACATCCATACCTTTTAATTCATATCTGATATGGCCATAATGACCTTCAAATGAACTTGGTAAGACTGCTGGTAAGGTAAACATAAACTGATACTCAAATCTTCCACATGGATGTTTTATTTTTGTAGATCCATTTCCAAATAAGAAAGAATTAAAAGTAAACAGAGATTCATTGCCACTGTAGTCCTCTGTTCGTTTGTTCTCACCACTGCCACTTTGTTCAGTCCAATGGCAATAACCACTGCCTAACAAAAAACAATCCAGTCATGAATGAACAGTGGCACTAAAATACTTATTGGATTTGTAGCAAAGTGAATTTTAAACTTTGCTTCTGCGAAATACAATAAAATTATGTTTCCTTTTGTCCACGTCACTCTCTTATAAAAGCAGCTCTTCAATAACTTCTAGCCTTCAAATGATAACTGAAACATTCATTAAAAAAGTAGAATTTATAGTATATATTATAAGTCAAATTGTTACCATAACACTCAATGTACAGTCCTTTCATGTCCATTGGTTCATGAAGATTTAGCACCACAGAGCCTGCCATTTGTTCACCAGGATAAAAAACTTGTCTGTTGCTGGCAAGTAAGATATTAAACTCAGCTGTTTTACCCATATTTTAAACTAAAAACAAAATAAATGATATCTCACAGTTACATTAGGTGTACACAATCAAATGCTATATGAGTCTACTATCCTGAAGCACATTAATTAGTTGACTGGATTTTTTGATGTAAACATGTGTTAACTGTTACAACTGATATTGTTTTTCACACAATTACAAATATGCAAAAATTATTTAAAAATAATTGGTTTCTGGAGGGCTTAAAATATATTACAAATCGCATTCTGAGGAATGTGTTCTTCAAAACTACCTAATTTAAGTTTTTTACATATTTGCGAGCCGTTTATTTTCATATAGTGCACTAACGTAAGCTAATAGTATGCCCTGTATTTGTATCTATTTACCTTCACGTTCATTTTGACTTAAGTTTAGAATATTGTAGAAAAAGACAATTTTTTATGTCTATTTTTATGTATATTATATATTGTGCACAATATTGTGATTGCAGTACGCTTTCTCACACAAAAAATGTTTTCATCAGGTAAACATTGCATTATTTATCACTTTCAGTAATGACAATACAGTTCTCATATTTTCAAACTTGACTGCTATTTCCAGGCATATATATTGGACTAATCATTGTCTGCTGTGGCAACTGGTTGTCCTAATTTAGAACAAGCCGTCAAAGTTTATTGAAAACCGTATCAGATCATAAAACTGGCAATTTGGTAATTTTAGCATAATCTTCATCATGTTACACGTTTCTTAGGAGATAACGCGATGTACTTTTTAAATAAAGTTTTCCACTTTTCCCAAGGACCAGAAATAATAAATTACTTTTTTGTTGAAATTTAGTTGTTTTCTTATTTTTTCCCCCACGTTTTAAGCTTAACTCAAATTAGGAATAATATTGTTAAAGTTCTAAAATATTGTCAAAAATTTTCGATATACAAATTACCCGTTCAAAAATATATAGTTTGATAGAAAAATTTCCACACCTTAGGACAATCATGCAGTCTTTTTCAGGAATATTTGAGTAGGTGTGCGATAATCCGCATGTGTAAATCAAGTAACGCGTGCGATGTAAAACGCACGTGCAAAGGATGTTACGTGTGCGATACGGGCTCCAAGGTTAATCTTTGTTGCGCATTCATTTTGCGGTAGAAAGGTCAGGGACGTTTTGAATCGTAAACCCCAAACACGATGATCGAGCGTCTACGTATCGAGACTCTCTCAATTTTAACTTCCTTTTCTACATGTCCAAAATAGTATGCATGACTATACTGTCATTTTCATAAATTTATTGGTTATTTATTATATTTATTTTAAAAGTTTCGATATCGATCAGTTCCGTAACTGGTGCTAGAATTGAATTTTAAAATAAGATTTCGAAATATTTATTTTGCCTTTCTATAATTTAAAATTGTTTAAAGAATAAAAGAAAACGTTTTATCTGTAAGTTATGGATAATTAATATTAAAAAAATTGAAATATAATTTTGGAATGTTTAAAACCACAAGCAAATAAAAAGTGCAGTTAATGAGACTATCTACAACTTCAAACATTAATTGGGTTGCTATTACCCGAGGTAACAAGTTTAATGCTAGTCTCACTAGATGATATACCATCAAGTGTTTACTACGTGACGTCGGTGTTTACTACGTGACGTCGGTGTTTACTACGTGACGTCGGTGTTTGGGGTTTACCACATTTTACATCCCCCCACCTCTAAGTCTTGTACAGTGTGCAAGATAATGGAAGTGTATTGTTGATCGAAATTAGCGGTGAAATACTTCGCTTCCTATTTTCTAAACTTTATTTTAATGAAAGAAAGCATGGATTATATAAATTATATACGTGGATTATAAAAATGGATTATATAAGGTTGATTTTGAAAACTGGATTATTATTTTGCGATTAATCACACGCCTGAAACGATTTAGGTGTGTGCCAAGGCGTGCACGTGCGATGGCACGTTTCTCCTGAAAAAGACTGATCATGTTTTTAAAACGTATACATTTTAAGTTTCTTGTTAAGGAGCTAAGTACAACATTTAATCTCCCACATCTTTTGAACCAAATTACAGGTCCAAATTTTCAGGGTAGCCATTATAATTTAAGGAAAACATGGAGTTCACGCAGTCACCTCTTTAAAAATAGGGGCTAAATTTTTCGTACAATCTTTATTTTAAGTTAAAACCAGTCATATTGTGTAGTTTTAGGATAGTTTTTGCTAGTTTAGCTTTAGTTCAATTTAAATATGTGAGAGTTAGATCATAAAACGTCCGTGTTTTCCCTCAACCGAAAATTGTACCACATGACTTTTGGACTGGGAGAATATTCTGCAAATCAACATACTTATATCAATTTTGATTCTTTGGCATATTTTCCTAATATTTTTAAAAAAAGAATCAAAAATATTTATTGTTAAGAGGGATAAAATGAGGAAAAATCTTTTTTATCTTTTAGTGTTTTCAATAGTGTGCTCAAAGTTTAAAATTCCTGAAATATATTTAATCTGTATGATAATTAAAGAGAGTTAATGCAGAACGAATAAAAAATAGCATCTCTACATATAACATAGGAAACATTCACACTCCAATAATCTATACAAATTTATTATTATTTATTATCCATGCCTTCTAAATTAATTAATTAATTTATTTTTCCTTTTTATCCTGTTATGTTATCCTGTTGTCTGTTTAACAATAACTAGACCCAAAGTTCTGCGAAAACACTTTACCTTCATCATGATTTTTGCAGGTAAAAGCAAAGATCTTTGATTTGCTTTTTCTTGAAATAAAATTTTCAGTCGTAGTGTTATATATATTTTTGTTGAACACTCCCCTCCATCTTGTCGAAATTGTACGAAAACAAGTTTGTTGCAACAATTATATCTTTGGCTACAGAACTTTGCTTTTTCTAATGCAGAAAGTGAGGAAATATCGAGTTATTGATCTATCATGCTTAAAAAAAAGATAAATCAGTCATAAAACAGCTATTGTAACACAAAATATGTTATATTTTCGGAACCACGTGTTGTTTTGAGTAAAAAAAAGCAAAGTTTTTTAGAGCTGAATAAGAACTTCCCAACCATATGTTTTTCAAAGAACAAAAATTTTACTGAGGGGAGTGTTCGAAAAAATAAACTGGAAGGGTGAATTTTTGTATATATATATTTTTTTTTCTCCTTTTTGGATTTTTTTTATGGAAATATTCTACCTCGTGATTTCCATATTGATAACTTATGGAGAAAAATAGATGATGTCAACTGTTCTTTGAGTAAAATTTGTACAAAGAAAAACCTTGAGTTTTTAATGCCAGAAACGGATTGGGTATGTAGAGACAATACCCTAAATATGTCTCTGTACTATGGGGATTGCTTACATCTAGTCAAGAAAGGTAATGAAAAGTTGGCCTTATCTATTACTTCGGCCATCAAGATAAACGCTAGTAGGATAAATGTTTGCACTAGTGAATATAACTGTAAAAAGATGAACAATATATACAACCAAAATACCATTTATATTTCATGAATGTGATTATGTTCATCAACCTCCGGTGAGTGCACAAACTGAAATTCCTGTTAGATACGAAAAAAGGCTGAAAAAGAAACGCGAAAAAACAGTAAAACAAAAAACTGTGAAACGAAAAACTAGTGAACCTACTCGTAAAAAGGTACCAACAACGACAAGTAATATGGAACTTAACAACTTGTTTCGTGATAAATTAACTCAAGGTAAAAGGAAAACGCAAACCAAAATTTTTAATTTTCATTTATTTTTTAACATAATTTTCTATTTGTTTTTTATTAACTGTTCAATTTCAATTTTTTAAAATATTAAGCCTGAATTTGTAAATAGCACTATATCAAATAGTAAGACAATTTTACCTGTTCATAAATTATTATTTTCACCTTTTTATATTTATAATCAAACCTATGAAGGTTTGAAAGGAGAAAAAAACAGTATTAACCTGCAGAAAGAACTGGCCAATAACTAATGCAAACATCTACATTCCTGAAAATATTTTTATATTTTTCGTCTTCATCATAGTTAACTTTCTTAAAGTTATGAGCTGTAGAAAGAGAAACTTATTGCTTGCATCAGCTGGTTGTTTCTTTCAAATTGCCATAGTTACACTTGTTTTACATAGTTATCACAATGAAGTTTGTAAATACTCCAAACTTGAGCGCTGTAACAAATTATCTTTCTTCGTGTCTGAATCTGTAGCTCTTTGTAACGAAATTACTAATAAGAACTTAGAAACTAACATCAAGTACTATATGTTGTCTTTTCTTGTTTTAAGCAGGAAAAACCAGACAAACTATCTTTGTTCATTGATTCTTCTTTCTGGTGACATAAGTCTAAACCCTGGCCC
The DNA here is from genome assembly GCA_030067915.1 of Hydractinia echinata. Classification (NCBI taxonomy): domain Eukaryota; kingdom Metazoa; phylum Cnidaria; class Hydrozoa; order Anthoathecata; family Hydractiniidae; genus Hydractinia; species Hydractinia echinata. The sequence goes on along the minus strand of JASGCC010000012.1, from coordinate 3,472,440 downwards.
TCCTGTGGATATGACAACTGCGAATGAGGACTGGAACGTGTTCAAGAAGCGAGGGTTTCATAAGGCTCATGTCAACATTAATTCGCTTTTACCTAAAATAGATGAACTTAGAGCAATAGCGTTCTCAACTAAAATAGCTATTATTGGTATAACAGAATCTAAACTAGATAATACTGTAACAGATTCTGAGGTATCTATTGAAGGCTATAACCTCCTTAGATGTGACAGAAACAGGCATGGAGGAGGTGTTGCTTGCTTTATTAGAAATGATATTTATTACAATTCTCATAAACGACTTTCAGAAAATGTGGAATGTGTCATGTTTGATGTTTTATTTCCTAAAACAAAGCCTTTCACTGTTGGAGTGTTTTACAGACCACCAGATCAAAATAATTTTGTCAATAATATTTCAGATGAATTTACTACATTAGATTTTGATGAGAAAGAATTCTATCTCTTGGGAGACTTCAATATCAATACTCTTTGTAATGGTAAAAGTATTTTTAAAATGAATAAGACAGCACTTAAGAGTGATCATGTCTCTGGATTGCAAAAGCAATTATGTAGAATTTTGTTCGCTTTATGTACTTAAACAATTGATTGTTGAGCCTACAAGGGTAACTTGTGCTACTGCAACAGTTATTGACCACTTTTTAACAAATTGTGTTGGTAAAGTTTCTCAAAGTGGAGTTTTAAATGTTGGACTATCAGATCACCAAATGATTTTCTGCATCAGAAAAGTCAAAAAATTCAAGTTTAATACCCACAAACATATCAAATTTCGATCTTTTAAAAACTACACAAAGGAACAGTATCAGGGTCTCCTAAGAGATACAAACTTTCAAAACTATAATGAGTTCACGGACATTGATCTGGCCTACTCTGATTTTTTGACAAAACTAATGTCAGTAATAAATACTATAGCACCTACTAAAGAGGCCAGAATTAAATGCAACTCCCAGGAATGGTTTGATGGTGAGATTGCAGACAAGATTGCTACTAGAGATAAACTTTTTAAAAAGTTTAAGAAGTCAAAATTACAAATTGATTCTGACCTCTGGAATGAAGCAAAAAGTAATGTGCAAAATTTGATCAATAAAAAGAAAAAAGAATACTATAAAAACAAAATAACAGAAAACACAGGCAAGCCTAAGGAACTATGGAAGACTCTAAAGTCTATGGGACTTGACAACTCAAAGAAGTCAGATCCGAACTATTGTCTAAAGGATGAGGATGCCTTACATTTTGATACAAAATCAAAACTAGAGATTTTTAAGAACTTTTTCTCTGGTCTAGCAGATGGGCTGCTTCAAAATCTTCCAAGCCCTCAAATAGATTTGGGATAATTGCTGTCATCTCATATTACAAATCGCTAAACATTGGAAACAAGATATTCAATTTTCAGCAAGTCTTAGAAGAAGATGTGCTGAATTTGCTGAATGATACTAGTACAACAAAAGCACCAGGACTTGATACTATATCTGGAATTTTCTTGAAGGATGGTGCTGATGTTCTCTGCAGACCAATAACTCAATTATGTAATCTTTCTATCTCATTGTCATCTTTCCCTAGTGAATGTAAGATAGCTAAACTTAAGCCACTATATAAGAAGGGATCAAGAACTGATCCAAAGAATTACCGCCCTATATTTTTGCTTCCTCTTTTTTCTAAAATTATTGAAAGAGTGGTCCATAACCAAACACAAGAAAACAATATATATATTATTTAAATTTCAGTCTGGCTTTAGAAGCTGTCATTCAACAGATTTTTGTCTATCATATATACATGACAAAATTTCAAAAGGTTTTGGATGCAGGTTTGCTGTCTGGTATGATCCTCATTGACCTACAAAAAGCTTTCAATACCATCAACCACTCCATGTTGCTGCTGCTGAGGCACAGCAATGCCAGCGTCTAGGCATCCCTTAAGATCGTGTTTATATTGAAGTGTGTGTATAGTTTTATTTTTGTTGTGTGTTCATAGCCTTAAGTTTTATGTTAAATGTTTCACGTCATTAACTTTATGTTACATGTTAGTATTTTAATGTACGTTATTGCTGTCTTGTTCCTCTGTTCTTATGTCTGTTAACGGCCCATTGTGTTACTCGTAAAGTTCTTTTGTTTTTTGTATTATTAGTTTGTTGCGTTTTACATTTTTAGCATGTAGTGGATTCATGTGTGTGTTTTTACTTAGTATGTGTGTATTGCTTGCGTGTGATGTTGTTTGGTGGTGGTTTAGTGAAAGTGGTTAAGTAAGATATTTTGTTTTGTTTTTATGTTTCTATATCTATTTTGTTCGTGCGTTCTTGTTTGCTTTCTTTTATTATTTGCTCTTTTTGTATTTTTTAAACTAAAGTTTTGTATTTTATTTAGCGTTTATGGATTAAAACCTATCGTTTGTGGCATTAAATTCGTATCCGTTTGAACCCTAACAAATAGTGTCGACTTGTGTGTGTGCGACACTAATAGTAAACCACTATTTAGCCAGACAACGGAGACATAGTTTGTGCAAGCATGTCATATGAAGTTCTGACTCCCAAAAGGTCTCGAAAGTTAACCGAAAAGGGTAGACAGTATGAGATTGGCTTACTCCAGCAAAAGAGAAAAAGCCAGGAGAAGTCCATTAGACTCCAGATAAGTGAGTTAGAAGCACTTGTGAGGTCGGATGGAGATAAGAAATTGTTTAGGGACAAGTTTAATTCTCTAAATAAGCTTTTTGAGAATTTTATGAGCACACATGCAAAATGTTTGATACTGGTGAAACAGGAAGGTAGAGTTTCTGACGATAGGACTGTCGATGAGGTTGATAGAAAAATGAATGCGCTACGAAGAAAAGTATATAGTTGGATGGATGAAGAACATCTTGTGGAAGCTCCCAGTCAAAAATCTTTATCAAAGAAAAGTTCTCGCGGCAGTATGAGATCATCATCAACTAAAAGATCCATTGAGCTTAAAGCAAAAGAAGAAAAAGCTAGGATTGCTGAGTTAAAAATTGAAGCCGCCTTTTTACAGAAACAGCAAGAGGCAGAACTAACAAAGAAGCAAATACAAGTTCAGCTTGACATGGCAAAAGCATCTGCTAAGTTGAAGATATACTCAGAAGAAACGGAATTAGAAGAAACAAAAGTAGAAAAAATTGGATTACCTGACATTCCAGTAGATAAGATGAAAACAGTTAGTGACTATGTTCAAAGCATCAACCAACAACAAGATAGTTTAGAAGACTGGGATCAATTTAGTCAGCATATACCACAAGGCAACAGAAGTGAAAAAGTAGAGTTATTTCAAGAAGGGAAACAAAACAATATGTTTGGGCAAGTTAATCAGTTGACGAATTTAGTAAGTCGTTTGCAAGCTCCAGACGTAGAGTTGGATATCTTTACTAGCGATCCGTTAGAGTATATGTTTTTTATTACAACCTTTGTTGAGGCCGTTGAGACTAAAATACAAGAAGAAAGAGGCAGACTCACAAGACTGTTAAAATACTTATCAGGTGAACCAAAAGACTTGGTCAGTAGTTGTATCTATTTGCCTATAAACGTTTGCTATAAACAAGCCAAATCACTACTAGCAGAAAGATATGGAGATCCATATAAGATAATGAGTGCATACAGAAAGCAAATTAAATCCTGGCCAAAGTTAAAACCTAACGACTCCAGTTTTAGCAGATTCTACACCTTCTTAGTAAAGTTCAAGGCTACAATGACTTACAGTGGCAATAGTTGGTATGATAGTCCAGACTTGATTCAGATTTTACATTCAAAGTTACCTATCTACTTGCAAGACAGATGGAACAGACAGGCTCTAAAAGTGAGAAAGGCTACTGGCGCAGAAGCAAAATTTAAAATTTTTATGCAGTTGTTACAAAGAAGTTGATCTCATTTCTGACCCACTCTATTCAAGGGAGGCAAACCTAGAGATACAGACATCGTCAGAGAGAACATCTAAGAAAGAAAAGAAGGTATTTCGTTCTTCAGCAACCAAAAGTACTTGTCAATTATGTTCACTGGATCATGACCTTGATGATTGTGTTACATACTTAAGAAAAACAGTAGATGAAAGAAGAAGGTTTCTATTTAAAAGTAGACTTTGCTTTTCATGTTATCAACCATCAAGCTTAGCGCATTCAGCAATGCGCTAACCTTGATGGATGACCCTAACTGTAGCAAAAGACGAACTTGTAGTGTGTGTAAGGGGGAGCATCCATCAGGGTTGCATGGATATATAGCGAAACCTTATGAAAACAAAAAGTCTAGAGGTGATAGTAGGCAGAAAGATGAATCTGAAGGCTACAATGATTCAAACTTGAACGACGAGTCTGATTCTAAAGAAAAGAAAGAAACAATTAAAAGTGGCCGTACATCTTTAAATGCTAGTGTCATCAGCCTGTGCGTAGTACCTGTAAGTTTACACAACAAAACCAACTCACGTATTATAAGAACACATGCCTTATTAGACAATGGTAGCCAAGGGTCGTTTATTAGTGAAAAAGTAATGAAGGAACTAGCAGTAGATGGTATTGACACGATGGTTTCCATCAAGACAATCAATGGAGAAACGTCGAACAAGTGCAAATTAGTTAATGGTTTATATGCATCAAGTATCAATGGAAAAGAAGCAAGGATAAGGTTGCCCCCCTGTTACAGTCAAAATGAACTTCCAGTAGATAAAGAAGAGGTGCCAACCCCCAAAAAGATTAAAAAATGGAAGTATCTGGAGGCTATTCAGCGATACCTGCCGCGAGATGGTGAAAACATAGAAATTGGGATACTGATTGGTGGAAATTGCCCTCTGGCATTAGAACCCAAGGAAGTAATTGCGAGTAAAGAGGGAGGTCCCTATGCTTATAGGACAAAACTTGGTTGGTGTATCATGGGTCCCATAGCAAAAGAAAGTCCATCAAGTATGACATGTAATAAGATAGCTGTGAAAAATATTGCTGACCAAGAGATTGCTTCACACTACTTTTGCATTCCAAGCAAGGTTATAGATCAATCGGTGACTGATATGTTATTAACAATGTATCAACACGACTTCAATGAAAAAGAAGATCATTCTATCATCAATAGCATGTCACAAGAAGATTTCAAATTTTTACAACTTATGGAAAACAATGTCAGCAAGATTGATGGACATTACCAACTGCCTTTGCCCTTTAGAGAAGATAATGTAACCTTCGTCAACAATAAGTTCCACATACTTCAACGAATGAATTGGTTAAAAAAGAAATTAGTGAAAAGTCCCAAGATGTTAAATGATTACAAAGATTTTATGAAAACACTCTTCGAGAAAGGCTATGCAAGACCAACACCAACTGATCAATTGTATCCTTTGGAAGGAAAAAGTTTGTACATTCCACATTTTGGTGTCTACCATCCAATGAAACCAGACAAAATAAGGGTTGTTTTCGATTGCAGTGCTACGTCAAAAGGAATGTCGTTAAACAAGAAGCTGTTACAAGGACCTGATCTAACGAATGTGTTAGTTGGGGGTACTGAATCGATTCAGAACAGATGAAATAGCCATTATTGCCGATATTGAAGCCATGTTCTATCAGGTGCGCATTCCAACAGAACAGTGCACTTTCTTAAGATTTTTGTGGTGGCCAGATGGAAACCTTGATAAAACGTTGTGTGAATATCAAATGATGGTACACTTGTTTGGTGCAGCCTCATCATCAAGTTGCTCCAATTTTGCACTAAAACAGACAGCTAAAGATAACGACAAGATCACAGATGATACAGTTCACATAGAAGCTATTCGTACACTTTTGAAAAACTTCTATGTAGATGATATGCTTCGTTCGTGCAGTAATTCGTCGTTTGCCATTAATCTGTTAAAGAAATTAAAAGAGTTGTGCAAATCAGGTGGTTTCAATCTGACAAAGATAGTGTCAAATTCTAGAGAAGTTTTGGAGAGTGTTAATGAAAGTGAAAGAGAAAGTCTTTAAGAAATATTGATCTCGAGAAGGATGTTTTGCCTTTAGAACGAGCGTTAGGTATACACTGGTGTGTAGAAAACGATTCCTTTGGTTTTCGCATCCAACTTAAAGACCGACCACTTACAAGGAGGGGTATACTTTAGTTAGTTCGATTTTTGACCCACTTGGATTTGCCGCACCCTTTTTATTCCAAGGAAGACTTCTTCTTCAGCAATTATGTTCTGACAAGAAAGGTTGGGATGATGAAATTAAAAGTGAACAAAGATCTATATGGGAAAAATGGCGCGCTGAACTGGCTGGATTAGAAACCATCAATGTACCAAGATGTTTTAAACCCAAAGACTTCGGTGAGGTCATACATAAATCTATTCATCATTTTTCAGATGCCTCTGATAAAGGTTATGGAGAAGCTAGTTACCTCAGGCTGGAAAACGAAAAAGAAAGATAAATTGTTGTTTGGTAATGGGAAAGGCGAGAGTAGCTCCTCTTAAATCAATAACCATACCCAGATTGGAATTAACAACAGCCACAGTTTCTATAAAGGTTGGATCCTTCTTGAAGAAAGAACTAGAAATTCAAGACATAGAGGAGTATTATTGGACTGATAGTAGAGTAGTGTTGGGCTATATAAGAAATGAGAGTAAGAGGTTTCATTTGTTTGTAGCCAACAGAGTAAGAACTATCTTGGATCATTCAAATATTAATCAGTGGAAATATGTTGATTCAAAGATGAATCCAGCAGATGATGCTTCTCGTGGTTTGAGCATGAACAGTTATTTGAAGAACCAAAGATGGTTTACTGGTCCTGAATTTCTACATCAACCGTTACGACCTTCAAATGGTGTTGATAACATGGAATTTACTCTGGCAGATAATGATCCTGAAGTAAAAAGAGTCAAGGTAAACCGTACCTCTATCCAGAACGACGTGTTGTTAAGACTAACATCAAGAATATCAAAATGGATGAAGTTGAAGAGACTCGTTGCTACTATGTTACAATGGGTGAATCGTAAACGACATATAGATCTATATCTTGCAAAAAGCCGAAACGGTCATCTTAAAATTGGTACAACATACGAACTTTGCTGATGAAATAGCTGTTCTAAAGAAAACCAGCACCGAAGATGGTTCGATACCAGTGGCAAAACGTGTAAGTTCCCTGTTTAAATTGTCTCCTTTTCTCGATTGCAATGGAATACTGAGAGTTGGTGGACGTTTATCTAGAAGTGAAATGGAAGAATATGGAACAGTTCACCCCATTATTCTACCCAGGAATGGTGATGTAACAACAATGATTGTACGTAAGTGTCATGAAGATGTCGGACATGGAGGTAGAGGTTTTACAATCAATGAGCTCAGACGGAGTGGATATTGGGTTATCAATTGTAATTCATTTGTTCGTTATCTGATATCAAAATGTGTGTCCTGCAGATCGTTACGAAGAAAAACTGCAGATCAAAGGATGGCCGATCTTCCGATCAACCGACTTGAAGCAACTCTGTGGAGTAGATCTATTTGGTCCGTTCATTATCAGAGAAGGAAGAAAAGATCTCAAACGATATGGTGCTCTATTTACTTGTTTCTTGAGCAGAGCCATACACTTAGAATCTACAAACCAACTTGATACTGATTCTTTTATTCAAGCATTGAGAAGGTTTATCTCTAGACGAGGCAATATACGTTCATTGCAGTGTGACAACGGAAGTAACTTTGTTGGAGCTGAAAAGGAGTTGAAAAAAGCCCTGAATGAAATGGATGACGATAAAATATCTACCTTCCTTCAGTTACAGGAAGGAGATTGGTTCAGTTGGAAGAGAAATCCACCAACAGCGAGTCACTTTGGTGGAATTTAGGAGCGTCAAATTCGAACTGTGCGCTCAATCTTGACGTCACTGTTAAGAACGCATGGTCATATCCTGAACGACGAATCCTTTAGGACATTGCTAGCTGAAGTTGAGGGCATTGTGAATTCAAGACCTCTCACGTGCGAAACATTAAGCGATGCAGATGGCCCACTCCCACTTTCACCATCGAATCTGCTTACTATGAAATCAAACGTAATTGTTTCGCCACCTGGTGTTTTTGACAAACCTAATCTTTACAGTCGGCGACGATGGAGACGTATCCAGCATATTGCGAATTAATTTTGGTCAAGGTGGAGGAAAGAATACCTGCAAACTCTCCAAAAACGAAATGTTTGGCAACACAAGCGACGTTGCTTCCAAGTTGGCGACATCGTAATATTGAAAGACGAATCTGAACATCGTTCTGATTGGAAATTGGCAAGAATAACAAACACGTTTCCAGACAATGACGGACTGGTTCGATCAGTGTCACTGAAAACTACATCTAATCAACATGAACTAGTACGTCCAATACATAAGTTGGTGTTGCTTGTCGAAAATAATTAAATAAACGATTCCCAATCGGGGAGCCATGGTTTTGTATATTTTGATTAAATTGTTATAGTTAGTTTTTGTCAAGATGTAAGATATCATCTTGAGGGGAGCCATGTTGCTGCTGCTGAGGCACAGCAATGCCAGCGTCTAGGCATCCCTTAAGATCGTGTTTATATTGAAGTGTGTGTATAGTTATAGTTTATTTTTGTTGTGTGTTCATAGCCTTAAGTTTTAAATGTTTCACGTCATTAACTTTATGTTACATGTTAGTATTTTAATGTACGTTATTGCTGTCTTGTTCCTCTGTTCTTATGTCTGTTAACGGCCCATTGTGTTACTCGTAAAGTTCTTTTGTTTTTTGTATTATTAGTTTGTTGCGTTTTACATTTTTAGCATGTAGTGGATTCATGTGTGTGTTTTTACTTAGTATGTGTGTATTGCTTGCGTGTGATGTTGTTTGGTGGTGGTTTAGTGAAAGTGGTTTAGTAAGATATTTTGTTTTGTTTTTATGTTTCTATATCTATTTTGTTCGTGCGTTCTTGTTTGCTTTCTTTTATTATTTGCTCTTTTTGTATTTTTTAAACTAAAGTTTTGTATTTTATTTAGCGTTTATGGATTAAAACCTATCGTTTGTGGCATTAAATTCGTATCCGTTTGAACCCTAACAAATAGTGTCGACTTGTGTGTGTGCGACACTAATACTCCATACTTTTGGAAAAATTAGGAACTCTTGGATTTTCAAATGAAGTAATTCTTTGGTTCAGGTCTTACCTTGCAAACAGAACATTTTGTGTGTCAATAGATAACTTATCATCTAATCCAGGTAAACTGGAATGTGGTGTTCCCCGAGGTTCTATCTTGGGTCCACTTCTGTTCTTACTTTATGTAAACGATATGCCACAAGCCTTAGTAAAATGTGATCTTTTTCTCTACGCAGATGATTCATGTCTCTTATTTCAACACAAAGACATAAGTGAGATGGAAAATGCTCTTAATACAGACTTTAGTAATTTATGTGATTGGTTTGTGGACAACAAACTCAGCTACACTTTGGTGAAGATAAAACAAGTCTATTCTTTTTGGCTCCAGGGGGAAAATTAAGAAAGCAGAAAAACTTAATATTTCCTACAATGGAGTAGAAATCAAGCAGCATAAGAAAGTTGAATATCTTGGTTGCATCTTTGACCAATCACTGTCTGGCGAGTCAATGGCCTTACATGTGATTAACAAAATCAATGGCAAAATTAAATTTCTTTATCGTCAAAGCTCATTTTTGAACAAGGATCTGCGACGACTTCTTTGTAACTCTTTAATTCAACCACATTTCGACTATGCCAGTACTGTGTGGTATCCAAACCTGACAAAAGTTTTTAAAAAGAAGCTCCAGGTTGCTCAAAACAAATGTGTTCGCTTCTGTTTACAAAAAAGTAGCAGATCACATGTAGCACCAGTTTAAAGGTTTAAAGTATGCATATAAATCATGCATATAAATTTTTTCAGAAAAAATGTCCTTTGTACATGTCTGATGTATTTATTCCATCAAGTCATAGAAGAGCTTCGACTCGTTCATCATTCCAGAGGCTTGAACAATCTTGTGTAAAAACATCCCAAGGTCAACAGTGTCTTTCCTACCTTGGAACCCTCCTTATGGAATATTCTTCCTGAGGGTCTTAAAAGATCTAGTACTACAAACAGTTTTAAACACAACCTAAAAAAGCACTATTTTGATGTTATAACGAGAAGGGACTCAGGTGATTTTGTGAATTAAATTCATATGATCTTTTGATACTCTTTTCGTTTTCGTTTTGCTTATCTTTTTTTTTTCTATAAGGGTAGAAATGGACCACAATGGAAATCTCGCCTTGGCTTGTTTTGTGTTATCCAGTCATCAAACATATAACACTCAGGAAAATTGCATTTAATTTAATTTTATATATTTTATGATACATTTTAATATTATATATAGTTTTTTAAGAAAAAATACGCATTTTTTTAATTGAAACATGTTTCGACATTATCTCATGTCATCTTCAGTCAATATGATAAAAATTACAAGTTGTCGTAAATATAAATACAAACAGAAATTAACGGTAAATTAGCTTTTTTAGATGTATTAATTGATAACTCTACTTCATCATTAAAAGCAAGTGTTTTTCATAAAAAAACTTTTACTGGTATTCTCACTAACTACTTTAGCTTTACTGCTTTTTCTTACAAAGTTGGACTCATCAAATGTTTAATCGATAGAGCATTCAAAATAAATAACACTTGGCGAGGGTTTCACACTGATCTAACCGATATTAAAACTATTTTAAAGCGTAACCTTTATCCTGAGTATTTAATTAACAAAATAATTCGTAATTACCTAAATAATAAACACAGTGAAAATAAGAGCGTAAATGAGGCGGACGATACACACTACTTTAAGCTTCCATTTATTGGTAACTCGTCCAAACAAGTAAACATAAAAATTAACAAGGTTATTAAAAAGTATTAAAATTCCATTAAAATTGTTTTTCAATCATTTAAAATAGGTAGCTTATTCTCAACTAAAGACAAAATTCCTAAGCATTTGAAATCAAACGTTGTCTATAAATTTACTTGTGCTGGCTGTAATGCCTGTTATATTGGTGAAACCACCAGACATATTGGACAACGTATTGACAAACATTTGAAGAAAGATAAAAACTCTCTGTGTACAAACACATTCGAGAGAAAGAGGAATGTTTTGATAATGCTACTGTTGAATCTTTTTCTATTCTAGATTATGCACAAACAAAATGGCAACTCAAATTGAAAGAAGGGTTGCATATAAGTTGGAAAAATCCAGATTTAAATAAACAGGTTAAGTATGTTGATAAAACTCTAATAGTCTAACATTTTTTCTCTCTCTTGGTACTTACACTTTTTCTTGTCTCCTTCCGTCACACTTTCTTTTTTCACCGCTTTTTCTATAGAGCCGTTAATGATTTGTTTATTATGTTCTTTCATCTATTACTCTGTAAAAAATGTTTTATCATATTTTAATACTCTTTAATTACTTTCCATTGTATTAGGTATATACTGATTATTTTAACTAGTTTTGTATTTATATTTACGACAACTGTAATTTTTATCATATTGACTGAAGATGACATGAGATAATGTTGAAACATGTTTCAATTAAAAAAATGCGTATTTTTTCTTAAAATATTAACTCACATTGTGCTATTACGATCATTTGGATATATATAGTTTATTATTTTATTTATTTATTTGTTTTCAATTTCTTTTTCTCTGTAAATATTTTTAACGATTTTATAATGATGGCAAATATAACTTACTAACTAACTTACTTACTTATCATCATTATAGAGATAATTTATTTGGCTTTCAGAATATATATTTGTTAGGGTTAATATAGCGAGCAGAGAAGATATTTTAAATATACTGAGTATGTGTCTCAGGGGGTTACCATATCCTTAACATGTCTAAAATTACTAATGAAAGAAAATGTTAAAATTGGGTATTACTTAAATATGACATAATTTTTGCAGCATAATTAAAGCTGAAATTCTTTAAATGTGAATATCTTGAGAACGAAAAGAGCTTTTTAAAAAATTTAAAAACACTTGTTAACCAACATTTTAGGCTTTTATAATATAAGTGCAACATCATTTTATATCTTGGGTTACTTTTAAGCATGTGAAGATTTCTTTTGCAGGTATTCTTTCCACAATTTTGAAACATGATATATATTCTGCTCAGTATACAGGCCGATAAAACATCGAAAACATATGAGATTTGACAAAAAGTTGGTTTAAAAGTTGACTTGAATTTTATGTGTTTACCTAATAGATAGAGGTGAATATGTTACATGGCTAACCTCACAAATATCGATTGATATACCCTGTCTATTATCCTACAATATTTAATGCTAATTTTGAGCTATATATACACAATCCAATTAGGGTCCGCACTCTACCAGAAAACTCACTGACATCCAACGGCCTACGCAGTGTGCTATCTCCCCAGTATCTATCACATGGCTTGTTTAAACTTGGGGCTATGGCAACATTTCACTTGCCAATATTGAATCGCCCCCAAACCACGGCTGTTTCGTAGCGGACAAAAATGTTACGAAAAAATAATTTAATTTACCCTCTTAGTTAAAACAGGATATCTCAAGAACGAAATGAGATTTTTATATTCTGTAAAAAGAATAATAATGCAAGCCATTTTAATTTTGTCCGCGGTTTGACCATAGCGAAACAGCCGTGAAACGGGAAAGCTAAAGGCGCCATACAAATTTCAAAATACACCAGTCAGGGAAATCCTCTTAATTAAGCTGTACATCTTAATTTAGATGTCAGCTTAATTAGGATGTATGATACAGTCTAATTAGGCCTTTACAGCTTAGTTAAGATGTACAAAACTTTGATCGTCTAAAACACACATTTAACTGGATTTTAGCATCTATCTAACTGAATAAATCCAATATTTACGTGCATATAAACATCTCCAATACATTAGTTTTTTCGTAGCACCCCGGAGATCCGCTAAATTTGAAGTTTTAAAAATATCCGCTTAAATAGGATGTATCACGTGACGTGACATCCTAACTAGGATGCAGTACAGCTTAAATAGACTATCGCTAACAATGAACCATTGTTTATAGTTGTTTATAGTCCATATCTTTTGAACCCGGGGTGCTGGAAATACCGTTCTTCTTTTATAATATAGTGGTCAAACTGACGATGAAAGAGCTGCAGCGGTGATTCTGCTAAAATTTACATTTTTCGAGAAATCGGGGAAAAACTTTTTCTACCTCCTAATTTAGATGTATGTCACCTAATTAAGCTGTATGATACAGCTTATTTAGGAGATCTCCAAATTAAGCTATACAGCTTGACCTCATTGGCCTTAAAAAAGCTTTTGACACTGTTGATCATAAAATATTGTTAAAAAAACTATGGTGTTTTGGCATCAGAGATGCTGCCTTTGACTGGTCCGAGTCCTACTTAACGGGCCGGATGCAGCTGACTCTTGTAAACGACACAGGATCAGATCTGCTTCATGAAGACGCTTTTGGGGTGTCGCAGGGGATCTGTGTTGGGGCCCCTGCTCTTTCTTTTGTATATTGCTGACTTAAAATCTGTCATCAATTCAAACTACCACCACAGATGATACAATAATTATTTCGTCTCATAAAAACTTGGATACCCTTGTCTCCCAGGTCGAGTTAGAACTTTCGCAAGTCGACCTCTGGCTGAATAATAACAAAATGACTATTAATACGGACAAAACTGAAACAATCTTTTTCGGCAACCACAGCCAGTTAAAAAAAGTTGAGAACAAAACTATCAACTATATGGGTATTCCTTTGAAGAGGAGCGAAAAAGTTAAATATCTTGGGGTAACATTTGATCAAAAAATGCAATGGGAAAAGCACATTAATGACATAAATAGAAAAATACTAATTAAATATTCTAAAATTAGAACCATTGCATCCTGTTTAACACCTCACACAAAAAACCTTTTAATTAATGCACTTGTCATGCCATATTTCAACTACTGCTCCTCGGCATGGGCTTGTGCCACCCAAGGTAGATTGGGAAAACTAGAAAAACGATTAAAATGTGTCCGTACCTTTCTTGGGAAAGAGAGGGAATATTCAATGAATAATTTACTCATCAAAAACGATGCCATATTAGTTTTCAAAGCCATGAATCACATTGCTCCTGATTACATGCGCTCAAAATTACTTTTGACAAAAAACTGTCATAATCATCAAACAAGAGGAGCTTCAAAAAACAGGTTCACACTTCCCTTGGTCAACACGGAATTTGGCAAAAAAGCCTTCCCATTTAGAGCTGCAAAAGTGTGGAATAATCTTCCAGACCAAGTGACCTGTGATGGAAGTCTGCTTTCGTTTAAGACTTCCATCTCTAATGTATTTGGCAAATTCTAATGGAGATCACTTTTTAACTTTTTAATTTTTGTTTTTTATTCTTTTTCTTTTCAATTTTCACAGATTATAAATGTTACTATGTTTGATTGAGCTGAGGCAGTCTAAGGTTTATCATTTTTTGTTTCTTTTTTGTTCTAGTGCCCCCCAGTGGAAACAATCCACTAACTATAGGTTTTTGTGATTTTCTGGGCTAGCCACTTTAAATATTTATTATTATTATTATTATTATTATTTATAGCTTAATTAAGAGGATTTCCCTGACTGTACACTCAAATCACAAAGGCAGTTGTGGATGTTTTTAATGATCCCATTTAAGCTACATAAATCACTAAAATTTTTGCCAAACTAGACAATGGCCTATGAGAGACTTGTAACAAAGCTTAACAGATGAGGTCTGGAAGAAACTGAGGGCTAGCTGGCTAGCTCTAGCTAGGTAACTTAGTAGCTAGCTAGCTAGTACTTTTTGAAATTAAAGTTTCGCTAAACTGCAATTTTCATAAAGCAAATAAGTAAACTTACAGTTCCAGCTAGATCAACTTCATATATGTTTCAGGTCAACTTATGCATCTAAGCATGATTCACACTTGCTTTATACTTCCCAGTATTTACCCTTGCTTTATACTTCCCAGTATTTACCCTTACTTTCGCTTTTGGCCGTTACGCGCAACCCCCAGACCCCGTAAAGTAAGTTTGCTTAATTATCACCCCCGCGCCCTTATTCCTTTATTTTTTTATATTTTTTTGGAAACATATAATTTGCCACAAATAAATAAATAAACTTACAACAACACTAAAATAAAAATTTTATTAACGATTTAACAGTTCAACATGGTTCCACTCCTTAAACAGTCAGGGAAATCCTCTTAATTAAGCTGTATAGCTTAATTTGGAGATCTCCTAAATAAGCTGTATCATACAGCTTAATTAGGTGACATACATCTAAATTAGGAGGTAGAAAAAGGTTTTCCTCGATTTCTCGAAAAATGTAAATTTTAGCAGAATCACCGCTGCAGCTCTTTCATCGTCAGTTTGACCACTACATTATAAAAAAAGAATGGTATTTCCAGCACCACGGGTTCAAAAGATATGGAATAGAAACAATGGTTCATTGTAGCGATAGTTTATTTAAGCTGTACTGCATCCTAGTTAGGATGTCACGTCACGTGATACAGCCTATTTAAGCAGATTTTTTAAAACTTCAAATTTAGCGGATCTCCGGGGTGCTACGAAAAAACTAAGGTATTGGAGATGTTTATATGCGCGTAAATATTGGACTTACTCAGTTAGATAGATGCAAAAATTCAGTTAAATGTGTGTTTTCGACGATCAAAGTTTTCTACATCTTAACTAAGCTGTAAAACGCCTAATTAGACTGTATCATACATCCTAATTAAGCTGACATCCAAATTAAGCTGTACAGCTTAATTAAGAGGATTTCCCTGTCCAATTTCTTTTTATATAAAACTTTCTCCATCTTTGTAAAAACTTGTGTTTACTACGCGTGAAATCACATCGTTATTCTGACCCCTTTGTGATTTTAAAAGGATTGGGTCGAGTTGAAATTATGACGTGTTTTAGTTCAGAAAGTGTAGTGTGCTGGCGGTGGTAGTAGTATTACTTGTTAATTTACTTAAACTGTTAATGCCGTTTTAATTAGTTTATATTATGTCGGGTATATGTCTTGGGAACAACGCACGGTTGAACTGCTAATTGTTCCCAGCGCGTTTTTGCTTATAAGGGCGTTTTTTGTCTGTTTCTACTCAGAAATTAAAATTTAAACAAGCTGTGTGAAGCTTTTTGTGATGATAGAATCTGAATGTGGATTTAGTAGAGTTCAGTGGAACTCTTGTTTTACTTAGTGGAAGTGTCTTGTTTTACTTAGTGGAAGTGTCTTGTTTTACTTAGTGGAAGTGTACGCGGGTGAATGTTTAGTGTCTAATCGCGAACAAGCTAGTAAGTTATATTTTATTTGATTATTTATTTTATTCTAGTTTGTATCCCTGCGTCTGTTTCTTGATCCTTTGCACCCACTAGTGAGGCACACTAGAGGGTCGGAGGATCGCAGTAGGATTTAAACGATTTTTTATGTCAATTTTAGTTTGTTTGGATACTATATTTTTTGTATCTTGTTTAGCAAAAATCTTCAACGTGTGTCGAAGTAAGTGATTTAAAAATACAAGCTCGGTATAAACTTCGTGTTCGTAACCAACAATTACATACCAAGCCAACAAAAATTATATTTTACACAATAATTCTTTCTTTTAACATTAATGATTTCATAATAACTTCGTCTCGTTGATTTATTTTTTTTCAAACTTACTTCGTCTTCAAAGTTAAAAAATTATGCACCTCACAACGACGGGGGTTATGACAACAATTCGGAAATATTTTAGGCAGAACTTCTTGGTTCTCCACCACGAAAGAAGTTAAAAGACGGTGCAGTACCAACATTGTTTTCATTTTGGTGGTCCGAAAAAGGTGTCAATCTTGCGAAAAAAAACAGGTATATAATACAATTTTAGACCATTTTGAGGATTTATAAAAAAAGAGAAAAATTCTCATTTTTGATATAATTTCAGCTCATTGACACGTTGGTTGAAGAAACAAGTTTATCTACCCAGCTTGCGTTGGCGGAGATAGGAACGCAGACGATGGTCGAAAGTATAGATAAATGTGTTGCTGCAGCCACAACTACAAAAAGTCGTGGGGTTCAGTATCGAAAGCTAGATTTTAAGGACGAAAAACCAAAGGATTTAGCCATGCCAATCAAAGTCACAATCATGAAACCCAGGGTAAACAAGGATATAGGCTGCAATACTGACTTTTCTTTTCCACCTCACGTAGAAATTGCAATGATTGCGCGAGAAGAAAAATTGACTGAGACGAAGGAAGAGCCGATGGAAGATGTACTTGACGAATCGTTCATTGTGGAAAGCCCCTTTGAAAGTGAGGATGATGAAGAGGCTGAAGAGATTGGCGGAGACATACCTACCCGTCAAAAAACTGCTCCTTGTTCAGATCGTAGTTCAGCTCTTTAATTGGTAAAGTTGTAAGCCAATTTGATACTCCACTCTCCATATTTGACTCGTTCAATCGTGCAGCTTCAGGTGTCATACGTGTTGTACATTTTTCAACTTTTCCAGATTCTGTTGTCGCCGGTTGTTTTTCACTGTCGTCAATGATACTTCTTCTTCATCAACAATATTTCTACGAAGAATTACGTTCTTCAAAGAAGCAGTTATGCTTTCTGAGTTTCGTAGCTCTGTGGGCGCTCGTTCAATGGGATTGATAATTCCCAAACCACCAAGTCGAGGAGGCAAAGACAGGAGTGTGCGCTCATCATCGTTCACAATGTGTCCGCCAGTAATAGCAGGTAGCAATCGATGTCGTATGATTTCTTCAAGTGGATTCAGATACTTCTCAATCTCAGGTATTGTTCTGAGGAAGAATGAAAATTTGTGTTGATAACCACTTGTATAACAGGCGTAAGCAGCTTGTGGCTGTGATAGCGCAATATCTGAAAGTACAGATATCTCCTTCACCCATTTCGTTACCATTTTTTCACAGTACTCCTTCCTGAAGCTCTCACTTCCGACCGAGGCGCCAAGATGTCTTTCACCATCAGTACATATTTGGATATTCGTGCCCTCAAAAGTCGCTTTCGCCAGTTTTTCGTGTTCTGGTTGTACAATTAGCCAAGATTTGTGAGGTTGTGGATTGTAACCGAATAATGGTCCAATTTGCATCAATCTATCCCACCAAACTTTCAAGTTTCTACATTTTCCAACTGCACTAACGTCATCAGCGAAAGCAGCAACAGTAGTCTCAAATATCCCGTCAGCCATCAGATTAAGTAGGGGTGTCAGACCAATTGCGTATATTGCCATTCCTAACGGATCACCCTGCGTAGTACCCTCCTCGGATTTCTTTACCTCCAATGATGAAAAGCCTCGCAGGAAATCTATTGCAATTGATGAGATAACATGCAATAGTCGGGCAAACAATCTTGACGTTGTGCAGAAGTGCTTCTCTGTTGATACTATTGAAGGCATTTGCTGCATCAACAAGTAAAACAGCCTCTGCTTCTTCACTGTCAAATACCTCCCTCATTGCGTGGATTGCCGCTTCACTGCCAGACTTCTGACCCGAGCACATCTGAATTTCCGCACTTGATTTGAGGGACGTCTTTCTGAAGAACTGCCATCACTACCTCCCACATATTCTTTGCAAGACTTCTCCAACACCAATTGGTCTTACTCCAGGTTTCTTGTCTAGAGGTACGAGTCTGCAGGCAGTAAATGCTTCAAGCGATTGATCTTCAACATCTCCTATTGTTAGGTTTCACGGGTACCTAGGACCTTACACACAAGTTAAACACAAATTTTGCTGCGGATGTTGTAACACGAATGATGTTGTTCAAACTAAACAAATAAATATTTACAATTTAGAATGAAATTTATAGATTGAGATTCAAGCGTAATAAATTATATAAACATACCAGCTTGCCACAGCAAAAATAAACAGCGTGTAAAACTTGAACGTGTGATTGAAAAAACTTGAAAGTTGAAAATTGAACAAAATCTTCTGATACAAAATACGTCAACGCCTTGATTTTTTGATTTAAAAGTTGAATAAATTGTTGTTGTTTTTAAGAGCTCACTCTGGCTTCTCACTTGTGTCAAACGTTGAATTCGAATGCGTTGAAAAATAGATCGTTAACCATAATATATAGGCATACAATTAAATTTTTATTTCCCTACGGGATTATTTTTGAATAAAGTACCGAACAGTCTGTAAACAAATCGAGACAAATCGAGACATACAACACAACTTTACACCTATACATAACTTCTTTATAACGTTGGCTATAGCTCTTCTTAATCCAAACCGCATTCACCGAAAACCTTTGAAGTTAAAGGCTTTCTCCATCCATCTGCGCCCATCCCAGAAGGTCCGGAGCCTCCTTTTGTTACTTGAGCTGCTTTCAATACGTACGTGTCATCAATGACGTCATATACAATTGGATTAACCGTTTTATATTCCCTTATTTGCGTCGGCAGCAAAAGTTATAGCAAAACTGTGAGAAAAAAATCGGAGCTTGTAGGTGGAACGAAAATGATTAGCATAGTCACGTGACTATGCTAATCATTTTCGGGACTATGCTAATCATTTTCTTTAGGGAAAACTTTAATACCGTAATTCCTCTTTTTAGCCCCCGGGGGGCTTATTAAATTCTGGAGGTTTTAGACGGGGGCTTAATAGAAGGGGGGGGCTAGATAAAGGGAGGGGGGCTTATTAAATTCTGGAGGTGTTAGACAGGGGGCTTAATAGAAGGGGGGGGGGGGGATAGAATAATAGAATTTTAAACACAATATCTATTTTTCAAATTAATACATAATGTTAACTTCATCTGTTTCATCATCATCTTCATGTAACAGAAGAAGTTCTACGTCTTCCATGCAACCTTCCAACTGGTCACAAAAAATTGGAAGATGGACTTGTAGTGCCTGGAACATACACAGCCATAGATATTTTGCAAACAAAACTTAAGGAGAAAAAATTAAAGCTGCAGCATATGGACATGGTTGTATATGACGTTAAATCAACGAATAATATTGAATTTCTTTGACTACTTTGACTTTTTTATTTTTTTTTTATTTTATTATTATTTTTTTTAGGGGGGGGGAGGGGGGGCTAAATAAAGGGAGTGGGCTAAATAACGTTTTGAGTCGCTGGAGGAGGGGGCTTATTAGAAGGGGGGGGGCTAAAAAAAGGGAAGGGGCTAAAAAGAGGAATTACGGTAATCTAAAACTCGAAGGAGTAGTCAGATTTTTCAATGGGAGGATGAGATTTTGAACTAAGGAGGCCCTACTACCGCATCGATGGTTGCAATTTCATGTTGTCTTCTTGTAAAATTTTCTCGCAAATTTTATTAAATAAGGACTTTTTAGGATCTTGCGACGCGCGTACCGACTTTTATACAGCCCCAGTCTGGGCGCGAGTAAAGCGCTTGTAGGGACAAATTTTAGACTGTTTTTTGTTTGACTCGATAGACCAGTCCAGGAAGGAAAAATGAGGCTACTTGCTATACAGAATCAAACCCCAATAGCTGAGACAAGCGAGTTTTAAACAAATTGACTTTGAAATAAAACAAAGAGCTCTGGGCACGAAAGCGTGCAAAGCGTAAGTAACTTTTTTACAAGGGAAATAAATTCTCCAATTCAATTTCACTAAATATAGGAACCTAAGTTTATTGATAATCCTATCTTTAAAAGTTTCCTACAAATGCGTATTCTCTTCTGGTTCGGCCTTAACACCACGATCCACAGATTTTAGCCTGACGTCGAAGTCTGTGTGTTCCGCAATACATTCAAAAAAGTATTACGGCCTTAAATAATCATCTTGTTTGCTTTTTTAAAGCATGGCAATCTAACCTGGGGCTGGCTTCTTATTTATCGAGCCTTCAACTAGCAGAATTAAATTATAGTATTCTTCTTTTTCCTTTTCGATCCTTTTTATTTCTGAGTAAAAATTTAGCTTTAATAAAGGTCTATCTCCGCTAGGATAAAAACTTCGAGCCGAATGGTTTTGAGCCTTGTGATTGGTTGGTGGGAGTTTTCGCTGATCAAAATAGAAATAATGACGCAATTGTTGGAGATTACTTTTATATAATCCCAAATATTGTATAACGAAAATTTTCTTTTATACAAAACAAAAATATATGATACAAAATTAATTCTTTATAATATTCGATTCCAATAATTAATAAACGATATATTATCTTTAAAATTACAGTCTACTTAAAATTCGCGATTGATCATATTTGACCGAACCCAAGAAAACTAAATGACAGAGTGTCGAATTTCCGACACTCTGGTTACTCTTACTACTTCTTGAAAACATACGCTATAATCAATGGACAAAAAGTTTATACGATTTCAAACAAGTTCCCAATACTTCACTGCTATAAAGAGGCGTCAGCTGTGCCTGTTCATGTCATCGGATAAGGTGCTGTAGGCGGTTGATTCATTGGATATGGAGGATGGCCCGTTGGGTATGGAGGATGGCCCGTTGGGTATGGTGGCGCACCTGGCTGACTGGGTGCATATGGTGGAGCACCTGGTTGGCTGGGTACATATGACGGCGCACCAGCCGGATTGGGTGGATAAGGCGGTTGACTTGGAACGTACGGTGGTTGTGCTGCTTGGTGTGGTGGTTGCACGGCAGGATTGTTTGATGCGTCAAACTAAAAATACGTTTTTTAATAATATAAAGACAACTTAAATTTTAGCTATGAAAGCAAGTTGTGGTTACTTATTTATGAACCAACCTTAAATGGCTGAGCGAATGTGTACACAGGCATATATCGAAGATTTCCCATCGTATGCACATCATCGTCGTCTGCAATGCTTGATTCACTTATACCAACGGCAGCAGCGTATGAAGGCGGGGCCATGTCAGGATATCCGAACACACTGGAGGGAGGAGGGAGAAACGAAGAAGGTGTAAAACCTATAAAAAATAAATGATAAATTAACTCTCTCGCATAATTTTCAACCTTCAATTGTATTTATTTTTCGAGTTTTATTTTTACGAACGTATGTTTTTGCGAACGAGCTGTTTCCAGGAAAAACTTCTAAGAAGAGTAAAAAAACGAGTTCTTATTTTTCTGAATTTATTTTTTGTAAACCCAAAAAATTTGTTGCGGCACTTACAATTGCCAACATTGGTCTAGTTCGCAAAATTAAATCCTGCAAAAATTAACTCAGCAAGACTTTCCAGCATTAATCCTTAGGGGTCAGGTCAGAGAATATTGACACAAGAAGATTGAGTAAGAAATCAAAAATAAAAGTGCGCGTAAAAATTAACATAACAGACACCTCATGGGCAATGAACTGCGGCGGCTTAAATACTAAGAACTTACTAGGAACCTGCACGTTTCCAGGTAGCGGATTACCATACGAGTGTCGAAACGGCACAGTTCCCATCGTGATGGGCATCTTCACACTGAGATCAACACCCCATGGCACATCCACCTCTACAACTAGATAATACACCAATGTGATGATCTTTGAAGTTGTGATGGTGGGTGGAGTAGCGGGAATACCAAACGGTTCGTTTGTCCAATTGGCAAATTCTCCTTTAGGGATTGGGGGTCCTGAAATTACACAAATGTGTTAACCTCATCTGTATCTGCTTAGTGCTTTTTTGATTAAGATGTTAAGCAAAGCTGACAAAAAAACTAACTGGTAGCTACATTTCACAAAATTGACATCGACAATACTTTAGCATTTAAATCATTTTATATCAACAACAAGATGTCCACTTTGCAGCCTCACAACATGCAAATTTAATTTTAATCATTTTTATCCGACGTTTTGCCAATTTTGTCATATCGGACTTTAATTAAACTCTCTGGACAAGATAATTGAAAAAATCGCATTGAAGACAAACGAAAAAGTTAACAGGAAAGTAAAGCAAGCACAGTAACTGAAACACTCGCAATACATACCAACGACCTTTGAGATGGTTTTGTATTCTTGCTTTACCTTTCTCGTCGCGTGGTACTGTATTTCCTGCACCAATTTAGCTTTTAACGCTTTCATATTTCTTGACGTATGATTCTGAACCTCAGCGTTAATCAATGCAACCTCCCCAGGACAGTACGCAGCTCGGTCAATGCTTGCTAGAAAATGAAATCTCTTTAAAAAAAAGTCAGGCTCAAAACAAGGCTATATCAGGTAGCTAAGCAAAAAGAAGGTGCTCAGGAGATGCTCAACCTTCCGTAAGTATGAAACACAGCCTAAAGTTTATACAGTAAAACAAAAATAACACTTCTGTGGAAAAATCAAAATGCTTCTTCTTGACTTTTGATTCATATAAATGATCCTCAAATGTAAAACTAGGTCTGTATTCGTTAAAGCTACCTGATTCAAAATTTAAGATTGAAACGAATTAACAAAACCCTGTTACACAATAGCTTCCTTCATACACCCCCTTTTTCTGTATTATTAAGAAAGAAAACTATGTGGCGAAAATTCTGAATTTTTTATCAAGAAAGGAGAATAAACATGAACTGACCTATCAAATCAAGTGGTCCTGCTGCACAGCACAAGAGTCCAACTTCTTTGTGAGCGTCGCCACCTGGTCTTTTACCGAAATGTGGTAAATTCGGGTCGATGATTTCGTTAATAATGATAGGTCGCTTAACTTTATGGTCGAATTTCCACGGCTTGTCAATTTGTGCTGAAATTGCAACAAAAAATTTGCATCAGTACTAGAAAAATAAGTTAAGTATTAAGTTACGAGAAACGGTACCACACCTTTTAATTCATATCGAATATGGCCATGGCTTCCTTCAAACGAGCTGGGCAGTGTCTGTGGTAGTGTGAACATGAACTGGTATTCGTATCTTCCTGGTGGATGACTCAGCTTCATCGTCGTAGCTGTCGGCAGGTTCCCGTATAAGCATGTCACATACTCAAATATCTTTTCACTGCCACTGTAATGTTCGGTCTTTTTGTTGTCACCAGTTCCATGCTTTTCAGTCCAATGACAATGACTTTTACCTATAATTGCAGGTTATATTATTATTATCACAAGTTCGTTATTACTGCATAGAAAACTTTGACGTAATCTCACTATTATTTGTAAGTTCGTGTTATTTTAAATCTTGCCATAGAAATTATGTCTAAGTGCACAAAACCTGCAGCAATCACTGAATTATGGTGGAATACGTGAGAGCTCAACCCTAGGAGAATGTGGTTAAATTTTTGCTGGATTTATTTTCTCCATTTATCTTGGAATATACTTTCTTCGCCAAATCTACTTTTGCAAATTCGGTCCACATATATAAATTTGCAAACCCAAAAAAATCCAAAAAAACTTATTCTTGTGGATATTCTGCTAAATTTGCAAAACTAAATGCCTATCAAAAAAAAGATTTACCCAAAATTACTTAACCATGGATATGTCAACAAATAGATAAACACTGCATAGTAATAGCCATTTAAAACACCCACCTTGGAGTTCAATGCGTACTCCCCTCATATCCATTGGATGCCACAAGTTTAATATCACTGACCCTGCCAACTTCTCACCAGGATAAAACACCTGTCTGCTGCCACTCAAAAGAATGGTGAACTCGGATATTTTACCCATTTTGTTATAAATTAAAACTGAAACAAAAGAACTTTCAAATATACTAAAACAACAAAAACAAGTTATGCATAACATTGAAACAGCTGACATTTGGAAATCTTCCCAAAGTTGGCCATAATTTTCGTTGTATTCAAAAAAAAAACATGACTCGTTGCTGTCCCTTCTCATTGTTTTCCCAGACGACAGTAAAAAAAGACTTTCCTGCGGAACGCAGAATAAAATAAGGTGCGCATGCTCACGTGATAACTTTCCCGTTTTTTTCACGTGTTCAAAAGTTCAAGTGGAAATCCATCTCGTGTTCTAAAACCTAAACTTAAGTAGCTACATAGAAGGAAATAAGAAGGAACTCTTGGCATAAAACATCTGCAAAAAAAAGCGATCACGAATCAACCCTTAAACTCCTTTGACAGAAGTCCTCAAATCGTATAAATCTATAAAAAATAAATATAATATATAACATCTCTCTCTCTCTCTCTTCCAACCACATAGCCTCTAGTTTATCAACCACATCTAAAAACATTACATTCAGTTTACCAAGCTAAACAACACCAAAGAATTAAGGGAATTAAAAGACTTGTTTATAAAACACATTATGTCAACATCAGGAAACAATGAAAACTACCTACACAAGCAGAACTTATTGAGAAAAACTAATAAAAATATATCAGCATTTTTTTCATAATTGTGTGTTTTAATGAGGAGAAAAGGATAAAAAAAATGTGACGTTTATAATCTTCAGAAAAAAGCTTACTACGACATTTTAAGTTTGTGAAAGCACATTATTTTGATAGCTTGTTCAATGGTTTATAGACCTTCATTGTGGTCGTAACCTATAGTAACAAAATGGCATTGTATCTATGGCAACGTTTAGGAATGAGATTAAATAGTTAAGAAAGCAACAAAATAAAATATTACCACTACAAGTTTTATATTCCACAAGTCCCTTAGAGACGTCTAGCTGCAAATTCTACTGAAGACTTATACCACAAAAGATTAAGAAGTTTTCTAATGCTAGTTAACTTAGGACTGATATTTTTAGTGTCAAAGAAATATCATTGTTTTTGTGGCAAATTTAAACCGTGGTTATTATAAAATGGAATGAATAAATATTATTAAATTTTCCTAAATTTTGTGTTTGTTTGTACTAAGTTTCCAACAAAGGGGTTTTGTGTGTTCTTATAACCAGCCTCTCTTAAATAAGCTACCATTTTGTAAGCCCATTTGAATTTCAACACATACATAATAGTGAACTTAGCACAAAAACACATGCTTTCTATTAAAACGTTCAACACTGCAACTGCGTTTGATGATACCTTTCCACAAACATTTGGAAGCCTACTCAAAGCTATCAAAACATGCATTGTTATGGACAGAAAATCATTTCTAGTGTGCATTCCTCTAGATACTAAACACTAGTGACTCTGGCCGAGAATGTGTTGATAAAATACGGCCTTTATTTTTTACTGACATTAAAGTTAAAGTATTATATATCATGATTGCAATAGAAAAATAATTACATCTTTTTTTCACAACACAAATCGGCCACAATCCAGAATAATGTTTAATACTTCACTGAAACAACAAAAGTTGTGAAAGACACTTCTTATATTAAGCATACACAGATGTTCAATATGTTATGTTTATGTTATAAACCTTTTATCTTTTATCTTTTAAATCTATAAAAATATTTAAAAAAATTAAAATTAAACATGTACAACAGTAAGACATAAAAAAATGAGAAAAAAAAATAACATAAATGTTAAAAAGCTTGAAAAATGTGTGGTTTTTTGTCATCAAAACACCTTTTCTGCACTCAGAGAACAGAGATATTTCAAATCCCTTGATGCCCTTGGTTGCAAAAAACACCTGATGTTGTAGGAGGGAGTGTTTCCACGTGAAATAAGTGTTGGATACACAATACAAATATGTTATAATGACTCCATACAATTCGATTATTGGCAAGAAAATAAAAGCAAATTTTTTCAATATAATATGAAAACCAGCAACAAAAGCATTAAACATTTTTATATATGGAAATAAAAATAAAGATAAAAATGACACATAGGATAAAATTATAAAATATATTAAAAACCTATGCATAAAAATATTTGTGTATACTCAAAATACTAACTGCCACCTTTCGAAGCATCATTACTTCAAGTGCTTCACTGCTCACACCAGAAATTTTTTCATGTTGTCCTTTCATGAACTTTACAAACGCTAAACTATTTTTAAACTCGTACCACAGAGCACAAGCATAATATTTCTTCAGCTCGGTCAGAGTCAACCAGGAGACACCACTTTGATGCAGGACATCTGCATATGTCTCTAATATCTTCTCTTCGTTCTCAACAACATCAACTACATCTAAGGAGTTACTAAGAAGTGACATAACATCGATCATACCACACCCAAGCGAAGCACATTGCCAATCGACCAACTTCATTTGGTTATTGTGAATCAATACGTTATCGTAACGAAAATCACAGTGAGCAATAGTAAGTGGAGCTTCTTCAATCAGTGTTTTATACGCATTGTACCAGTTCTCTTCCACTGTTGTCTTACTATCCTTAATTGCCATAGCTTTTGATTGTATACCATACTTTGCATACTTTGCCATTGATGAGAAATCAATTTGCGTGATTATGTAATCGCAGCATTCAATCCATACATCCTGCACAGACTTCGACAGCCTTTTCAGCGCATCATCGGTATATTCAGCAAATTGATCTTGATTTGCACTGGTAATAAACTCTTCATGAAATGTCGTGTAGTAGACAAATGAAAAATATTCAGGAATCCATTCCAACCCTTTTTCTTTCATGACAGTGTCATCATTTCCAACTAGGATTCCGTTTCCTGACATTTTTTGGTTTTTGTGATAAAATTCACTTTGAAATGCTGCCAAGTCTTTAATTGCAATAAAAGCCTAAAGTGAATCCAGAAAATTAGAGTACACACTTGAAAACACATCAAATGTCAAATTATATGTAGCAAGAAGATCACAGGTTTCTTTAAAAATGCTTTTTTTAAAAAACCTAAGACAAAAATCACAGGTGTCTTTTCAAAAAAAACAAAAAAAAATAAAAAAGCTAGCAAAAGATACCATATAATAAGGTAAAGAAACCATTTACAACTGACAAAAACAGGCAAAACAAGATGCAGGCACTGCATAAACTATCTTGCTATTAGAAATGCGACCCAATTCTACAATTTCTACTAACAAAAAATACAGCCTATCATTCATGGTTGAAAGTCGCGCGTTTGAAACGTTTATGGTCTTAAACGGCATTTAGTTGACAAAAAATAACATTTTGATGTCACTATCATGTTCAGCATACTTTTTTTTGTGTCAAATTTTGTCGAAAATAAAGTAATTTTAATTTTTGGACTAATTTTGGCCAAAAAAAATGACATTTTTGGGTGACAAAAAATCAAAATTTTGATGTCACCATCTAGTCAGCATACTTTTTTTGTTAACTGTGCCAAATTTTGTCGAAAATAAAGTAGTTTTAATATTTAAACGAATTTTGGCCTAAAATGACATTTAGGTGACAAAAAATCAAAATTTTTATGTCACCATCATGTTCAGCATACTTTCTTTGTTAACTGTGCCAATATGGTCAAAAATGAAGTGGTTTTAATTTTTGGACCAGAAAATTATGATGTCACCATTTTGTTCAGCATACTTTTTTGGTTAACTGTGCCAAATTTTGTTGAAAACAAATACCAATTTTGGCCTGAAACGTCATTTAGATGACTGCCAAGTACTTAGAGAGTTTAGGTACGAAGTTTAAATCTGTGACGTTGCAATTGACCATTTGGGACATAGTTAGTTACAAGTTGGAAACCAATACTATCCTTGCAGGCGAGATAATAATAAGAGTGTGTCTATCGGTATCCTGATAGGAACTTGACTACATAATAATTCTAGTGCATAGGTAATTACTTACAAATTGCTTAAGAATTAGGAGCCAAAGATTACTTAAAGCTTGACTTTCCTGCCAATTTTCTTACAATTAATGTAAAATGAATATTACTTTTATATATATCTCCCAATTTGTTTTCACCGCTTTTAGGCTAATGTCTTTCACATATAGCTTTACATACAAGGAGTTTATTAACTCACCTCGTCAATAGACATACATTTTTGTACCACATTAACATCATCCACTTTCACATCAGACTCGCTTGAACAGTCTTCCATCAACAAGATTATATTCT
Source organism: Hydractinia echinata (assembly GCA_030067915.1). Lineage (NCBI taxonomy): Eukaryota > Metazoa > Cnidaria > Hydrozoa > Anthoathecata > Hydractiniidae > Hydractinia > Hydractinia echinata. The sequence continues at coordinate 3,443,766 of JASGCC010000012.1, read as the reverse complement.
GCTCAGAGTTACAATCAGCGTAATATATAACTGGCACAACATCTCGTTTATTCAGATAGTTATTTAACATAACTTCCCTCTTGTACAAACATCCATTTCGCATAATATCACTCATGTTTTCGTTGCAAAAGTTATCAGCTGCAGCCCTGGAGTATTTTGCAATCAGTGTTGGTGGGCAAAGCAAGTCTGCAGTATCATCGTACGTTAAAAATAACTTTCGAACATAAGACATCATGCCATGTGTCCTAGGTTGTTTGATCTCAACCTGTACAAGTTTAATTAATATACAATATAAAGCCGGAAGTTTAGTGGTTATGACTCTCGCACTTTGTGCGGGGACCGGGGTTCGATTCCCCTTGGCAGCGATTCAACATGGGCGAGTGAATGTTACCATAGCCCTGGGTTAACCCAAGCCATGTGAGGAAAATTGGGGAAATGGCACATTGTGTGGGCCGTTGGATGTTGCCGGCAGTTGTCTAGTGGAGCGCAAACCCTAATTGGGTCTGCGTAGCTCAAAGTGAGCACCCACCAGGTAATAAGTTGTATGATATTCCCAGCCTTTGTAATTCACGTCAACAAAATTGTCAACATTCATTTAAACAAAACAAGCATGTAAATAACATATCTAACTGCAAGCAATTGCTGTAGAGAACCAATTTTAATTACAAAGGCTGTGTACCAATCTGGCTCAATAAAGAACCTATTAAAACTTAATTTTTACCATTATAGGCCAGTAAAAGTAAATTACCTGTGAAATCTTTTTAAATCCCTTTAGAACATTATTCAAATAGTCACTTGTCAAATCACCATCACAGATTGGTATTTTTTCCATGCTATGATATGAAACTAAAATGAATCTAAGAAGAATTATAAACATGTTATAGCAGAACATATCAACATGCAATAGCTTTATATTGTGAGGTAAAGCATGGCATCATTGTTATTTTCTTGCATAAATGCAATGAACTGCAGTTTGAATGGCGGTTGAATATTTCAAGAATGCAGAACATTGAAGGGGACAGGGCTTAAAGATAGAAGAGAACAGGTCAATAGAAATAGAAATAAATCAATAAATTTTGTCGCTTTTCTACTTTTGAGTGCATAATAGGGAATTTTTGTAAATAATTTTCTTTCACCCTAGAGTTTATATTCCTATTTATTCCTTAATGATTTTAAAAGTGAGTTGCCAACCTTCTATCCACTAGGCCCCTCAACATTACAGAAGAAATCTGTCACCACTGCTAGAAACTCTCTTATATACAAACAAATTGAAAAAATACGAAAAGGGGACATCATCTTTTATCTTTTTCAATTCAAAGTGCAAAGTATTCATGTGGTTAAAATAGATAGAAAACACGTTTCTGGTAATCAACAAATCTTGTGCGCAGTGCTTTGTTGTTTGTTCAAATAAATTATACAAATAAGTGAACTAAACACTGCATAAAAATACTTATCACGATTAATAACAAAAAACCTTTGAAAATTTAGCTGATATTTCAATTAAGCATAATAATCTCACATAAGTAGAAGCTTTCTTAAAGACATGGTGTGAATGTATAAGGCGACAATCTGTTACAATGAATAAAGTTATAATTTATAACGCAATGTTGAAAATGCAAACATATGACAAATAAAGAAATGTTTCTCTTTAAGTGTTTGCATATTAAGGGATCTAGTACATTACAATCATTACATCTTCTCCACCACATATTTTTTGCCTTGTTACTTCTTGATCGACACAAAACAAAGTATTTTAAGGACTCAAGCATTCTCAAGTTGAGGGTCGAATCCTGCCATCGTATCAGTTATAAGTGCAAGAAAGTCCAAAATAGAATTAGACGCTACTCTTAGAGTTCTTGCTTCTTGGGCTTCAAGTCTAATTGACAACTTGTTTTCTTCCACACCAATCATCTTCGTACATCCACCCTTTTTGGGCTCTTTATCAACTCGTAATGTGTTATAGGCAATTTCTGCTAGCCTATTTGTTGGAAATGGCACAGACAATTCCATTGAGTATTTTTCTGTCAAGCTTTCTGATGGTTGTTCCATTATGTAACTACAAACAAAAGAATATGCTCTATTTTCTTGACAATAGAATTTGCAATGCTTATTACAATTCTAAACTGCGGATGCAGCCTTTTTTTCCCAGGTGTTACATCACAAAAAAAGGACATTATATACAAGTTAAGCATGACAACTATTTGTGAAATTCCCTTACTTTTGTAGAATTAAGTTGACTATAAATGTAGTTTGTTATGCTGTATATTTTTGAGTAATCCTCTCTAAAGAAAAGTCCAAGGATAGACTTTACATATATATAACAAAGTCTATAGATCAAATCAAATTAGGCAGCCTTCATCCTGAAGCATAACAGCGTAAAGAAGCAATCAGAGAATATTTAAGACATCATTCTGTGGAAAAGAAATGAGCCATGTAAAATATGCACATCTACCTATCTAACAATTTATGCTTACGAAAGTGTCTCTGAAAATTTCAAGTCGATTCATTGATGTCTGCACAGTTTACATATGTTCTCTTTCTGACATACTTTAATCAAAATTTCTGTAAAAGAGCCGTTATGAATCTTTTGATTTGCTGAATGATTCTTTTGTTTCATTTCTGTATGATTAGCTAAAGTTTTGTTTTATGATCTCTTATTGCAAGAAAAAAAAGCATGATAAGCATATGTATATATTTGTTGTCTGAGTTGGCGAGAATTTTGGTATATAATATTTGTTAATATTTGCCAAATTAAAATTTGTGGAAAAGACATAATTTACCAGGAAATGAAGGATAAAAATTATTGTTTGTGGAGCTGTAGCTTAGTGGTTATAACCCCCATGTGAGGGAAATTGGGGAGATGGCACACTGTGTGGGCCGTTGGATGTTGTACAGAGTTGTCTGGTAGAGCGTGGACCCTAATTGGACCTGCGTAGCTCAAAAGGAGCATTAAATACTCTAGGACTTTCTATCTAAACCATGGCCTTCCTGGAAATAATAGACAGGTTATATCCCTCGATATTTGTGAGGCCAGCCATGTAAAATATGCACATCTATCTATCTATTGTAAAGGAAATAAAACAATTATATATATTATATATCAGGGTTCGAATTAGCAGTTCGCAATTTGCAAATCAAAATACCATTTTTGCGAATCACTTTGCGAAGAAAATGATAAAATTGCGAATCGCATATATTTTTAAAGCGGCGATAGAAATGCTTTTTTTAGATCGCGTTTTTAAAATTTAAGAACGAAAAGCAGGGATAGAAATGCTTTTTTAGATCGCGTTTTAAAAGTTTAAGAACGAAAAGCGGCGATAGAAAAGCTTTTTTATATGATATTTTAAAAGCTTAAGAACGAAAAGTGGCAATATAAATGCTTTTTTAGATCGCGTTTTAAAAGTTTAAGAACGAAGAAAGACGATAGAAAAGCTTTTATAATATGATTTTCTTACAGCATGCTACAAAAATAAACTATTTCATTTTTGCAACATTATTTCAGCTATCGGAGACAAGAAAGTTAAAACTGAGAGAGTCGCTAGTTCAGACGCTCAGTTCTCGTGTTTGGGGTTCACGAGTTTAAACGTCCCCCACTTGTCTCCAACAGAAAAAATAATAACGTAGGAAAAAGTAAAGCTTGCAGGTCACAAAAAATACAAATTCTCGTCGAAAAACAAGTAGCTACTAATGAACAAGCCAATGGTATTTAATTACGGTGTTTCCAGGCCACATCTACATAGATGGTGGTTTATTTCGTTACAGAGTGCCGAAATTTTTGCGAACCGACTTTACTTTTCTAATTCGAACCCTGTATATAATACATGCAATCACAGTCCCTATATTTACTTGCGCACGCACCAAGTGATTACGTAATGCGAGATGAGCGCGCACATTTGGAGGTAAAAATGTAAGCAAACCAAGCAGACACGGAGGAAAACGTTCAAAACAAACAAAATCCACAATAACAACATGGGGGAAATTTAGGTTTGCATTCATTCATGGCTTCGCTTCTTTCGCGTACCACTCCAAGCACAGCATATATGCACAATCTTTGTTGTCACTTTTATGCTTGTTTAGCAAAGTAATTTTCAGAAACGGATTACGCAAAAAGTAGCAGAGATGCCAACCCTACTGATATGCTTTGCGGGTGTAATTCTTAGAATTGAGACTCCGTGAGATGCGATCTTGGTCCACGCCGAGGTGAAAAATTACGCATTTGAGACTTCTAGATTGGCGGAAAACACCTTTCCCAGGCGTATTTCTCAAAATCTTGCTGTCACACATTTCGTGAATTTGGGAAGTCTTCCATCTATTAATGCAAGGTCAATACGGAGGAAGCGAAGTCGGTTTGACAATCTGCGCAGGAAGAGGGGCGAGAATGAAAACACTCACACCCTCACAAGTTCTTGTTGGGGACCAGCTTCTTTGCGTGTTGGAAAGGCTAAGGGTGACCTAATACAGGGAAAGTACAGGGATTTTTAATTTTTCTGTTTTTATTATAATAAATTAGTACGAAAACCTTAGACTTTCTAATTGTAACTTCGACCAAATATTATTCTGAATGCAGGTGAAACTGCTGGATGTGGGTGATTCTATCTATAACTTTTCATTTGGGTGAGGATACCATGATTGTGGGTGTCACCCACTCGGATGCGGGTGAGTTCACATATCTGAAGTAGACATCTAATTTATGCTTTGAGGAAGTGATCTTTTAACTATAATTTGAACCATAACATGTGCCTTAGCGAACGGTGCTTTGCACGAGCACGAATGATGACATAAACCCTCGTGAATCGAACATTCAGTCTCTTTCCATTTTTCCAAGGAGTATTGGCTGTTCATGCATCCTATATAACAGAGCAGTTAGTCGATCTCTTTCTTTTTTTCGCATCTTTTTGGGATAGCATTACGTAATGTTATATGATGCGCGTGCAGGAAAAACATGGCACTATGATCGAGTGTATAAAAAATAATTATAATAGAAAATAAAAGTTATTTACAAGTTTTACACAACCCGGCCCAGGTAGAGTCATTTGTCTAGAAATTTTGAGATTTCTGTTGTATAGATCCCCTTGGAAACCAGCTAGTTTGGTAGATAGCTAGCTAGCTAGCTCAGCTCTGGACACAAAAACACAAACACAAAACCAACTCAGGTCACTAAAAGTAAATCCTCCACATTTTCTACAGAATTATTTATTTGGAAGGCCGCAAGAGGTCTAAGGTGTTTGCATATATCTAAAGCAAAGGTCAGACGAAAGCTTGGAGCATGCATGCAAATCACCAAATTAAATCATGTCGTGCAAGGTTTTCTTATTATATAGTTCACCATCTCTTAAAAAAATTAACAGTCGCTGCAACTATGATCTTAAGCTTCTTAGTGTTTGGCTAAGAGCAAACAAAATTTCACTGAATGCTAGTAAAACAGAAGTTATATTATTCAGATCTAAATATAAAACTGTGCTGAAAAATTTGAACTTCAGGCTTAGTGGTCAAAAACTTCTTTTAACCGACTGTGTGAATTATCTTGGTGTACTCATTGACGAACACCTGTCATGGGATAAACATACAAATATACTGCTAAATAAATTAAATAGAGCCTCAGGCATTCTTGCAAAGGTGAGACACTATGTACCATACCCAACCCTCATAAGTATCTACTATGCCCTATTTAATTCACATACAAGTTATGGATGCCTGATCTGGGGCCAAATTAACACCATAAACAAAGCTAAAATAATTGCTCTGCAAAATAAGGTCCTGCGTATCTTGCATTATAAAACTAACAGAGATAAATACAACCCTCTTTATAAGCAAGCTGGTGTACTAAAATTGAATGATTATATTTCTCTGGTTAATTGTCTCCTGGCTTTTGACCAACGTCGTAACTCTCTACCTAACATATTTCATGACTTCTTTACACCTGTGGGTAACAATCATTCACATAACACCCGTGCCTCGAAACTTAACCTGTCTGTTAGCAGAACTAACACAATCATCTATGGAACTTTCTCAATTAAAGCCAAAAGTGCTTCAGAGTGGAACAAAATACATCCTAAGCTGGGACTTAGTATTGACGGGGTGAGTAAGAACAAATTAAAATCAGCCATACGTAAGTACTTCTTTAATAGCTATGATGAAGAAAATTAATTCCACCAATTTATTGCATTTATTTAAACATAACTTTCCATGGATAATGTTATTTGCTGTAAGTAACTCCCTGAGAATTCTGTGTTTCTGTTCTTGATTGTCTGTTTGTATGCTTGTTGTTGTTTTTTGGTTGCTTTTTTGTTGTTGATGTTTGTTTGTTTTGTTGTTGTTGTTGTTGTTTTTTGTTGTTGTTTTTTTTCTCTACTTCTTCCTCTTCTTCTCACTTGTCCATCTGCTAATCCTTTCTTCTTATTCCTCTCTACAGGTTTCATTGTTATGTTTTGTTTTTTTGTTTGTTTGTTTTGTTTGGTTTATACTCACACTTTTTTTTTTATGGTCACCATAACTAGTGCTAGCATTTTTCTGCTATTCTATGGCCTTCCCCACATGTAATGTCTTACTAAGCGTTCATTACCAGAACCTATTTTATATAATGCCCAAGAGTGCTCATTTTTATTTGTATATTTTCATATTTGAGTATGAAACCATATTTTTAACTAGATAAGGCTGTTCTGCCCAGATTGCGAAAACGGCCTGTTTACAACCGGGACAGCCGGATTATGTACGCATGGTCCGATTATGTTTTTTTTGCACTGGTTATGTCGTGGTGACCGGATTATGAACGCTGATATAATGGCTGGCCAGGCAGGCTGTGATTGGCATTTTCTTCGAACTTTTGTGAATTAAACATTCTCTGGAAGATAGAACACCCCTAAAAACTAGACATGGCGAAAGAAATAAGTCTCGACGTAATTCTTAGTATAAAGTACTCTTGTAGTAAATACATTTCAACATAATATACTTTGAAGCAACTAAATTTCACGGAACCTAAATTATTCTTTTTGCGGGAATTAAGTTTGGTGAAAAGTTATTAAACTTGCGAATCCCAAAATTTAGTATTTGCCACGAAATTTCGTTTCATTTGAGAACAACAACAACTTTGCCACCAGGGCTATTTGCTTGTCAGCAGTGATGACGAATGATATAAAAGCGGTCGGCCCCGATTATATTTGTTCTATAAGTCTCGAATAATATTTGACTGTCATACATAAGCCGACCTTCCCCGATTATGTGCGTTCTATAATAAGTGAGAAATAATATAAAAATATCGTATATAAGCCGGTTGGCCCCGATTACGTTCGTTCTATAAGTCTCGAATAATATTTGACTGTCATACATAAGTCAGCCTGCCCCGATTATGTTCGTTCTATAATAAGTGAGAAATAATATTAGACTGTCGTATACAAACTGGCCTGCCCTGATTATGTTCCTTTTATAAGTGCCAAATAATATTTTTTGAGTAATAAGCCGGCCTGTCCTGATTATGTTGCCCTGATTATGTATTTCCTGCCCTGTTCTTAACCGGGGCAAGCTGCCGTACTTAATCGGGCCAATGTTCATTATCCGGGCAGAACAAGGCCACCATCAAAAATATGTTATGTTCGCGTCCTGAAGACCTCGCAAAAATGAGTCGGTCGGTCGGTCGGGCGTATTTTTTCCCGGGATTTTCAGATGGGGGCAAAATTCGTTCCCAGGGCCAAAAAACAGTATAGCGCCACTCGACAGACCCTTTTTTCGCCGCCCTGTCTGTAAACTTGCCATGAGTACCCTAAAGATATTAATTTTTACGGGAATTAATTTTCGCGAGTTTTAGTCAATTTTGGGAAAATTAGTTCTCACGAATTTTTTTTTTCAAATATATATCGTTTGGATCAAAAAGTTTTTTCCGGGTTTTTTCCGACTTACCGACTCGGGTTTTTATTGCCAAAAGTGAGTCGGTCGGAGGACGCGAACATAACATATTTTTGATGGCGGCCTAACTTGTCAGATATGCTTTTAATATTTAAGAATAACTTTATTTGCAGTAAAATGTACAAATAATTTAAAAAACAAAAACAAAAAACTGTTACTTTATATTATATATATATGTTAGAGACATTTCAACCTTCTGTATTATAGTTTATTCTAATGCTTGCGCCTTGTATAACATTACCGTGTGAAAATACATTAGTTACTTCTTACTTACTTCCCTTTCCTCTCCTTTCCCATTCTTGAATCCGAACAAAGTGGGATATTGACCTGGCGGAGCTTGGCGGAGATCAACCTAGATACCCAACCTAGGGCGTCCAGTATGCCAGTACCAGATTCGGAACGAGAGAGGCAACAAAGACCGCGGATAAAATGGAGCACTGGCAGAGGCAGAGAGGACAGAACTACCAAAATAAACTGTCCTCCAATTGTACTGTTTTTTTCCTAGCTAGCTAAATTTTTGCTAAGATTTGCTAGGTTTTGCTAAGAATTTTCGTCTCCTACGTAACGTAAAGTCTAATGTGTGAATTTTTTTACATAGGTACACATATAATTATACAGACAATCATAATAAAATGGAGTTTGAAAACCTTCAAATTGAAGTTCCAGTTCAGGAAGAAGAATCACAGTTGTATGGTATCAAAATTTATGTAAGTTTTAACTTGTCTTAATCATGTCTTAATAAGAGTCATGCATGCTTTGCACCAATTTAGTTTTAAAGTAAACAGCCCAGGAATATAATAGGGTTAGAAAAACATATATATATTATATATACAAAAAATTACATAAAGATGATACAGTCTTGGTCATGAATATTTGCACCCACATGTGGTGGTACGTACGCCTACACTAATACAGGCGTGCGATCAGTATCGCACGCCTAGCTTATGATTTTGGCGTGCAATTATTACATTCAGGAGAGCGGCAGCGCGGAGTTTTTGAAGCATAGTAGTTGGCAAAAAAATTGCAGACGTAATTTTGTTGTGAAATTTAAATGAATGGTGTTATTATGAAGAACGTAAGGTATAGATAACATTAAAGTCGGCCCCTTTCCTTCATGCTGACACTCTTATGCTCGGCTGGTGCATTACACTGAGACTCGAACGAAAGATGGAAGACCATTTGGAACCATGCCACAAGTCAGTCCGCCCTTCATCTTCACAGAGAATACTGCGAGAAGAGTGCGCACCTATGCAAGTTAAATACAACCAGAACATGGGAGAGGTTAGGTGTCCTGTACCTTAATACAGCTTTCGGACGAATGTTCTCGTGATGTAATAATACCAAAGAAAAAACATGTTCAATAAAGTTTAAAAAATCTTTTTAAAAGGGAAAAGAGAAATCAAATATGTTTAGTAATAATAATCGAAAAAATTGTATCTAGTATTAAAAAGAAGTCCAGAAGTTCTGTCTCCCACACGACACAGCAGGCAATAAGTCAGCCCTGCCCTCGGTTTTGTGAGAAGAGATGTTCTGCGAAGACTTTAACAATTGAGTCTCCTGTACAGTTTTGCTTTGCATTGAACTGTGCCTGTGACAAGCATTTTTTAAGCATGTCACCAGCGACTTCTGCGATATTCAACTTAATGATGCCCTGACCTTCAGTTCGTAAATTTGCTTGTGTACAACTTACTTCCTAATCAGTTTATCTTAAAACATAGAGAGCTAGTTGGGACAGAACTATTAACTTAAGAAGTACACCATCGGGAAGGTAGGTCAATAGGACTTGTACTTCATTTCCATTTGTCATCGTCTTAAGGAGATCAATACAAGGTTAATGACGAAATTTTTTGCCAGCTGAAAAAAAAAAATATTGTCGACGCAATGCCGACGCAAAACATTTGAAATGTATCTCACGTCAGCAATTTTAATGAAGGTGGGTATTTAATAGAAATACATTTTAGAGATACATTTTAACATGGAAGAACAATTATGTATTGGGTAAAGTTTGGGTAAGGGATTACTCTAAAATAGCTCAGTTCTGCTTGGCGTGTGTACAAAGTAGAACAAGGCGTGTGATAAAGAGCACGCCCGAATTTCACATGGCGTGTGCGGAGGCGTGCGGGTGCGATCGCACGCCATTCATGACCAAGACTGTGATAGCCACACAGGTGATGTGTTAAATATACAGTTGTTGTTTTTCCAAATATTAAAACCAAAAAAATAAAGGATGAAAAAGCAAAAGAACATAAGAATGTAAAGCATGTAAGCAGACTAATCCCCTTTATTTGAGGATGGAAGAAATGAAGAAAAGTAATGCAACATATATAATGTTTATCAAGTTCAAGCAAATTTCTGTGAAAAAAAATTGGTATATTCTCATTTTCACGAACAATGTACTACAACTCTAAAAATCCATTTTCTGTAATACTTGTAGCTTTTGCATTCATTGTTAACTCCCTTTTACATTAAAACATCTGCCAATTGTTAGTTGGTGTTGATCCATTGAACAGCCTCTACTGTGCCATTTCGACCATCTCTTTCATACTGGCCACATCAAGACCTAATCATATCTCAACTACATGTTTTGTAGAGTTGACAATAGCAACAGGGTTTTTGCTGTCAGTAAAACCAATGATAAGTGCTTTTTCGCCACAGTAGTTCCTGAAACATGTCTTGTAAGAGGATTGCATTTTCCAGACCTCTGCAGCAGTTGTGCTCTTAACAGCATGTTTGATCTAAATCAAGTAAGTTTGTCTTTCGCCACCAAGAAAAGAAAATCATGTTTCCACCAGTACTTTTCACTTCATCGGGCAAATTTGCAACTGAAGCGTCATTGTAGGCCACAATTTTTTGGATAGATTGAAATAAAGGAAAAACTAGTATTAGTTGCTAATGTTGCAGTTTCTTGATTAATCTGTTCTCATTTACTACGTGCATAACTTTTAGTTTTTTGGCCTGCATGGTTATTTCAAGAACATCATAGGGGATATTAGGTCATGGTTGATTTGTCACCCAGTTGATTTATCCAATAGCAGCTGTGAACAATTGATGTTCATTTTCATTAACAACATCATCAAATTTTTTAAAGATCAGTTATTATCAATCAGAATTTCAGTTATTGATTCAGAAAATTTTGTGTTAATCATGTGTTTTGATGTTTTCTTTTTTGCATTAAGTCCAACGTATCCAATAGCAACTCAATTATGTTCATTTTCATTAACATCATCAATTTTTTTTATAGCTCTTTCATCATCAATAGGGATTTGAGTTATTGATTCAGCAAATTTTGTGTTAATCACGTGTTTTGATGTTTTCTTTTTTGCATTAAGTCCAACATTTCCAATAGCAGCTCAATTATGTTCATTTTCATTAACATCATCAAATGTTTTATAGCTCTTTCATCATCAATAGGGATTTGAGTTATTGATTCAGCAAATTTTGTGTTAATCACGTGTTTTGATGTTTTCTTTTTTGCATTAAGTCCAACATTTCCAATAGCAGCTCAGTTATGTTCATTTTCATTAACATCATCAAATGTTTTATAGCTCTTTCATCATCAATAGGGATTTGAGTTATTGATTCAGCAAATTTTGTGTTAATCATGTGTTTTGATGTTTCCTTTTTTGCATTAAGTCCAACATTTCCAATAGCAGCTCAATTATGTTCATTTTCATTAACATCATCAAATTTTTTGTAGCTCTTTCATCATCAATAGGGATTTGAGTTATTGATTCAGCAAATTTTGTGTTGATCTTTAAGCCTGCGTATATGAAATCTTCCACATGAATCAGTAACAATCCTTTTAAACCTTTTGATCATTTTTGTAGAATAGGACAAGGTCATGCTTTGATCAGAAGCAACAAAGGTTACTTATACTTCTTTAACAACACTTCTTTTTTAGCATGTTAAATTTTGGGATGCTTTGAAGGGATCATTTAGAAACGTTTTAATATCATAACGTTTTGATTTCAATACCTGGTGGTTATGAGCAGTGATTCTTACTAGGGTTTAGATTTCAATGCTCAAATATAAATGCTCTTTATCACTCTTATACCACAAGTGGGAACCGACCTTAAGGATGTATTGCATTATTATATCCTTAGCTCAACATCAGTGGAGTGTGTGCACACCGATTTAATTTAGTTGATAATTTGCGCTACGTTTTGTCGCATGAAAATGTTTGCTTTTTACAGGAAAAGAAGTATCACAACAAATCAAAAGATTTTGTGGTTGGATTTAACCCATCTTCAAAGGTATGCATGCTATAAAAATCTTTGAATTAAACTGTAAGTGGCTAAAAATACTGTATCTATGCACATGTACAAAAATTGATCTAAACTAGTCATTGGCTTGTGAAAGAATCCACAGGTCTGCTGGTCTTTGGATTCTTGCTTGTTGTGCATATTTCCTGCATCGGTATTTAGCGCATTTTTGTCTGCCTCTTTAGCTCTTTAGCATGTAGTAATTAAGTACTTTGTGGGGGTCTGAAATAAAAAGTATTTGCTTTTGTTATTGTGGTGGTTGTGAAACTAATGTGTGTCGGTAAGTCTGAAAACATAAAACTGCATAACGTTAAAAAAATTGTCAAACCAGCCTAAATATGGTGCTCTGTGAATAGGAATCATAAAAAGAAAACTGTTCTGAAGTTTGAAAATTGTTGTTCATTAACCAAACTGACAAGAAGCCACCTTGTGAAACTAAACTGCACTGTGTTTGGAAATAGCATTGTCTAAAAGCATCTTACTAAACTTACTAAGTACAACTCTGCATTTCATTACAAAAATTTCAATAGCTTTCACCAGAAATTAAGTTTCAGATAATTATTACTATCAGCACTAAGCATTCTATTAAATTACTGTTAAACTAATGGTCAAAAGGTCATTCATAAAATTCTTAGTAAAACATTGTTGTCAGAGTATTGCAAGACATGCACAGAGTGTTATTTTTACTTTGCAAAATAGTCCTGACTTGATCACATATTTTAGATGTCGGAATAAAAACATTTATAAAGATAAAAAAGAAAGAAAAAACTTATATAAAATGCCTGCAAAAGTATTAGTTTATATAAAAAAATTTTTTTAGTCTTATGAACCATTTTAAACTGAGTACTTAAGTTTACAATGATCTCATAAATGTTTGGAAAAGAATGATATCGTGTACAAAGAGAAAACAGATTGTTATTATAGTTTTTGTTTGTAGGAATTTTTGGAACGAAAGGCAACCAGGGCAAAGCGATTTGGGATTGAAAATGAGGCAGTAGAAGAAGAGACGACAACTTTAGACCTTAATGCATTTAGTGATATTGAGCTAGAGAAGCTTGAGTATGTTCTTCGGTTACTTCTTATTTTGTATATTGTGTAAATTTTCTCTAGGTTGATGTATAAAAGTTTAAATTTTGCTTATCTTGTAATTCTTGTTTTGTAAAAGTTCTAATTTTACAATGTTGTGAAATATTTCAGATGGCCACCTGTAATTGAAGAGGCCTTGGAAGAGATGCGGAATGATGCGATTTTGCTACACGGTGTTAACAACATGAGCACCAAGGATGTATTTGATTATTTTAAGTTATTTGGTCCTGAAGCTTTGGAATGGATTGATGACTGCTCGTGTAAGTATATTGATAACTAGTTTGTTTTTGTTGCTTACAATTGGCATGTTTTTTTGTTTTTTTTGTTTTGACAGGTAATGTTGTTTGGGATGACGAGACGTCGATGCTACGTGCCATGGATGGTATGAGCAAGACGTACGCCATGTTAAAAAAATACAAATGTGAGTTAATTATTTTTAATTTCTGCACCTGTGCAGAAATTGTTTCATTTCCAATTCCTAACAATATTTTGGTTTATATACTATATATATATATAAAGCTGAATTTTCAAGAAAAACAACTTACATAATCTAAATTAATAAATTTATTATGTATTCATGGTAAATTAACTTTTGTTGTTTGTTTTCTGTGACTCTTTTAGGTTAATTAATGTCCATTTCATTGAAAAAAAGTTTTATTTTTCCCGGTCTTCATTGAAATGTACAACAAACTTTTTGATGAAAAGAACATGAAATTATGGTGTTGTTTAATTTTGGAATGATGTTTTTAGATTGTTCAACCTAATGATAAACTAGTTATCGCACTGAAGCCTCGTGCAATATGACATATTTTTGTCTCCTTCTGACATTTTTGTTTTGATTTTTGAGGCTTAGGATCAGTCTAAAAAACTGTACTCAGCTTTAATGAATAGCAAGAAGGGGGAGCAAGAAAAAAATATTATTGAAAAAAAATCAGGAGAACTTCTTCAAATTCTTTTATTTTTTACCAAGTTTTTAATTTGTTTATTGTAAGAAACTTGGTTATGTAATACATACTGACGCAGTGAGTCCAAAAAAATAGTTTTATGTAGCAACATGCTATGATGAAAGCTTCTTTAAAAAATAACACTCTGCAATACCAAAATTGTAAGAAATTCTTTTAAAGAAAATAAAAAAACAACCTTATAGCAGGACATAATGCACAAAGTGTTTTTAAAAATGTTTAGCATGTTTCAGCAATTTAATAACTGTTGTTAAATTTGTCTCTTTATTTTTTTACAGCAAACTTGGAAAACAATACTATACAAGATGATGTCGTACCTCCTGTCATTATCAAACAAGAAGTTGAAGAGAATGAAGTTGTTTCAGACGCCATTGAAATTGAAGATGATGAAATCGACCCGAAAGATGTGTGGAGAATTGGGTTACCATACAAATCAAAATATAATTTATTTTTAAGACCAGCCACTATAAGTAAGTGTAAATGTTTGCACATCTGAAAGTGCAGAACTAATTTGTATCATGGCCTTTCAACATTGTTGGGAAATGATTAAAACTTGCGAATAATGATATCTCAAAGAGTTCTGTTTTAGTTGTTCGTTCTAAAACATTTAGACCAATCTTGTTATAATGATTAGTTATATAAGATCATGCAGGCAGTCACAGGCGATACAAATTCTGTGTATTCCTATTACATATACATCCCCAATACGAATTGTTGATTTAAAAGGCATTTCAAACTTGATACGACTAAGATGTTTTTATTATGTGTATCCTGTCCAAAATTGAACACCATTGTTTGGTCATTCTAGAACATGTCATTTTTTTTTCTGCTTGGAAAAGCTAATGTTCATCAACTTGTTTATAAACAACAAAAATTTGGGCTAAGGCTTTAGTGGGAATTTTCCATTTGCATGTAATGTAATTTTGTTGCATTGCATGCACGAGCACAATATGACTGTGATTTCGGGCATATTTTTCTCTTCTTTTCATGCAATTTAAAAAAATATTTAAAGTGCTACACTTTAATTAACCAATCAAAAGTGGAGACTTTGCAGACCCCTTTTGGCGGGCTTGTTTGAAAAATGACGAAAAAAATGCCATTGCTTCGATAATTTTGTCCACGATTGTGGTGACTTATTGGAGTTAAGCTGCTGAAATTTTTTTGGTTCTCGATGATAATGATAAGCTGTACAAGCAAACCTTTCTTTTGTGATTGTTTTTTGTGTTGTTTTGTTGACGAAATATTATTCTTTCTAGAGGACAAAAAGTTACCAGGAGCTGCTCAACGTAGTGAATATTACTTAAAGTATGGAAAAAATCCAAACAACACTGACAGAGCAGCGGGAATCCTATCCAAGTCGAGGTTAGATATTTGTAGAGGTTATGCATTGTTTACAGTAATATCATTTGTACTAGCCTCATAATGGACCTGTATTTTGTGTTCATCACCTAGCGATTTTAATTCACTCACTTGGACATCATGTTCAGTGTATAATCCAGAAATGTAAAATAAGGGCCGCCAAATCCCAAAATGGGAATTTCATTAAGATGTCTTAGGTATTATTGAAATCTTATTCCTTCACAACTTGCATAGAATGGACTTTAAGTCCCATATTTTTTAGTGAATATAATTAGCTTTGTAATAAATTGGGAAATTTGGGATAAATTTCAATTGGGAAATAGCCGTTTAACGGCTACTAAGAGCGCTGGATTACACCCTGATATTCTCTAAAACTGGCATTTTGGAGATCCATTTATTTAATTTCTGCACCTGTACATGAAATTGTTTCATTTCCACTTTGTATCTATTTTTCTAACGATTTTATATTAGACCCTGGCAAATTTGCTAATTAGCTACTGAGTTACTGAGGTTCCCATTGTCACATTTGCTGTAAATAATCAAAAACGTGAACTAATGCCATGGTTACTAATTACCTTGTCAACCTGAATGTTTTCCATCCTTATTTTCTTCGTACATGTTAGAGTGCACATAGGAACTTAACAAAAGGCCAGGACACCCTTGTCTAATATCTATAACCACTAAGATGCCAATATAATTCATGATGTGGCTATAATATATTTAAAACTATATATATCTTAGTACCAATATAATTTCTTCCAATATGTTCAAATTATGGTTATAACTATACCATAGAATATAATTTATGGATATTTGTGTATCTCATCCTTTTACTAGATCGCACATCATGTGATCATGTCATCGGAACATGATCACATGGCTCCAGTGTCATTTATGACCTCTGCTTTGCATCAGGAATAATGACACTAGGGCGGGTAAATCAAAATCCGCGGGCATCAAATGACAACAACGCCCTCGTGATGATTGTTATTGTTATATAACTTCAAGACAGAAGTTATTCTTATTGATTGAAATGAGTTGTCAACAATATTTAAACTTGTTTTCAAAATAAATTTTCAACATTTTTCACTACTTTTTATTTTAGTCTCAGTTTTAAGTTTACAAGCTTTTCACTTTTTAGGTTTACAGTCTTGCAGTTTTCACCATTTTCTTTTAACTTATTTTCATGGTCTTGTAATTTTTTGTTTAAGAAACAGGTCATACATTGATAGCAGCAATTAATTTTGTTGAAGTATATTCATGTATATATTGTATTATGTATATGAAACCTGTATAAATATTACTTTATAATAATAATAATATTTTTATATTTAATTCGTGTATTTATTATTTGTTGTTTGTTGTGGATAGCGGAAATTGTTCAATCCACCAGGTTTCTTGTTTACTTAGAAAGCGCAAGTTGCAGCAGATGAAAAAACTGGCAGATGAAAGATTTCGCAGCAAGGAACCAGACGTTAAAATTTGTGATCTGGCTGATTTAAAAGAAGAAGGTAATGTTTAGATGTTTTTATGAAATACGGTAACATTCTGATAACTTGAACCCATGATCGCGGAGATGGTGCAGTGGTAGCGCATTCGGCTTGTAATCATAAGGTTTCAGGTTCGAGTCCCCACTCCGGCGCACTTTAATTGTAATGTTGTCAGCCCATAATCGGCTTGTGTTGTAGGCAATCAAGTTAGATGCTATACGTATCTCTAGCGGTAATGTAACATAGTTTCAGTCGGAGAGGAGGAAGAGTCAGCCGTTAGGATGGAATCCCTAAGGAAGTTAAAACTTCCCGTTACTTATGATAGCCCGAACTTCCAGTAACTGAAACTGTTTTTGAATTCCCCTCTACTAACATTTTTTCAATAAAATCATTTTATAAGTCAATAATGAATAGATTATAAATAAGTCCCCCCACCCCGTGGAATAAGTCAAACATTTGCTAAGTTGAACCATTTTAGCGGTCCCCTGGGACAAAACTACCTCTGAGAACTCAAACTGCGAAGAAAAATGTGGATAAAATGTATGTGTTGTTAGAGTGATTAATTTGTTTTCAAAAAATTGAACAGTTTTTAATAGAAAAAGAATTGTCCATCTTCACTTGCAAACCACTCGCCATCATCCAAATTAAATATTTTTGTTTTAAGTTAAAGAAGAAACTTTCGCTTAGTCAAGCTATATTTATTTTATGCCAAATATCCTGATACTTCCAACTGTTGCTTGGTCTCTTGAAAGCTTATGTAAAACGATTTAGGTGGTCGATGTTGCTGAAATTTTTCTTACCTCTTTCCGTGGCAATATATATACGTGTCAACTTCAATTTTTAGGTTTAGTACAAAAAATGGAGGTTGATGACGATGGACCGGCTGGTAAAAAACCTCATTTAAACCACGTCCGACCCAACCCTATGACGATGATGGCTGACAAAGAAGAAATGAGTCAACGTTTGGGGAATCAACGCAGTGATAGTGTGCATGACAGACTGGGTAACACTTTGTTTCTGAATTTTGACAGGGTTGTCGCACTTCTTTGGATGATTCCTCAATCTCCTCGATTTTCAAAAAGACTTAATTCTCACGTAGGGTCTTAGGTTATTTGGTTAAATTCATACTCTTGAAACATGCCAATTGTTGCTGACGTCAGCAGGACCCTAATTTCACGACGTGGATTATTTTGTTATGCTCGCAAATTTTAAACGCTTTCAACCTGGCAAAGTGCACGCAAAAGTAGGTACTTTGCAGCCCTTTTTGGTGGGCTTGTTAAAAATGCGGAACTCTTACAAAATCTGATCAATTTTTTCCCCATTTTTTTATAGTTTGTTGTCAACTAATTCATTTTTTAAAACTTTAAAATCCTTTGTTTTCATCACATTCGTTCGACTAGCTTAGTTTTTTTCCTTCTGAAGATTTTTTAAGATTCCTAAAGAATTTCACTGTCATAATTTTATTTCATTATCTATCTAGGTTTTTTTTTAAGATCTTATTGAGGTACTTAATGCTTCGAGGTATGTTGCGTGATTAAATGATAGGGATATGACGTGATATCATGACACGATGGAGGTATGCTAGAAGGGAGCTTCTATGCCTAAAAGGTGTGCACTACTGTGTTCTAAAAAGCGATCAAAAATAAAATTTCTTTCTCTCAAAAAATCTGATTTGAATTTCTTTGAAAGTTGTATGAAATAGGGTCAGAACCATGAATAAAGTTTCTGAAGAATCGCTCTGAGAGCTAGATGACACCTTAATAATGTTTCTTAGATATTTATTTAACGGAAAGTTTGCAAGCAGATCACAACAAACTTCTATTCTTTTAAAACTCCGCCTTCAGCTTGAGTAGCCAAGTGTCTCCAGATATACAGCGTCATGTTTATTGCATATTGCGTAGCTAGCTATTACTTCTAATTTTTTATATAGCACAACCAATATAGCTAATAGTTCGACCAACCACTATAGCTAATAGTTCGACCAACCACTATAGCTAATAGTTCGACCAACCAATATAGCTAATAGTTCGACCAACCACTATAGCTAATAGTTCGACCAACCACTATAGCTAATAGTTCGACCAACCACTATAGCTAATAGTTCGAACAACCACTATAGCTAATAGTTCGACCAACCACTATAGCTAATAGTTCGACCAACCACTATAGCTAATAGTTCGACCAACCACTATAGCTAATAGTTCGACCAACCACTATAGCTAATAGTTCGACCAACCACTATAGCTAATAGTTCGACCAACCAATATAGCTAATAGTTCGACCAACCACTATAGCTAATAGTTCGACCAACCACTATAGCTAATAGTTCGACCAACCACTATAGCTAATAGTTCGAACAACCACTATAGCTAATAGTTCGACCAAACCACTATAGCTAATAGTTCGACCAACCACTATAGCTAATAGTTCGACCAACCACTATAGCTAATAGTTCGACCAACCACTATAGCTAATAGTTCGACCAACCACTATAGCTAATAGTTCGACCAACCACTATAGCTAATAGTTCGACCAACCATTATAGCTAATAGTTCGACCAACCAATATAGCTAATAGTTCGACCAACGTAAAATACAACATGTTTTCTTTTTAGTAACAATTTAATTCGAATATGAGTTCAATTACATTTAATCCTTTATATTTTGCTTCAATTATCTAATGTTGTGAACAACTTTTTGGTGCTTCATTAAAACAGGTTTAACTGTGGTATGACCGGGCATATATAAAACATGGTTTTATAGCAAACATGGTTTTATAGCACCACATTAAAACATATTTTAACTTTAGGTGTGAAGGGGGTATTAATTAAAATACAACCAACATCGTACAATTTCTTAGAAATTTTCCAACGTTATTCTATAAACAGAAGTATTTGTCAATATTTGTTGTGATCTAAAAATATATCCTCACGATGACCTGGTGATGAAATCAAATTACATGTTACAACACGAGAGAGTGAATTATTGATCAAACGAGAATAGTGGGTATTCTTTGAAGGGTGGAGATTTCGCCTTATTCGTTTCATTAAAAATTTACAACGAGGTTTCTTTTGTGAGGTGAATAATTTATATTAATCCGATTAAATTATAGTATTGCGGGTGAAAAAACAATTCATGCAGGTTAAACGCGAGAATAAGAAATAAATTGCTCAATATTTGGCTTTCTTATTTTTCACCGCACTGAAACATAAACACGAGAGCAGTAGAGCAATAGTTCGAAGATCGGTGAAGATAGTTTTGTAAGAACATCCAGTGGTATTCGTAGAAATGATTTTTTACATTTTTTTCCTGCAAGTAACTCAAAGTGGGATGATGTTAAGTTAAAGATGCATTTAACCATCAGTAGAAATCAACGGAGTTCGGGTTTGTTCGGTTCTGAGACAATACTGATGTACAGGTATCTCCGGTAACTCGGACACCGGATAACTCGAACTTTTAACCCATTTTTCGTTCCCCCTGTGTCTAATTTCTCCCGATAACTCGAACTTTTTACTCGAGGAAAGGAAATCAAAGACTAGATAAATGTCAGATTTTAATTTTTTAGTTTTAGTTTTTATTAACTTCTGATGTAATATAGATAGATAATGTTGTCTGTCAATGAAAATTTTAATTTATAAGGGACTTGCATGCCTTTTTCATCGCCAAGATTGCACCTTTTCTGAGTAGGTAACTGTTGCCCCACCTTCTGAAAAAATCGTTTTGACTCCAACTATATAATCTCATTTTAGACTAGATATCACTCAACGGGAGTTCGTTTAACTCGAACATTCGTTAAGTTGAACTTTTTTCCTCGGTCCTTAGGAGGTTCGAGTTCCCGGGAGTTAACTGTATCTGCTCCTTAGTTTTTTACGTAACTGGCCGTCAGCGTGTGAAAAAACCCACCGAAATTCACCCGTCGTTGCTGGCAGCTGCAATTTGACTTACAGCGAACCTTGTCAACATTTCCTACAGACTTATCTGTGAATACATCACGGTCTTTAAAATATTATTTTAGGCTTTTTAAAGCTGATATATTGGTACTGAGTTGATGCTTATTAGATATTGTGGTTATTTTTCAAGTCGTTGTTGCATATACAGTATACTCTCGATAAGTGATACACCGGATAACTAGGACGCCCGCTATGTAGTGCACTTTTTCTCGGTCCCTTGAACTTGCTTACCCTATTCAAGCAAAAAAACTTCGCATAACTGGGACCCCGGATAACTAGGACGCCCGCTATGTAGTACACTTTTCTCGGTCCCTTGAGGCAAAAACTTCGGATAAGTGGGACATGCAATGGAATGACTTCATATTTAAATGAAGTAATAGCTGGTTCCAGGCAAAGCAAATTGACAGAATTTTTTTCCGTTTAATGTAGTGTAATCTTATGTTATATTGAATGGAATAGAAAAGTAAATGCAATTATCACCATTTCTTATTTATGAATTTAGCCTCAAAGTCCTCTTGTTCGCTAAGTTTTACAAAAAATCTCTCGATAACTAGGACAAATTAAGCCTTTGTATGAAAACCCTACTTACAAGGAAATTCGGATAAGTAGGACGCCCGCTAAGTAGTACACTTTTGTTCGGTCCCTTGAGTGTCCCACTTATCGAGAGTATACTGTATTATGATTAGTTCGTGCGTGGAATGCGAAAATGTTTGTGACAGCATGCCGAAAATGATATGAAGTGATTGCAACTCTCTGAATGAACGCTTTATTTTTATAACTTTTATAAGCAGCTCAAATCCTTCAAGTAAACGAAGCAACAAGTGGCCTAAAATAAATAAATAAAAAAAAGAAAAAGAGATTATAAAAACAATGATAGATTTCCCGAGAATTCTACTGTTCAAATTTTCTTATTCTGGTTGTCTTTAATGTTGACTTCAGTTGTTGTTGTATTATTTGTGAAATACGTGCGTTTAAGATAAACAAATATATTATTTACATATTTACATGAATAGTAAATACAGAATTGTAAAAAATATTTTAAAACAACGTTAATGCGTGGATGTTGTATGTTTTTTTGTGGTTTGTATTTTGAAAGTTTCGTTGGGGAAAATGAAGAGGGGGGATTAATAACGGATCGAGGAGAAAGAATTCGGGGAAGCATTAACGTTTCTTTTCCGTGTTTTTCTTCGTGCTTGTATTATTTTCGATTATTTTTTCATTCTTTTCCAATTTTGTTCGCAATAGAGTTAATTTATCCTTTCCAGGGCGTCCTGTCGAATCTCCTAATGCGAATCCAGAGAGGAGGTTGGGTGATATCAGAGACCGTCTTGGTGTCAGCATACATGAACGACTAGGCAGGCGCACAGACGTCGATGCAAGGGACGAGATAAGGTCGTCAAGGAGACGAAACAATAACGACAAAACTCGCAATCGTTATAACTACGAAGACGAAGCAGGCGTGTATCACGACGTCTATCGAGCTGGTCACGTGAAAGAAGAAGAGGAGGATGACGGGAAGGAAAATATTACGCGGTATGATAATGACAGTGAAGAAGATGAGAGCTCTGATGCCAGATTCCGTTCAAGGAGGGATAACCACGGGAGAACTGAAAGAACTTTGAGCAAAACAAAAAGTAGACTGGGTACTAGCGGTGGTAATAATGCCACGCCAGATCTGCGGGATAAACTGAGGGGTAATAACAAGGAGAAACGTCAAAATAATAAAACAGTTCACAATAGGGAGAAAAATATAAAAGAAGAGAACACGGATGACAAAGTGAATTTGTGTATTGAGATAAAAGCTGAACCGGATGATGTTGATATGATGGATGATGATAATTTTGAGTTTTAAAAATATATGCTGACGTCATGGAAAAAGTGAAATTGCCAATATGCTGTACTCCATTGTGTACTGTAGATAAAAAATAATCTATCGCTTTTTAAAGTTATACCGTATCGTGGTGTTTTGGTAGCAGATTTAAAATTATAGTGACGTCATCGTAAGAAGAAACCCTGTGATGTCTTGTAACGCGTGCACAAAAAAGTAAAGGGTTTTATAGCGCGAAACTCTTTTTGCGATACTTGATGAAGCTTCACAAAAAAAGTTGTTTTCATCTCTGTTAATAAACTCGTAGTCGATTTAAAAAGAATCTCGTCAGTGGATTTTTTATCCACTAAGCTACCTGTGCTGTTTTTACATCTTATGTAAGTGTTCTGTCTGAGGGCATTGCAGGAGATGGAAGCATTTGTCTAACATAGAGAAAGCATGACACAGAGACATATTCGAGAGAATGGAGAATGTTCGGGCGAGCTCGCTATAGTGCCGCGAAAACAAGAAATAATTTCGCAGGCTAGATTTTAATATTTTTGTTCGCTATTTTTGCTAATGTTTGCTTAAGCACAATTTTCTGTAAGGAAATTCACTATTATTGTCCTGCAAAAAATTTTGAATTTATAAAGGCGCTCTTTCAACTTTAATCTATTTTTGTTTTCTCTCGATTAACAATATGTGTTTTAGTCTCGATTAACAAAAGGTTTGTGCTATAGTCTCGATTAATAATGTGTTCTGTGTTTTAGTTACAATAATAAGAATAATGGAAGAAACAGTATCGCAAAGTGAAATTGTGTTACTAATACTAACGAAACAAAGAATTTGTTGTGGCATCGGCCGTACTACAACATGGGTTTTTATGTTCTAACATGGGGCTACGATACACAAAACAGAAAGCCTTGCACAAAGAGACAATCTCAAGCGAGGAATACAAGTCTTCAAAATCATCTGTTAATCTAAGCAATCGTAACAGCCCTACGTTGGAGTTTCACGTTATTGAAAACCATGACAACTCCTCCGCAGAGGTCAGTAGCTTGCAAATACATGGCGACGTTAACGCGTCCGTTTCTATTGAAATTAATAGCACTGTGGAGGTTGAATCCGTAGGTATAGAACGAGAATCGCTCGAAAGCAACTCTGGGACAGAGAGTCCATCGTTTGATAATGTTCTCACAACATATAGCACCGACACCACTGAAGAGGAATCGGCGTCAAAAGGAAGTCCCGTCATTCACAAGTATCGGACGTTGCCGTCAAGAATGTCGGGAAAGAACGAGAGCAAACATCGGCATTCTGTCACATTGGGAGACGGTTACTTCAGACATTTAAAACCTAATGGGCGCGATAAGGAGTTGAGGGTTCAAAGTAATGAAGAAATGATATCGAAGTCAGCTGACAAGTTAAGACGGTTTGAAAACTGGCCACAACATTCGAATGAGAGCGTTTTCATGCCAAACTATCCGTTAGATCATCGCAAGCTCAGCCGATATCAGGTAAGCAAATCGGCGCCCTTGCTAAACGTAAATGGTCGATTAAACGCCCTCTGCATAACAGATAGTTAATTTACCGCCTCTAATCAACCTAAATGGTGGATTAAACGCCCCCTGCATAACAGCTTGTCAATTTAGCACCTCTACTCCATTTAAATGGCCGATTAAACGCCCTTGCATGGCAGCTTATCAATTTAGCGCCTTACTCAACTTAAATAGTTGATTAAACACCCCTGCATAACAGATAGTTAATTTAACGCCTCTAATCAACCTAAATGGTGGATTAAACGCCCCTGACGAAGGTAAACGATCTATTAAACGCCCCTGCTAAACTTAGATGCTCGATTAAACGCCATAAGCAAACATGTTCTTTGGAAATTTATTTTGAAAATTTTTTTCTTTGTTCTTTGGGAATTTTACTTCATTCTGCTACTGGGAATTTAGTAATTTCTTTTGTATAGCTATTTATACATGTATATTTTGTAAACCCATTTTATGTTATCACATTCGGCGTGATTTTTTGCTTAGGTATGCGACAAACTGGGCAGTGGTGCGTTCAGTCAGGTATGTGTCTCGTTGTCAATATTTCTTGCTTTCCCTTATATGTTTTTGTGTGATGTCATGTATATTCTTTTTGTCACAGGTCTTTATGGTGATTGAAAAAGAAAGCAGTGTGTGTTATGCGTTGAAGGTATGTGCACACGTTGTTATTTTCTTATCAGAAATATATTTAGACAAAGATTGTTCTTTCTGTTTTATTTTTCATTTTTTTTCAAATAACAAAATGGGACGGGTTGTAGAGCTGAATGTTTTCTTTCTTTCCTTGGAAAACTAATTTTTCGCGGACCAAAGCACTCCTACCCATTACGTTATGGAAAGATTTTGCTATCTGCTAAACGAAAAAATGCGAAATAAGCAAAATTTTCTCAACTGCAAAGTTAAGGTCTTTCAAGGTATAAAATGACATGTAAAATATGTTGTTTACGTAGAAGTTGCAGAAGTCGAGTATAATAACAAAGAAGATGATGAAACAAGTGCAAGACGAAATATATATCCTTGTAAGTACTTTTTTGCATTCGAGGGCTACCCGATTTCCTTTGCGGTGTTGTGACAGTCTCCGTTCCCCACTGCCGCAGATATACTCTATACGAACTTGTGTTTCTAGCCTTAGAGACTACGCCCTTTTTTCAAAACACAACACAAAACAACACAAAATTCCAGATGAAACTTATTGCTTGAGTTTCTGTATCGCTGTTGTTTATAAGTTCCTTTTTTTACAAATTTCTCTCTTTTGCTTATAAAAAAATATAGAAAAATATATAAAAAGGTGTCTTTGTGCCAAACAGACAAGTTACAGCAATATTATGCTACATAGTCTGCTGTAACTTATGTTAAAACTAGTCCATTGCAACTAATGTTAGAACTGCTCTATTGTAACTTATGTTAAAACTAGTCCATTGCAACTAATGTTAGAACTGCTCTATTGTAACTTATATGTTAAAACTAGTCTAATGTAACTCGTGTTAAAACTAGTCCATTGCAACTAATGTTAGAACTGCTCTATTGTAACTTATGTTAAAACTAGTCCAATGTAACTTATTCGCTTTTCCAGTTCAGAATAGGAAGACATAAATTCATACTTGGCTTGATCACGTGTTGGCAAACGAAGGGATATTTATGTCAAGGTAAGTGTGACATCGTGATTTGAAAATAGAGTGAAAACGATTACTTCAGAATTTTTTCTTGTCTACCAAGCAACGCTGCAGTGGCAATGTTGTTTTATTGCGAATTGATCAAAATAAAGCTGTAGAGAATCTCGAGACAAATAAGAACATCTTAGCTTTGTTGACTCCTTTTAGTATCTAAAGGCTTCTAATCAAATCTTTTAACTTTTCATAGTTCTCCCTTACGTTCCTGGCGGAGATTTGTACAAGCTATGGAAGAAAGAGAAGATATTTTCAATGAAGTGTGTGTCTCATGCTGGTGCGGAGATTGCTGTAGCTTTGGGTAGGTATACCTAAAAAGAAATTGTTAAACTGCAAAGAAAAATATTCGCCCCTGACCATGCCTTGTTTTCTCCTAAAATGTCCTAAATAAGCTAAAAAAATCGAAGCCCGAAAATTTTTATTATATCACGTTTTAAAAAAGATTAGCAAAGGCTTGATATTTGCATTTCCTCTTAAACTTTTGCCAAGATATGCTAAAAAATAGAATGGTTTTTATACGTTTTTTAGTGTTTTCTCCTAAATTTGACTCCCAAACCTCCCAACTTTTCTTATCCCAATCAGATTCTCAACTTTTACATCAACGCGAAAATTAATTCTCTTAAATCTTGTCCACCACGAAATTTTATTCCGCAAAATTGCAAATATTTTACGTATTTGTTTTTTTTTTTCTTTCTAGATTATTTGTTCAGCAAGAAAATCCTGTATAGAGATTTAAAAGTAAGAGTAAAGAAATACATTTTTCTTTCTTTCTTGCGATTTATTATTCGCTTTAATTTTAACAACAGACTTGTTATTCATTTCCTTTTTTTCGACTTATACTTTGTTTATTTGTTAGTTTGTTTTGTTCGTTCCGTTTCGTCCGGCCGACCGTTTGTTCGTTCGTTCGTTTATTGATCTTTCCTCTTATTTAGATGGAGAATATTTTAATCTCGCGCACAGGTACGTAAAAAATATCGCATTTCCTGACAAGTCTAAGAACTTTACAAAAAATATTTTTTTGCCCATCTGATTAAATCTTATTTCTCTACTCCAGGACACGTTCTTTTGTCTGACTTCGGTCTTTCCAAATGTATGGACGAGGGGACGCGAGCATACACCATCTGTGGAACGCTAAGATACATGGGTACGTCTTTTGATTTTCTCCCACAACTCTATCTTAGATGTTGTGCTTTTTATGAAAATATTGCCTTCTTTCCAAAGCACCTGAGATTGAAACAAGTAGTGATTTCTAATTAATTATTTGTACTTCTTTCCAAAGCACCTGAGATTGCAACAGGTACTGGGTATTCATACGAATCCGATTGGTGGTCGCTTGGTGTCATTATAGTTGCCATGGCGACAGGAAAGGTTTGTCATTTAATTTTTTATGTGACTGTTGTGGTGTAACGATTTAAAACGTGTAACTTTCTCCGTTCAGGAAAACAGGGAAGTATTTCAACGGAATAAGATTTCGAAACAAAGTGAAATTTACAAAAACCAGTTTTTGCGATATGTACAATTTAAGTTTCCTGTTCCCGTGGTAAAAGTTCAGTAATAAACTGGAACTTTTCAAAAAGTACGAAATTTTCATCCCTGGGAAAACTTCTCACCGTAAACTGATGTTTTTATCCTAACTCTCCGTTTTTAATTTTCGGTGTCTTTAACCGATTTTCCGATGCGTTCTCCAGCCGTGTTTTCTCTCCCTAAAATGTCTTCTGTATGCAATGCGCTCTCACAACTAAGTGCGATGAATCTCCCGGTTATTGTTTATGATGTTCGCTGCTGGCTTATTGTTGCGTTGATGTTTAGTTTCCCTTTAAACTTGCCAACGATCATAAAGACATGCTGAAGGAGATCAAAGCTAGCATTTTAAATCTTCCAAAACTTTCGGATGATGTTGTGATCAAAGATACAATCAGAAAGGTAAGATACGAATGACGTCACTTCTAACTAATTAGGATACGAATGACGTCACTTTTAACCAATAAGGATACGAATGACGTTACTTCTAACCAATAAGGATACGAATGACGTTACTTCTAACCAATGAGGATATGAATGACGTCACTTAACCAATTAGGGTACGAATGAAGTAACTTCTATCCAATGAAGATATGAATGACGTTACTTCTATCCAATGAGGATATGAATGACGTTACTTCTAACCAATAAAAAGTTTTCGAATTTACATAACTGTAATGGTTGTTTCGTTTCAGCTTTTAAACTATCGACCCTGGCATCGTTTCTCATCGCTGCGTGAGATTCAAGAAATGGTGCTATTCAGTCACGTAAACTTTTCCGAGATCCTCACAGAAACGGTGAGTTACTTCGCAAAATATAGAAATACCTATCTGGGGACATTTATTGTTCGAAATAACTAAACGAATATCCATTCCAGTTAGTTGTGCTCGACTAGGTGTATATTCATACTGGCATTGATTCTTTCGCACATCTTGTATCGATTGCGTTGTACAATTATTTTGCCCCGGTCTTGTTCCACAAAGTCCCTGGATTTCAGGTATACTTAAGCTCTTGGTTTTTCTGACATTTGTGAAGTTTTTTAAGAACTAGAATGTGGGTCTGCACAGGTCTACTTTCCCAATTGGGTGTTAACAATTAATTTTCTCTATCTTTGGTTTTGTTCTAGTACGGTCCGTTTTACAAGTTCATATCATCGTGATGAAGCAACAAATCTATTCACTACTTCGTGTTTGGTGCTTGCCTTCAAAAAGTAAGTTTTTTCGGATCTCTTGAATAATTTGTTCTTTCATGTTTTGGTGGTTTTTTCCGCTAAATTCCTACCGCCATCTTCCGTCTACAATGTCTTGTGTTAGCCTTATTAATTTCTTTTCTTCTAGCGTTGTGAAGACTTATCTGTTTGCAACCACGAAGATATATTTTTATGTTTTATGAAGCGAACAATTCAAATTTGATCTAAGGAGAAGATTATTTTTATTTTTACCATATTCGCACCCTATGTTCGAATATTGCCACATTTGATTTTATGGATTCAAATTTTAAGAAATTATTACATGGAGTTATTTTCTGTAAGGAATGTAAATTTGCAGATAACGTTTCAACCGCATATCATACTTTTAAAGGTAAAAACATTAGTAAAATTTTGCGATTTTTGGCGTAAATCGCGAAAGTTTATGCTCGCGAAATATTTTTTATTCACTTGCATTTGTACATATTTTCTTGAAAAAGTGAAATAATGCATAGTTCATTTTTTATGTTTTACCCATGAATTCGCGAAAATTAATTCTCGCGAAAACTCGAAAATTGGCCAATTCGCGAAAAATTCTATAAAAAAATTTCGCGGCTTTGTTTCGCGAAAGGTTGTACCTTTAATGTAATTTGAAGTGTAAATTATATATTTATGTTCCTCAGCAGTTTTTTTAAAAAACACTTTGAAGTCAAACTTCATAATGTATATTAAAGTTTTTTGTTTATATTTTGTAATATGCATGTAAGTATGAATTTGTTTATAAAATTATTTACATATTTTATTTAATTTCTATTTCTACTTTCGAAATAAATCATAATATAAAATGTGTTGACCTTTTTAGTGTCGCCCCCTGTATGAGATGGGAAGTGTGGCGTTATAGGGCATAAAGCTTAAAGCCAAATGCTATCTTTTGAACCCGATTCAGCTCTTGAATAAAATCTTGGAGGAGACCTAGGTTCTGAGCATGAAACGTCAGATAAGATAATAAAATCGTTAAAAATAGATTCTTGAACTGAATTGCCCTCTGGTACAGAATGGCATCAAAAAAATGTGCGCATGCGCAAAAATACACAAAAGTTACGTGAAATAATCCAAAGCATAAAACGTCACAGAGCGGTTAATAAGAAAATAATTTTAACCTGGATGTTCATTCGTTATTTACGATATTAGCAGTGGTTGCTTCAACATATCCTAAAAATAGAACACAAAGCTTTAGTTATTTAAAAAAGTTTGCTCTGATTCGAATACAGAATTTTGTCATTTAATATAGATCTGCAGAAGCACATAGTAAGAGATTACCAGTCTCGTGTCATCTGTTAGTCACCTCTCATCAAACAGAAGCTGTGTCAATAAAGAATATTAAATCTCCTAGGGAGAATGAATATTGATTTTCAACACAGTTTTCAAGTCCCATATGTGGCGTGCAAACCAGTGGGAAACAAAACTTGATGCCTTTTTCCGTCTGCTCTAATATGTAAAGTCCTGACGAAAGTTAAAAAAAATAACATCTCTGACTATTACAAGCTTGGTACAGAAACAGCAATTACCAGGTGCAAATTTCTTGCGTACAAACGTTATATACCAATTCCATGTGAGGGAGATGGAAGTACATTCATTAGTCATGAAGACAAGACAGTAAACATGGACAGCCTGGGGAACATCGAGGCAAATTTCTGTAAAAGCCTATTTAGATAAAGCAAATTTATGAGCGGAGAATGTCATGACTTTTATATATAATCAATTCTTCGAAAAAAGGTTGACTCCCTAAACCATTGGATTTTTAAAATTATAAACGAACCTTTTCTGTGCATATCTACAATTCGTGGTCAAAATATGTTGAAACAAGACAGCTACAATCCCTCACAAAAATTATTGGGACTGCAATTATTAAGATGTGCCTTGGTTTGTATGATAGCTTCCTCAATGTTGATTGTGAAACTAGCAGAACGTGTGTAGCGAAGCCAAACCTGCACTTTATATTTTCAAGTTTAAATTATTTAAATTATTCCTCAAGGAGATAAGAAGATAGATAGATAGATAGATAGATAAAAAAAAATGGCGGCAAAATTTCGAAAGTGATCAAATGTATATCAAGAAGTGCTTGCATTGTAAACAAGTATGATAGCAGTTACAGTAGAGTCGGTATTATATTATTCAGTTTAACGTCGTACACAAGCGTAATTCAGAAATATTGTCTGACGTTTTTTCAAAACAGTTTAAAAAGACCCCCGGAATTAAAATTTCCCGCTAGTGTCAATAATTTTTATTACAAAATCGCCCCAGCATTTCACCATCCCAAAAATCTTTATCAGGCGTTTGCCCTTCTTTTAAAATCCACGACTGTTTATTGTACCGAAACCGTGTCGTAATTGCGTCAATTTTCGCCATATCTTCGTCATCTAGGTTTACTTGCAGACTTTTAAAATTCTCCTTGATACGGTCCTCTGAAATAGATCTCACTAATACACCTGTTCCACGTTTGATGTGCCAACCCAGAAGAATCTAAAAAATGCCATATATTACCATATATTATATTAAAAACTTCAAATAAACCAACATACTAAGGTTAAATTTGTTGTTTAGACATATTAAGAACATTTTTACCAAACCAAGTTGGTCGTTCACGCTATATACAAATTTCGTATAATATTGTGCTCGCTAAATATTTCAGAAAAGGCTAACTAGCAAAAATTCATGAAAACTATTTGCACAGGTTTTCGTGAAATTAATTTTGCAGTTAAACAAATTCGTTAGATTTCGCGGGGAATTATTTTCTTTCTTAAAACCTAGTCAATAAATAAATACTTTTTAGTGAAATCTACACAACTGTAATCAGCATGTTTTCTAGCGATTAAATCCAGCATCGAAGAATAACGCCGAATTTGTTTCCTCGGTTGATGAAGCTTTTTACAATTTCACGGAATAAAAATGGCGGTTTAAGACAACCAAAAGTTTCGCGGAATTCATTATCGCAGTTTGCACAAAAAAACTTTTTCGCAGAATTTACCCCGCGAAATTTACTGGAAAAATTTCTGACAATAGAGTAAACGCAGTAGTAGAAGGGAGTCACTCAAAGTAGAGTCATTTTTTTACGGTAAAGTCCCTGCTTCAGGGTCCCTCCGCAGCTACCCCTCTAAAACAAGGGGAATTCCCTAAAATTATCAAATCTGCTGACATCATCAAAAATTGACGCATGCGCAAAAAAGGTCTCCCTCAAGCAGGATTTTAAAATAGTACTAAACGCCTAAGCGTTTGTTAGAGAAATGCAGCACAAACGTTTTTTAAAATGAGGGTGAGTTAAACCAAACACATGTAGTTGTACTATTCAGAAAATTTACCTGTGCCTTTGTAACTTCGTGTTTTTCCGCAATAGAAGCTATCACAGCGTCGCTTAACAAACTCGGTTCGCCCTCCTCCCTACAGTCAGCAGGGCGTCCTGGATTGGACAGCGGTGAATAAGCAACAATAGCGATTCCTAAAACGTAAAGACGAAATTATACTGAACAATTCTATTGACAAGAACTCCATACATACGATTTACTAGACAACTTTAGACAGAACGAACCGTGTATACTAAGTTGCACCATACAGCGCGGGAACTTTTTACGCGAAATTAAATTCTTGCAAAAAAACCTTGAAGAGCTAATTCACAAAATTAAATCCACGCGAAAATATGATATGGACGATTCTTACGAAGATATATATAACCATTTAAATTTCTTCAACATAGCTCTTGTATCTTTACATTTAAAGCCGTGACTCAAACAAACAACGAAAAAATCAAGAATATTGATAAAATAAGATTCGCGAAAATAAATCCCTGCGAAAAAATCCACCAGTAGCTAATCCGCTAAAATTAAATCCACGTAAAATATTCAAAAAATCAATCAAAAAGGTTTCTCTCCTTAAGATATTCTAATGCACAATTCGTTCGTTCTTATGTCTGCAGTTTTAAATTTTAGAAAACGTCTGAAGACATAGTTTTATCTAGCATATCCAAAGTTGTGCTTTATCACATTGGTGAATTTCCTATCTTGCTATCTCCTCTAGTAGAAAAGAACAAAGATGATCCTGAATAGACGGATCTTCTGCAGGAACGTTGTACATTTAATCTCAAGATCCCTTATCACTTTCCGTAAATTAATATTTTCAAGTTTAAATTATTTAAATTATTCCTCAAGGAGATAAGAAGATAGATAGATAGAAAGATAGATAAAAAAAATGGCGGCAAAATTTCGAAAGTGATCAAATGTATATCAAGAAGTGAATGCATTGTAAACAAGACGCTTACTTGCACTAAACTCGGGTTTTAATTCGATAGTTAAAACGTCTTCGGAGATGACTCACTAATATATTCAGTAATTTTTGCAGAATCCTGCATGATATTTTCAGTGTAGCCTAAGTCGTAAGTAGAAGAGGGAAAAAACGTTTGTGAAAAGCATAACCCTTTCATAGAAATGTACCAACTGTACCTTCTTTTTTACACAACTCCACCAGTTGATGTTGTGGAAGATACGGATGTAGCTCGACCTGGTTGCACGCAGGCTTAATGCGAGGTGATGAAGCCAACAGATCTTTCACTTTCTTCGTTGTAAAGTTACTAATTCCAATGGCTGCAACAAGACCGTCGTCCACCAATTTTTCCATACATTTCCAAACCTCCTAAGAACGAAAAACGAAGAGAAATATGATAAACATTAACATAAAAATTAAAAAAGAAATAAAAGTTTTACGCCAACAGTTTTACGCCAACAGTTTTACGACAACAGTTTAACGTCAACAGTTTAACGTCAACAGTTTGACGCCAACAGTTTTACGCCAACAGTTTAACGTCAACAGTTTGACGACAACAGTTTAACGACAACAGTTTGACGCCAACAGTTTGACGACAACAGTTTAACGTCAACAGTTTGACGACAACAGTTTAACGCCAACAGTTTGACGCCAACAGTTTAACGTCAACAGTTTAACGTCAACAGTTTGACGACAACAGTTTAACGTCAACAGTTTAACGACAACAGTTTGACGCCAACAGTTTAACGTCAACAGTTTGACGACAACAGTTTGACGCCAACAGTTTGACGCCAACAGTTTAACGTCAAC
The DNA here is from genome assembly GCA_030067915.1 of Hydractinia echinata. Lineage (NCBI taxonomy): Eukaryota > Metazoa > Cnidaria > Hydrozoa > Anthoathecata > Hydractiniidae > Hydractinia > Hydractinia echinata. The sequence continues at coordinate 3,409,901 of JASGCC010000012.1, read as the reverse complement.
AGTTTGACGACAACAGTTTAACGTCAACAGTTTGACGACAACAGTTTGATAACGACAACAGTTTAACATCAACAGTTTAACGTCAACAGTTTGACGACAACAGTTTGACGCCAACAGTTTAACGTCAACAGTTTGACGACAACAGTTTGACGACAACAGTTTAACGTCAACAGTTTGACGACAACAGTTTGATAACGACAACAGTTTAACGTCGTCAACAGTTTGACGACAACAGTTTGATAACGAGTACAGTTGACGGCTGCATGCCAAGAAACAGTTTTATCTATTCTATAAGCATCTATTTTGTTCTTAACATAAAAAACATACAAAATTATGAACAGATATTCAACATGGTTTAATGTGACATTCGGAAATACTCAGTTGAGCTTGTGATATTCAAAAACGGAGAAGTGATGTAACAATCATAGTGTGAACCCTGACAACAGTAACTGGGTGCTGGGTGATTTCAAATTTGCCTTTCCTGGTGGAACTGAAATTTTAGAAATTAATGAGGGGCACTTTATTGGGGTGAGGGGGGAGGTTAAAATTAATGATAACTTGTGCATCATAACTTGTAAATAGTTTAAATTTGCAAAATTAATAAAATATTTTTTCTCTTAATAAATTATTGTACAAGTTTCGTTCAGATATAGAAAATCTTTGTTTAATTCACATTTGTCAGTTTGTTCATCATGCACAGCCTTATTTTAAGTGGTGCAAATATAAATTTGGGGCACAAGTAGGGGATAAGATCTAAAACTTATTAAGTAATACCTAAACTGGGAGGGAAGGTGGATGAAAAATAAACGATGGGATGTAATTTCTAAGCTGTTCAATAGACATAAAAGAGTATAGCCTGGACCTTAAGTAACAACTTAATGCCAGCATTTTTGCTAATGTCATTAAATTTACAGAATTATAGATTAAATTTAAGATTCGTAGAATATCTGTATAGTTCCTTGTTATTTTGTCACACCAACGTCACAACCAAAAAATAATATATCAATGTATAATATCAATGTAAGGCCCCTAAAGCCTATAAAAACAATTTAATCTTTTTTTTCAAAAAACTTGAAAAATTGATTGTTATGGTAACACATCGGCATATTATCCAAAAAAACTTTCCAGAAAATTAAAGCTAAATAAAAGTTAAGAAAATTAACAAAGTTTCTTCCATAAACACTTCCACTTGAATTTGTGGTATATACATACCACAAATTCTGCATTTAATTCTAAAATCTGCATCAAAACTGATAGACGCTCACAAAAAAGCTAAAAAAGCAGGCCCAAAGAGGTATAACAAACCTGAATACGTTTGGGATCATACGCAAGTACATTATCGTTGAGTGACACTTCCTTTATGTTCTTATCCATTTCAAATGGCATATGGATAAGATACAAGTCCAAATATTTCAGCTGTAAATTCTTCAATGTTGCTTTGCACGCGTCTTCCACGCGACAAAAATCATCAAGCCAAAGTTTAGATGTGATAAAAACATCTTCCCTTTTGATGCTTCCAGTTGAGAATGTTGCATGGAGAACTTTTCCAATTTCAGGCTCATTTTCATATTCAGATGCACAATCAATGTGTTGGTACCCAATATTTAATGCCCACTTCACTGAATGTACATTTTCAGAGGATACTAGCCAAGTGCTAAATAATTAAGAAAACTCCTTTGTACATAGTTTCAAGCCAAACAAGAAATTAAATAGGCACAAAATTAACGCAAATTTGGTCTTTTTTAATTTCCTGATTCGCGTTGACCCAAATCGCATTAATTAAATTCATAATTTGATATAGGCATTCGCACTAATTTCCTTTGTTAATTATTTTCCTGGAATAAGGCAACTGAAGATCACCATTACATACAAACTAAAAACTTGCATTGGAGTATTCAAAAGGTATTCAAAAAACTTACCCAAAACCAAGAGGTGGCATCACACGACCATTGTTTAGCATCATCTCTGGTTTCGCCTTAAAATAGAAATGATTGTGACGTAAGAAAACCAGCTGCATTGATTGTTTTTGGAACAGATTACCTATTTTCCAACACAGTACCATATCCTCTAAGTGATGTATTACTGTTTATGGTTACACTTTTCAACTATGAAATGTTTGTATTCCATGGCTACTTTCAGTCTAAATAATGCAAAAAAATATTGTTGTCATTGGTCTTGCTACAACATAACTTTATAGATTGTTTTTACATGAACTTATATGGCATAGGAGCTTTATAAGAATGTATGAAGTCAAGTTTTTAAAGAGAGGAATAAAGGAAGTTAATATTTTTGGATGTACACTTAAGTTACAAGTTAGCAAGAAGCTATAGACTTAATATTCACAAAATAAGAATTGAAGATATTAATCAAATATATACACATTATTTTTAGCTGTGAGTGAGAGCAGTTAGAGCAGTAATGGTACTAATTTTCACAGGTAGATAATTGTGTGGGTTAAAAAATGTTCATTTTGCAGGTATTAATTATTTTTTATGACACTGGCTTCAATTATATTTAATGATTGTATCTACTAGCATAAAATATGTTGGTTGAGCAGTGACTGTGAGAGTCTTGTTTATACAGACATCCTGTCTTACCTGTTTGTCTCATCCCAATTTATCAGTATTTTGTTAAATTGCTCTAATTCTAATTATTGGAAAAAATCTTTGACTGGTTTTCACTCGTAACTATTGTTGTTGTTCAAATCTTTGCAATTTAAAATTTTATTTTGCAAAAACGTGCAGTACTACACAAAATAAACATCATTTTTATCTACTCACACAGTCGATTGCACATCTTAAGACCTAATATTAACCCTAATGAATTTTCAATGTGACACATGAACAAGCCTTCTTGTCAAACATATCCTAAAAATATAAATGGCAAATCTACCGCTGCACAATTGTTTGATACCAGGCCACTAAAGCACATAAACCTCGGATAAATAAAGTCTAGATTCAAAAGTAAGGTAAACCTTAAAATCAGCACATCACACAGAAATTATTATCAATCATTTTCATTTGTTCACAGGTAGGTTCAGGTTCAGTTCAGATTGTGGAAAAAGGTAGCTTAAGGTAGCGGTATGGTAAATTACACCTCTTCTGTATAAAGCATTTTTTTCAACTTTCCTTTTAAAAAAACATTATAAAAGTATATATGTACTTGTTACAAAAGTTTGTTCTACAATATTACAAAAAAAAAAATTAAAATGTTGTAACAGAAAAAAAATATAGTCGAAAGTCTTAAAAAGTGGGTGTGGCCAACTGTGAAGGGATTAGTCTCAAAAGTATACAAGTTTTCAGAAAAAAAAATATGTCCACATGTTCAGCATAGTCTGAATTTACATCGCGTGTCTCATTTTTTTCTCAACTTTAACCGTTTTGAAAATATGCCGTAAATCATCTATATATAAGATCATAAAAATAACACTCAATTTTTTTTCCTTTTTCTTTCAATCACTTTTGCATCCAAATCCGCCGACCAAAAATTAAAATGAGACACGCAAGTAGAGATCAAACACTCGTGAAGCCGAAACGAAAATTTTTATGATGTCATCTAATGTATTTTTGAGACAGATCCCTTTTAAGAAGAGTAGGCAACCGAAAATTTTACGAAAAAATTATTCAGAGATATTCGTTAACGAAGTTTTTTCTTTCGACCTGTGATTGTTTACAAGAAATTGAAAAGAGAAAATTTAATTATTCATTAGTTATTTAAAGTGAACTCTTATTCAACATTTTTTTTGCATCAGAATGCCCCTGTCACAATAAAGCAAAATTAATAATTCTCAAAGCTTTTTTTTCTAGTATGGATGATGTTTTTTCTCACGTCAGGGGGTTTGAGGGTGAAATATGGATAAAAATGTTCAAAAACAGGAAATGTAATAATCGAGAAAATAATTCTGTTCAACTTTCATTTTTGTTTTGTGAAAATATTTGTTACAATAAGAATATAAGCGTTGTTTTCCTTTTCAAAATTAGCTCCGATCTCTTGTTCTCGCAATAATTTATCTTGATCATACCAAGATCCTTTATCCAATACCTTTAGCACTTTTTGTCTCTCTGAATCAAATTTCCGTTGTTTATTTTTCCTTTTTTTTCTTGAAGTTTTGAATGGATCTCTACGATAATTTGACGATTTCGAAGACATTTTTACGATAACGAAAAGAAACTTATAATAATAAAAAAATGACGAAATGCAATTATTTATTTCAACTTTTTCTTCCAGTACTTTTTGTCTCGCTTATATCTCACACTTTATGCATAAATATTGCGTAAACAGAAAGTTCTCAATGCTGAAGGTCAGATTATTTTTAGTAAAAGGAATCCTAACTCACTTCGTGCACAGAAATATTTGATCGCCAAATAGTGGAACATTTTGTAACGCTAAATCCTTCAAATTTGAGGAAACATTTTAGAAAAAAATTTAGTTCATTGGAAAGAGCAGTTTTAAAAGTAAAATGTTCCTTAAAAAAAAAATGTAAAAAAAAGTAATTATTTACCATACCGCTACCTTAAGCAGCCTGGCTTAAGTGTTTTAAAGAGAACAAGCACCCATAAGCCATACACAATTATAAGTGTACCTCAATTGATCGAAATATACTTCAACTGAGCAACAGGCCATGGCTTATTGGTTATAACTCCTGCTATAGCTTAGTAGTTATAATTCAATATGGCAAAGTTGCCCGAATTATTCACATAATGCAAAACAGCACTTTCAATTTCATTGACTCTGCCACAAAAAGGACAACGTTTGAAGTACAGAATTGTGTTACTTTATTAACTATATATATATCTATTGAGAAAATTGTCATCATTCTCGGCTTAACGTCCGTTTTCCATGCTAGCATGGGTTGGACGGGTTATATTAATGACCCTCTTCCAATCTGATCTAGACTGTGTTAGATCTAAACTCAACTTCCTCTGTATCAAGTCTGTCCTTATAACCTCCTGCCAAGTCTTTCTCGGTCTGCCTCTGGGCTTTGCCCCAGGAACTATCAAGTCTCTACACTTTCTTACCCAATTATCCTCCTCCATTCTTTCCAAGTGCCCCAGCCAATTCAATCTTCTTATCTGGATAACATCTTTAATTCTACGGATACTTAGCCTGCTTCTTAGCTCATCTGAACTCTTTCTGTCTCTCAGACTGGCGTTACACATCCACCTAACCATTCTCATATCATTCCTTTCTAAACGGTCAAGATCTTCCTGCTTCACTGCCCATGTCTCACTACCGTACAACATAACACTTCTTACACAGGCCTCATACAACCTACCTTTTACCTCAATTGACAAGACTCTGCTAGTCAACAAAGGCAGTAACTCTCTGAACTTTTTCCAAGCAGAACCTATCCTGCAAGTAACACTTCTTCCAACACCCCCTTCACTGCCCAACATATCACCTAAGTAACAGAAGTTCTCAACTATCTCTAACGAGCCACTGTTGTACATCATTAAAGCTGGAAATACTTCATTCTCTATAATCTCACCTTTGCAACGCTTGCATACAAACTGAATGTCAGCTCTTAACCTTCCACCAATACTACTGCACTTCTTATGTACCCACTGCTTGCAAGTCTGACAAAAAATTGAGTTACTACCAACCCCTTTCCTGCAAACTCCACAAGGCCACTTTCCAACTACAAGGTCACACTTGGCTGCAATGCTACTAAATTGTATTGAATGAAATTTTTTTGAGAACTCTATGCCAACAAACCTTCTCAAAAATGTTTGTCCATAATACCATACCATATGGTGCCATAGATTAGTGGTTATAGCTCTCGTACTCTGTGCGGGAGACCAGGGTTCGATTCCTCTTGACGGCGATTCAACATGGGTGAGTGAATGTTACCATAGCCCAGGGTTAACCCAAGTCATGTGAGGGAAATTGGGGAGATGGCACACTGTGTGGGCCGTTGGATGTTGCCGAGAGTTGTCTAGTAGAGCGTGTGTCCTAATTGGGTCTGCGTAGCTCAAAATGAGCATTAAATACTCTAGGACTCTCCATCTAAGCCATGGTCCCTCCTGGAAATAATAGACAGGGTATATCCCTCGATATTTGTGAGGCTAGCCATGTAAAAATATGCACAATGAATGAACCCTAACCCACAGATGTAAGATGTAAGATGTAACAACATTTAAGAAGCTGATATCATAAGAAAGATTGCCTCTTAATGAATATCCTTGTTTACTCTCCTGACTTGTAAAAATAGCAGTTTTCAATGACCTACAAGATTTCATAACTCTGACTACTAGCTAGCTAGTTAACTTTCTGATTTCTCTAGCTTAAGCTCTAGAAAATCCATTTGTGGTAAAAGAGACCAAAGTCACTTACAGCGTTATAAATGTTTAAAAGGTTATGCAGGTTATATCATAAGAAAATACACATTTCTTTCTAGACTTTGGTTACTGTCTATCTTACCATGTCACCCACCAACTGCACCTACGCAAAAATGGCTGCCAGCACATGCTCGTTTTTTTTTCTCAGAACTATCGTGTTTCTTCGAAATACTTAGTACCTGGCAGTGTCATGTCTTCTTTATATCTGACGTTTTCATTAGCTTATATCGATCACGTGAGCGGGCGCTATTTTCCTGTAGCGACCGGCTAAAATCTAAACGAAAAAAAGTAAACAAACTTTCGTGAAATTTGAACGCTGTAAAATATCCAAATAAAATCTAAGTTTTTAATATAATTGATTTAAGCGTTTGTTTTGGGAGTAAGATGAAATAGATCAATTCATACTGCCTTAACAAGCTCTGAAAACGAAGTATGCTAGTAATACCTTCAAGAAGTTTTGTTAAGGTCATAAAAGTATAGACTCCCTCAAAAGCGACAAAACAGATCACAAAACTCACCTTTTTCGAATGTCTCACATCTTGAGTTCTTCAAACAAGGATAAAATAAATCCACTTAACACCACTCCCGAATTATCATCAACTCTTTCTTTAAAAAAATAAGTTCAATGTGATGTCTCTAGCTAGCTACATTTTTTTCGTTTATTTCTGGTTAATTTCAACAATTGCTCGTTTAATTTCACAACAAACACAACCACTCCATCAACGGCAAATTTAAAAACTTTCAAAATAGAACTACAAGAATTTTTCACTGTGTTCGAAAAGAATTCTTTTCCTTCGGTTGATCGAACGTTACTATTGTTAGAAGACATGGTTTCTACATAGACATGTATTTTATTCTTCATCCATAAGTCAATCTTTTTGTGAAAGACTTAGACTTAATTTCTATGTTTTTATCAGGCTACCAGGTACTAAATGACTTATAAACCGTTTAGCCGGGCGCTACGTGGGAAAACAGCAACCTCGGTTGTTTGCATGGACCTCACTGCATTCGGTCCATGACGTCACAACCTCGGTCGCTATTTTCCCGTAGCGCCCGGCTAAACGGTTTATAAGTCATTACAAGCGCCCCAGCGCACAATTAGGGCGGGCTTCCACTTACGACAAACTCGTTCCCAGGGTATTTTGTCTTTTCTGATTAATTTGACAGTCGAACCGCTCCGAACGGCTCAGGGGCTAAGTGACTCTGTTGACGATGATGCAATTTTGCCTTACCCTTGTACCAACCTCAGCTTTTTTAACTTTTTATTAGCGCGGGCGTAATATATGACAACCTCGAATGTCTGCACCATTTTGAGTTTTTATTAACTTTTGTAACATGATTTCCTTCACACACATTAATCAAGCGGTTAACATATATGTTAAAGACGATAAAAAATTCCATCATCATTTAAACCGTAGTGGTCATATTGTCAGTATTATTAGTCCCCGGGCCTCTTTCGTAAATATATCACAAAATTCAATAAACTGACTAGAAAACTGATTTAATTGGCTTAAAAGTTATCATGGGGTAATTTTTTTAGATTAATGTAAAAGAATTAACATGACATAAAAACATAGTTTCATAATAGTCTATACTTCCTAAGTTACAGAATTTAGGTATTTTAAGGGATATGACGATAAAAATTTTTGAAGAAAATAACGAATTTTAACCGAATAACAAAGAAATATAGTAGGTAAATTTTTTTAGCAAAGTCATCTCCCGTAAAGCATTTTAGGCGAAATGTTGATTAAGCTTAACCCCAACCTCGTTCCCAGGGCATTTTGCCTTGTTCATAAGTTGATAGCAGCGAAAAAAATTGTTGGCCACTCCGTAATAACGGCTCAGGGGTCACAAGACCCTGGGGACGAGGTTGGCATAACCCGGCAAATTTCCATTAACTCTACACAACCGAGTAGGGTTAATGTCAACATTATAATTTTTAAAGAATGTTATGCCACCCTCGTTCCCAGGAACTTTTGGCTTTTTACCCATTAATATTCATTCGACGAAAAAAGTGACCGCGAACTGTTTGTGATAAGGATGGGAATGAACATTTTAAGCACAACTTGTTTTTAATCGTAAGTCCTCTTTTAAAGAGAACTCCGGAGAGGAGAATGTGAAGTGACTAATACAGGTCTAGATGACAAATTGATATTTATCTACATAATCATCTACATATATACACAACCAATAAAATTTGCGCTTATGTCAACATAAATACGACTAAAATCCTTGCATCTGTGAGAGAGTGTTTAAGGTGGTTTACCAAATCGCAGAGGATTTTCTGAAGTTACTTGATGAGGATATCATAGTAAGGGACAGTACAACAAAATTAAGTCCAAAATTTAATTGATTGGTTGCCATGGTTACCCGTTGCTAGGAAAGATATAGGCAAAATATGACATTTTGCTGCTCGACGCCTAACCAAATAACTGAATAACATGCGCTATTTCAAGCGCCTTTTTGGCCGCCTATGTTCCGCAAGGATCACGTGTAGTCAAACGCATTTTCGTAAAGGCTGACTCGTCTTCCAGACAACTGATGCGGTATTTCTTGGACGAAAGAAAGGCTAAAACAGGGCGAAACTTTGAATACCTCGACAAAATAACTGAAAGACAAAACTTCGATTTGAAAATCGGTTTCATTTAAACACTAGGTGGTACTTATGGCATCGACAGAAGAAACTGTAAAGCGTGTGTGCTTCGATCTTGAGAATTCTTGTTTCGCGTGGATTCCGAACTTAAACGGTAAAAAACTTGTTTAAAGATTATTATATGGACATTCTTGACTTGTGGATCGACAAAAGGTGTACTATTTCGACCTGAAAAGCACCAAATACCTAAAGTCTTAAGTCTAATTCATGACGAGTAAATTCTGACGAGTTCACTTTGGTGGGTACACTGTTAATGCAGCTTTCTGACTGCTTGTGCAACAATACGTTTTACATTTAGAACCGTAATTTATTGTCTTGAGAGGCTCAAAAGTGGCATCTAGCAATTTTTAAGCGTTAAACATGGAACAAGATGCAGAAAGCCCCCTGAAAATGACAAAAATGGTCGCTATGGGCGTTGCTATGCAGTTTTTTTTGCGCTTGGTTGCGAAAAGTGCCAGATTGCACAATATAAACCGAAATTTATAATTAGAGCTACTTACCACCGTATTCTAAGATGAATTTGTCGTCTGAAAACAGGTAAAAGACAATTCTTGAAATTTAGACATTTTTTTTGGTAAACCACCCTAAAGAATAAAACTCCGTCAGGGGTGTCAAAGATGAAAAATTAATTTCACAAACGCATCAAGTTGGTAGCATAGAGAATATGTTCATCCATTTAACAAATCGTAAATCTTTATGAAAACTGGAATAAACGAAGCAATAAATTTGTTGCCTCACTTATCCCCAAATTTTTTTAACCTTCTGGTGCTTGATCAAATTTTGAAATAAAAGGTGTCAGGCAAGAAAAAATAAAAAATATATATAAATTAAAAATCATAGAAAAGAAGAGCTAGAAAACTTAAACTTCAAAACAAGTAAAAATATGTTTAATATAAACAACATATAAATATTTATAACAGCTTTTTACAGAATAATAAACATGGAGAAAAAAGGCCAACTCTTCTTCGGAAAACACTCTTATCATATGACAAATTATCTATTTTAAAGAATTCAATAGAGAAATTGAAATTTTTTCTCAATTGTATGTTTCTAAAAAACAATATCTGGAGGTACCTAAACCAGAAGATTCGCTAAGAGTAATTTTCGCGAATAAGTACCATGTGAATTTTTTTTCAAATAAGAACAATGTTAATAAGAACTGCAAAATTTTACGGATTTTAAACTTTTGCGAAAAGCGAAAATTTTTGTAAATCCTCGTTAACATTTATTTGTGTGGTAACTACCCTCATTTAAATCGCGAAAAGCGCAAAAATCGCGAAAAATTGATCTCGTTAGGGTACCATCAGTTCTCCAAAAAAATTTTTTTTACTTTAGCTAGATTTCCAAGAAAAGATTTCATAAATAAACGCTATAATAAATTTTAAATTTCGTCAAATTTTTTCCCAGCTAAAATATAAAATCAGCTATGCCACACAATCTAGAAGGGTCTGTTTTACCCATAACCGTCAAGGGTGGCAAAACATTAAAAATTTAAAACTTCGAGGTGTATTAGCAGCCAGCCTGACATGCTTTCAAGTTCAATCACACCATCTGAAAATAGATCACCACATTTCTCGCCACCAATTTCGGATTGGGGTCATAGTCCTGCTTTTACTGCTCAAGGAAAATAAAAATGGCTGACATCAGCAAAACAACCACTATCCATTCCAAATCACTTTTCTTTTCCTCTGGAGCAGCTACACGTCCAAACATTTTGACGTCACATTCACGAAAGGGCTTGTCCACATTTTCCGAAGATCGCCCTGAAGTAAAAAAGAAACATGAGAACAAAATAACAAACAAACCAACTAAGTGCAGAGGTATGCCGTTGAGGTAATTTTAACAGTCCATGGACCATATCTTCCGGGTTCCACTCTATGGAAAAACTGCAGGGCTATGGTGTTTCAAAACAGAGCTTTATGGTAAGAAAACTTTTACTGACATAACGGGGACGACAACATTTTCTTAGTGTGCTTCGGCCTTTACTGAACAAACTTTTGCAGTTTTCTTCTGAACTAACATCGCTACTAACAAAGCATATCAAGCTTTGAGACGAGTGTAAGCTTCTCAAGGAAAAAAAAGTTTTACGGCAAGAATTAAGTTTTACGGCGAGAATTAAGTTTTACGGCGAGAATTAAGTTTTACGGCGAGAATTAAGTTTTACGGCGAGAATTAAGCTCTCGAAGAAAAGACAGTCTTTAGTTTTGAGACGAGTCTTCTCAAGGAAAAAAAGTTTTACGGCAAGAATTAAGTTTTACGGCGAGAATTAAGTTTTACGGCGAGAATTAAGTTTTACGGCGAGAATTAAGCTCTCGAAGAAAAGACAGTCTTAAGTTTTGAGACGAGTGCTTACACTCGTCTCAAAACTTAAGACTGTCTTTTCAAGGGAAAAAAGTTTTACGGCAAAAATTAAGTTTTATGGCGAGAATTAAGTTTTACGGCGAGAATTAAGTTTTACGGCGAGAATTAAGTTTTACGGCGAGAATTAAGCTCTCGAAGAAAAGACAGTCTTTAGTTTTGAGACGAGTCTTCTCAAGGAAAAAAAGTTTTACGGCAAGAATTAAGTTTTACGGCGAGAATTAAGTTTTACGGCGAGAATTAAGTTTTACGGCGAGAATTAAGCTCTCGAAGAAAAGACAGTCTTAAGTTTTGAGACGAGTGCTTACACTCGTCTCAAAACTTAAGACTGTCTTTTCAAGGGAAAAAAGTTTTACGGCAAAAATTAAGTTTTATGGCGAGAATTAAGTTTTACGGCGAGAATTAAGCTCTCGAAGAAAAGACAGTCTTTAGTTTTGAGACGAGTCTTCTCAAGGAAAAAAAGTTTTACGGCAAGAATTAAGTTTTACGGCGAGAATTAAGTTTTACGGCGAGAATTAAGTTTTACGGCGAGAATTAAGTTTTACGGCGAGAATTAAGCTCTCGAAGAAAAGACAGTCTTAAGTTTTGAGACGAGTGCTTACACTCGTCTCAAAACTTAAGACTGTCTTTTCAAGGGAAAAAAGTTTTACGGCAAAAATTAAGTTTTATGGCGAGAATTGAGTTTTAAGACAAGTGTGAGCTTCTCGAGATAAAAGAAAACAATTTTAAGTTTTACAACATGCAGTAGGTTCTCGAAGAAACGACACAATCCTTAGCCTTGCAACACGTAAATGTTTCTCCAATAAACGACAGTTGTAGCGATTAAAACGCAAACAAAGATATCTCACCTGCAGATAGGCTCTTATTACTATGGGTAACAGCGTAAACGGCACTAAGTACAGGAGAGCAGGTTGTGCTGACTTTGAAGCTTCCGAAACTAAGGTAGCTGTCAACAAACCTGAAATAAGAAGAAAATTTTACAGCTGTTCGCCTTTTTATAGCAAATAATTCGTCACTCCTTTAATGATATCGAAACATATCTTCATTGTTTTCACCATGGTTCTCAAAAAAATACGGAAACCATCTCATCCACCTATGTGTTAATGTAGTTACCGAACGGCTCTTATGAGATCATGTCACTACACACAGGGTCTGTACTTACTCACCTACGAAATATCCTAGTAATGAACAGTGAAAGTATGTAATGGTTGCAGGAGTGCTCGCTGACATCTCTTTATATTTGTCAAAACGCAGAACGAAACATAAAAGTAATCCCGGCATGACCTAAACACAGATAACATCAAGTAGTGTGCAAATAACTGCGTTAATTTTTCTGTGAAAATGTTCCTGTATACGTTGCTGCAAAAAAAATTGACGTCACCGAAAATCGTAGTTCATCATTACTTGTTCGCTGGATGCGCACAAATTTCAACTAAAAAATTGCTACCCTTTCGTATTATGAGATGACATGCGAAACTTTCAGTACTAAAAATATGAACCTAGATTACAATTTGTTGATTCCTTATGGAATGGCATCATATTATTTTCTATAGTCACGCATTTCTACATATTTACGGCTTCCTGTATCCACAACTTACCACATCTCCAAGTCCCAGCATAGAAAAGTGGCCATTTTTTCTAAAATTAAAGAAGGAAGTGAAATCACCTGCAAGACGTAAAGCCGTTAAACCATGGTTCAACTAAGTTGTTTGGGTATATTTAAAAAAAGGATGCTTTTTTTAAGAAAAAATATCAACTTTTTGCATGCACTTGGCCACACTTACCTGGGGAAAATAAGTTTAGCAGGTAGGGATATCTTAAGAGGAGCTTGCATAGATTCTCTTACGTGTAGTCTATTTGTCAGATAATGCAGCTAAAAAAAACAAGAACAACAAAGTTAAGACTTTGTTCACATCAGCATGACGCGTGACGTACGTAAGCCTAACACAGTGTGCACGGGGTAGTAACCCCATGACGACCCTAACCTCCCCAAATGAAGGTTTGCGTTAACAACTATAAAAGAATATAAAGGATTCTTACTGGATTATACGCTGGTTGGGTTGCTACTGTTACCATGACATTAACATTAAATATATACTCGGATAAAAATACCTAAAAAACAAATAAGAATTATTACTTTCTTGTTGAAAAACTTCGTGAAAATAAATTTTTGCCGGTTGGAGAAACGCAAAAGCGACAGAAGGTGACAAAATTCGCGAGAATTAAATACATAGACAGACCTTTAAGACACATTAGAAGTAAATTTCTTTTCTTTTAAACTAAATTTAAACGACCATTCAGATCGATTAATGAAATCTTTCTTTAAATTTTGCGGTTCACAAAAAAACCCTCTGGTATTCAGATTATTTCGCCATCTATGTACGATATTAGTGTTTTTTTCATCTTGTTCATCTTTATCATCTTGTCACTGTCAATATTTGCACCCTATTTTAACTTACCCAAAACACATCATACACGAGCAATCCAAACAAGAGCAGGACTGATACTTTCAAACTCGGAAGACGAACGATTGCTATCATGGCTACGCAGAGTGCCATCGACAATACTAGAACAAAAAAGAGTGCAAATATTCACATAAACAAGGGCAGTACAATAAATAAATTCAAATCATCCCCAACATCATATTTATTACATTACCCATTGGTCTACGCGTTCCAGATTGCATTCAGTTTATAAAATAAAAAAATCACTGAAAAAGGGGAACTTTCACACCACACGAAATAAAAGCCCAAGGTAAAAAGTACATATTGAGTTTGGGAGGTTCATGTTTATGTCTCTGACCAAGTGTGTGTTATAGTGAAAAACTGTTCGGTATCTATTTTATTACATGACTGCATGAAAAATGATATTTTAAGTAATCGCCCTCAAGAATACATATACGATTTCAAATTTGTGTCAGTTTACAAAACAAATTCAAACCACTGTGTATAAATGAATTGAAACGAAAAGATGGTTTTAGGCGATTCATATTTCTTTTGTCTTATATCTTTTGTCATTTTGTTTGTTTACATTACTATGATACCATTTTTACAATAGATTTTGCGAACTAATTAGAATAGTGTAATATCAAACACAATTAAAATGAGTTGTAAACAATATTAAATTGTCAGAACTTTTTATAAGAATCTTTTTCTTTGCATCAGCCAGGTAATAAAGCCAAATGTAAAATAATTTTACTTGTCACCACCATTGGGACACCACCATTGGGACACCTTAAAGAAACACACTGGGTGCAGGTAGTGACGAGAACAATGTGTGATCATTCAGTACAGAGTTGCAACTCTTTTTATAGAGTCATATTTAACACAACACAGTATTTTCATAAAAATAAATGAGAAAATTTGAGGAGATTTTAAAGATGATGACATGAGTGAAGAATGCTGCAAATTTAGCATTTCTGTGTATTTGGAAAATAAAGACATGCCACAGATGTAAAAAAAGACAGTTGTTAAAAAAATCTACTTTTAGAGAAGATTCGAGGACACTTCTCAAAATTGAGGAGAATTGAGGAGATTTGAGTAGGCGTGGCAACCCTTCAGTAACTCACCATCCATGAGCAACCAGTGACCAGTAAATACCCACATCATTACAACAACTGATGAAGTAAGTAACGCAGAAATTTCAGCAGGTGTGAAACGACCACAACAACCCAGAGAAATTCTAAAATCAATGCAAAATACATTAATAGGTTACCTCCCCATTTTCTACTTTAACGATTTATGCTTTTAGAAAATCTGGCCAGGAATTTAACCATGGAGAACTACGTATTGTTTAACACTGACTTGAAAGAGAAAGAGGTTCTGTAGAAAAATTGCTCGGTGATTAAAAATATAAGTAAATGATTATAGAAATTATAAAATTATAAACATAAATATAGATTGTACAATATAATTGATATAAAAAAGAGTTTAGGACTTGCTCAATTATATAGCTACCATTTTGCTTCAATAAATGATTCAATTTGAACAAAGTGCTTTTTTTCGAATTCCTTATTTCTGTTTAGCAAGAACTGACAGATTTTCCTTTTTTTACTCTGCATGTAAAAGTCTTTAGAATCAAGTCCTAGAAATAGTATCTTTGCATGAATTCTCCGTCTTTCGTCCAAATATTTCAAGGTACTTAGTTAGTGAAAATATATTACTGCAAAATTTATTATATAGACCTAATGTTGAAAAATTTACCATTTTATACAGCTATGTAGACGAAAAAAAATATTTCAAAAACCCATGTCTTTCATGGTTTCCATTCGTTTGCTAAAATAATTTTTTGTTGCAAATTAATCAACCATAAAAATTTTTCCCATAAAAAATCAAGATCTGTTTAATTTGCGAAAGTAGTTGCGGCTTTGCGTAGTAATGGTATTCCCAGCCTGGATTTTTATTTATTTAGACATACTGCATGTTTTGGAAAAATCAGACTTACCAGAAATACCAAAGTTTACATAGGTTAACACATATCAGAACATTTCGGAATTCCATAACATTTCAGGTTTTAACAATTCTGTCTCTAAACCTCATTTATTTTCAGTTCTAGTTTTTTACTGAGTTAAAAAGTAAGTTGGCAACCCTGGTAAAGTCTTGTATTACGTTTCTTTAATTGCAAGTGAACACATATTATGTTGATAACTTACTTGTTTGCATTGTTGAAACACAGCGACGTGGCATATTGACAGATTGGAAGCAGAAGAAACGCAGACGCAACAGTTGCTAATACTATGAATAAAAAAGTATGCCTAATAAAAACGATGAAGGAGATATATCTTTTAGAGAAAGGAAAACATCATTTGAAAAGCTCCGACCACTCCATTAAAAATTAAAACGTTTTTATTTCTTTTTTGTTGGACAAATGAATTTTACGTTTGGAAAAAATTTGGGTTTTTAATTTCTGGACAATTGAAACTTGGGGATGTTAAATTTTTTAAATAATCAACCGTATATCCAGTTTTTAGCTTTTTTTCGGAAACAATCCTTACAACATTAGAATGGAATAAGTATGACATTACAGCTTTGCACAGATGTTAAACAAAATTGTGGCAAAATGACTGTAACAGGTGGTAACGTAGCTGAAATATAAATACAGCATAAGTTAGGAGAATAATTTTGTACAATCTGCTTTTTGAAACGACAATACTTGTCCTAATATTTCATTGGGTAATGATCAGTAAGTTGACAAACATGAGAGGAGGACAGGGAAATACCCCTATGCCTGCAGCCACCCCAGGCTGTTATGCTTTACAATTTAACAAAATTTACAAGAATTTTTTCCAACTTTGACTAAAAAAAGAACCATTATCTTGTTTTAACCATTTGTTTTCATTATAATACAGCAATAAAAATAATTTTTACAGGGAAAGACACAACTTTGTATAAATTCCTACTTTGATTAAAATGTTTTCATTACATACGACATTAATTCTTACCTGTCATCATCAAAGTAAACAACAACTGCAACGAATCAAAAAAGAAGAACATCACTAAGAGTAGGATAGAAGCACACAGGGGGAGTGCAACTGCTTGTGTTGCTTCAATCGTATGCAGGTCTAAAGTAAAATCAGTTAAAACCTATCGATAATTATTAATTATAAAAAGGGAGAGTTTCTGTTTTGTTAGAAAGCACAAAATGAAAAACAACCCTCCTCCTCCTCCATGATTGGGAGAGAACAAAAAAAAAATCAACGAAATAATTATCCAAACATCTTACTCTGCCATGAAATGTTAGTTGTTTTAGAGTTGTCGTTCTCGTTCTCATCTTCTTCTTCATTACATTCTTCGATCTTTATAGCTCTAAAAAAAAAATTAGATTCGCACCAACCCTAATTTATTTAACACAATTTTGACAAACTTTGACAATTCACAAAGGCGCAACCTTTACATAGACTAGAAGGTCAGACTTTTTTTTAATTTGGCATAGGACTTACATGAAGTGCAAATTTAGTTATGTATGCTAAAATTGTGCAATATCAAATTTGCACAGAGCCTGACTGCAAAAAATATTATCCACATGAATTTTAGAGAAAAAAACAAAATGTACAAGTTTTGTAAAGAATTACATGTCACACTAGGCATGTTTGCACTATTTAAATAGATTTTTAAACATTAAAACTATATACATAAATAGTTTTTAAAAAGATATTTAAAATATCAGTTTAAAATTATTTCTTGCTAAAAAGGACATCTTATGAAAAACATATATATTTTTCGATTATCTTAATGAAGGTTTTAAATTAAAGATCCAGAGGGATTTCAGCATAAGAAAGGTATATTTGAAAAGCATAACCTAAATGATCAAATAAGTTAATGAAGCTAGCATGAGGACAATATAACTGGTCAAGTATTTAACGGACTTTGTGTGATCAAAAATTAACGCGAATTAGATTAGACAAGTTAGACGAGGTTAGTGTGTGATAATTAACGCGAATTCTTGAATGGTCCTTAATTGACGCGAATTTTTTTCAAAAAAGTTGTTACAAGGTGGTTTAGAGATCCCAATCAAGGTTTCTGTCACTTATCAATTTTAATCGCAAAAGTTAAAGACGTGCAGTATCCTATAGCTGGTGATTACATTGACAGTTCGAAGGAAATATTAAAAGAATTAGGAGTTGGCTGGACGAAAAAGAAAGCGACGATTGAGAAAGTGGAGATGACAGTGACTGTGAAATGCTTGAAAGTGACGATATTGAAAATGATCAGGAGGCACAAGATTTTTTAATTGTAACTTGTTTTGAAGAAAGAAAAATATTTTATAACCATATAACTTCATTCAGAGTCAATCTAAGGGAAATTTGAAAATTAACGTTGGGAATAATTAACAGAGGTTTTTTTAACGCCTATAAAAATTAACGGAGGGGAAATTAACAAAGCGCAAAATTAACGCGCAATAAATTAACGCGAGCTAGGGTCATTCACGTTAATGACATGTCTAGTTATATTCGTGTAATAAGGTAAATAACAAAAAATGAACTAAAATTTAATTGGGTCATTTATACCATACCAAGGTTTCTTAAAATTACATCCTATTTTTTACTGATTGAAAAAGCTAAAATTAAGTCAAGTACGACTGGGGGTTCTTGCTCCTTTATGATAAACACTGCCAAAGAGTAATCAAAATGTCCCAAAGTGTTTTCGCTTCTTTATATGTTTTCCTCCAACAATAGTCCATTCAGAATTAAAATTTAAAAGCATAGAGAATAATTAGAGCAATTCACCCGAATTAAAGCATAGAAATATGATTCATAATTATTTAGACAAATTAGAAAATATTCATCCATACAAAAAAACTACCTTTTATATGTTCATTCATGAAAATAAATTTCATACGATTAAGACCAGTGTAAAGGGTGCCTACACACATAATAGCTTCACAATTATTTACCAATGTAATAAAAGCACTAATGGGATAGGAGTCGAATCAATTATGCTGTGTATTTTACGTGACAAAAAATTCTTCAGTCATCTATCTATAGATGACTGAAGTATGTGTCGTCAAATAAAATCACAAAAATGTCCCTGGGTCAATAATAATGACAAATTTGTTCAATTATGATCACAAATCCAATCTATGCTAAATAGAACAATTATTTTTACTTCATACAAAAGTAGGATTCAAAAGCATTTACATGAACAGACAAATTATCAAATATCTAAATTAGGTAAGCTTAGTTGGTAATTGCTCATTTATTAACAAAACTCATTCATAGGACCTCCATACATTTACTATTGTAAATATAACCTAAAGCTCTCACCTGTTTTGTTACACCGTACCCACACATTTATTGTTACACCGTACCCACACATTTTACAAAATCTTCACATTCGTAAATATTTTTCAACAGATTAACAAAGGTACTTTCCTGGTACTAATTTTAGTGGGTATTAATTTTTGCACTTTTTGTGGATTTTGGTCAAATTCTCTTAATTATGTACCCACAAAATCCTTTTAAAGCATTTGCGAAAACTATCGTATTCACAGAAAAAACATAAATTGTAATTCACATGAAGAAAAAAAATGGAAATCATAGAATCGTTAAAAGTTTATACTTCTGTAAATTTGAACGGAGAAAATTATTGATAACATTTTCACATCTTGAGCCCAGGAATTACCTAACAATTAGTACAGTCAAGGTAGTATAATATCCAGAGGTAATAAAAAAAAGGTTATATATTATATTACCTTAGACTTCCATAAATGATAAGGGTTAAGGAAACAACGAAAGTCAATATCCTTGATGTATCGAACACTGAGACTGCCCTAAAAAACAAAAATAGCACTTCAAATATGGATTTTAATTACTTCTTTAAATTTAATTTTTTTTCCTCATTTTTCAATTTTTCAGAACTTTTTTGTTAGTAAAGTTGTCATATCTCCTAAGAGTGATATTTTCAAAAACTCAGAATGAGTAATTTTGGGCTGTTTATTTGATTTCAAAATGCTTATAGGAACATTCGGAAAGCGTTAAATGGCCATTCACACAACACAAGATGTAAACCATTTAAAAGCAGAAAGGCTTAGTCAACATTACTAATTCCTTTTATTTCATGGTGGCAAGAAATTGACGAAGTGAAACGCCAGCAAAAATTGAGTCCAGAAATGTATTTACACATACACATGTTGGTGAAAAAAAATATGGTTGTTTAAGTTGCCAATTTAAATGCGACCAAGAACCTTGTGAATAAACCAATTCCTCCATACAAGTTTGGCGAATTTACATCTCCTGATGGTTCAAAATACACTTTTAGCAAGCTAAAAAGTCACAACAACAAAAGAAATAAAACTAACCAGTTATAATCGTCTGCTAAATACACCAAATTTGTCGGTTGCTCTTGTGACAGAAATGCAGCTGGGATTATATTATCTGTAACTTTAGTCATTGACATGTCTTCCATACCACTCAGTGCAGACAACCCATATAAAATGTTTTTTAATAGAACTTTTAGAGAGAAAAAGAACAATTTATCAAGAGATTAACACTATATAAATACACTGACAATCTTAAAAATTGTACTATAGCTGATGGAACAAAATGCATATATATACTTAATGAAAACTATCCCTTTTTATTAAATTCAAAGAAGGTATCTTTACTGACTTTACCATTAACCATCACAATTCCATCATTATTTAATCTAGTCATTTATACATCATGTTGTTAGTTGTAGAGTCAAATTCAAAAATGATAATATTAACGGACAGTATTTTGAGCATCAAAAACAACATCTAAAACTACAGCAGAATAAACTAATACATAATAATCACTTCGTTGGTATTTTAATTATCCCAGCAAATCAAAACAATTCAACTCAATTAAAAGTCCCATATTTTGTGTGGTTCATTAAAGACAGATCAAGCTAATATTCATTTCCTGTTCACAATTGATGCAGTCTATTTACACTATAAATGGATAATTATTTAATAGCTCATTTAGAATTAATTTTTTTCTTGTACTTTAATTAGCATTATGTTTATTAAAATCAAAGTTTAAAACAATGTGCTTTTGACATATGCAACAGAAAATCAGCTTGTACAGACCATTGTGTATTAAATAGGACCACAGATCACAGGAAACTAGACTGGATGACTGGGAATAAACATAAGAAAGTAGGTCTGACACAGAGAAAAGCTGGCAATAAGTACATGTGTGTACCAAAAGTGTGTTGGTGTTATTTAAATGTAAGGTCTACTAACATCAAAAATAATCAAAAATTTGATTACTTCTGAACATGTGTTCTTATATTGAATCATCTATATATATGAAAGTTTGTTGCTTACTGTTTTATCACTTCAAAGATAAATACAGGATGTGGTCGTATACGTGATATTTCACAAAAAAATTGAGATTCTTACCTTAATTTTCCCCCATTATGTGGAAATATTGAAATATGTTCTGTTTTCTTTTTTGGATTGCAACTTGTTGATAGCCACACTTGGCCTCTGCACTATGAAAGAGAGATTTTTTCACTGGCAAAATCCTAAACATGGTAAAGATTACCAAACTTTTAAATACAGATGACTTCGTGATTAGCTAAAGTGTTGTTTTTTATTAAATTTGTTGCGTACAGCGCAACTATTATATCAATACGCTAATTGTGTCTAATGTCTGCGACAGGCAAAGTCGATTATATTTTTCACAATACAGTTTAAAAGCGCCTTTAAAACATCTCTTAAAAACTTAGTTCTGTATTTTATAACATTTTTGTTTGTATTTTTAATTGGCTGAAACAAATCATGTCATGAATGTTATAATTTTACCAACTAAAAATCTTGCTATTGAATTCTAATTTTCCATGACAAGTTTTAAAACTGCAAAAGCAATTGCTTAGTGATATATATTAATGTACAGGGAATTAAACATTGTTATTGTTGTTGTCCATTTCCTTTAAATATTTGCCTTTTAAATGAATAAAATAAGAACTAACAGTTTTGTGATAAACGCAAAAAATCTTAAATTAAATTTTAAGTGGATAATTCTACCACATGTTTAAATAACTAGCTTTTAATTAATAACCCAGCAACTACAAATACAAGCAGATTTCTGCAATCTTCAATTAAGTTAATCCTGTTTGAGAATTGTATGTTTGTGTATGTGTAACAATCTAAGCAATCTAACACCCATCAATAAAAGCTGACAACCTTAGAAACATAAAAACAAATTATATAAAAATATAACATGCTTGCTTTTAAATAACCACAAAGTAATTTTTAGAACAATATTTGATTACTTAAGTACATGGTGGACCTGACTTTAAAGCAACTGTAATTATAATATTCTTTTTGGAGGAGAGGCTTTTTTAGCCCAAGGCGTTGTAAAGCTCCCAAATATCCTGTGGGAAAAAGTCGGAAATAATGCTTGCTTGTATATTTGTTAGTTCAAGAATCTAAAATGTATCATCACATAACATCAAAATCAAACATCAGTAAATTTAATTTTATTTATCATCCTCAAGAATTTTAACCAAGATAGAGTGGTAGATTTCATGTATTTTGTCAAAATTTAAAGGCAAATTATAGCAAAATTGACCATGCATGCATTTAAATTCCTAGCTTTCACATTTAGAAAAAGGTTCCTTGGAAAAAATTGCTAACATAAATCTACATTGCCTCAATAGCTCTTGATACATACTACAGTCATTTGGAAACATACATAATGCAAAGTTGCAGCATCGTAAGCAACCAGGTATTTCCATCCACTAAGATAAAGCATTTTCTAACAATGTAGTTAATGCCTCTTCTAGCAATTCACAGAAGTTTTATCAATCAAAAAATATTTTAAGTAAAAGTACTGTCCCATACTAAAACTGGATCATTACAAAGCCATTACAATACACTTATAAGTTTGAGGTCAAATAACTTGAAAACGAGGTGGTGACCTCAGTTAATTTTTCACTGCGCTGATAACTAGGGACCACCTACAGTACAGTCTGAATGTAATCTACCGCGTACACGCTAATATCACACCTTTGCGTGGAGGACGGCAGTCGTTTGTCTTTTGTTATAATTAAATCCCTTAAGGGTTTTGTGAGTTTATATTTGCGTGTTAAAAAACAATGCGCTCGCGAAGAAATATCGGAGCAATTATATTTCTTGTAATAGCGAGATGCATTGTGTAAATGTATTGATAAGCTATTCCCGTAAGTATTAGCGTGAAGTATTTAAATAATAAAAATCTTTCGCGAAGTTTTATAATACATTGCGCGAGAATGTATTGTTGATTTAATTACTTAAAAAGATTCCAGCGCGTTTAATTTAAAAAACATATGAGAAGCATTGTTCACAACTATTAAATGCCGCTTTTCGTTTATAAACTTTTAAAATGTGATCTTAAAAAACATTTCTATCGCCGTTTTTCGTTCTTAAACTTTTAAAATGCCATCTAAAAAAACATTTCTATCGCCGCTTTTCGTTTATAAACTTTTAAAATGCGATCTAAAAAAACATTTCTATCGCCGCTTTTCGTATTTAAACTTTTAAAATGCCATCTAAAAAAACATTTCTATCGCTGCTTTTCGTTTATAAACTTTTAAAATGCGATCTAAAAGAGCATTTCTATCGCCGCTATTCGTTCTTAAACTTTTAAAATGCCATCTAAAAAAACATTTCTATCGCCGCTTTTCGTTTATAAACTTTTAAAATGCGATCTTAAAAAACATTTCTATCGCCGCTTTTCGTTTATAAACTTTTAAAATGCGATCTAAAAAAACATTTCTATCGCCGCTTTTCGAATTTAAACTTTTAAAATGCCATCTAAAAAAACATTTCTATTGCCGCTTTTCGTTTATAAACTTTTAAAATGCGATCTAAAAGAGCATTTCTATCGCCGCTATTCGTTTTTAAACTTTCAAAATGCAATCTAAAAAAACATTTCTATCGCTGCTTTTCGTTTATAAACTTTTAAAATGCGATCTAAAAGAGCATTTCTATCGCCGCTATTCGTTTTTAAACTTTTAAAATGCAATATAAAAAAACATTTCTATCACCGCTTTTCGTTTATAAACTTTTAAAATGCGATTTAAAAAAACATTTCTATCGCCGCTTTTCGTTTATAAACTTTTAAAATGCGATCTTAAAAAACATTTCTATCGCCGCTTTTCGTTTATAAACTTTTAAAGTGCGATCTAAAAAAACAATGTTGTTATTTATACATAAAGACCACGATTTTTATGTACTTATTGTATTTATTGTACGACCAAATTTTAAATATGGTTGGGCAAATGAGATGGCAAGGGTTTACATATACAATTTATATTTATCGAAGTAACTTTATATTAAAATACTATTTCTAATTCAACTCCGATAACTAATTTTATAATGTAACGCAAACAACTAAACTTTTATATTTAATTACTGCAATTAAAAATTTCAAAAGAGTTCGCGCAAAATAGATTGCTAAAATTGATCTTGTAACCTATTGTGATTTAAACAATCGATCGCGTGGGGTCATTGTTTATCAGCGAGGCAATTATTTTCTTAAAAAAACAAAAGCTATCGCGATGTTATTGTTCTGTGTAACTACTCATGCGAGTTTCGCGTACGCGGTAGATTACATTCAGACTGTACTGTAAGTACAAAATAGGAATAATTTCGTAAGCTTGGTCAATCCAAAATCAATGGATTTATGACATCATCAAAAACCCTTTGAACCCCAGTGTCTCTTAAACTATTAGTTGAAAGCACATGATCCTATACATTTTTACTATTTCAAGCTCTACATAATACCAGCAACAGCTAAATCAATTTCCCAAAATAATTGTGCATCGACAGGTCAATGTTGACGTTACTATAAGTCAAAATACAGGGACTGCCCAACTGGATTTTTGCACAGGCTTATGACAGGCATTTTTTTACCTTAAAAATAAGTGAGAAACTATATCTTATTTGCAAAACGACAAATTTATTGTTTTGCCATTACATCACACCATCAATAAATCAGATTGACATCAATGTCTTTAATTAAATTAGTGAAGCCATGGCATTGCACTTTCAACTTTGGGGCCAAATAACTTGAAAATGGGTGGAGATAACTGACGTCATCTAACATGTGGGTAACTAGGGACAACCTGGGACCAACATGGGATTACTTTAAAGCTGTGTCAACTCGCTCGTTTTGGAAAAGACGGTTAAATGACATCACCAAAAACCCTTTATTAAACTGTAATATCTCTACAACCGTTTTTCAAAAGCACATTTTTTATCAGTGTTTCAAGCTCTACATATAGAGGCAATGGGTAAACAATTTTTGAGTGTGGACCCTAATTAGGGTCTGCAAAGCTCAAAATAAGCTTTAAATACTTTAGGACTCCCCATCGAAGCCATGGTCCCTCTTGGAAATAATAAACAGGGTATATCCCTAATATAGCTTGCGCAGACTTCAAAAATATTTAGTGTTAGAGTCACCCAACCAACCCTATTTTCAGAACGCAATTTTTGACATTCAGAGTGTGGGTCTATCCAGTTTTTAGGTGGGGTTGCTCGGAATACAATTTTAAAACTGCGATGATATGGAAAGTTAAGTTATTCAAACAGATTGCCCAAGTAAAAACCGGAAAAACTTGAAATGAATACGCCCAAACGTTTTCTTGAAAGTTGATGTGTATAAAGTTTGATTGATACTTTTGTACAAAGTTTTCTGGTGACTACTAAAGTTTGTGATTTGACAGAATGAATGAAAAGTGTAAAAACGTATTATAAAGTAATTGACATGAAATCCCTAATGACACAATCAAGTAACAATTAACAATTAAACAATACATATAGCTAAGATGAAACATAATGATACAATACAAGTGGGACATACGAGACAATGAGACACGGGACTGGACAAGTGAGCAAAGAAATTGAATAAACAAGGCATAACGATAAATGGTAGCACTACACATGACAAGGTACATTTTACGGACTGACATAAACAATGAATTTTGATTCAATAATATATATATAAACACAACACAGAGTCACAAGAACTAGACAAACAAAAAAAAATTCTATAAGTTTGGTGAAAAGTTATTAAACTTGCGAATCCCAAAATTTAGTATTTGCCACAAAATTTTGTTTCATTTGAGAACAACAACAACTTTGCCACCAGGGCTATTTGCTTATCAGAAGTGATGACGAATGATATAAAAGTGGTCGGCCCCAATTATGTTTGTTCTATAAGTGAGAAATAATATAAAAACATAAGTGAGCCTGCCCCAATATGTTCGTTCTATAAGTTTTAAGTTCCTCATAAGTTTTATGAGGGTTTAAATTCAGCTAGTATGAAGTCCTCACACATCACTGCAGCTGATTTGTTTTGGTTAGCTCCTACTGCTGACCTCTAAGAACTGCTGATTATACAGCAGATTATACTCTTACTATATAACATAGATGTTTTTACGTATTATATAGCCTTTACTTTGTTTTATGAGCCTTTGTTCTTGTACTTATCCAAGCTTGTAAGAGACCGTTTATTTTCATTTATATGTTTGTAGTTTGTATATATTATAGTCACTTTTGTAGAAGAACTGACACTATGCACACTTAACTTCTTATTGCTTGAGTTTAAGTAATATTAGACTGTCGTACACATACATAAGTCGGCCTGCCCCGATTATTTGTGTTTTTTAAGTAACAAATGATATTAGACTGTGGTACATAAACCAGCCTGCCTGATTATGTTCCTTTTATAAGTGCCAAATAATATTTTTTAACTGTCACACATAATTAGCCGGCCTGTCCTGATTATATTGTCCTGATTATGTATTTTCTGCCTTTTTTATCGGGGCAAGCTGCTGTACATAATCAGGGCAGCGTTTATTATACGGGCAGAACAGGGAGTCCTAGAGTATTTAATGCTCATTTTGAGCTACGCTCTACCAGACAACTCCCTGCAACATCCAACGGCCCACACATTGTGCCATCTCCCCACTTTCCCTCACATGGCTTGGGTCTCCTGCACACAAAGTACGAAAGTTATAACCACTAAGCTATGGCGCCTGTTCATTGCCACAAGAATTATCATTCTGGTTACACTTGAGCTACAGCTTCAAGAATCGTTTTGCTTGCCACTTAACTGTGACCTAGCTAGCTAGAGGTTTCTCGCTGGCTGGCGGAGCTGGCTTTTGAGTGCTCAAGAAATAAAGTTATAGAAAGTTAGCTAACATGTAGTTTAAGTATTATGAAGATCATTCTTGACTGTGGATTGATCCAAGGCACAAAATAAAGAATATATATATAGTTCAATGTCGAAAAAGATAACATTTCCAATGCATGCGACAGCCACTGTGCTTAAAAATCAAATGCCAAAACAAGAATCTGGGCAAAGCTCTTCCTGAGTTTCCGCCTCGCTGGCCCAAACAGAATCTACAACTATTAATTCACTAAAAAAAATAACCGAGTTGTTTTGAACTTTAAAAATGGTAACCCGTCATCAAAACAACAAAAAAGTGAAGTTGAAAAGGATGAAAAGAACTGGTATATATATAGCTATCTTCTGGTGATGCACTTATTGATTTTTTAGAGCACGTGTACTGTTAGTAGATTACTTACATCGTACACATCAGTAACAAATATAATCTCCAACTATTTAAATTCGACTTTACTGGGGCCCTGAATTTGTTGTGGAATTTAACTTGCTGCCAATTAGTTTTAAATAATTCCACCATAAATTTACCTAGATTCAGAGGGCTGCATTTAATAAACTGATTTAAAAGGGAATATTAATTATACTTATATATAATGAGTAAAATATATTTTCTTAGAAATTAGGCTGAAGTTATAAAGTAATTTTGATGAGATATTTGTGTGTGGAGACCTTTGTTTTTACTCTTTAGCTGCCTCTAATTTTTTTTAAAAAAGTAAAGTTTCTAAAGTAATATTATTAAGTGACAATGATTTTCTTCTTTACAGACAAATGAAAAATTTATAATAGTAAATAAAAAAATTAAAATAATCTAGCTATATATAGCTATACATTAATAACAGTATTAATACCAATGCATAAGTATATCTGAAAAAATATAATTCTTTCCATGGGAAGAAAAAAAACAATAATTCACCCACAAGTGATTTTAAAATGTGTTTATTGATGTAGTAGAAACTCAAACTGTTTGCAAATTGAGTTTTTCACTAAGGGATCGTCTCCACAATCATTTAAAAAATAATCGTTTTAATTTGTATCATATTTTATTTGAAACGATCTCTATAATGATTTTGAATCAAATTTAAAAAAAAAAGAATTTCCAAAAAATCGTTTCAAATCACTTATAGCTAATTCCAAATCGTTTTGCATTCGTTTCTCAGTCGTTTCAAAAAATTAAAATTAATTCCTTTCAACACTTTGTTCAATTTGTTTCAGTTCAATCATTTCAAAATCGTTTCTAATATAACACCATGTTTATCACATACATATGTATATAAATTTTACTAATTCTTCGTCACAAATATAACAAAAAGAGATCATAAAAAGCAAAAAAATCGGCATAGATCATTTAAAAATCATGAAAACGGGATCGTAGAAATAGAAAAGATCACCATAGATTGTTTAAAAACAGTCAAAATAGGATCATTGAAGCGAAAAGATTGCCTTAGATCATTAAAAACAGTCAAAATGGGGATCATGGAAATTGAAATGATCACTGTATAGATTGTTTAAAAACAGCCAAGACGGGATCATGGAAAGCAAAAAGATCACTGTAGATTGTTTAAAAACAGTCCAAACAGGATCGCAAAAGCTAAAAGATCTCTGTAGATTGTTTAAAAATCATGTAAATGGGATAACACAAGTATATTCAGTATAACTTTCGAAACAGCACAATAAAAATTATTCCTGCATAACTTTTAAAACAAGAAAACAATTTGTTTCAGTTTGTTTTAAATTTTATTTCTAGATTTGTTTAAAATAATTGTTTCCTAATCGTTTCCCATTTGCTGCCACTTCATATCATTTTTGTGCTTTAAAAACAAAGTAAATTACAACCGTTTCAAATTGCTTCACGTTCATTTCATGAAACAATCTATAAAAGATTTTAAAAAATGATGATACGATCTTGAAATGGTCATGATCGTTTAAATTCAGATAAAATGTGAATCGATGGTGGAGACGGTCCTTAAGCGTTTTTAGTGGATGTATGCTCTGTGGATTATCAAGAAATGATTATTAATGACATTTTTGGCTGCTACACTACATCTTATTATTATTTTGGCTAATTTTGAGGGCTGAATAGTCTTACTCTAAAACGTTTACCCTTCTAGAGCTCCTCAGTAGCTGAGACTAGTAAAGAAAGTCATCTTATAGTCAATGATTGTTATTTTTGCAACATTCAGCGTATTCATTTTAGCACTTTTGTGTTCTTGCTACCAAGAAAAGGAGGGATTTGCTCTATCTTGATTAAAAACGAGGTTTGTTATGATAATTATGATATAAGTCATATTTGAATCAATATGGAATTAGTCTGCTACTTTACTCATTGTTAAAGAAGGCACTTGGATTTGAAGGCTTTAACCCCATCTGGATATTTTTCACAATAATGGTATCTTTCCTACCTGGCTTACAGTATGATATATATCAGATTTCTCGATGGAAAACACTAGCCGGACTTAACTATGTTTTTTAAAAAATGATCTTACAATCTTTAATATATATATACTCAGTATATGTCATGAATTAACTGATTAGTTTACTTTAAAAAGGATATATTCACTGCATCATCAACCGACTGGTAGCCTAGTGGTAGAGTGTTCGCTTTCAATGCACGAGGTCTTGGGTTCAAACCCCATACAAGTCATGCCAGAGACTAATAGTGTGAATCTACCCTTTCTGCTTAGCGTTCAGCATGAGAAAAGGATTGATATATCATAGGCGGTTATCTAGTTGAGCGATTGCTGTGCTTGTACGACTTTCGTAGCTCAAATGGGAGCTTTAAATGCACTAGGATCCCCTTTGCAGGACCCTCATTATTAACAGTACCAATAGGAACTGAAGAGCCTATCCTGGGTAAACAATTTCAATAATAATAATAATGATTAATCTGACATATTGTGATGGAAGTAATTTTTCTGTTGCAGAGGGAAGTCACAATGTCACAGAAGGACATCTATCTATCTAATACATTGTGAATGTAGGAGCTATCTTTGGAAAATCATATTTTTCTAATGACATACCCTTTCTTTCGCAGGATGGACCAATCTAATATCTATAGGTCTGGCCATAACCAAAAGTAATTGTGTTTGGCACATCAAATCTCTTTTTATATGACAAGCCTGTAGACATTATGACATGATGGCTTTCAATCTTCTCATGAATGAATATTTCAAAAGGAGTAAAAATTTTGGAATAAAGTTATATACTTCTTATTCTGATCCAATGAACTGAGATAATTGACGAATGCAATACATTCTGTTTGGTATAATTTTTTATGGGGTTTAGTTTTAGGGTTGTTATAGCATGACTGTCTCTTACTGATGATGATATTTACTTTCTTGTTATACCCACTGACTTTTGAGTTATCAGTCTTTTACACATCTCTTAAAAGATCAATATTAAAGTCAACCCATTCTAAAAACTATAAGAATGCAAAAATGAGCAATTCCAGTACTTGATAAATAATATTCAAAATATTCAACACAAAATCCATATTATAAAAATTCCCATATTCCATCAGTTTTCGTGCCATATAAACACTGCACACTTGTTTTTATGTTTTTTTATTCAACCTGTGTTTTTGTTAATCAATAAGTGAAACTCAACTTTCTCAAGTTGCACTGAATTAACAGTGGGAAATTTTTAAGTTTATGGCTCATTTTACATATTTTATTCAATTATTTCTTCATAATAGGTAATTATACATGTCCAATATAAATCTTATCATATTTTGTTTTGATGTAACTTGTGCATTGGTATAGGTCATTTTAATAAAATTTTAACAAAAGATAATAAGCAACACAACCCAGGAATATATGAACTCCAAACTCTACCTCTTGTAGTTTAGTTGTGTTGGGAGTAAAGTTCAGGAAGCTAAAACATGTATTAATGCTTACTTGGAAATGTGTTTTTCGTTGTTTTTTTAGAATTTATATAACTCTAAAGATAAAAAATATTTGTACTAATCAACTATATTGTATGGATGGAACAATTGACACATTTCCACAGGTATGATATGCATTTTATTTATATCTTTCATTTTTAGAAAGGAGGTTGACTGTCTTTCTCATAGAAAATGCACAACTCTCTAGCTAATATTTATTATATTTGGAAATTAGAAGCATTCGTTTGTTGCTATGTGGAGACATAGCAACAAACAAATGCTTCTAAAAATGAGAGAAAGCTCATGAGGGTGGGGTGAGACACTGTCCCCTACAGCCACAATTTATGTAACTTTTGATTCTAGCTATACCGATATAAACACGGCAGTTTTAAAGCTTCAGGGACCCAGGACAATGTTTTTAGGCTATGGATGAATACAGTTTTGTTACAATTTTCTGAATATTGTACCAATTACCACACATCTATGCAATAAATATTGTCTTTATTTTAACAACCATTTTGCATTATACTATATACTGATTAGCTGTATACAAAAATGTTGACTCAGAATTGCTGCTAAAAGTGGCGAGTAGAAAAAATTGTATTGAAAAACATTTTGTTGTTGGTAGCAACAAAATTGATGTTGCTAGCAACAACAAAACAAAAAATTGCTAGCAACAAAAAACCGCAGTGACAAAACAATATTTAGGCACTAATAATTAACATAAATTTGTTACCGTCACCTGAAAAAGTTGCATTGTGTCCCTGTGGTCTCAGTAACTGTTTGTATGTTTTTTCTGTTGTTGTTTTTTAATTATTTATCAAAAAAAACATGAACAATATGATTACTTGTTGTGTAGATATCCATATCATCTTGCAGCTATAAACTTTTAAAACTTTTGTTTTAATTTAGGCATTTACTGAGTATGCTTGTCCAAGAAGAAGTCAATTTAATTTTCATGTGAAAACACGGGAAGCTTGTAAAAATGGGGCTGCTTCGAATGTCAGGTAACTATTTCTTGTTAGTTATGTTATCAGTGTTATTTCTTCCAAACTTTTCAAGTTCTCTTTAAACAAAAACACACTTACTTGTAAACAATGCTGAAGAAGGTTTGTGTGATGTTTCCCACATCTCTTAAAGTTTTCAAAACAACCATAAAATTAAAGTGTTCTTCTATTTAGCATTTACATTTGAATTTATGTTTTTAGCTTTGAAATCTGATGATGATTATATCTCAGATGCTTTTTTATGTTAAAACTAATTAAACGACAGTAAACAGAACTTGCATCTTTGTTTTTAGTTTAAAAGTTGTAAAAAGTATCGTGATTGGTGACATGTCTGTCGGGAAGACCAGTTTAATTAACAGGTAACGTAATCTCTAAACTGTCACTCTCACATGCGTTGAAATCTGTATTAATATGCACACCATCCTTGTGCTGCTTTGAAAATAGTTTTAGGTGTTCTTTTTTGTGGAAATGAATTTGCAGGTTATAGTCATCAACTAACTAAAGCTGTTATTACTATTGCTTAAATGTATAAATTTTGTAAAATAAAATTTTGAAAGACCAAATGTAAAAACAATTTTTAATTAAATATGCAAAATTAGGTGCCGGTAACCAAAGTTGACTAAATTTTTTGTACTTTTAAAGAGAATATAAAAATATCTAAATTTGCCCAAATCATCTAAATGTAAAAAAATTCAATACTTACAAAACTAAACTTTTTGATTTGCAGAATTTGTTTTCACAAAATTTTTAATATTTTTAAGGTGTTTGTCATTTAGACTGTCTAAATTTATTATCAACATTTGCCATAAAGTAATAGTAAAATCAAATTTTAAGCATTGAGAATGGTTATATAAACCGAAAAGCTTCTGCTAATTTTAACTTCTGTGTTTTTATTTGTTTTTACTGTCTAAATTCTTTCTAGTTATATTTCCACCTTCTTTTGTATATAGATATTGTCGTAACCTTTTTGAAAAAGATTACAAACCAACGATTGGTGTTGAATATGAGGTGAAAAAGTACCAAATATTGGGCCAAGAATTTCACCTTCAAATGTATGTAGGTTTATTCTTCATTCTGTGTTATAGCGTATCTATCTGTATGTTCTGATTTTGTTTTTGTTTTTGTTTTTTGTGTTACAGGTGGGACACTTCAGGAGAAGAGAGGTTTAAATCTATTACAGGTGCTTATTACAGGGGAGCCAATGGTAATGCAATTTGAATTTTTCACGTACCATTGTGCTCACATGAGCATCGTTGCGCATTATAACTTTTATTTTTACCGCATAGTAAAAGTTTCATAACTGTTGACCTCGCTTCGCGAATTCGCCGCAGCGGCGAAACTATTGTTCAGCGTAACGTTGCGCTAAAAACTAAATACATTTTTTGATACTTATTTACAGCGCTTCGCGACTTTGTTAGGGTTAGGGTTAGGGTTAGGTTGCGAAACATTGCACAGCGCATTACCTTTCGCCGCTGCGCTGAAGTCGCGAAGGCCATTTTCAGAGGTATATATTATCTACGAAATGTCAAAGGACTATAACTGCGAAATATTGCGCTGCGCATTACCTTTCAACGCTGCGCCGAAGTCGCGAAGTCCATTTTCAAAGGTACATGTTGTCCAAGAACTATAAAACATATGAATATACAATCGCGAAACACTTTGTATAGGCGCGCTGCGGCGAAACATTTGTGCAAATCGCCGCCCTATACTCGTCACAAAAGTCCTGTACTTCTTTTAGTTCTTTTGTTTAATTTTTGTTCGTACGCACCAACTAACTAAGGATTATGTTCTATTGTATGTGGAACAAACGTCTAGGTTCTAAATCTAAGATTTATCTGCTTGTGTTTATCATTGTGCTTGCACTTAGTAATTTTCTTTCTTTTCTTTCAAAATAAATAATTCTTTTTGAAATGCCATCACAAAATTTAATTCTTTAGGGTCGGGCTTTAGAATATCAGGACTATATAAATTTCTTTTAAGTAGACGTCTGTCTGAAGGCTGACATTACGCAATGAAATATCAGTAGATCATTTTTTTCGTGTTTCAAGTCTCCTATACGTCAATATAAACTTTTAAATATCAACTTTTTATATAAACTTGGGTTAAACTCATTCTTATTAGAAGCAAGAATGCAGGCTTGTATTGTAGGTAAAAACTTAATTCTCCTGACTCTTGAAAAATGGAAAATGTCGAAATTTTAAATTATATCTTACTTGCTTAAATAAAACTAAATTATCTATACAATTCGCATTGATTTATCTGTGATATTTTAAGAAAAAATCTTTCAGGTACTTGCGGGCGACATATTTTTTAAAAGAGTGCTAATTGATTAAGCACCTGAATATGGTGGGCAGGTGAGCGGATGGAAATAGGGGTATGGTAATATTGACTTGTTATGTTTAGCAACTAGCCTAAGGATCTTTAAAAGATTTTGCATTGTACTTCCAAAAGTTCTGTGGAATTCTGTCAGGAATTGTCAGGAATTTTGATAATATAGGCAAAATGTCAGGAAATTCTGAGTAAAATTTGGACTTTTTATGAAATGTCAGGAAAAGATGAGAAATTTTAAACTTTCCACTAAGTCCTCGTAATGCATAATGCTTTTTATTTTAATATAATGTTTTTCAATGTCAGTTTTTATTTTCAGCTTATATTTGTGTCATCCTTTGTTTTGTTTTTTCTCCATGTATATTCTTTGTTCCTTGAACAGTCAGCTAATCCATCAGCTATAACTATAGGAAAAAAGTTTGGGAAGAAAAGTCAGGATTTTTATCTAAATAATGTCACGCAAATGTTAGGAAAATCGAGGATCAACTTTAGAGTGGACACCTTGGAATTTCTATCTATGTTTTTTGTTTTCTTTTTTAGTTGTCACGGTGGTATTCGACCTGACTAGCCCCATATCACTCACCAATGCTAGGTATGACTGAAACCTTTTATCAAATGACGAACACAAGCTTTATAAAGAATTACTTCTGGCCCGGTCTGAAATATTTTTGTAAAATTGTATTGAATTATGACTTTTAGTACTTGGTTAGATGATGCTCTGGAGAAGACGAAAAGCACCGTACCAGAAGTGTTTTTAGTTGGCAATAAGCTTGACTTAATGGTATGTTCTCTGTTTTGTTGATGTGTCGGTCATTATAATTCTGCTTATCGTAATGCTGGTAAAACTTTTGCTATTACCATTCTAGGGTTGATAACATTTTAACCGAATGATATTTGGTCCATAAACACTGTGGCGTTAAATATTAGTGCTGAATGTTTGTTGCCCAATCCCGCCTCAAATTCACTGCAGTTTTATGTGTCAAAATATGATGACAATCACAGTAGAACTCGTTGCTTGTGATTACCACAACTCCTCAATTCTTTAAAAAAGCCTCCCTAAAGTTCTCTAATCCAAAACTAACATTGTATGGAACTTTATATTCAGATACCCTCGAATTTTATGATAATATAATAATATATTTTGACTTCAATTGAAATATTATTCAATGATTTTTTAAAATTATTAGTGTAAATTTTATGATGCTCAAAGGTTGCATTTGCCAAAAGCTTGCCATCTCCATATTTTTAGGGTGAAATCAAATTCCTCAAAATTTTTCGAGAGAATATCGTGATCTCCTCAGAAACAGTTAAAATCCTCCTTAAAAATTCATTTTTTTCTTAATTTTAACTCTAAAGCTTGGTTTCCATTTAACGTTAATTCGCGCTAATTTTTTCGCGCTTATTTCTGGCCTAGGAGAATCATATTGAGTATTTAGCGCGAAAATGTTTCCATTACAAGTATAATTAACGCTGATTTAGCTCTTCCCGTTACGTAACGTGTAGTAACATGGAGTAGCACATTTTTTTGAATATCAAAATGCGGAGAATGAGAAGAAGAAGGCAAAATCAAAAAAAAAACCAGCCCAGATTTCAAATCCGTGATTTTTTTAAAAACGAAAGCAGTATGGAGAATATCACCATCTTATGAAAGAATGAACATAACATTTTGTATAGATAATCGTTTTTGTCCGCCATTTTGCAAAAAATGTTTGTAGAAATGACTTTTGCGCAGAATAATAATTTTGATACTAAAAATGTTGATATTTAACCCGCGAGTCATTAGTCGTTAAAAAGTTATCTCTACTTAACACAACTGCTTAATGCGAATTAACGCCGGATAGAAACCAACCTTTAACAGTGGTAACTGTGTCTGCAACTGTGTTTGCATCAGAAATTTTTAGCTTACTTAGATTTAGCTCAGAACAGGAATATTTATTTTCAATCCATTTCTTATATTTATACTCGTGTTTTCACGTGTTAACGACTAATAAATAAACACGTCCTACTTCTAAAGGCCTTAACCGTCCGGTACGGTAATATATTAGACATAATTCTTTAACCGCCCGGTATGGTAATATGTTAGACATAGTTCTTTAACTATCCGGTATGGTAATATGTTAGACATAGTTCTTTAACCATCCGGTATGGTAATGTGTTAGACATAGTTCTTTAACTATCCGGTATGGTAATATGTTAGACATAGTTCTTTAACCATCCGGTATGGTAGGATGTTAGGCATAGTTCTTTAACTATCCGGTATGGTAATATGTTAGACATGATTCTTTAACCGTCCGGTATGGTAATATGTTAGACATAGTTCTTTAACTATCCGGTATGGTAATAATGTTAGACATGATTCTTTAACCGTCCGGTATGGTAATATGTTAGACATAGTTCTTTAACCATCCGGTACGGTAATATGTTAGACATAGTGACTTAACTGTCCGGTACGGCTCTAACAAAACTTCGAGCAAGCGTAGAATGTAGGATAAGTTGCTCTGGCGATACCATCAACTTTATTTTCTTTTTAAATGAAAATATACGCCTATTTAGGATTGCGTAATGTAGGGCGTTACCATGTTCAAGTTGATTTTTTTAGAAAAAGAATGATTTAGAGACAACAAGAGAAAGAGCAATTGATATAGCGAATCAGTTAAATGCTGAGTATTGGGAAGTTTCCGCAAAAACAGGTAATCGAGTTAAAGTTGATAAATCAATTAAGGTAATCGAGTCAAAGTTAAATGAAGTAGTTATTTTAGGATGTCAAGTTGTTTGTTTTTTTGTTTGTTTTTGTTTGTTTGTGTATTTTTGCTTGCTTGTTTGTTCTGTTTTGTTTTGTTAGTACACCATCTACGTTACTCTTTAGGCAAAAACGTACAAGAGTTTTTCAACCGTGTAACAGCTTTGTGTTTCGATCAGGCCGTTCTTAGAGAAATAGATACTCGTGATGAGAAATCTGGTAAAATACAGATGGGAAGTGGAGGTATTAAAACGACTAACCAGCCAACACAAACTATAGGTAAGCTTATCATTACACTGATGAAACTATCACAGTAATAGACTGTTTGAATTGGCTGGTTCACCACACCAAGTAGTCGTTACATTACCTTTTTTTGGCCCTGTTGTTAGCAATTCCCTTAAAGTTGGTTTCCAATGACGTAAAACTTGTTGCGCAACAGTTTCAGAACAGTTGTACAACAATTGCTTTGTAAACACTTTTATGGAAACACATCAACAAAGCAACGCAAGAGATGTTGCACAACGAATGTTGTGGGGATAGGATTTTTTTTATCTCTACAACAGTTGCACGACTACGGTTGCAGGACGACTGTTGCAGGACGACTGTTGCAGGACGACCGTTGCAGGACGACTGTTGCAGGACGACTGTTGCAGGACGACCGTTGCAGGACGACTGTTGCACGACGACTGTTACGCTACGACTGTTGCACGACAATTACTGACTTTAATCGAAACCGTTATGAGCCCGCCGAAAACTTGAGTCTGAACATCGTTTTTCTGATGGCAAACAAAATTAATTTTTAACCAATCATAGTAGTGAATTAGCGGTTGTTTCCACGTGATGGGGGGAATCATTTTTACAGTGATAATTTTACAGTTCTAGGTAGTACGTCATCGAAAGGAGTCACGATTAACGAAGCGTATGATGACAAAAGAAGCAGGTGTTGCAAATAATATGATGACGTCATCAGTTTGCCAGTTTAAATTATCAGATCTATGCAGTTCTTAGTATATTTTTTTAAATTAAAATAGATACAATGAAACGTGTGCTTAGTGGACATGCTCTTTCAGTTGACAGCTATGCATTGTGGCTACTTTGCACTTCCTGGTGTCCGCTATATGCAGGTTTGACTAGAATTTTCATATTTAGTTTCTTTTCAAATTTAGTTTTTCTAATGAAGCAAAATTTTAACATTATATTTCTTTAGTTATTAATTGATTTTAATTGTGTATAATTTTTAGGAGATTCTTGTTTTCCGTTTTCTTAAACTTATTTGTTATAGGGCGCTAAAGTGATAAGAATGCTGGTAATAAGGCGCTATTAAGACAAAAATGTTGTAGCGTCTGATGTATTTCCTGCCGATAAGGCGCGTCATATCTTAGTTTTACTTTCAGAAATAGTGTATATATTTTAATGCATGCAAAAGTTTTTTTTTTAAATTTTTGTTGTATTTAGTTTATTTTTATTTATTTAGCGCATGAATGAATTTGGAGAGAATTAAAATTGGAAGTACATAATAATATAAAGAAAACTATTGTGGAATGCATGGTTTTTTCTTCATTCAGCATATCTCCGCAATTCTCGACTATTTCTTTATTCTGTGGTTTTCTTGAAATTTTATCAAGCCGTGATTGTTGCGAGATAGTAGTTGGATAGTAGCACTGTCTATCTATACAAAATTCCCAACAAGCTTTAAGTGAAAATTTTTGCATATTTTTCTATACAGTTTTGCCAGCCATTTTTTTTTAATTCAGCAATTTTCCTAGTTCTTTCTTTATGAATCATCAAGTTTCCGACGCAAACGTGTAAAGCGACAACCTCGTTCCCAGCGCCTGTTGCCTTTTTATTTAAAAAACGAGACATTAGGCGCTGAAAACGAGGTTGCTTTCGCGAAGGATAATTTTTCGAGAAAAAACTTACTCGAATTCGTAAGCTATTTTTAAAAGTTGCGCCGACCTTTGTTTGCTTGATAATGATTTTTTTTATACGCGTTGTTGGAGTGGAAAAATTTCTTTGTCGCCCAGTCATGGTGGCCGATATTTTTTTTAAAAAATTATTTAAATTTTTTTTTTTATTTCGTTATTTTTTTTATTTTTTTTGCTTTCGTAATCCGTCTAATAATCTATGTAATTAAGGAACCTAACCTCTTAATTACAGCTCGCGCTGCGCTCCTGATTTGCGCGAACGGTGCATGTTGCTAGAGAAACAAATGTTGGTTAATAGGAAAGGAAAAGACACAAGAATCACTTTTAATTCATTTTACAAACTTGATGGTGAAAATGAATATTGTATTAAGATACTTTACAACCATAGTTTCATTAGAATCTTACCAAAAGTGATTTACGATTTCGCAACTTCAAGAAATTTTGACGTCATAGTTTAAGTTACGAAAACACTATTCGTTTCAGATATATTGATTGTCTATGAGTCTATAAGTGCACATCCACGTGTACACAAAATAAATTAATTTTGAGATATAACAGGCAACTTTTATAAAAAGCCAATACGCCCTCGAAGCGAGGTTGAATTCAGTTTCATCGTTTTCTCTCTCTCTCCTTTTATGTTTGTTGTTTTATAAGTAAATTTACTGCTGGTCAATCATCTAAAAACACCACAGAACAATCCACCTCTGTCTTCTTGTTTTCAAATATGGTGTCTACTTTGACCTCTTGCCAACAAAGTGGACATTTTTGTGTTTGCTTAAACCACGTGACAATGCAAGTGTTGTGAAACATGTGATCGCATGAAAGAATAAGCCTTTTACTTGAATCTGCAATATCGTCTAAACATATCATGCATTTCTCCTCATCAATAGCTTTGCATTCTTTCGTGAACTTATGAAGTCGTTTTTTTGTTATGCTAAATAACTCTTTCTCGTTTCCATGCCAACAACAATAACAAATATAGCTTCCACATGTCCACCCTACTCCTGAGCTAACATTTACTGTATTGGGCCGCCATCTTTTACGGACCTCGTTTTCGCTTCCCGCGTTTCTTGGTTTCACTGTGCAGTTACATCTTTTGAAATATTCCAAGATGGCCACTACTAATATCGTTATAATGACAATTGTAATACATGAAATTTGAATCACAGAAATCATGTTGTATCATTCGCAATAAATTTCCAATAATGACAAAATTATTTCACTTATTTGTAAATCTACCTAAAAAATTAACAGAACTTACATGTGATTTCCCTTACGCTCGGTAACCTTATTGTAGGGTGCGGGGGCGGGGAACACACACTAAATTTCGGGATATTTTACCACCCAATGTAATGTATTAACACCAACCCCTCCCATATTACAAAAATTTGGGAAATTTACCAACACAGTCTGATTAGAACCTTGCTCACCTCCAAAAAAAAAATTATCCGGACTTAAAAGAATTTCAATGTGTTATATTACGTAAGAGAGACGTTACACACATAAAATTTTGCATTAGGGGCGCCAAGATTTAAAACTGAGTAATTTAAACTAACTCGTGCTTTCTTAGAAGAAAACATTATTTAACATAGAATTTAGGAACCCTATAACACCCTATCCAGCGTTTGCCGTTTGTACAACAAAAAGAACCAATCTAATATCATGCTATTCCATGTCTTTCATATCCTCTTTGATCCGCTCATTAAACTCTATGCTGAAATCAATGCTGATTATATTTTTCACCATCGCACTTTTATAATAAGTAACATTCCAACTGCTGGTTTTGCAAAGCATCTTTATCATTTTCTGCATGACAGTCACTGCCTATACTATTTTTACTGCTTCTTCAGTTCTTCTGATTTAATCCTGTTTCAAGAAATTACTGAATTATTGTGAAACCTTGAGAACCATCTGAATTTTCCCTGTGAACGATAAGTTGTAATGTCTTTTTTTCTTTTTTATCAGTCAATTAATTAAACTCAGGTCTTTAATATTCTTGGCAAAAGCTTAATGAATACACATTCCTGCCCTTTTCATGTTCTGCCTAAGAACCTTGTCCCCAGCTCCTATTTATTAAGGCTGTCACAAAGAAGACATCGTGTATCAGTGCAGCGAAAAATGGCGTTGGAAACAAGGTTGGTAGCGATGCAAGTCTAATAGCGCTTTCTTACCCCTGGTTTTTGGGACAAGATCAATTATGAAATGCTGTTTGTGGCACTTAATGAGGGAAATTAGAGTCGACCAAAATTGCGTGGTGTTTTCTGAAATAGGTTTTATGGATAGTCATCGATGACGTAATTCTTTAAAATTAGCAATTAGTAATGGGAAAGTACTACATGCACTAAACATGAAAAACAATAATAAAAATTAGTAAGTTTTAAATTATATGATTATTTATCTGTTTTGTGTATAATAATATGGGTGTTACATTGTGAACTACGAAGGAGTGTAACAGTTGACCTTTTAAATAATAACTGAGGAGGAGAACAGACATTATATACGCTGTTGAAATTAATTGTGCTAAAAAATCCAACGTCGATCCCAGGACAAGTTGTCTCCTTTTCGCCGATGAGAGACAAAAAGCCCTGGGAACGAGGTTGCTAAAAATCAACTTGTGTTTATATGAAAAAATGTTTTTCCCGGGACAATTTCGTCCCGTCCGGCTAAGCGTGATCCCGCTAGAGCTAAGCGGGATCTCGACCCAGGCGGGACGGGGTTTTTTTTTCATATAAACGCAACATCCCGGGCGGGACGAACGTGATAATTTCAACATAATACATTCCGACAAACATTTTTGCCATATAAAAAGCGAGACAAAATCATCCCAGCAAACGTCTCGTCCTCGCAATCGATCCGTCCTGTCTCTCATGTAAACACCACTTGAATTGCAAAAATGGTGTGGGAGATTAACTTCCATTTTTTCTATAAGCAAACTCAATTGCTAAAGGTTCTATACCTTATACTTTTCACTCGCTCAGGGTTGATTCACAAATCAGTAAGTGTTTAGC
Source organism: Hydractinia echinata (assembly GCA_030067915.1). Taxonomy (NCBI): domain Eukaryota; kingdom Metazoa; phylum Cnidaria; class Hydrozoa; order Anthoathecata; family Hydractiniidae; genus Hydractinia; species Hydractinia echinata. Next base: position 3,368,030 of record JASGCC010000012.1, on the reverse strand, counting down.
ATTCTCGAACCCCTGAGCTCTTTGGGATAAACTTCGAGGCTTTTTTCTCAAAGAGCTCTGGGGACGAGAAAGGGTGTTTAGGACAGAGAAAAGGGGGTAAAATAAAAACATTGGCTTAAAGTTTAACCAACACCCTTTCAGTTGAAAGTTGTCTCCTTAACAACCTACAATTATCATTTAGACTGTGGCAAAAAAGTTTAGTATGTGTGGTGTTTGGGATAATCTTTTCTTTATCAGCAGGATTGGGTTCACATCAATATAAAAGAATTATATGCTAAACAACTTAAGTGCCAAAAAGGCTATCAACCCTTAACAGCCTAAGCCCTGACCCTGTGATTGCTTATAAAAAGAAATTGAACTTGTGCTTGAGAATGTGTGTTCGATGTATGAAAAACCAAAATACGCACGGATACTTTTCAGAAGCATGCTTTTTATGGTAACGAACCACGAAATAGTTAATTAATTAATAACTCGTTACTTCATTAATAAGCCATTTGTCACATTAGATAACACATTTTCATTCATTTAATAGTTGCTTAGAATAAAATCATCAAGAGTAATGTCAAAAAATGGCGGACAGATGTAACAAAAATATTTGTTTGAAACTGATAAGACGCATGACACGCCGTTCAGGACATTATCCCTTTTTCTGCAAAATCATTTTTCTAAAAAATACATTGACCTTCTTTTGTTAGGTTCATCCGAAATTGTTCCCAGAGAATTGCGGTAATAAGTTGAATTCTGGAGTAATAAAGCCGCCATTTTTGCTAAGATTACACAAGTAAATAAAAATGTACCAATACCAAGGTTTCTCCTTGATCGTCTGACAAAATGAAGACAAAACAGTCTAATGATGGTCGCTCCGTGATACAAGCGATAGAGCTTTGGTGCGAGGTTGATAAACTATAGTATATCCTACATTACATGTTTTTTGAAACTTTAGGTTATGAACTTTTTGTTATCTTTTGCTTTAGCATAGCTATATACCAGCCTGCGTTTAAAATTTAAGCGTGGTTTCCAATCAAGTCCGCAACAGCGGTTGTACATCATGTGTTTCCATTAAGGTCGTAGCGATTGTCAACAATTTTATGTTGCTCAACAAATGTTTTTTGGAAACCAAGCTCTAGCCTTCTGTTTTGGTGGCGTTTTTGTTATTGTTAAAGCGTTCTTAATTTTTAACATCTCGTTGTAGCTACGCCTTGATTAGGTTTTCAAATATTATGTCGATTCTCTGTTAACATTTATTTGAGAAGCGTCTATTGTTTAATTATCTGTGTATTTGATAACTGAAATGATTGCAATACGCCAAACTTCTAACCTTTAGGGTTTTTAAACGCTTATGATATGCTGAGGTGGCAGTTCAGCCATATCGTAGGCATAGAAGTGGCCTGAGGACGAGGTTCTCATTTCATTTAACGACACAAAATCAACAATTTCGACATGCATATGAATAAAAGCATAAGAAAAGAATAGCTTTAAGAATACCTTATACATGTCTTCTGCCGCTTATTTCAAACCTCCTTCTTCGAACAAACATGATACAAACAAGTGTACTGTTTCTCATTGAAGCCCTACAACATGCTACCGTACATCCTTTAATTAACACCTCTAGCGTTCATAACATTTTTCAGCTTTGAAGCTGGGTGTTTATTACAGGATGGCGCTAATTGGAGGGCGGTGCTAAAAAAAATGTTATTAAGGCGTAAATATGAAAGCTTAAAAGTTTTAACACGTCTAACATACTACATGGTTTTTCATAAGAAACACAAAATGTTTAAGTTTTTAAAGTTTACAGTTTCAACTTACTTGTTGCTTGTTGGCTATCAAATTCGGAAGCTTGTGCGCCAATCGAAATTTATTTTTCTCTGAATTACGTTTGTTTCGTATTTATTGACTTTTAAAACAAGGGAAAGTCTTAGAAACTTTCGCTGTTGTTTGATTTTTTTTAATCAGTTGAGGCTGGCAATTAGTTGCAAGTTGCTTCGTTTTCTTAAGAATTCGAGCCTCGTGTCGCTTATGAGGCGTTTACAAAGAAATTTCATGTGGCTATTAACTTAACGCCGTGTGACAGTTTGCGCCAAAAGTCAGCATCAACAATAAAACAACAGGTAGCCAGAAATGTGGTTCGATAAAAAAATATTTGACGGAAAATATTGAGTTTCTCGAAAAAAGGTTTACAAAACAACGCACTTAAATTTAGGATAAAAAACTAAGCCGTTACACGGTGCACATTGCCTTCTCTTCTCCCCGCCCATCCTTCTCCCCCACCCCTCTCCGTACGGTCATACTACCCAGGCCTACCATTTTTACGGTTAAGTCCCGGTAACTTAAATACCGAATAACTCCAATTTTCATTACCTCAAACCATTTTCTTGGGTCTGTTGAAGTTACCTTTATACTTTCTTATAAACAATTCTGGTTAACCCGAACCTCGAACCTCAGATAACCTGAAAATTCATTAACTTGATCCATTTTTTTCGTCCCCCAATCTTTTTACTGTTACATACCAACCTCGTAACCAGGATTCTTTTTTTTACTTTGCGATATTACGACGGCGCTTAATTATCAAAAAGTGAAAAAGAGCCCTGGGGACGAGGTTCTTTACATACGTCATCGACATTTACAGTTTTTATTTTCTTTACTCTTGTAGGATCATTTAATGCACGGTTAAGAAAAAACATTCCACATGTGGTTCTCTAGATTTATTTTATGTCGTTCGGTTATTGTGGAAGATAATAAACCAGGCCCGAGTGCCCTAGAAACCGGGGGAGGGGTAAAGGGGGTAATTTCCATCACTTTTTGAAAAATTGGAAAACAAACATATTCCTTTTCTTCGATTGGGAAAAACAACGGGGTTTTATATTATCATCATAATTAGGTCATCTAAGCATCCTATTTTCAGCCACAATTCTACCCTTCGGAATGACACTATATCATTGCCACTCAGCCAACACGATAAGGCTTCTTATGGGTATGCAAGACATGAAGTACAATTTCGCTGATAGAAGAAAAACAAAATGCTGCGAAAAATTGTAGAAAAAATTCTCTTTGTGAATGCTTCGAAAAAGCTTTTGATCTGTGAATGCTTGAGTAAAACTGATAATATGGATCTATGCTTTCAAAAATTTGCACGTATAAACAGCCAGCTGTTATTCCGAAAGGACGGAGTGTAAATCTCAGTAATAATAGCCGCATTTTGTCTGTCTGTCCGCAGGAGAAGATCGTGTAACAGGCACACGAAATAGCGTGTAATTTAAAGACGGACGACCCCGTGGACTTTTCAACGGGTATTATTATTTCATATAATCGCATTTATCTACATACATTATACCTTTGCAGTCAATCCTCTCCATTTTGAAGAGAGCAAAAATCGTTTTTAGTTTTATAAACAATCCAACGAAAAGTAATTTAGTGGTTTATAAAATTTCACAAGATTTTGATTAATAATGGCCGACTCGTCATTCGAGTTACCATGTTCTTTCGAGGGAAGTGATTTTTTTACGGACAAGCGAGAGTTATTCTGTGGGAGTAGCATTCGAATAAAAGCAATACTGCCAATTTTTGTCGCAACCACCATTTTGAAGAAATATCCATCGCATAACTCCGAAACTTCAAAGAGTTTAATTTGTGAATTAAAGTTAATCGAGTCTAACAATTCTCCACTAGTCATGTCCCAAAGCTTGATGGTCCCATCTCTAGAACTGGAGAACAGGAATCTATAATCTGCACTCCATCGTATACGCATGACAGCATGAAGATGCCCAATGTACTCCACCACTGTGGTTTTTGTCTTGATATCCCAGCATCTCAATTGATCAGTAAACGTGTGACACCCAACAATAATCTGATTGGTTGGTAGAGACACAAAACATGTAATCGTGTCACGTGATAACTGCACCTTAGTTACTAGATCACCATTTCCTAAGTTCCATACCTTCACAAATCCTTTCATGTCCCCAGAAATGACATGCTCAAAAGAACTTGTTAAGCTACTAATGGCATGCTCATGTCCAAACAAAGTTCTATCATGTGAGACAATTGGAGTTAGACTAAAAACATTTATTTTGGTATCTTTTCCACCTGTTATAATTTTCGCGCCATTCGTGGCTATGTGAACACAAGTGATTGCTTTCCCGTGATGCTCTAATTTTACTAACTCAGTTTTAAGCCCAAGCTTGCGGACAGATACCACGCCATCTTCTCCTGCTGAAATGATTTTATCCTCAAACATCAACACGTCCACCACATTTTTTGTATGCGCTTTGTAGGTGGTGTTTAGCTCAAGTTTGTTGTTTGATATGTCATACACTGTAACATCACCGGAGTTAGTTCCAACTATGACCATGTTATTCGTATTGAAAGCCACGCAAGTAGGATGACAATCTGTTTCGTCCATAACGGAGGTTTTTGCTTCGTCCCATAAAATCAGCTTCTCATTTCTACTGATAGTTGCGCAAATGTTGGTGTTTGGTGACATTGCTACACCAGTACACGTTTTTTCGTGATTTATATAAACAGGTTGTTGTTTTTCTTCTTCAATTTGTTTTTCATCGTCAGAGTCATCAACACTCCATATTTTCAGTTTACGATCATTAGACGCAGATACAATTGTAACGCCGTTTTTTGAAACATCAACTGCCGATATCCAGGAGCTATGCCCAACCAATGTCTGGTCACACTGCGACGTTTTAAGATTCCATACTTTCAGATAATCGTCTTTAGATCCGCTGACCAATCTTTCTATTTCTGCGCAATATTTGAGACACCAAACGGAATTTTCATGACCAACCAAATCGTATAATAAAGTCCCCTCAGACACGGACCATATTTTGGTAGTCCAATCTTTTGAGCCGGATGCAAATAGATCTGTTGTCATCTTTTCAACACAAAGTATTTGATCAGTGTGAGCATTAAACTCGTGGATTAAACTTAATTTAGTGATATCCCATACTTTTATTGACGCGTCGAATACGGAAACTAACATACAGTCGTTTGCCATGACAACCAGCATAGTGGATAATTTTTTATTCACGTCTTCGGTTTTGAAATGTCGAACTTTGTCGTTGCTGTAGTTGATTAAATCCAGAGTCGGTTGGATATGTGATCCGATGATAATTTCTGTTGAAGATGTTAGGAACTCTGCGCTTGATATGTTCTTCAAACCTTCATATCTGACCTTCACCTTTCTTTGCTCTATGTCAAATATGCACAACAAGCCGCTCTGGTGCATGACAGCAAGATCGGCGTCATCATCTTTGACGTACGTTATCGGATCATATAGATTTTCGACGACGTGTTCTACTGCTAGAGTATATACATTGACGTAATAGAACTTTCTAGCCACGATTATTAAGTGTTTCCAGCCAGTCCGCCATATTGCTGTCACAAAACCATCAAAAGAAAATGTGTGTATTTTTTTGTTTGTATTCGTTTTGATGCACCAAAAGTATACATAAAAGTCTTTACCGCCATCTTCGCACATGCAAGCTAATGTGTCATCGTCCAAAAATAGCACCTTGTCAATCCTTGTCACATGTCCCTGAAGCGTACTTCGAAGTGGTCCCCCTGGTGGTATCATACAAGGAGATCGAACCAATAATGCTGGCTTACTTGCGTCTTCTATGTGTTCTCGGCAACCGGTTAACAATTTCTTCACTTCTTTCATACCAAGCTTCTCAAAACCTAAGAGAGTACCCAGTAACTGATTTGCGAGACTTTCTTTCTCCGATTCTATATGAGTTGAAGATAAGGCAAGCGCGCCGTGAACTGTTCGTACCTCCTGGTTATCGCTCTTCTCTAAAAACATCTGCATATCTTTCAAAACTTCGTTCACGGAGGTTGCTTTAATTTTGTAGTATAACCACTCGAAATTAAAGAAAACAATATCGAACAACTCTTCTTGTTTTTCTGAACGTATAAGAGCTTGTGGAAGCTCGCTAAATTTGCGTAAGTTGTATGCGCCATTTTGAAATACAAGTGGCTGCGGATGTACCAGACGGTCGGCGTTTTTACAAATTTTGTTGCGTTTATGAAGAGTAACACTCTTGCCATTTCCATGCGCATAAATACCCATAAAATAATCTGAGATATTCTCATAAAGTTTTACTTTCTGGTCGATATCTTTTAGAAATTTATTAGCTGCCGCCTCCCAAAACTGTCTGTGATACCAATTTATCACCACCGTCCTGTCTGCGTTTCGTTCTGTAAGGTACGTGCTCAGCTGATAACGTATGCGTTTCCAAAGCAACGGAGGTAAACGGATATGATCCTCCACTGGTGGATCCCAAAATTCGTACACATCATTCAAGACCATGTCATCCAGCGAAAGGATATCTTCCAGCTCTCCCTCAGATAAGCCGTTTTTAGACGCCGTAATGTAACCTAGCGCATTTGCTACCAACCTTTCACCAAACTCTACTTCTAAACGTTGAAATAAAGAAGCAATAATGGTAGATGTTGTTGTGGGTAGTTTTGTCGCTTTTTCGTAATCATATGATTTCCATTCTACGGCCTGATCAAACGCTAGTTTTAGGTAAATTGGTTGTGGAGAACCTTCGCAACATGAAGCTAGATATTTTTCTTGATTCGTAGTCAATCTTCGATTTGCTTTGTTAAGCCAGTTTTGAAGGATGATTGAGCTGTTTTTACTTTCCAATGGTCCTATTTCTAAGTATCGATCTTTGTCTGTATAACGTTTTTGAAGCATCCGGAGTATGTTACCATGGAAAGGTAGCGTCGATATTACAATAGTAACGTTTTTGTTGATTTCCTCTGGTAACCAGTTTAAAGAACAAGCGTTATCCTCTGAAGACAACTGGTCGATCGAGTCAAGTAAAATAAGCAGCTGTGTTTGAACCTTGTATAACAGCTTGTGAAAATGTTTGATCATCACATTCAAATCTTCGTGTTCCTTTGGTTTCTCAAAATTGTACACCTCACATACATGGTCACACAAACTAGATATCACTTCACTTATATTGCTACTTGCAGGTGATGTGCCAAGAAAACGCGTTATAACGATCAGATTGGGTGAGTTAAACCATGATTTAGCGTGCATGGCTAACATTGCCATTATTGATGTCTTGCCAGATCCAGATGTACCATGAATAATAAATATGTTGTTGTTTTTTTATTGCCATTGTTGTTGTTGTTGTTGTTGTTGTTGTTTAGCTTCGTCTTTAATGCATTTAAGAGGTTACCACGGCCATGAAAAGATTCACATTTCCTCACGCAAAATAAACTGTGATGTAAAACTTCCTCGAAAAGTTTGTTTACATTGTTCCTTTGTGTTTGAGCTCGCTCATTCGAAAATTCGTGTATCAAATTCAACAAAACTGATTTGACACTTTCCCCAAATTTTTGCAGGTATTTCTTATGTTCGTTATTTTTCAAGTTTATACCCCCCTTCTTCCATTTCACATTGAAACAGTTGAAATTTAACTTGCTCAAAGCCTTTTGCACTTTATCGAATTTTAACGAGTTCAAACGTTGTTTCGCGTAAGAATCGATACTTGAATTCGATTCGTCGAAATACAGTTTTATACTTTCATCATCCACAGAATGATTGACATCTTGCAAGATTCGAACGAAACATGCACATTGTTTGCTTGGGTTTTGTGAAGAGAATAAACCTTTGTTCAGCTCGCTCTCCGTCACTAAAAGAAAAATAAAGAAATGCATGACTGGTCTTCCCTCCACCACGGAGGCTTATGTTCACACCCGAGTGATATTTTGCATTATTTAGTTAAATTATATCAAATAAAAAAACAACGATATTTGTAAACTTTATTACAACCGGAAAACTTATTTTCGTGTACGTCAGTAAAATAGAAGATATTGTTTCCTACTTTCTATTATTCTTTGGTAACAATATGCAATGCAATAAATTTATACTTATCGTAAATTTTTAAAACTGTTTTTGGAACCTAGTCCCTAGGCATGTTTTACGCCTATGGTATCGTTACAGGACGTTCCGTCGCCAGAGCCCCATGTCAGTTTTCATAAGAGTGAAAAAGGCTTGGGAACAAGATTGATAGAGCGTACCTGAGATAAGATATTTTTCGCAAACATGAGGCGGCAAATATTTCATGGAAAGAGCTTGCGTCGCTGCGAAGCCTAAAAGCTCTTGAATTTCACGGAATATATTCCACCACTTCTTTCTATCTTCTTCGCGTTTAGACGGATTGGCGGGATTGTTATAATTTACAAGGATCGAGTGAATAGGTTGTAGAATATACATCGGTGGTATACTGTTCTCGTCCTGAAATTAAAAAGAGAAATCTTAAAAACTTGAACTGCAGTCATAACCATTACTTAGTGCCCAGTTTTTTCAGAAAAGACTTAAAGTTCCTAGATTCATTTGGTCCATTTTTGATTTGAAACCAATTAAAATCAAAAATGGACCAAATGAATGCGAAACAATTTTGTAATGTAAACAGGCTTTAACATTTCTTCATTTACCTTTTTATACCATCGACGAAGCAGTTGCACATCTCTTACTTCTTCCGTCAATACTTTCAAAATGATGTCATATTCTTCTTCAGAAATGGCGGATGGGAATGGGCGGTAACCATATTTGTCGCCTAAAAATACCTAAACGAAAATAAATGACTCGATGTACACGTACGTTTATAGGAAACTCTAACCGTTGGGTAACAACAACTGCATATTTTGCAGAACATTTTTACGCAAGTACGTTGCAGTTTTAGTTATTCATTTATTTATCACGGAGAATAGAAAAAAAGTGTGAACTGATGTTTTTACGCTTCACAGAAGCATATGTTCGAGTGCTTGCGATCTTAAGAATTGATGATTCTCAAATACTAGCTACATTCTTTGATTTTGGCGATTAGGGCAGGGAGTAGAACCTAAACGTCGGATTAACGTGTGCATTTTGATTTGTGGGTTATCGTAACTCTGAAGCTGTTGTACAACAGCCCATAAGAGTTTTGTTTTCGCTTAACAATAGATATAGTGACTGAATACTTTGATAGTTTCTCCTTGTATTTTAAAAAATTAAATATATTTACAATACATTTTCCTTTCTGTTAATGTTAAATTCCTAAGGAACCCAACTTTACTCCCAAATTTATCCCCAACTTTATCTCCAACTTTACACCCGAACTTTATCCTGAAGGTTATCCCCAACTTTATCCCCAACCTTATCCCAAACTTTGTTCCCAACTTTGTTCCCAACTTCATCCCTAAACCTATCATCAACTTTAGCTACTAAGGAGAGCCCACTACTTGGGGCCGACAAAATTTTTCAAAACAAAAAATTCTAGCATGGATAAAACAGGATTTATGTGGCAAGCGTTTGGTTGAGCAAAACTTCAGGGCGTGTTAGGTTTTTATATTTGGACAAAACCGTAATATAAAAAAACCTAAGAAGCCCTGGGGACGAGGTTGGACTATTTTAGTGAGAAAAAAACAGGAACATGAAACGTGCAAACCATTTAGGCAATAATCCCAATCCCTAGTTTTTCTTCTAATATGTTAAGCAAGAAAGATTTACTCACAATAAAATTAGGGCCTGGTGACACTCTCTGACAATTTGATATTTCTCGCAAACAAAGTTCAGTGGTTTTGTGATCGGCACTAACTTTATCGCTTACACCCCATCTCATGTCCACCACTTCAAACTCCAGACCAAGTTTTGTACACGTGTCTCGTAGCTGTGGATAAATGTTTTTCATCAGATAGTTACGCTCAACGGACATATCTAAATAATAATTACAACTATTTTTAGTAGAATTGAACTAATAATTTTGAAGCTTTTCCTTGCATGAATGTTTTAAGAAGTTCTTGATATAGGCAGCACCCATAGGTCATATAAAATAAGCCTGCATTATTTGCAACCCCAGGGCAATTTGCTCCTCTACGAAGCTGCGCTTTCTCATAGCTCAAACGCCGGACCTCCGCCGCCACAACGAAAGGACTAGCGTTAAACTTGGCATTATTTTAATGCCTTGTCAATGGGAAAGTTTACCTTTAAACTTAAAAATCGTTAATCAATCGTTGTGATTGTGGAACAATTATAAATATTCCCCAGTGAACACAATTCACCCCAGAGTTTTTATCTGTGCAGGCAACCTCGGTCCCGGGGTCATTGTTACTTCTTCATACCTGGACGGTTAAACGAAACTTTCTCGCCATCTCGATATCAAAAAAGAAAGAAAAGAAGCACTGTAGTCGAGGTTGCTGCGGAAGAGGTCTCTGTTCTTGAATTTAATTCCCTCTGATTCAATGAACCCGATATAAAAACCTAAAGAGTCCTAGACACGAGGTTGCACAAACGTACAAATTTTAACTTAATCCTATCACTATCCTATCTAAAAAATAACAGTGTCTTCCCAAGATGGCGGACGCTTTTCTCTAACGGAAAAAGAAAAATTGAAAAATTGCCGGCACGGAAGTTGCTACAAAGGTGGTTTTGCAAAAAAACTAACATTTTTGCAAACAGAGGAGAGAACATATCGCCGACATTGAAATCGCAGAAATCACAAGCTTTTTAAATCAACATAACCTCAAAGAGCCAAAAAGCTCACCCTCTTTTCCTTGTGAGCTTGGTTCTTTGTTTTCTTACACGTATTATTATTTTTCTAGAGTTTTCGGATTTTCAGGAAGCCCATTGCGGGGGACCTCCCGATACTCTGAAGTGTTGCTGACTTTGTTGCTGTCTTTTCTCTTTCTACTCCTCGACTTTGCGAAGCGAGTGTTGTAGATGTGTTTATCATTATTATGGTATCCAAAGAAATCATCCAATGGAAATGTGGTTACTGTAATCGTAAACTAAAATCCAAGGGTGGAAAAACAAGACACGAAAGCAGATGCTCAGAAAGACAAACAAATGAAGAAGCAACACAAGAAAACGAAGGAGCTGTAACATTGACACCGGATGCAACAGCCGATGTTTCCGACGTCACACCAACTGAACCAGGTGATGTGAAAAATCGAGAACCTCTAAATCAGCTATTTGCATGGGGAAATATCTCTGGTTACCAGTTCATCAAAGATGTAAATGAAGCTTATAATAAGATCGTGTTTTGGAGAAGCAATTTATTTCTCTTACCAACAGGTGGCGCAGGAAAGAGGTTTATTCGTGAAATAACCAAACTTATAAATCATTGGTTAGATAAATCACCTTTGAAAGACATATCTCTAAAAGCAATCATGGTGATGCCTGCCTTACTTCTTCAAAAACCATCAAAGAAATCAAAAGCCAAAGATCATCTGATAGCTCTTGACCGTAGATTGATCCTTTGGGAGAATGGAAATTTAGATGAGCTGCTATCTGAAGCTGGAACTATATAAAAACAACTCACTGCTAAACCAAACGAGAAGTCCAACATAAAAAATATCTCTAAAAAGTTTGTACAGAAGATGCAGAAAGGAAATATAAACGGGGCAATAAAACTCCTCACAAATAACATGTCAAATGGTGTTCTTCCGCTGACAGATGAAACTTTGGAGAAGCTACGCGAAAAACATCCAAGTGGGAAAAAGGGAGATGAGGATGTACTCCTTGCTGACACTCCTGAAAAGGTCCATCCAATACGTTTTGAAGAAATCGATGGGGATTCTGTCAGACTAGCAGCAATTAGAACTAACGGCAAAGCGGGTCCATCTGGTATGGATGGTGAAGGGTGGCGTCGTATACTTACATCTAAACAATTCGGTCAAGATTCGATCGACTTGTGTGGAGCCGTAGCCAAATTCGCAAAATCACTTTGCATCGAGTTACATTCAAAAGAATCAATCGAGGCGTTCAATCGAGGGTATCAATCGAGGGTATCAATCTACATGAAATCATGTAGATTGATACCCTTGAACAAAAATCCGGGCGTCCGTCCGATCGGTGTAGGTGAAGTGCTGAGAAGAATTGTAGGAAAATCAATCGCCAGAATTGTCAAATCGGAAGTTAAAGCCAGCGTTGGTCCACTCCAAGTATGCGCAGGCCATGAAGCAGGAAGTGAGGCGGCAGTACACGCTATCAGAAATATATTCTCTGACGATGAATGAAGCAGTATTGTTAATTGACGCAGCGAATGCCTTCAGCTGCATTAATCGTGAGGCATTTATGCATAATGTGAAGGTGATATGTCCTGTTTTGGCAATTTTTGTTCAAAAGTGCTATGCATTCAAGTCAAGACTGTTTATCATAGGGGGCTCGAGTCGTCCGAAGGAACAACGCAAGGAGACCCAATAGCTATGCTAATATATGCCATCGCTATCATTCCCTTGATTCTCATAACAGTAGCGGAGTTAGAATCTACAAATCAAGACGCAAAAACTGTAGGGTTTGCCGACGATTTAGCTGCTGCAGGAAGATTGACTGCCTTAAAGTCTCTCTGGAGTATCATCGAAAAGAGAGGACCATCATTTGGTTATTTCCCACAAGCAACAAAAACATGGTTAATTGTGAAGCCAAAATTAGAAGAAAAAGCGAAGTCAATATTCAAACAAACAAACGTTACAATCACCACCAAAGGAAAAAAACACCTTGGTGCAGTTATTGGACACATCGACTTCAAAAACGAATTCATGACGAACAAAGTAAACGATTGGATTGACGAAATAACGACTCTATCCGAAATTGCAAAGTTTGCTCCGCAGGAAGCATACACTTGTTTTACAAGCGGATATAAACACAAATTAGGGTACTTTATGAGAACCTTGCCGGATTTTAATCACCATCTCAAGCAAGTGGATGATGTCGTCAAAATTAAACTGATCCCCGCTATCACTGGTGGTATGATTCTGACGGAAGACACGAGGAGCCTTTTTTCAATGCCACCAAGTATGGGCGGTATGGGTATAAAGATTTTTGATCAACAGTCAAGTATGGAATTCTCCAACTCCATCAAATTTACTGAACAACTCACTGGTTTAATTGTAAACCAGGAAAGGAGATCAATCATCGACGCAGAAGCTCAATCAAAGATCAAAGCGGGAATCAAAAGTTTAAAAACCGAACGAAACAACAAGAAAAAGGCAGAGTTAAAGGGCCAAATGTCTGATGAAGACAGAAAATTAAACGAAATCATCTCAGAAAAAGGTACTTCGTCATGGCTTACATCCTTACCCATCCATGAAGTCCAGACAACTGCACTTGCGGTGCGAAATTCGATATCCAACATGCACTTTCATGCAAAAAAGGGGGATTCGTGACCCTTCGACACAACATAGTCAGGGATATTACAGCGGAGCTCCTATCGGAAGTATGCAAAGATTACGTAAAGAACCAACGTTACAAAAAATAACTGGAGAATTGATTGAAAGTTCAAATGACTCGGATGAAGCCAGACTCGACATCAGTGCACGAGGCTTCTGGATACTAGCTCAGAAGGCATTTTCTGATATTATGGTTTTCAACCCTCTAGCCGGAAGATATGTAAACCAGAGCCCTAAGAAAGCATTCGAGATGAACGAAAAGGAGAAAAAACGGGCATATAACGACCGTGTATTGCATTGCGAACGAGGAAGTTTCACACCATTGGTTTTCAATACGCACGGAGGAAAAGCAAGAGAATGTCAGTCATTTATTTTATCGACGACTTGGTGAAATTATTTCGGAGAAAAGAAATGTTCGAATGTCAACAGCAAGCAACTGGATAAATCGAAAAATATCCTTTGGTCTGTGTAAATGCATCATAATGTGCATACGAGGTTCCAGATCGTTGTCATCAACTAAAATCGAAATAATCGAAGGTCACGGGGACATTGACACGTCTGAAAAAATTACGAACATTATGTAAACAAACAACAAAAAACAACAACATATATATATATACATATATAATTTTAATTTATGGTATAGTTAATTTAATGCAATTCTGCCGAATGGTATGTAAAAACTTTTATAACGAAATATTACTCCCTTAAGGTGTGCGCAAATGCGTCAAACTTTTCATCAAACTCCATCAAACTAGCGAGTTTGATGAAAATTTTGATGCATTTGTGAGTTGAACCATCAAACACGATTTTTTCGAAAAAATGAGAAAAGAAGAAAAAAATTGAGTTTGATGAAGTTTGATGAAGTTTGATCGCGATCAAACTTTTCATCAAACAAAATGGATTCATCAAACCGAGTTTTGCTGTTTGATGGCTGTTTGACGCATTTGAGTCGAATTTCATCAAACAGTCATTTTTAATAACCGCGATGGGTGCAAAAAACATCAACATTGGAGGGTCTTTCGAACGTTTCGAACGTCTTTCGAACATTTTCGACATTCAAATACTGCTTTTGATATTCCAAAACAAAAAACATATGCTCATTCGGTCATTCATTGAACGTTGAACAAGACAAAATGGCAACGTCAGAAAGTGAAACAGAGATCAAAAATGGCGATTTGTTTGCCAAAAAAAAGAAAGAGAAGAAGAAAACGGCTGCTAAAAACATCATTTCGAATGTTTTGATAAAACGTGTTTGACGAGTTGACGCAAATGGAAAATTTGATTTCATCAAACATTCGCAGTTTGATAAAATTTTCGTCACACAGTTTGATGAGCTGTTTGATGAACAGTTTGACGCATTTGCGCCCGTCTTTACAAAAAAAAATAAATATAAAAAAAATCCTATCACAACTGTCCATTTTATGACATGGCGACGTCAAAATTTTGGAAGGCTTTGTCACAGAAACAAGAATCTCTAAAAAGAGTTGAAAGTTTATATATACCTGTGAAAGTAGAACTCGTGAATATCCTAACAACATTGGAATCTTCTTCCGGCAGATTTGACAAATCGCCAGCAAACATACCCATAATGGTAACCTTCGCTATACACTCATAAAAATATCACTTTTCCACATCCTAATCGGCTAAACTTTCCCTATTTCTTTAAAAATATAACTTTTTTACACTATATTCAGGCAAGTCTTCCAGTTGTAAAAACACAGACTGTCATTTTTGTGTTAATAAACTATCAATATTTCTCTATCGTTTATTCACAAGAGAAATGTTTTGTACATATTTTAAAAAATCTCTATCGTTTAATAAATATTTTATAATTGGAAAAAATTAGGATTGAATAGCTTAATTATATTTTCAAGTTGTAGCTACGTGGATAAACGAATTGTTAATATATTGTTGTCGTAACGTTTGTCGTAAAAATCAACATATGTAACCGAACGAATGTTACCGGACAAAACCCAGAATTTTCGCGGACAAAATTTTTTCTCGCCTAAGTACATTTCATTGTTTTATTCCAACGAATTTTACCCTGGAATTTTTTTTGTCCCGTATAAATTTTAGCGTAGCACTGAATTTAGAGGAGTTTTTCGCCAACGTGAAAAATTTCTTAGGTTTTAAAAGTCAATCAATTTCTGAAGTCAAGAATATCACATTTAATATTAAATTAGAAATTAAATTATCAAATTGTTATCAGTGAACCTGAGCAGAGATTTGCTCACATTTTCAACTTCTTAAAAGATAAGCATTTTACAAAGGCGTGGCTAACATGTTAGCAAGTTGCGTATTTTTTAGAACTGTAACTAACAGCCCTTGGATAGTTCCACGGGTTCACCCGTCTTTCACATATTCTATTTCGTGTCCGCAGCGTGGCTATAAAATTGCGCAGACACAAAACACGGGTAAAAATATAAGAGACAAATAACCAGCCTGGATAGCACGGCGAATGGTTATTGCTAAGTTGTACGGTCATCAATGCAAAAAACAACGGTATTACTGCAATTATTCGAATCCACCGCGCAAATTTCAATCGTGCGAAACTTCGTCAAGCGCCCAATTTGGATAATTACGGCAAAAGTTTTTTTGAACTATTTTCAAAAGGTATACCAACCAACGCTAATGCTCACACAAAGACGTCGCGTTTTGTCGAAGCAGGAAGATATTTATCACAAGAACTTTATCAGAGCAGTATAAGGAGTTTATCATATCAGACAAAAAATTCGTCGGACGCGGAAGACATTCCGTCTTTTTCGAAATTTCAGTTTATGTATTTTCAATCACTTTTCAGTGTAAAAGACAGAAAACATAAAATAAACTTTAGACTCGCTTTTAAGTGAGGATTCTAATACATAATTCAACATTGTCCAGAAATTTCGTCACTTCTATCTGACAATTTTTAGTCCAGCAACGTACTAAAAAATCCCGAGGTTAAGTCTATATTATATATTTCTTCAGTAATTAGTTATATTTTTAAAAACATTTTTAAACCAACAATAAGCACATACATGCTAATTTGACTGGACTTCATGTCATCAATGAATATTAAAACTAAAAACTTCTAAGATTGCAATTTTTTGAAATAAATGTATTATTGTGAAATGACCAGGGAGGAGAAACATTTGAGATTTCAGAATACAAGGAGGCGTTGAATGTTTTTAAAAACTGAACAAGGCGAGTTAGTATATTATAATATTAGTATCGTGGATATCACCAGCCAATCGATAAAACTTGAAATATCCCTTAGAGCACTCACAAAGGACGGAGAGGGTTGTTCGTAACCGTTATCTCCATCCACAGACAGAAACATGGTTAGCAGCTATTCCTTCTTGTCTTCATCTGCTTTCTCTGTCTCTTTTTTTAAACTCGTGTCAGCGTTCTTACTTTCTACATCTTTAGTTGCATTGTCATTATTGTCATTATTGTCTTTTTTTTCTTTTACTTTCATAGAAGCTAAATCGGCAACTAGTTTCTCTGTCGTCTCTTTTTTATCGTCATCGTTCGCTAAATTTTTTTGACTATTCACACACTCTTCAAATTTCGCTTTAAAAGCTTCTGTACCTAAAAAATAATATTGTGAATGAAACAAAGGAATAGGACAAGGCTTTACCAACATTTTACCAACTTTTTTAATTTATGAAAACAAACATATTTCGTAGTGTACACAAAAACTCATAAAAACCTAAAAAAGCTTGCTTGTATAATTTTACTGCAAAGTTTGGATCGGATAAAATGACAAGGCCCATGCTTAAAATAAAACAAAACATGTACGCACTTTCTACTTTTCCGAATCGAATACACAATGTTTCTGCTTTGCATTCACCATCAGCATAATCTGACGGCGTGGTCCATATGAGAGCTTTTTCATTACTTGAGTGAGGCTCGATTGTCATATTTTTCGTTACTAAAAGCACAAGAACAATTAGCAAAAAGAAATGGTTCGCTAGAATCTAACTTCTTTCATATTATATTTCAACCAGCAACAACAACGACGAGACAACGACAACAACAACATAAACAACATAAACAACAACAACACAACAAAAACAGCAGTGGTCTAAAACTTTAAAGTTGGTGAAACTGAACAGTGATATTTCGTGCATGCTAATGTCTTGCAGTAAACAAAATTAAATCCACGGCTGAGAGCCACTCACAAACAAACAAACACACACAATATTGTTATCTACTTCATCTTGAATGAGAAGAGATGAAATCAGCAAGTATGTTGCGTAATGCACATCAGAAAAACAGACACGTATACTCACAAGCATGATTGGCACATAGTTTTAAAGTTTTATCTCGTCTCATAACCAATCTGTACGTTCCTTTAGTTTTATGCTTCATTATTTTGACATCTCCCACACCACGTTCTTTCCACATTGCACCATCCTCATCGTCTGTGTGAAACCGAAACAGTTTAGCACGCCTAAAACGTAGATTAGTTATAAATTTAACACCAAAACACAAGAGAGTCAAATTTGAGGAGATTTGAGGATTTTTGATGAGAATTTTCAACCTTTTTTGAGAAAAAGACAGTGTGTTCATAAAGATTTTTTGAGGACATTAGAGGACATTTTCTATTTTTCCAAACAAATTATTGCTGTATATATGTAGCATTTATATGCATTTTGAAAATAAAATTCAAATTCAAAATTGAGGAGAATTGAGGTGTGCCAACCCTGAAACTTCACTTTCAGGGTTTAACTTTTCTCTTACATTTTATACAATTCTGATTCATTTTCTTCTTGCTTTGAAATATCTACTTTCTCTAATTGCACCAGTGCAGTGACATGTATATCTCTTTCAGGACTTCCAACAACAACCTAAAAATTAACCAATTAAATTATAGAAAAATGTTACTGTTGTTGACGTTGTGTTGCTCCAAATGTTGGACACCTCAAAGGTTATGTTGTTATAGATTGAAAAAAAAGGAAATTATTAATGCTGAAGTCACGCTTTTAATTTTTTTTCTCTTTTTTCTTCTTTCTGATTTCAAATTTGTTACGCCATAATTATTCTGTTTTACACAGTACGCACAGAATGCTCTGATAAGAAAAATTCTCAATCAGCCTTCTCAATTTTTAAACTTCAATTACATTAGCAGTACTTTTACAAAAAAGTTCGAAAATGTTCAGAAGCACACAAGTCTTGACAGGGTATTGGATGAAGTATTTATAGTATTAATAAAAGAAGATTAAAATCATTGCCTGTCGATGACAGCTGTAGCTGTCGAAACATAGCCTAAAATAAACTTGCTTGTTCATGACATGATACTATCTATATTATTCAATGACAATGACTGAACAGATAAGTGGTAATATTTTTAAAGTTATGCAGACCTTAGCTAAAGAAAGTCAAATGTGGTTAAAAACTTTTGTACTGTGGCTACTAGCATCTTTTCACTGATATTTGATCTAAATCTAAACTGAAGCTATATTCTAATTTTAAGGTCAAAAGATGTCTCTACCTGAAAATAAACTTTGGAATGGACTGGTCCACGGGTTACCACCTGCATTGCTTTGCCTGTCGATTTGCATAAGAGGTCTGGGGATTATAAACAACACGACACGTCACAATGAACGTCGTCTGTTACTTGAAGATACCCCTGAGAGGGGGCTATAATTAGAAAGAGCCTAGTATAAGAGGGCTCTATTATTCCTAGCAGCCTTTGCTTTCACTCTGTATATTGCGTACAATGGTACAATTTCACCAGTTTTTACGAAAAACATTAGTATTCACATTGCGCTTGTCGTTACGCTTCCCTCTAATGGCTTATTTTGAAGATTGAACACTGCCGGTGACCAAAAAATTAAGAATAAAGTTAAATCCTAACCGCCTGCATACCAAGACTGGCCATGACCCTTGAGACCTGGAGTGGTACAATTTCGCCAGCCGAGGTACAATTTCGCCAGATAGTTTTTTTTAATTTGAAGCTATTTGATCGTTTTAAATGGTTATTCCAGGCCTTTAAACATTGTAATTAGCCTAAACACGATTAATTCAAGCAATTTTTACGCTTCTAAATAATTTCTGGTAGATGGCGAAATTGTACCAGTTTTACATTTGTTCTGTATGTATATGCCAAGTAGGTGCAGTGTAAAGGCTTCTCCGCTCTAAAAGCATGCTGGGATTTGTGGTTTTTCTTTTCCACGAGGTTATCTAAAGAACACTCAAGTATATCAGGTATGAAAGACAAATATATCCATCCATATCTTGTCAATCATCGATTTTTTTAAAGCATTATAAGCAGAATAATTTTGTTAATATAAGTTCAAAAGATAAACATTCGATTTTTTAAATTGAACGCAATTGACTATTGACTCTTCTATTTTTACTAGATTAATCAAAATGCCTCGTAAAAAACTTCTACCTCACTTGCGTAAACACAAAAAACGGACAGATGAAGAGATAGAGGCTGCTATGAAATTAGTTTTAGACGAGGGACTGTCTATCTCAGCCGCTTCACGTGAAACAGGGATACCGCGAAAAACCCTAAGTGATAAAATTAATGGGAGACATCCAGCTAAGTTGGGCCATCCGACAACGCTAATTGAAGAAGAAGAAGCGGCCCTAGTCAAATACATTAAGTTTATGGTGGAGAGGGCGTCTCCTTTGACTATTCCGCTAATTAAATCTTTTGCGTGGGTCATAGCAGAAAGATCCGGAAAGGACAAGACAATCAACCTGGAAAACGGTCTTGGAAGTACTTGGTGGAATGAATTTAGTAAAAGGCATGCGAAGGATTTGGCTGTGCAGAAGCCAGATATGTTGGATCAAGGGCGTGCTAGAATGGCAAACCAGAGGGTGGTTTCTGAACATTTTGCAAAATTAAAATCCTTGCTTGAAACCACCAACCTAATAAACAAACCCGCTAACATTTTTAATGTGAATGAGTCCGGCCTGAACTTGGAGCTTAGAAAAGGCAAAGTTGTTATTGGAAAAGACTCTAAGCATGCATACTTGCAAGCAAAAGGAGGTCTTGACCATGTCACTGTTCAATGTTGTGTGTCAGCTAGTGGTCAAGTAATTTTGCCAATGATTATTTTTGAAGAATCTTACCCCAGTGGCAATTATGCAGAAAAGGGGCCTGAAGGTGCCTTGTATGCAAAAAGTCCAAATGGATACATTGACGAGGAATTATTTATCGCTTGGTTCCAACGGCTTTTTGTTCCAGAGACAGAGCATTTGGGAAAACGTGTTCTCATCATCGACGGACATGGATCGCACCTTACGCTCAATGTAATAGATACTGCTTGTGACACAAATGTTGAACTTTATTGCCTACCACCGCACACAACACACATACTTCAACCTCTCGATGTTGCGCTCTATGTACCTTCGAAGTCGTATTTTTCAAAAATGACAGACAAAATTCAAATTTTGCGACTAGGTATAACCACCAATATAACCATTTGCAAAACTGAATTTAGCAGTCTTCAAACTTGCATTTGATCAAACTTTTACTTTAGTGAAGTGCAAATCTGCTTTTGAAAGCTGTGGTATTTATCCGCTTAATCTGTACACAATAAATTTGAAGCGTTTAATGCCAACAGGCCCAGGTTTATCTGCGGGTGCAACAGAAACTGCAGTTGACTTTGCTGTGGCGGCGACTTCGACAACGCAAAGTACTCCAAATGCAACAATAGCATCACCATCAGCAGCATCAACACAACACAAAATGCCTCCAATGCAACAACAGCACCACCAGCATCGGCATCAACACCAACGCAAAGTGCCACTAATGCAGAAGCAGCAACTTCCTTAAACACCACACCTACGAGCGCCCTTAGCAGGTTGGTGCCACAAAATATGATTGATCTTTTTGTGACACCAATTCTGGGAGAAGAGAAAAAAATGTCAAGAATTCTGATGACGGCAAGGCATATAACATCAGAGTACAGGAAGGCAGTCACTGATAAGGCAGAAAAGGAAAGAAAAGAAAGGAAGACAAAGAGAAGCGGAAAAAAGAGCAGGAGGAAAAAAGAAAACAAGGGAGAAATTAAAGAAAAACAAACATGAAAAAAGCGTTACCCAGAAAGTGAAACAAAGGCAGTTAAACCCTCCTAAGTTAGACGAAGAGGAAAAGGGAGGAGGCAGTGGACATGACGATTGAGACAACAAAGATGTAACTCGACGTAGCAATAGAGCAAGACGTGTGGATTACGGAAAAATTTTGGAAGCACTAAGCGAGTCAGAAAGTAGTTCCTCGAGTGAAAGTAGTTCTTCCGAGTCTGAAGTTGATTAAAATGACATATGTAAATTATGTAAGTGGAAGGATCCTCCAAAAGCTGTTCGGTCGTCAAAAAGGAAGGACGTAGGTTGGATATACTGTGGACTTTGTGATTGTTGGCTTCACATTGATCGCGAAAAAACATTTTCTGCAGATGCAGAAATGGATGTGTACCATTGAAGGCATGTGTTAGTGTGAGCATTTGATAAAAAAAAATATTGTATCTAGAATGTTGTATCTATGTTCCAGACCCTTCTTCTCCTAACGTGCAAAACTAAATAAAAATGTGTTTTTTCTTGTGTAAATCCAAAATTGATCCCTTGATATAATAAAAAAAGTATTTAAACAGCGTTAATAGTAAATTATCTTCATTAGTTGGTAAGAATCAATCAATCAACAGCAAAAATCAGATTTTCTAATATATACCTAAAAAATAACGGTTTTTAATGCCAATGTTTAAAGTGCAAAAATGAATGGTAGATATACAGAGTATCAATGTAAGTAACCTTAAAGGAGAACTCCAGTAAAAATCACTTTTTCCTTCTTTGTTTTATACGTACTCAGAAAAGCATAAGAAATCAAAAACAACTTACTTTACTTGTTTTCCTTATTTAAAATTGTTGTACTAGCCTTTCGCATATTCAATATTCAATATTTTTCTCATAAAGAAACAGACAGGCGCGATTTTATTTAGGTCTGGACCCGATTATAAATAATGATGTCACATCGTGCAGAAAGTTTGAGCGAGCGCAGAGAACATTCATGTTAAACTTATAGTTTACATTTAAATCGCTTGTTTTGTATGTACTTTAAATCTAAAAATTGGTTAGTTGTTCTGCATTTGGATGTACCAATAGATCAGAGAAGTGTAAAGAAGTTAGTTTTCACAGAATCCCGTCTTTGAAAAAGAAAGAACTCCAACAAAAATGTCTTAAAAAAATACGTTGTGCAGGTGATCTACCAAGCGATCAAAGTTTTTAAATTTGTTTTTCGCACTTCACGTACAGTTCTTTTAAAAGAGAAATCCAGGAAATAAAGTTCCATAAAATATTGCCAATTCGTAAAAAAGCCTTTTTAGCTAGTCAACGCGGTCGAAGATTCTCATTTCTTCTTGTTTCATTATTTGTACTTCGCAACCAAATGTTTTGTACATTTTTATATTGAATAGCAGAACATTATATCAATTTCCAATACAAACACCATAGTCATAAGAAAAAGAAAACACCGATAAAAAAAGTTTTCTAGTTAGACATGTTTTTTTCGTAGCGCTTGTCAGTTTCTATTCTTTATTTTTCAAAAAAGAAGCTTTTTTGATGGAAGGACCTGCCAGATTTTTTCAGGGGGTAAATGTGCCCATTTTCTTAACATCATTTCATCGGCGCTACTTTCAATCTTTGTTACTGTTTAAGCTGCATGCAATGCGGATAACGCATTTTTAAAGCAGCTTTGTCAAAACAACAACTTGAAAATCAGTAGCTTGTGTAATGCATTTATGACCTACTATAATGATAAGAGTGATTTTTATTTATACAACATTAATACCCCTGACTTGGAAAGAATGGAGGAGGATAATTGGGTAAGAAAGTGTAGAGACTTGATAGTTCCTGGGGCAAAGCCCAGAGGCAGACCGAGAAAGACTTGGCAGGAGGTTATAAGGACAGACTTGATACAGAGGAAGTTGAGTTTAGATCTAACACAGTCTAGATCAGATTGGAAGAGGGTCATTAATATACCCCGTCCAACCCATGCCAGCATGGAAAACGGACGTTAAGCCGAGAATGATGATGATGATGATGATGATACCAACTTATCACAACACAAACATTATTCGATCTTTCGATCACGCATTTTAACGGTTCTCCATCACGGAGAATATTTCAAAATTACATAAAATTTGTTTGCATTTGTGTGCAAAAAAGCGCGTGCGGAGGAAAGATATTGCTGAACTGTGAAATAAATAAATTGGCTTGTAAAGTAAGAAAGATTTTTTACTGAAGCAAATGATAAAGTTTTTTGACGAAAAGAATGTAAAAAAAGCGATTAAATATATATATTTTTTCTTTTTATTAAAAAGGAAAACTTTCGTGTCAGTAAAAGACACCTCGTCACTTTCTACATCGTTATTAATTTCTCTCTCGTGAGACACAAGAGGTTCGAAGTCATATGGCTGTAGCTTTGTAAAGTCTTTTTCATGAACAGAATTATCCGATTCTAAGCTTTTTAAGTTATAATCTTCGTCATTATTACAAGACATCTTATCAACGAACAACGTAAACAGTAAGTAAACAAAACTTTTAGAAGGCGAGCTGTCAAGCTTACAGATTTTCTGCACGATGTGACGTATGCTCATTTATTAGGACCTAGTCCTCTCGGCTTTACGCGACCTTGAAAATTATTTGAAATTAAAGATGTTTCCAGACGCGGTAAAGGTATAAATGAAGATTTTTAACGACGTATTGTCTTAACAAAATAACAATTTTTCAAAAAAAATTTTTTTACTGGAATGCCCCAATTTTCAAGTCTCTTGTGATGTGACATGTCATGGGTAAAAAATTTGGTTTGCTAAAGCGGATCTGCTGAAATGAGACCTGCCGAAATTGTACCACCGTCGCGCGGCAAATAGAATGTGCAGAATCACCGGTCATGGAAAAGATATGAAGTAGCTGCTCACGGGAATTTGCTTCGCCTATCCATACACCGTTTTTTATTGAAGATGGATGTATGGAAGTGGCATATATCATCTAAAGTAAATTTTAGCACCTAATAGTGGTGTGAATGCAATTTATTTTTGGCTGGCGAAATTGTACCTATGGCGAAATTGTACCTATGGCGAAATTGTACCATTGTACGCTATATAAAATTTTTTACTCAATATCAATGTCTGAGTCAATTTCCAAGTCCACGTCAATTGTCGGTTTTTGATTTATGGATGCCTGCGTTGCAGTGAGTTTGAAAGGATTGTCAAGGTTTGGTTCCTCTAGAATTCCTAACCTTATTTGGTCCAATCTTAAAAGGGGTCTACAATAAGAGAGCTATGATCTAAGGGGATCTTTAATCTCTACCATAGACCTCTATGAGGGGGCTACAATTAAAAGTGGGTCTAGTATTTGAGGGAGTCTCCTTATTAGAAGAAATACGATATGCCTTAAAATATATGAGAACAGTCATAAAAAATATGTAGCTGGCCCCGAACAGCTATAGCCAAATGTTAACTACTTATTTTCACGTCAAAATTGTACAGGAAAACGTGAAATTGGAGCTTAACTATTAAAATTTAATAAAATGGAGTTGTTAATGCTTACTTGATCTTCCGCCATAATTAACCAAATAAAGTATTAGAAGAGATATTTGTAGATATAAATCACGTTTAAAAATTCAAATTCCTGCTTTCAAAAAACCTTTTGGGCTGCTGTATATCTTGACGTATGTCATTTAGTTCCCGCCAAATGGAGTGACAACACTCCGACCGAAAATTGTAAATTCTCAATTCTCAATGAATGTAAAAATTATTAACGGGGGAGAGACTTATTATATCTAATTGCCATTGACCCAAATCCTAAACATTGAAACATGGCAGGCACGGTTCTGGGCCCGTAGGGTAATCACCTTCTATACTCCATGAGTCGTTTTTATTAATTACGCTTTTTAGTTAATTTTTAATATTTTGTTGTAGGTCCACATCAGCTTTTAGCTGTCTTTGTATTTTACCCTGCTTTACGAAATAAATTAGTAGTAGTAGTAGTAAAAACATTTATGTTCTTCCTTTTACTCCTTTTTCCTTCAAGTCAAGTGATGATTTCTTAGGTAGGTAAGCTGCTGAATCATACCCCATACTAGTTGATCCGTGGAAATATCTGCTTGATTAGAGATGTTCCCTTAGAAGTTTTCCTGAATTGTCCTCAGCTTGAAATGATGATCACAATAAATTATTGTATCGTGCTGAATCGTGCTTTTAACAAATGGTTATTAGAGTTTGAATTTTTTTTTATGAAAGCATTAACCTGTCTGTTCTGAAACAGGTGAGACCAAGCTTCAGGAAATTATTCCTATTTTGGTTCCAGGTGACCCCAGTTACCCACACTGTGGGGGAGATGGTTTCCATCTGTTTCCAAATTATTTGGCTTTAAATAATAAGTGCAATGCAATAGATTTGCTATTCATTTCAATGATGTCAGTCTGATGGCACAACGTTAAAAAATGAACATAAAGATATACTGTAAAGAAATCATATCCAGTTTTAGCATTTATATTACAGGCAGGAGACATTTTAACACAGACTAGAGCTGCAATGCCTGTCCATATACAAAACATTTTCATCGTAATTTAATCATCTGCCCCAACGCCCCAACTTAAAATACTGATTAAAAAATGTATATGCTATTATTTAAACGTGGGACGATGAGTGCAAGGACGAGTGTTTCTTAGGCCCATTAATTCACCCAAATCACTTTGCATACACACACAAAAATTAACACACAGGAAACAAAATGCATGTCTGCAGAATATAAGTACCCATGAAACTCAATACCTTTTTTTTAAATAGATAGCCGTAGCTTAGTGGTTATAACTCTCGTACTTTGTGCGGAAGACCGGGGTTCGATTCCCCTTGGCAGCGATTCAATGTGGGCGAGTGAATTTTACCATAGCCCCGGGTTAACCCAAACCATGTGAGGGAAATTGGGGAGATGGCACAATGTGTGGGCCGTTAGATGTTACAAGGAGTTGCCTGGGAAAGCGTGGACCCTAATTGGGTCTGCGTAGCTCAAAATGAGCATTAAATAATCTAGGACTCCCCATCTAAACCATGGCCCCTCCTGGAAATAATAGACAGGGTATATCCCTCAATATTTGTGAGGCTAGCCATGTAAAATATGCACATCTATCTCTCTATTTACATTTAACTCTTTTTAATGTAGGCTTAATATTTAAAATGGATGGTTTACTTTCAATTGGAGAAGAAATTCAGTTTTCTGATGAGGATGAGGAACAAAATAAATCTGCAAATACGATAGCAACCACAAATAACGAATCTGCTCTTCATGTTGATGATGGTACAAGCTCCTTTACAGAGAAAATAATGCCATGGAAAAGTCAGAAGCTTTATTCTTTCAATTCAGATATAAATAGACAGAAAGATGTATTTGAAGATTTGGCTAACGAAAGTGATGATTTCTTTTCACAAATTGATATACCATTACTTGGAAGCAAGTTTGATAAAACATCTAACAGCAGTTTACAGAATAAATGCAGAGATATATTCAGAAAATCTGTATGCAAAAATATTATTAATACTGTCTCACATAATGAACCCACCTCAAGTGAAGTGCATAACAGTGACTCTTATTCAATTCCATTTAAAAAAAAGTTCAAACTTTCAAATTCAGTTAATGTAGAAAGAAATCAAGACCAGAATGTTTTGTTAAGCCCCACAGTGTCAAGACTTTGTTCCCCTTTTGTTGAAAACAAAGTTGCAAACGCTTCGAAAGATATGTATTCATTTCACACAAGGAAAAAAGTAACCGATGTTAATGAAAAAGAAAAAACTGTAAGAAAGTACTCCAGAAAGCAAAGGAAATTTCCTGGCCCTGCAGGTGTTTTGCCAAAAATAAACAGCATGAATGATATAAATTTGTTAAAGTCTCCAGAACACCCAGGAAAACAGAGATGTTTAACTCCATGTACGCCAAAAACTCCTCTTCCACCTCTGTTAACATCTTCACAAGATGATGATTTTTCTAGGTCGGCCTGGCAAGAAGTCCTTTTTTATACCAGAAATACATTTCCACAAACATCCTTTGTTAAGATATCATCAGTAATAAACAAAGCTAATAAGAACGAATTAATAAATGGAAAAGTTGTTTTGCTTTGCGCTTTGATAAAATCATTCTCAATAACTGGCTCATGTGGTAGATTATTGTTAAAAGATCCCACTGGTGAAATAGATGGAACTGTTCATAAGCATGTTTTGGAAGAATTTGAGCCTGCGCTTAAACAAGGAAGTGGTGTTATTTTGAAAGATGTTTCAGTTTTTAGTCCATCTCCGAAAAAGCACTATGTTAATGTGACTCCAGTAAATATTGTTCATATTTTTGCCACAAATGCAACGGATAGTCTAAATCATACATATCTCGACTTCCAAGATGAGAAAGAAAACAGTTATTGTAGCCATCTGTTTTCTCAAGACAATAGCAGCAGAGAAATATCTGATCAAGCTGGTAATATCAACCGTGAAACTGAAAATATGCTGGATGATGAATTTGAAAACTTTTTTTCAGATGACATTGATTTAGCTGGAGTAATGTAAATTTGTTTTCTTGTAAATATTTGTATATATTTATATATTATAAAATTATATTTTTACTGTTGAACTCCCAGTTGTGTTAAGTTTTTATCATTTTTATCCGTGCTTCAAAAATTGTTTTGATTATTTTATTTTTGATTATCAATTTAAATATCCAGTTGAATAATATATTATATATTATATATATTTGAAATTAAGGATACCAAAGTTAAAAAATAATTGTCATGAAATTTTGGAATAATAAGACCTGGCAATCATAAAAAAATGATAAGCTTTTTCTTGAGTTGTTTTTAATGGTCAGTTATTTTATAAAGAGAATTTTTGTAAAAAGGAAGGTTTTTGCTACAATGCAGAATCCTCAGAATGTTGAAACCTAACCATCTACCATCGGACAAGTTTTATCTTAACATCCATCTTTTTTGTCATCATCAATCTCAGAGTACAATTTGGCATCTTATCTTTTGTTTTTTATTCACTAAGGTTAATAAATAAGGATGATACAATGTTTGAATTGCTTTTTCTATCAAAATATTTTTTTATATTTTTTTTCGCAGTATCAAAAAAAAAATTATGAAACTTTTGCTCCATTCTTTATTATTTGGTGGTCTTCGGCCTAGGTCAAATTTGTTTTATACACAGCATTATGTTTTTGTTTAAGTCTTCTGACTTTTTACATTTGTGCTTTTTTACTTAACAAGAGCGTTATCTCAATGCCTTTTTAAAAAGTTTTATTTTTTTCAGGGTATTACGAAATAAATAAAAATGGATATATTGGGACGTATGTTAGTTACTATTGCAACATTATCCTTAATTCATTGCGGATATTCAAGTATTCAATATCGAACCTACTTGAAATTAATAGAAGAAGATTTTCAAGCTATACCTATTGATGTAAGTAAATTTATTTTCACGATTTTTTACAATTTCATGCCATTGTTGTGCAAGACTAAGGAAAGTCTGTTTTGCATGCAAGTGTAGAAGACATAATGTACTGTGTGTCTTGTTTTATCAGAAAATGCAAGTGTGATTATATTACTCAGATGCCCTAGTTTGGTATCATTAATTGACTGGACTCTTTATCTTTATACCCCTTAAAAAAAATAAGGAGAAAGGAGGGGAGAGGCTTTGAGAACAATATTAGTTTACAACAGAAGACCTCAGAAACAAATCTCAAGTTTTTTAATTTAATTTTATATGTTTCGTCAATGCAGGACTAATACTCATAGGTTAGCTAAATTAACCCGGTCTGAAAGAGATCTTCTAACAAGGTGTTACTTTATTTCGAGATTTGCACAGCATTTTGTAATTCCACAAATGTTCTGATTTAAATATAAATTCAAATAAATATAGCTTGATTTATATAACTATTGCAGCACTGATGAAATTGAATAGAAATGTCAATTTTGCTAATTAATGCATGTCATCATGTATTAGAAAAAATAAGATGCTGTTTTAAGTGTTTCTCAAGGTATGTGATGATGTAAATATGTTTTCACCAATCCAGTTTACCTGAAAATTAATACTTTAGTCACCCTGATTATCATTCATACCAGCAATTGGATTATAACAGCATTGATTAGATACTCAGCATCTAATCGATGCTGTCATAATTCCATAAAATTATTTAAACTTTCAAGCCAATAAAGATTTTTCAAAAAAAATAAAAAGATTCATAGACAACTTTTTAAGTTATATATATATTTCATATGAAATCAACTTGTTTTTTTCCAGAAGATAAGCTTTAAACTTTTATGAAGCAATTGAAAGTACATTTTCACTCCCCTATGTGGTTATGAGGATTAAAGAAAGTAAGGAAAAATGTTTTTAAAACGAGAACTGTTGACATGTGTTGTTATTAAAAATAAAAATAATCTTTCCTAGATAACAGTACAAGTCCTACTGAGTATCGTAATGGCAATATTTGGAATAGTGCGTGTTGCAGGTGAACTGAAAGATATACACGCTGCTGCTGAATTAGCAGGAAAATCGTGGGAAACCCTGGGAAACCGACCATCGTTTTATTCCTTTAATCACAGAGGACAGAAAATATTTCAAGACTTTGAAGAAGAAGTAGCAGAGGAATAAATAATTGCAAGTTTATAAACTTTGTTCGTGGAAATGGAAATGGAATTATTCCATTTTAAACATCCATACTTGCTGATTGTTCATGAAGAGTATTTACGTGTTTGCAATGTACACCCTTTATGCAAAGAAAAAGGAATTGTAGAAAGAAATGTCTTTTATAATACATATTTTGTATTATTTATCCAATGTAGTTTTTATGATTTTGTTTTGTTATTTTGTTCTGTGTTTCAACAACTGACGCTGAAAGTTTGTAGCTGAATTAATTCCATTTATAAACTAATTTAAGCCCAGTTGTCTTGAGATAGACCAGTAAATAAGTATGTACCCAAATACTTTTTCTCTATTCTTATAGAAAAGAATGTTTATATGTGAATATGCTAAAGTTCAACTTCAACTTCTTTTTGGCATTAACGAAGCAGTTATTAATAGTTTGTTCATGTACAATTGCAAAACGTAAAAAAAAACTTAGAAAAAATGACAAAAACAAAAAACAAACAATATCTACATTAAACATTCATTTCAACCAATCTATACATATTATTTACTCCAAAATCAGCTTGCAAATTACCAAATGATGTTCTACTTGACTACTGTCTTTTTTTTACCACTTATAAATGCATGATCTTCTGAATTCACACTTAGTTAAATAATAATTTATTGTAAATATAATATGAAATTGTTGAAGCCTGATTGGGTGAATCACAATGGTATGTTTTCATTTTTTAATTGTTCTAGTTTTTTTCCTTGTAAATGTCGACATAGATTTCTCAGTAAGTTTCAAGTTCTGTGTTTGTCAGCATTTTTTTTATCTGACAATGAGGGTATGAAAGCTAGACTAATTTTTTTTTGCAGTTTGAAAGTAATGATTACAAATATCAAACAAGTTAAAACAAAAATTAATTGTGTTGATTGCAATAACTTGGAAAATAAGCTTTTAATCACGCTGGAAGAAAGATGGAAATAAATAGATTAAAGTCGCTATATTTGTGCTGATGGTATAATATGATTTTCCATTTTTAAACTTTTTGGAATCTTCATTTAGGAAAGGCCATCTTTGCAGTTGATATCCATCCTGATGGAAGAAGATTTGCAACTGGAGGTCAAGGTAAGAGACATAGTTTGTAATGTCTTTGCCAAGATAAATAGCTAATGTGGCGCCGTAGTTTAGTGGTTATCACTCTCCTACTTTGTGCGAGGGACTGGGGTTCGATTCCCTTTGGCGGCGATTCAATATGGGCAATTGAATATTACCGTAGCCCCGGATTTACCCAAGCCATGTGAGGGAAATTGGGGAGATGGCGCACTGTGTGGGCCGTTGGATATTGCAGGGAGTTGTCTGCCAGAGCGCTGACCCTAATTAAGTTTGCGTAGCTCAAAGAAGAGCATTAAATACTCCAGGACTCCCCATCAAAGCCATGGCCCCTCCTGGAAATAATAGACAGGGTATATCCCTTGATATTTGTGAGGCTAGCCATGTAAAATATGCACATCTCTCTCTCTAATATAGGCCAATATGGGTAATAATTGTTCCTAATATTTTATTTAAAAATATGGGTAAAATGTTAAAGCATAATAATTTTTTTTTCAGGTGAAGACACTGGCAATGATTGTGATATGGAATATGCCACCTGTCGTAAGAGAAAAACATGAAGTTAACGAAAATGTTCCCAAGATGTTGTGTCAAATGGATGAACATACAGGTGGTGAATCCCATTATTTCTTAATTTACTATTCAAACAGCGTTTGAAAGATTATTTTCATATGTAACAGGCTTCTCAATTAAAATTAGTGTGTACGTAATGAATAAGGTATGTCAGTTAATGGAGTAGGGCTTAAACTATTCCAGTATGATTCTAGTCATTTGCTTTTATGAGTATAGGTTCTAACAACTTTTTTTTTTCTATAACAAACATATTGTTTCTTTCATTATACAAATTTTTTGCTTTGCAGCAATTATCTATCTTGTCTAACTTCTAATTTTCCCCATGTGAATCCTGAGAAATCCATGTGGTGAACAATTACGGGGGCCATATATAAAAACCGAAAAAATAATTAGAAGTCTAAATCTTTTTGCAGTATTATCTACAGTTTCAATAATGTATTTGAAAAGTACATAGAGGTCTGTGCTGATGCTATTGTTTAAACAAATTTTATCCAAGTGTAAACAAAGGCGGTAAATCATAAGTGGCTTAATTTTTTGTTCATATTTCTCATCTAATTTGTTTTTAGCCTGCGTTAATTGTCTTCGATGGTCAAATAGTGGAAAGTTTTTAGCATCTGGTGGTGATGATAAAATAATCATGCTTTGGGGATTATCTAGGTAGCTTTCCATTTTTGTTTTAAAGCAAACATTATACAGATGTATCCTTTGCATTTCTACTCAGGGTTCGAATTAGCAGGTCGCTATTTGCGAAATGCTGTCTTTGCGAATCTTTCTACGAAAAAAAATGTTAAAATTGCGAATCCTATTTTTTCATTAATCATTTGTATCACCTATTTCTATCATGGTTGTTGCAACAAAAAAAAAACTAACAAGAGATCAATGGCAAGTGGCCTACAGTCCTCCCCGACCACAGCTGCAATGAAGTTTTCTCTACAATCAGCACATTTTTGTGAACTGACTTTATATTTCTGATTTGAACCCTGCTACTGTTGCTGTATGGATTAAATGTCCTTGTATTGTTGTAACTCTATTATTCTTTAAATTTAGAGCAAGTGGTTCTACCGTCTTTGGCACTGGCGGTGTAGTAGTAAACATTGAGAATTGGAAATGTGCTCATATACTACGTGGACACTCAGGAGGTGATATTATTTTGTGAACACAAGATTCCAACTAAATACATCACTAGTATATTAACGTAACAAAATTTCTTCGAATAAAATTATTCTTGTTTTTGTTTTTAGACATTCTGGATATTGCTTGGTCACCTGATGATAGTTACATTGCAACAGGTAGTGTCGATAACACTATTATTGTTTGGAATGCACAAAAGATTCCAGAAATTGTCCACACCATTAAGGAACATCATGGATTAGTAAAAGGGGTTACATTTGATCCGGTCGGTAAATATTTAGCATCACAAGTAAGTCAGTTAAGTTAGCAATCCAAAAGCATCTTAAAGCTTACATTCCACCCTTTGAAAAGTTGTCTATGAATTAGTATATCTATGAAGGCAGTTGTTTTCATATGTTATCTTTTTAGTCAGATGATAAAAGCTTATGCATTTGGAATACAAGTGATTGGAAACTTGAAAAGAAGATCACTGAACCATTTTTAGAATCCAGTGGCACGACTCATGCGTTACGGTTAAACTGGTCACCTGATGGCCATTATGTAGTTTCTGCTCATGCTATGAATAATGGTGGACCTGTAGCAAAGATTGTTGAAAGAAATGGCTGGAAAACTCGCATGGATTTTGTTGGCCATAGAAAAGGAATTACTTGTGTAGTAAGACCATTTTTTAACCCTTTTCCCTCACCACCAGTAAGGCTATTTCTATACTAGATCCATGCAATTTGAACTTGTCATATTTCACTTGTCAATGTTTACAGTAGACTTAGGACTTAGGATCTTAGGTTATTTGGTTAGATTCTAACTCTCAAAATGTGGTAATTGTTGCTGACGTAAGCGTAGCCATTTTTCTCAAATTTCAGGGCCTTTTGCATTATTTCGTTAAGCGGACATGTTGAAAGTGTGACTAGCACATTTTTAAACGCTACTTAACCTATGCATCTAAAAAAGCAGCACTTCCACAGCCTACTGCCTGCTGAGAATCTGCTGAGAATGCTGTTTGACAACTTTGAGAAATAGCCTCAATATTTTTTGTGAGGGATTGAAGTTTAAAAATGATATTTTTGTTAATGATTCTTACCTTGATGAGGTAACTTGAAGGCTTCACCAGTCTCTAATACTATTGTATTGGTTACTGAAAGATAATAACAGAATTAACACAAATCGCAATATCAACATTGCCACCAGTAACACAATTTTAAAGCCAACACAAGTAGAATATCAAATTGCATGCTGCAACTGTTTGTCACAGTCAACATGACAAACAAATTAAAATCATCAAAAAAAAACACAACGGTAATCACTACAATCAATTATTGTAGAGATATTTTGGATGTCTCCAAAACCTCAAGCAACTTGTTTGGAGACGCTCCATGTTTTGTCAAGCAGTCGGCTAATTGGTGTTTTCCTTCAACCCACTTGATAGTAATCTCATCTTGTTCCACCATCTGCCTCAATCTGGCTATATCAACTCGCAATCTCAAATCCTTTGTGACATTTGTCGTTTTCAAGGTTTCAAATAATGACCTGTTGTCGATAATACAAGTGATCTTTGGAACCTTCGTCAACTTGCAGATTTGCTGTATGACATTGGCCAAATAAAAACTAGCATCAGCTCCTTCACTCAGAGCAAGTGTTTCCGAAGCAATTGGGCTTTTGGTTACCCTTTGTAGTTTCTTTGATTGCCAGCAGATTGGTATAACTTCGCTCAGGTGTTTCACAAATATGATGAATGCACCTTGTGATGATCCACACTTCAAACTGGCATGAGTTGCATCTGTGTAGCAAATAATTTCACAATTTTTCATATTTGCAATTTTGGCAATGGTTATTGCAACATGCTTGCTCTTAATTTTTCTAATAATCTTGTTGGCATCTTTCAAATTTTGAACTGTAGGTTCCTTGCCATAATTAGACGTTTGGCAACTATCATAAGCCACATCAGGGCGGGTTTGTCCGGCCACCCAAGCAATTTGCCCACTCAACGATCTCAGCATGGTCTTTTCCTTGCTAGTCAATTTTCGTTCATTGTTAACATCATTTTCAATATTAACAGTTATCAAAGACTCTATATAGCTCACTTGATTAATCTTAATTTTGCTTTTAAATTGATCCACATCTAATCCTAGATACTTGAAGGTTGAGCTTGATTGCGTACTGATTTTGAACGTTTCGAAAAGTTTAGCAATAACATCTTTGTGGAAAGCTGGACTACCACCATACACAAAGTCATCAACATGGCAAACAAGAATTCCAGTGATTTGCTTGCCTCTATACCAGTAAAACACAGCAGGGTCGTAGGTACACATTTCACCACCAAGTTTCAACATTTCACTTCTCACTCGTTTGTACCATGCTCTAGATGCATCGTTTAACCCATACAAACATCTCTTTAGTTTCCACACTGTTCCCAATGACAATGTGTCTTTTGGTGGTTGTAGAAACAGTTCTCTTTCAATAACATCTCCCTGAAGAAAAGCTGCAGTGATATCAAGTGAATTGATCTGCCAATCATTGCTAACTATGATAGCCATAGCAAGTCGAAGACTTTGTTTGCCACAAGTTGGAGAATCTGTTCTCAATGATTGTGAATTTTCTTCAAAGCCTCTAGCCACCAATCTAGCTTTCACAACCCTTTTTTCACCTTTGAACTTCTCAGTTATGACCCATTTGCTTGATACAGTTGTTTGACCAGTGTCTGGAACTTCTTCGAAGACATCATTTTCTTTTAAATTCTGCAATTCTCTCTCCTTCGCATCAACTACTTCCTGTGAAAACATATCGACATCACACATATAGACGGGGAATTCCGGATTTTCCAGCTCGACCCATTTGGACACATCATTCCAATTGATGCTTTTTGGCTTTCTATCACCATCATTAGACACATTAACCCAATTTTTATAAGTGCCACTTCTTTTGGGTTGTGCTGAGAGAACTCTTGCACGATACCATCTTCCATTTAGATTGTATTTGATGTATGATTTTGCTTTTGGTTTCGATTCAACTTTCTTGGATTCTGTAGATGGTCTTCTGAAAATGTCACTTGTACAACCACTACCTTCGTCTTCTTCAGTTTCATTATTTTTATGAGTATCCCTGTTTTCCTCAACTTCATTTTCACTTGTGTCAGAATCTTCTTGGTCATTTTCGTCTACATTTCTAGCTTGTTCTTGATGATACTGCTCTACATCTTCAGAATCATCATAAACATCTATCACATTCTTATCAGCTGTGTCATCAGCTGTGTCATCATCATCATCATCATCAATCATCATCATCATCATCATTATCACAATCATTGACGCTATCGTTCATATCACACAACTTATTCAAATGGCTTTCCTTCCTCTTGACATGATCTGACTTGAATTCACTAACTTTACAATTTTGGCTATGTTTCATCAACTGACAGGGATGCACTCGTAAAAGTTACCACCATGTCTGACAAGCACCATTTGACCATCTTGTCCCAAAACCACACCTGGACCTTTCCAACCCTTGGTGTTTTTGCGCTTGTAGAAGACTTTTTCTCCATTCAAATACGTCTCATCAGAATATGTTCTAACATTATGTCTCAGCGCTCTTTTAATTCTCTCACTGGATTCTGCTTTAATGAAATTCTCCCTGCCTTATGCAGAGCAGATAGATTTTTTCTCACTATTTCACTTGACGTAGTTGGCTCCAATGCTGGTAAATGATCTGTCAGAATAGTGGGTGTGTTCACATTATGCCAAATACCAATTGGTTTGGGCTGTAGCCACCATGATTCTGTAAAGAATTCTTTGCGCTGAGGGCCCATGCTAGTGCTACGTCTGGTTCACACTTCGTATCTTCAATTGTCTTGAACATGGTCTCTGCCAGAATTTTATTATGTCTTTCCACAATACCATTGCTGAAAGGAGATTCGCCTGCTGTTGTTTTTGTCTCAATATTGAGCTTTTCATTCATTTCTTGTAAAACCTCATTCGAAAATTCACCACCATTGTCAGTCAAGATTGTACTTGGTGATCCGAAGTATGCAATCCAAAATCTAAACACTCTACTGACAATGACATCTTTATGTTTCGATTTGATAAGACATCCGGCAGAGTAACGAGTTGCCAGCATCGATGATATGTAAGATGTGTTGTTTATTATGTTCATAAACCTTTAAATCCATACATATTACTTGATTAAAAGTGTTTGCCAGAGGTATACCCACAACTGGTCTACTGTATGGGCCTTTTATATTTGTGACATATTTCACAATCATTGCAACATTCTTCGATGCATGAACAAAAATTCCTTGTCATACAAATTACTATCCTTTACAAGTTTGAAGTAGCTTATCTTTGCCAGCATGAGCGAATTGGCGGTGCAGTTTCATAGCTTTCTTCATTTTCTCTGTCTTACTAATATTTTTCAAATTTTCTCCATGTAAAATGATTTTTGTTCCTTTTTGAGCATCAAGATCACAATGTGTTAGTGGAAGACAATAGTGTCCTGTTGTGGTACATATTAAGTCAATTCTTTCCTTCCCAATAAGGGCCAAGTCACTGGTAAAATCTAACTTCATACTGAGAGACTTCATGGTCCTACGACTAATCAGTAGTGGTATTTCAATCTCTACTATGTCAACAGACAATTTATACTTGTTGCCACCTAGAATAACTGGTATTATTAGATTTCTTGTAGCTTTCACTTCCTTTCATCACCAAATCTATATATAGAATCAGTACTATTTGAAACTACAGCATTTTTATTCTGATTCAGAGAGAGTCGCAAGATATTCATCCATCCATTTCTCCCCAGCCACTGTCTTTGTACAGCCAGAATCCAAGACACCTCTACCAAAGGATTCTCCAACAAGACAATATTGCCTTTGGTCTGGAGAGGCTGCAAAAAGGGTGATATGGATCTCATTTACATCTTTGTTTCTTTTCTGTAGGTCTATTGTTCCGTGATCTGAAACCTCTTTGCTCTTGATTTCTATGAGGACATTTATTAGCAAAATGTCTTGTTGAGTCACATTCATGGCACCTCATGAGTTTCCCATCCTTATCAACAGGATTCATTCTTGAACGTGTATTCTTGACAAGCTGTCCTTGGTATCAGCATGAAGATTTCCATATAAGCATTCCTGTTTCACAGGAAGAGCTCCCAAATGTGCAGCGTCTTCTGCTGTGTTCAGTTCTCCAAATATCTTCATGATTGTGTCCTTCATATTCTTATACTTGAGTTCTGCACAAGTTGTACGAGCCAGTTTTTCATTTTCTCAGACATATTCGCAGCTGTGAGAAGAAATATGCCCTGACAGCTTCAGGCAATGCCATATCATATTGGATATCTTATTGTAGAGCTTCTCAAACTGCACAATAAAATCAGGAAATTTGTCTCCACTATTCCTCTTATAGTCATAAAACTCTTTAACAAGCAATAAATGCTCTTGTGCTTTCATCTTTCAAAATATATTGAATCTTAGCTTAGATATAATCTTGGTCCAAACCATCATCTGATCCCACTTCTGCAGGTGTCAGGTCGCGTACTGCCTCCCGTGCCGACCAGTCAGTGACAGGTATAACAGCTGGACCTTGCTTTTTCTTTGGTAGTTCTGTAAACATCTGCCAGATCTCCAAATCGTTCTTCCAACTGCTATAGTCATCATCCTCTTTAAACGCTGGTGGAGCT
The DNA here is from genome assembly GCA_030067915.1 of Hydractinia echinata. Lineage (NCBI taxonomy): Eukaryota > Metazoa > Cnidaria > Hydrozoa > Anthoathecata > Hydractiniidae > Hydractinia > Hydractinia echinata. The sequence goes on along the minus strand of JASGCC010000012.1, from coordinate 3,329,768 downwards.
TCAATGTTGTTGTTGCCATTGTTCACAAACCACTTCACCAATTGGTTTGCACACACACGTGTCAACAAATAGCCAACAAAAGGGAAAGTTATATCTCTTACCTCAAGGAACACATCCGGGTGTGTGCCCTCAATTGCTTTCTTTCAACTCAAATGTCACTTGCACAATGATCATAAATACCAGGCCAGTTGATCTGTACCTTTTAACTCTGCTACCATTGTTAATGATTCTTACCTTGATGAGGTAACTTGAAGGCTTCACCAGTCTCTAATACTATTGTATTGGTTACTGAAAGATAATAACAGAATTAA